>CM024758.1:44197395-44534127 GCA_014218235.1 Colocasia esculenta | reverse complement strand
TTCTTCACGTTCTCCAGCCAAACAGCATGCTCTGCTCCTTTTTCCCTTTCTGCAGCCGCCATACCCTTTTCTGGAGATGTCTGTCTCCCTCCTTGTGGATTACCTGGAGTGCAAGAAACATGGGTATTTATAGCCCCATATGTCCATAATGAGCCTTAGGGTACGTGGGCACGAAAACCTAGGTCGATCCCCTTGAATGCCAAGTGGCCACGTGTACAGATGAATTCACGATTTGGAGTTTAGCCGGAGTGTGTCGACACCACCAAGGAGTGTGTCGACACACTGTCCCATTTGCGCAAAACTGGACTCCTGGGAGCTGAGACTAGTGTCGACACTGCCACGGCTGTGTCGACACACGTCCCAGTCTGGCAAACAGGTCCTCTGGGAACTGGATCTAGTGTCGACACCACTTGAGGTTGTGTCGACACACTGTACAGACCTGTCAACTGGGTTCTCTGGAGCTGGGTCTAGTGTTGACACCACTTGAGGCTGTGTCGACACACTTGACCTTTTCTTCATCATTTTGCCTTAGGGTTTGAAACCCTGTGTCGACACCAGTAGTGGGTTGTGTCGACACTACAATGACAAAATCTGTATACACCTGCAAATTTAACACATAATCATTAGTACAAGATATTATCATTAAAATATGAGATATTAAACATCAAGAACATGTTGTTTAAGCATTATTGTGATATGTATAGAATGTATAACATGTTCAACATATCATCATCAAAATCACAATATGTCATCATCAAAATCAAAGATAGAGTGATGTTCATTGGTCATCATTAAAATACAACTTTAGGAAAATCCAAAACACACTCAACCCAACATTTACAAGACGAGCTTGCACGAACAATAGTGATGTGTAATTCATGTTAAGTACAATACTACATGTTAATATGCACCTGATAGTATGAATAGTTGTGTGTTTTTCGTGGCTTGAAAAATGTTCATTTTGTGGCATGTATGTTGTTACTTTATTTCATTTCATAGTTATGGAGATTTTTCTGTGCATTTGGTGGATTATGTGATGTTCATTATGTGATTAACCATCCTATTTACTTTTCACAGAGTTCAATGTAGTATTTTGCCTTAACTACAATGCAGATATGACCAGGTACTTTTACGGCATGAGGTCATGCCTATATGAGAACAGGGCTATGACCTTGAATTTGGTGACCAGCCAGCACATGGTTCATCTTTTACCTTTTTGGTGCTATAGGTGGTGAAGGGCATCTATTTATAGAATGATGTTGTGGTTGATACAATGATACACAGGTGGCACTTGATATTTGTAGATGTTGTGATACACTGATGGCACCTGATACTATTTAGATGTTGACATGTTACTACCTACTTCATAGATGTTTGTAATTAGATTTTTTCTATTGTTATGTCACTAACTCTTTATGCAGGTACATGTGATATGGGCAATGATGATGGGAATGAGCATATATGAGAAGAATGACTAATTGGGAGGTATGACACTAGTAACCCCAACCATGGTGTTACTCGCTACTATATGAAGGATGGCCAATTTTTCCTGGCAACCACTATAGTAGTTGAATAACTTTTGTGGTTGGTCAGGATGCTTATGTCTTACTTTCGAGGCCTTTCTTTGATGCCACACTACTACCCAACTGAGCCCATTTACTTCCGAGGCCTCTCCACCTTGTACCGTGTCATTTCATCTAGGAAATCTTCATCATGGCTTCACCACTAGGAAGTGTGGACAAAAAGACAATGGTATTATTTGTGAGTGCGGAACAAGATGGTGTATTACTCGTGTGTCACATAGTATACGAATCCACAACGTCTCTACTATTGTTGCCCATTGTTGGTGAGTTAAGTCATCATCTAATTTCCTACTTGTCGTTTCTTGGCATACATAACTTATCACTTTATGTAGGCAAATCTGGCAATCCTTGTAAATTTTTCATGTGGGTTGATGAGGTCCTACAATTTCGTTGTGGAAAGGGACACTATCGAAAGCGCACTTCGAAGACTTTGAAGTCTTATGGGAGGAGTTTCTACGTTTGCCCTCAATCTAAAGTAAGTATTTCATATGGCTAATCCTTTTGATATATGTGATTTTTTTTGAACATTATAACAGTGAATAATTTTTTCTCTTGTAGGTTGACGATCATCGGTTAGGCTGTGGCTTCTTCCAATGGGTAACATACTCGTGCAACAGTGGAAGTTTGCAACTTAGGGAAGGGGAAAAACTAATGCATTCCGTTCATGAGTTTCATACTTTGCTTGAGAAAGAGAAATTTATTGCCGACAGCGAGAAGGAATTGTGTGATCGACTGTTAGACTCATTCAAAAAGTTACATATGTCTGAGAAGTAAACAGTAGGCCATGTTTGTGTGAGGAACAGTTTCCTTTTGTTGTACTATGTCAACTCAGTGTAATTATGTTATATGTGCAATGAGAAGAGTTGCTTTTAGTTGTCATGATTCTTCTTCGTGTGTTAAAATAATAACAATGGGTGCGCAAATGGCGATGCTATGATTTTGTGATGTCTAGTTATCGATTAGGTACATCATATGGCAAATTTTTTTTACATGCACCACAAAGTCATACGCCAACATGCTTTAGTTGTGTAAGGAAAATGTATACACATATAGATATATGTGAGTGTTAGAATTTTGTCTGAGTCCTGTGAACTTTGCTGAAAAGAAGATGACTATGGATCCAAAGGCTTTCAATTTTTTCTAATTTTGTCTAAGTCCTAATGTTCATAATGAAGGGATGATGTCCGCCTTAGGGGCCTCAAAAATTTTCTAAGTCCACAAAATTTTTCTTTACTTTTCACCATGTACACAAATATTCTTTTTTATGTTTGTTTAATACTTATTCTTATTATTCACTTGATCGTTACCAAACATAGAATGGTGGATGCCCTTGATAGTAGGGATAGTAAGGGTAACATGGTAAAAAAAAATGACATATCCCCATTGCCATCCATGTTTCCACCAAATGGAGAATAAAATTGAAATTGGATTTAACCTAGCAAATACCAAACGATATCAGGTTAGAGAATAAGAATAACTTATTCTAGAATGACTTACACCTATCCGGCACCCAATGTAACCCGATACCAAACATGACCTAAAGGATGAAGAATCCTTGAATCCCTGCTGCCAGCTCATTCCCTTGCTCCCGGAAATTCATCCATCAACGAAGAGAAAGATTTAGGGTTGACTATGGGGGTCTTACAATGGTATGCAATTTCTGAGTTTGTAGTTTTCTAAACTCATGGTAGGAGTCCTACCATGTCTAGAATTTCCGTAGGAGTTATTTCCTTATCAATCCATCCCTATATTTTAGGAAACAAACCCGTGTTTCCAAGTTAGTCTTGGGTTTAGACATGATTTATGGCCCATTATTTCCATATTTATCTTAACTAACCCCTTATTATTATCGGGTATAAAATTAACATGAATTTTCTTCTGTGGTTAGTTTTAAAACTTCCATAGGAGTTGTTTCTATAACAAGTCCATTCCTATTTGGTTAGTTTCAGGGAGCAGATTTGGACTCCCCAATTGGATTCGGGTCCGGTTACGATTTATAATTCCCATATTTATCTTAACTATCCCCTTTTTATCACCGGTATATAATTAACACACATTTATAGTGCGGCAATGACCATTGACTTCATCATGTACGAAGTCATACATGATTTGTTCGTGATTAGTCGAAGATAACTTCGTCATATCCGAAGTCTAACTTCGTCATATACGAAGTCCACTTCGTCATATATGAAGTTCTACTTCGTCATTCATGATTTGGTCCTGATCAGTCAAAACTAACTTTGTCATATCTAAAGTCTAACTTCGTCATATACGAAGTCCACTTCATCATATATGAAGTTCTACTTCCTCATGCATGATTCGGTCATGATTAGTCGAAGCTAACTTTGTCATATCTGAACTCTAACATTGTCATATACGAAGTCCAACTTCGTCATGCACGATTTTGTCATGGTCAGTCAAAGCTAACTTTGTTATATTCTAAGTCTAACTTCGTCATATATGAAGTCTAATGTCGTCATATATGAAATCCACTTCGTTATGCATGATTTGGTCATGGTCAGTCTGTAGCGTCGTGATTGTTCAGATCACGATTAACTGGTTTGGTGGAAATGTGTGGCCAAAAAGTGGTGTCTGTGTTTGCTTAACAGGTTGTGTGGTGTTGTGGGCCAGAAACCTGGACCCAACACACCCTAGTTCTCTTTTGGAGAATGCGACGGGGTGCAGCGTCGCGTCTTTGAAACGCGACCACCTGCTACGTCGCATTTTCGATGTCACTTTTCGAAGTCTTCGGCTGCATGCATGACACGTGGCACATGCAGGGGCGTAGCGTGGCTCGGGGTTGAAGTCGCATCACCTCGGGGCGTCACATTTTGAACGCGACAACCCATTACGTCACGATTTTACTTGTAGGGTTATTTTGCCCGAACATCGGCCAAACAGAGCAAACAAACTCTATTGAGCTAGAGGACAGGTTGTTGCATGTTTTTTCTAGCGATTTGGAGTTGGTGGCTTGCGGTTTGGCGTGTTTCCATTGTGAGGAGGTTGTTTGGAGCACGGGAAATGCCAATCCAACGTTGTTCTTCGCGTTCTTCATGTAGGTAGGGGAATTCTTCTCGTTTTTGGGTGTATAGATCAAGTTTGAGGTGCTTATGGCATGAAGTTGCTTACTAGCAGTAGTATGCATGTTTATTCATTTGTTAGTAGGTATATAGTTAGATTCTATAACTATAAATAGGTGTGTTCTTGAATTTCTAGAGAGGAAGGTTGGGTTGGGGTTTCGGCTGAGAAGGCGATGGACCCAGTCGTTGGGTTTTGAATGCAACGACATGTCCCATAGTGATTCACCTTTGAAATGTGTTGTTTGTGTACGTCACATTTTAAAGGTGACCAATTGACTCGTCACGTTCTTACTCCCAAGGGTAAAACTGGTTTTTGGTGCTTTGTGGGCTTTTTGGACCCTACTGTAGGGCAGTATTGAGATTTGTAAAGTCTTGTAGATGTGTTTTAGGGCCGATAAACATTGTGAATTGTGGTTTGAGCTTGAAGGAGCTATGCCTTCCGTGGTTACCTCTCGAGTTGGGTACCCCAGGTTCTCTGTAAGCCAGGCACGTTGGTGCTCGTGGTACTGTATGTACCGCCAAGGTTTGTGTCATCTTCCTGGACACCCTCACTTGTCTGTCAAGTTGTACGTCTGGCTGAGGGAAAGATGACAGTGGGCAACGACTTGTAGTGTGTTGGTTCTCTGTTCGATCGCTTGTAGCGCTCTCGTGGTTGGAAGGCAGACACTGGTAGACGTTCTGCTCCCCAGCTAGTCCCGTGTTCCATAGCCTAACTCTAAGGGTTCCGAAACTATTAGTGGTGTGTCAGGCGTGCGTTTGCAGCATGTGTCATTGTAGGTGTGGTGTTGGTTGGTCTCCACAGCTTGTTGGCACTGTAGAGGTGGAGTGGCAGTTGAACCTTTCGTTCGTGGCAGTGAGACTAAGAGGTAGTCTTGTGTGGTTTGTCCAGGTTAGTATCTGATGTTGCGAACTAGATTTCGTGACCCGAGTGTGGCGTTACCCTTCTCTAACTCGTACACTTGAGCATAGTTTGTCGTTTATTTATTAATGTCTAATCCATGTTATCAGCAACTAGTTGTTTATTTATTTACAATTGTAGCTTCATGCTTAGGTAGCTCTGTTAACTATTTAATTTAATGCTTTACTCTTGTTTCTCATGAGATTGGTGTAGTTTCGACTTTTGAGGGAGTTTCCCTACTGAGCCAGTGAATTGTGAGGCTCACCCCTACTCCTTTCAGGTGAAGGAGAGTAGGACAATTTCCGTCCCTTGTTTAGTTCAGAGCTGCATCGTAGCGGAGTCGGGCCTGCACCACCAACAGTGTAATTTTACTTTCTATTTCACCTCGGGATATGCCCTAGGCTGTTGTACTTTGTAGTTTGACTCTAGTTGAGAATTGGCTATGTAAACCTCATGTGAATATGTGTGAGATTGTATAAAACTTGTGATCTTATATATGTTCAATGTTCTCCTTTTATGTTCCCACGAACTCATGTGATGTTATCCCTTCTGAGGCTACGACCTGTTCGCAGGAGGCGGAGTCGGTTTAGACTAGTTATTAGGTTAACAAGTTTGAATGACGAGGACCGCTACAGTAGCTATCAGAGCAAGGTCCATGTGAATATAAAAGAATAGGGAGATTTACATACCCTGATCTCTACTTTAGTCCACTGGTGATAGTTTGCCTTGGTTTTGTATTGACTTGTTAGTGTATTATGTGGTTTGGAATGATGTATGTGCAAGATTTGAAATTGGAATGGTTGATAGAAGAGATTGGGGAGGTGGAGGAGATAAACTAGGGGAGTCTACACATCAATTGATTGAGAGGTTGTGGGAAAGTATTACAGAGATTTGGACAAGGTTGGATTAGCAGGTACTGGTCCAACCAGCAGTAATAGCACCTCAGGATGTAGAGGAGGCAGTACCATTGGCACCACCCCCACCGCCACCAAGAGTTGAGGTACCACCCATTGTACCTATACCCATAGTTGTACCAGCACGTCTAGTTAGTACAAAAGAGCCTATGATGTTCAGTCCATCTCCATATAAAATTTATCATGAATTATATTTGTAATTGTTGGTGATTAACAAAACCCTGTAAAATGCTTTTTAACAACTATTTCTAGAGATTATCCACAGAAAATAAACCTAGCAAATCTGTAAGTTATCCTCACACACTGATGTAAGTTAATATGCATGTGTTTTGTCTAAGTACACAACGATTTCCTTTATAGAAACAACGATTCGACCACCATAACGATTCTGTAAGTCACTTAAATAACGATTTTCGTCTCACAACGATTTCGGTCTCACAATGATTTCATAAGTAAAACAACAATTCGGTCTCACAATGATTTCATAAGTGAAATAATGATTTCATAAGTAAAACAACGATTTCGGTCTCACAACGATTTCATAAGTAAAACAACGATTTGCTTTCACTTAAAGAACGTTTTGATCGAAACAACGATTTGCTTTTACTTAAAGAACGATTTGATCGAAAGAACGATTTGCTTTCACTTAAACAACGATTTGATCGAAACAACGATTTGCTTTCACTTAAAGAACGATTTGATCGCAATAATGATTTGCCTACTTAAACAACGATTTGCTCAAAACAACGATTCGCTTTTACTTAAACAACGATTTGAGCACAACAACAATTTCTTCCTTAAAACAACGATTTCATGATCGATTTCATTGAAACAACGATTTCATCATTAAAACAACGATTTCATCATAGAAACAACGATTTGGTTGCTACAACGATTTCATCTCTACAACGACCGTCTATAAAACATCGATTCTATTGAAACAACGATTTCATCTGATCATCAATTTCTGTTAAATAACAACTTTGTACAAAACATCGATTTCATTTCATTAATATATGGATTATGTTAATATCGACTTGGTCACAACATGAACTACATTCTCACATGATTATATCATCGATTTGATATCAATATCATTTCTATACAGAATGATCTTTACGTTCAAATAAATTTATATAGCTCTTAAATAGTCTTGCTTTATCTTCTTATTCCTTAAATATGCATATGCTCGAAACTCTGTGGATTTCAAAAAGCCTTCCCATGCATCTTATTGTATCCTAAGATCTTGATCATTTATTGTGTTAGTACAATATTTCCACACGATATCCTTGCTTACTTCACTTGTCACATAAAGTCTTGCTTTATGTGATGACAAAATAACATTCCCTTCTGGTGTATCTTCATACTACACGACTACTAATGTTGACTGACAATTTAGACAATGAAAAGTTGTCTAGGTGTCAGCATTTATTGTATGCAGGACTTTTGTATAATCGCACGTCAAAGGTGGAGTTGTCAACCTGACAAAAAGGATAGAAGATTCAGACAATCTTTCCTTGAAGGTGTAAGTGTCAATCCAAGCATTAATGGCTGCAGGCTCACCTACTCCTTGCTTCGGACTAGTCTCTCTAACGAGCACGAAGCTGTGAGACAACGTGTAGCGGCCCTGGATATTTATGCTCAATAAGGCTCCATATCCAGATCTGCCTCCCGCGAACGGACCGAAGTCTCGCAAGGGATAGCTCAAACACGTGTCCAGTAAGAATATAAAAGACAACCACAATAGTATAAGACACAAGAAAGTACATGTGCTCATATCTGCATATAATAATTTACAACTGTCCCAATACATTATCACATGTCCAATTAAAAAGTACAACTACCTGGGGCGGAGCACAAACTCACACAACACAACTAACACTACTGTTGGTGGACCCAGTCTGCCACAACGCCTTTGCAAACCATACCAACGGTAAGCCTTGAAAAGAACTATAGGGGAGTGAGTCTCAACAAGTCACAGGCTCAGTAGGGAACCACCCAAAAACCACACGAAACTAAAGAAACCTCAACCCCAGAAGGTCTCACTGGCAACACCGATAGCCAAACCATATCATGCTCACAACAATATATGATTAATAACAAATAAATATAATCATATCCATAAACATAAAGTCCTCGGAAAGTAAGAGGAACCATAGGACTAGCACAGCACCACTAGTCCACCCAACAACTAAAACGCTTTGGCCACAAGCTTCACAGGCAAACCACTATAACAACTAGTCGCCTAAGCTATAAGCCACATAGGCAAACCACTGCCTAGGCTACAAGCTTCACAGGCGAACCTCAAACACATGGGTAGCAGGTTTGCCAACCAAAGGCTGGTCCATAATACCCCCAAACCACGATATGTTGAGAGCCACACACAAGGTAGCAGAACTGGCAACAACAAGCCAATCCATCACACACTTAAACCATAATCGGAAGTTTACCCAAAAAGGGGAAAGCACCACGAGTGGAAGGTCTCAACACATGACCTCCACGGAGCACAACTCCACCATAACACCTGAAAAGGCGGGTACACAATGTACCACGAGAAACAGGTACCCACAAAGGGTACAGTACCCTACCACCACGAGGTACCACCACAAAGCCTCATTACAACTGTGCCTCCTACCAGGCACACCACAACGGGTCAAATCACAACCAACGAGTCACTATACACAAACCACGACCATGTTGCCCAACTAGCAAGCCCAGAGGGGGGGTGGGGTGAATGGGAATTTTAAAAATTTGATTATCTAAACCTGTCAACAAAAATGTTCACACAAAAACACTATGTTTGACTGTTAGTGATAGTAGTAAAGAAAATTACAAATACACAGAAGCAAACACACTGCACAAGGATTTTTATCCTGGTTCGGATCTCCTCTCCACAGGAGTCCTACGTCCAGTCCCTGAGCAACACCTCAGGATTCCACTACCAAAGGGTACAGTCTCCCTTAAGGACACTTACACACCCAGCAACGGATGGTCTTCTCCTCACAACCTGAAGAGGAAAAACAACACCCTGATCACACATGCTTTCTTCAACAGGAAGGGAAAAAGCCACCTGTTACCAACAGGTCTTCTCTTCACACCTGAAGAGGAACTTCTCAACAAGGATGAGAAATAGATAGGATGCCCCTAGATCAAGCTAATAGAACAATACTTGATCTGAAGCAAGGACTGAGAGAGAAAGATCTACAAAGACAAAATCTCTCAGCACACAAAGGCTCTTAAAGGCTAAGCTATAAATTCAGAGAGCTAAGAGCTACAGTAAAACAATGGAGTGAGACTTGAGCTCTTCTATGGTGCTTGTGGATTTTGAATTCTCAAGAGATAATCTTCATGTAGGCACCAGTCTTCTATTTGTATCTTCTTTGAAAAATGTAGTCGTTGAAGTATCCGTTGTCTCTGTGTTGGATGCTCGTTAGACTGCATGGTTTGACGTGTACGTCAGGTGTGCTTGCAGTCATTTAATGTTTTATGATCCATGTACGCAAGGAAAGAATTCTTCCAGATATTCTGCAGCTTCTTTGTTGCCAACGTTAGAGAGTGGTTCTTTCAAGGATCTGCACACAATAAATACCAAACAGTGGACAACTAGAGTGTCTCTTGGCTTTTTAGTCAACGTTAGAAACCAGGGAGTAGGAATATACACCAGAATGGAAATACTTTTCTGCTATCTAAAAAGGTGTTTTCTATAGAAGCATAGGAATGGAAGATATCCAGATATTTATCGTCCAGTGAGATGTACAGATACGTTAAATGCATAAGTATCGAAAAACACATGAGAAAACTTTGACTTTCAACATATTTGAATATCAAATCGATGTGATTCACAAAATCGTTATGAGTACGACTTATGAAATTGTTATGTGAATAAGTCGTTGTTTATGTAAAATCGTTATTTATTCATAAAAAGATTGATGTGAATACAAATCGTTGTACAATCATAACCAAGTCGATGTAAGAGACAAATCATTATGAGAGTATAAGCATGTCGTTATAAGTGAATCGTTATAACCAAATCGTTGCGATGTTGTTTAATAGTAAAAAAATCGTTGTGTACAGGCAAATCGATGAGAACAACCAAATCGTTGTTTAATAAACAAATCGTTGTGCTCAGGCAAATCGATGTAAACAAATCGTTGTTTCACTTGTAGAGTTGATACAGTGATCAAATTGTTGTTTGCTTTATCGAATCGTTACACAGACCAAGTCGTTGTTGTGACTTATCGAGTCGTTACAGCAAGAAAATCGTTGCGTAACTTTTCGAGTCGGTATAATGACCAAGTCGTTATGTAACTTATCAAATCGTTCTATCTTACCAAATTGATGTGAAACTTATCGAATTGTTCTGACGACCAAATCGATGTGAAACCGAATCGTTGTGAGAGCAAATCGTTGTTCTCACTTACCAAATCGATGTGAAACCGAATCGTTGTGAGAGCAAATCGTTGTTCACACTTATCAAATCGTTGTGAGAGCAAATCGTTGTGCTCACTTAACGAATCGTCGCGGTTACTTATCGAACCATTGCAGAATGATAGAAATTGATGTATACACTTAGCGAATCGTTCTGAGATCGAAATTGATGCGATACTTATGAAATCGTTATGTAATGCAGTAACTTATGAAATCGTTATGCTATGATGGAAATCGTTATGATTTCAAAGCGAGTCGATGTGTACTTAGTCAAAATTCATGCTTTGAACTCTAAATACTTTAATGTAAGAAATACTTACATAGTTGCTTTATTTCGCCTGATTTACTTCCTGTGCCTAAGCTTCATGAAACTTGTTAGATAACACTTAATTGAAGTTTTGTTAATCACCAAAATAGATATATAATTCATAAAATTATATGGGGATGAGCTGATCATCAATCTCCCCCTTTTTGGTGATGACAAAACATAACAAGGATACAGATAGTTCTGAAATAAAACCTAAGTAACTTTTATGGTAAAAAATAAAGAGAATTCAATTTCCCCCTTTATATGTATTTCAAAAGTATGATATTTATATTTCTCTCCCTTTTTGTCATTAAGCAAAAAGATAAAGCAATGAGACAAAGACAGAAAGAGAAAAGATAAATAGGTGAGCAAAGGAGAGGATTTGTATTAATCTTGAGGAGGTACATGGAGATAGAAAGCAGGAGACAAAAGAGATGCATGGTGAGTAATGACCTCCCAAGCCTTTAGTTCATGCTCTTAAAAAAATTGCCTAAAAACACCACAAGCGATAGAATAGGAAGGCCCCATAACAGGAACCATCCTCTGAAGATAAAGCACTCGCTGGTCTTCTAAGAACAAGGCATACTGATCACGATCAAGGGAAGCTTTATAAAAGCTGGATTTCCCAAAACTGGCACAGGAGAGGATCTGATTAATTTTGACAGGATAGAAGAGCTGCTTCTGCTTCAAGTCCATTCTCATGGCAACATAGATCTTGTATCTCTCTAGCCATGTGTCATAAGAATTCCTGACAAGATGAATGGAATTTGAATCAAGGAATTCTGCAGCTGACAGTAAGGGTTGATTGGATTGAGCCTGAGATGCATTGATAGCCTTGAGCTGCTCAGCAATGAAGGGGTAAGCTATTTCTCATTCTGAAGGAGAAAGGCGTTCACATTCAGATAAGATAGGGGTAAGGACATCAGACTTGATGTAGCCCCGATGATACTCCCGGAAGACAAATCTGTGAAAGGAAAGGGAGAGACCTTTCTCTACTAAAATCTTGGCCAAAACTTGAGCAGATCTTTCAAAAATTAAAGACCCGACAGATGATTCCATGATGAGAGAGTGGAGAGAAGGTAGGAATACCACATCTGGGATGTCCAAGGTGGCAAAATCCACTTGAATTGATTTGGTATGAGCAACACTTGAACCAAGAGCATGAATAGCTTGCCGGAATTGGCCAAGCTGAGCTTCAGGCAAGTTGTTGAGATAGCAGTAATCACTGTACATCTTGTAGTGCCGGATAAACTTAATTTCTTTTTGAACAAAGGGCCCCCAAGTGTCCTTGTGAAGGATCTGGAAACACTCTGAGAGAGTCAAGGGATGATCTCTGGCTGATTGAGCTCGAAGAAATTGACTGTAGAGAGCCTTTTGACCCGGGGCCCACTACTCCTCAGATTTGACTTCAGCTATGGAAAAGATTTTGGCTTTTTCAGCCTTTGAGAGAGAGGTGAAAGGGAGAATGATATTTAAATGGTCAGTGAGGTTGAGAGAGGGAAGTCCAAAGATGGTAGCAAAAGTGATTTTATGGAGATATTCACGATAGAGAGGCTTATTTTTATTCGCAACAGTGAGGGAGAACCAAAGTGGTGGAAAACGAGGTTCAGAAGATGAGGCAAGGGTTGAAGAGATTTTCTGTTTCTTAGGTACACGGCTAGAGGAGCCAGACCTATAAACATGAGAGCTAACTTTCAGGACTGATCGAAGAATTACTTCTTCGAATTCATCTTTGATGTCGTGAATCTCAAGATGCTCAAGTTGAGCGTCCTCAGGAATAATGGTTACAAAAGAGGGAGGAGTAGGAGGATGAAAGAATGACCTAGACGTAGAGGGAGGTACATCAGATGGTCCAGAAGAGGAGGGACCAGAAGAGGAGGCCACAGTGGATGAAGATGCTGGAGGGACCTCAACAGAAAGAGGAGGAGGAGGAATGGATGTGGTGGATGCAAGAGATGAAGAGGACTGAGAAGGAAATGGTGTAGGAGAGGAAATGGTTCTTGGAATGGGTTGTTTGAAGGTGGGAGGAGCTGGAGGTGCTGTGGAGGATGATGGTGGAGAGGGAGGGGTTGGAGTGGGAAGAGGAGAAGGAGTAGGTGGCTCTGGAGCTACAACCTGATCTTCTACTCTGGAGGGCTCAGCCACATAATCCACTGGCCTGGGTGGCCCAGACACATCCTCTGAAGGCCCTGGTTGTAACGACCCACTTCCACCCGGTACAGTTACACCAACCCACATCAGATGAGAGCAAGCCGCTACAGGGGAGAAGACCCCAACGATATACAAGTGAGCTGAGATATACACGAATAGAAATAAATAATGCAACGGAATTTAAATAAACACCTCTCATTCCATCAACTTTAATCCACATACCACAGTCTATATAGTTCAAGAAAGAAATGACATAACATAATAAACATTAACATGTAGCCAGTTCCAATTACATACCCAAAGTTCAAATTTCAAATTACATATTGGAAAAATAAATTACAACTCTTCAACAAATTTTCACGCTCCTCGACGGATCTTACTATCTCCTCGGCTTCTAAATTTCCTGAAATGTTTAGCAAGGGTGAGTCTACACAATAGACTCAGCAAGTAATTTAACATTCAAACTATACACCTATCACACATGCTCTTTAACAATTTATCAATATAAAATTTCAGCAATTAAAGTCATACATGCTCATGCCATATCATAAATAATTTAACATGAAATCGTATTAAGCAATTATTCTAACATATGTAAAGCAATAATATAAACATGATTATTAATAACATAGAATCATTAACATAAGTACAAACATATCAACACATGCTTTCATATTTTATTCAAATCATTGTGTAATTCTACAAATTAAGTCATGGAATCATGTACAAGATAGATAGCACTCTTAACTCGATCTCTAACTCACTTCATGTGCAAATATAACGCTTTACAATATATCTAGCTTGCTGTTTTTTTATATACAAAAAATTATCACAATTATATGACACTTGCACATAGCCCACATTAAACTACACAATATAATACTACACATATGAACATCAAGTAGTTAAAATTCATGGATATAAAAATATGCACTTACACTTGGTACCAACACAATATCACCTTTACCATTTGATAAGTATCATAATATCACATGCACACCAAGGAATGATCTAATTCATGAGTATGATAGCACACATTTACACATGGTACTAAACAAGATATCAATTTAACAATATTAACATTTACACTTGTACCATTTTCTCATGACATGCACACATGCACTCATCTTCACACTTTAACACTTTCATTTACATACGATTTCATATGGTTTTCATATAGGTTTTCACTTGATCATTTACAATCACATATCATTTCACTTGCACATAACGTGTGCCACATTCTCATATCACGTGCACATACCTTGTGCCATATTCACATATCATTTGCACATTTCACACATATTCATTTTTATACATTGCCAAGACACAGCCCAAACCACCACTAGAAGGATCATTTAACATTTACACTTTCACTTTCGCTACTTAATCACCAGGCAAAGTGATCAAGTCTTGGTCACTGCAGAACCGAGGGAAGCACTCCCTACCATTACCAGTGGAACCTATCCATCTCCAGGATTTCACTACCCGTTGCCTCGGGTGTCACTTATCATAATTGAGCTTTCCCATAGGGGCACTACTACGGTACAACTCCATTTAATCTAGGGTGGCAGTGTCTTATGGGCACATGCATTTTACATACACACATGAGTTCTCATTTATTGATTTAATCCTACTGTTCTAATTGACAATTAATCATGATAAGGATCTAACCATACTGAAATTTATTGAGTTACACCTAATTACATTAAACATGTTCACATGGTCATTTTCCTGTAAAATTTACAACAATACTTACTGTTGTCCAAATAGTATAAAATTTTTACCACTATTTATTCACAGGTTAATTATTACATATATAAAATTTCAGATTTTTCAGAAACATATCTAAATTATAGCAATTAAAACAAGCATTCAGCAGATTTATCAAGAAAACCAATTTAACCATAGATCACAGTGTTACAAATGTATTTAGCAGTTCCAGAACCTGTGTTCAGTAGTCATAACTTTGCTTAAGAATTCTAACATATTCATATGCACAATGCATTTTACTTGGAATTTAAAACAGATAATTCATGCTTACTATGCTATTTCCAGAAATTTCAATAATTCATACATTAAATAGAAATTCGCCATAATTTCATGATGTGACCTGACATATATATATAACCCAAAAAATTTTCTGAATATCTAATTTAACATGGATCTATGTAAACAGTAATTTATAATGCCAAAACATGCTAAATATTTCATTTCAGAAATTTTAGTAATGAATACAATGTATGAAAATTCAACATAATCACATGGCATGTTCCGCTGGGTATACTTGACCACAATAAATTTCCACAGCATGAACTCATGTTCAGAAACCCAAAATTTTAGGTCACAACATCAAAAACAGGTATTTTGTCAGAACTGGTGAACTTGACGGCACAGAGGCTGCCGCCAACATGACTTAACAGCACAATAGTATGCCGTCAACCAATGATCTTAATGGCTCATGATCCTACCGTAAGTTCCTGTCTATGAAAACACACACTGAACGCATGAAATCATAGTGAAAGGGGGTTTCCAAGCATAGAATAAAATCCGAAAAAATAATAAAAACCCTAAGGGTAGGTCTATGGCTTAAACCATCAAGTTACTTGCCTTAAAGAAAATTCTATATGCGATCTAATTGCTGGAGAAGCTCTCCTAGGCCAGTGCCAAGAAGTCCCTCGATCCGGCTTCTGAGAGGAAGTAGATTGCACACCGTCGTCGGGAAGCCTTTCTCTATGATCAGACCTCCTCCCCGAAGTGGTAGAACTCCAGAAGAAACACCAGGTCGCCGGATAAAAGCCTCCAAACTTTGGCTTTTCTCACAGATTTTCTAGGGTTTTCACAAAGAGCAAAAGAACCTAATCCGTCCTAAAGGGGTGTTTTATAGAACCTAAGGGGGTCGGGGATGCATTAGGGCAGGTTATCCTCCCGTTGGGAAGGTTTACAAAACAAGAACCCGGCCAAACCGCAATCATTTTCAGATCTGAAAATGCACACAGCTGGAAGAGTAGGCGTCCACCTTTGGTGCCGCCAACATCAAGGTAGACGTCCATCGATCTGGACGCCAATCTCCATGGCCATTCAGTCAGCGGCGCAAGATGCTGCCGCCAACTGGGCATCTCAGACAGAATTTAAATATTCAATAAAATAAATGTACTAACACATCACAAGCAACTTAATGGTTATGACAATAAGTAGATATTACATGCACAAAGTTAAACACATACCTATATACATGTACTCAACATAATTACATTCAACTTGCATAGATTTAAATAAGTATACTATGTACTTCTACATCTTGATAATGCATGCACATTTAAATAAAATTCATATACAAAATAATTTTGTGTATACTTATATGCTATACGATAATAATTACATACCATATGCACTGCATCACTTAAATACACAATGTACATAATATAAATGTAATATACACACACAAGAATAACATATATTATACTCATGCACATAAGCAAGTAAATATTTATAATATGCACCAAATAAATAATATTAACTACACAAAATTTGGGGGCCTCACACTGGTGGCCCAGTCTTCACAGCTTCAACATTATCTTGCACTGGAGCTGCTACCTCTTCAACAACTATTAGCCTAGATGGCCCTGCTGGATCTTCAGAAATTTGCCCTGATGGCCGATCTTTTTCCACAATGGATGGCCCTGACGGCCCAACATTCTCTTGCCTTGGCCCAGATGGCCCTGAGCTGCTAACAGGTGCTGCAGGACGAGGAGCAAGAGGGGCATTTGTGGTCTATGCCCTCACCAAATCTGCAAGTGTAGCTATAGACTCCTTGATGCTAATGAGCTCACTTCGCACCCATCTGACTGCATTTTTGACCATTCTCATCTCCTTAGCTGTCGTACTCTGGCTTATGAAGATAGATGCAATATCTGATTGCACAGAGCGGAGAATCTTCCCTTGTTCATCCAATCTATCAACAATAGGCTTCATGTTGATCTTCAGTTTGCTCTTCTTCAGCCTCTTATGTGGCTTCCTGGTGAGTAAAGGGATCTCAGGAGCCACTCCTTTTCCTTTGTCGCTTGCCCTAGCAACGGGCTCCACAGAATTAACATTAGCCTCTTCATCTGAGGCGCTTTCCACAATTCCTTCTCTGAACTGATTATCAATAGGGGCACTAGCAGTGTGCTCCCCCTGGGGCTGTGCTTCCTTCTCAACAGATTGATCCCCCTGAATGGGAGCATCTTCCATCTGAATTTCAGTGTGGCCTGATGCCACTTCTTCCTGCTCCCCCTAAATGGGAGCTTCTTCCATCACAACATCTTCAACGTGGCCTGGTGCCACAACTACTCTGTTGACTTCCTTAGTCACCTGCTCTTGCTCCTCTTGAGTGCTGGTGATGGAATCCAGCACACTTCTGAGAACTGATGCTACAACAGAGGAGGGAGAGACAACTTCTAAATTTTGCCCAACGGGCTTAATGAACTCTTGAGGAATGTCCTCAATCCTATGCTCACTAACCACAGGTGCTTCAATGATGACTTCTGTTGCAATTTCCTGAACATCTGCTGCTGCTGCTGCTGCTGCTTGGTCTTCTTGTACCATTGGAATTTCTTCCTGACCACTTCCTACTGCACTTGGATTGCAGGCACTTCTACCCTGACATTCTCTTGATCATTTTGAACTACTGGTGCTGCTGCTACTGCCTCTGCCAGAACTACTTCATCTTGGACTTCTAGGGCTTCGCCAATAATGGCCTCACCCTCTGCTGCTGAAGTTTTGGTCCACACTCTAGCTATCAAAGAAAAACCACTCTTCTTTACGTTTCTGCTTCGAATAACTTGACCCATCTTCTCTAAAACTGCCCTAGCAACACTGATGCCATAATGCAGGAAAATCTTGGTTAGCAAATTAGCATATGGAAGGGACACATTTAATTTACTCTTCTTGTCCCAAATTTGAGCTGCTGCAAACTTCATTCTTTCCAAGATGACCTCTGCCATGTTTATACTCTGGTTCTGGATAGCCCAGAACATCATGTCGGAGTCCGCCTTGGTGCATGTGGAGAAGGTGGCACTCCTAGGAACCAAAATCTGGCAAACTATAAAATGCAATATACGATTGAATGCATTCAACTGATTAATATCTATCTTCCCATCTTTCAACTTGAACTCGGTTCCAACAATCCCCAAACCCTTTGCCTAAATATCGACAGTGTGTACTCCACTGTGACTGGTGGTGCAAACACTAAACAATGATGCCAATAGATCATATGTGATCCTAATCTGGGTTCCCTTGATAGTGGATGTCAAGGACTCATCTTCTTTAGACTTCAAACATACATAGAACGCTTTGACCAGGTCTAGATAACTCACCTCTGATAGAGTTGCTATTTTCGTCCATTTCATTCTTTCCATAGCTGCTACAATGCTGTGCATTCCATTCTTCTCCAAATCTGTAATGTCTACTACTTTGTTCCCGCACAACTTAGTCTTCACTATTGTAAACCTTTCCTGCTGCTCGGCGGTGAGGAAAGCAGCTGCATAGCCCCCGACGGTGCCGGAAACTCCAGAAACGGCCATGGTTTTGAATGGGAAAAGGTTCTGGATGATCAGAAGGAAGATTGGAGCGAAAGCCCTCAGGAGATTTTTTGCGGGAAGAGATGGAGGCTTTGAAATCGCACGAAGTCGATGCCGGAGTCGATAGGGTTTATCATCTCAGGTAAGTTGAAGAAGATGAGAGCGGGAGGTGAATCGTTGTGACATAGATTTTGGGTTTTGAGAGAGAAAGATAAAGTGACTTTTGAAAGGATAGCGCCATAAATGCAGAAAACGACAAAATAGAGACAGGTAGAGATAGATAAATACTTTTTAAATCAAGGAACCGTCATAGAAATTTAAGATGCAAGCAATATTTAAGGAATTTGCTTAATTTCATAGGAGAGAATAATCTTTATTCTGAAATAATTATTATTTCAGTTATTTACAGATAAGTCTATCACAAATTACACATACATAATTCCCTTCTAAGAGAAGTAAATCTCTCTTCAGGTAAGGCTTTTGTGAAGATATCTGCTAACTGATTTTGAGTATCAATGAAGGAAATATTTATATTACCATTTGCTACATGATCACGAATAAAATGATATCTAACCTCTATATGCTTTGTCCTTGAGTGCTGTACTTGATTTTTGGTGAGATTAATGGCACTAGTGTTGTTGCACAGCAGGGGAATTGTCTTGATATGTAGCCCATAATCCTCAAGTTGCTGCTTAATCCATAGGAGTTGTGTACAGCAGCTTCCAGCAGCTACGTACTCATCTTCAACTGTTGACAGTGCTACTGAATTTTGCTTCTTTGAGGACCATGAAATTAGACAACATGCAAGAAATTGACAACATCCACTGGTGCTTTTTCTATCTATTTTTCATCCAGCATAGTCAGCATCAGAATATCCTATTAAGTTAATTTCACATGTTTTTGGATACCATAGACCTAAATCATGGGTTCTAGCTAAATATCTAAAAATTCTTTTGACACTGATTAAATGAGATTCCTTAGGATCTACCTGATACCTAGCACACATGCATACACTAAAGAGTATATCAGGTCTACTGGCAGTTAAGTAGAGTAAAGATCCTATCATACCTCTGTAGACCTTTTGGTCTACTTTCTTACCGTCCTTATCACTATCTAACCTTGTTGATGTGCTCATTGGTGTTGACAGTGGCTTGGCATTTTCAAATCCAAATTTCTTCAATAGTTCTTTGGTGTACTTCACTTGACATATGTGAGTGCCTTCTTTTCCTTGCTGGATTACAGTCCGAAGAAGTAGTTAAGCTCCCCCATCATGCTCATTTTAAATTCTCCCTGCATAAGCTTTTCGAAGTACTTGCAAAGGGATTCATCAGTAGAACCAAAAATTATATCATCCACATAAATTTGTACAAGTAGCACATTTTTGGCTTTAGATTTGATGAATAATGTGCTATCTACTTTTCCTCTAGTAAAACCATGGTTTAACAAAAATGTACTTAATCGTTCATACCATGCTCTAGGTGCTTGTTTCAAACCATATAAAGCTTTGTGCAATTTAAATACATGATTTGAAAAATCGATATCATCAAAACCAGGAGGTTGTTCTACATAAACTTCCTCCTTTATATATCCATTTAAAAAGGTGGATTTTACATCCATTTAAAAATGTTTTAAATCTAATGCTGATGCATAAGCAAGTAAAATTCTGATTGCCTCAAGTTTAGCCACTGGTGCATAGGTTTCATCGAAATCTATGCCTTCCTCTTGGGAATAGCCTTGAGCTACCAATCTGGCCTTGTTTCTAGTGATCACACCAGCTTCATCCAATTTGTTCCTGAACACCCATTTGGTGCCAATCACAAGATGATCTGATGGTCTCGGAACAAGGGACCATACTTGGTTTCTCTTGAGCTGGTTAAGTTCATCTTGCATGGCTAATATCCAAGATTCATCAGACAGTGCTTCATTGACTGTCTTGGGCTCTATTTGAGATACAAAAGCTAAATAATCACAAGGAATTACATTACCTCTAGTTCTTACCCCAACCGATGGATCCCCAATGATGTTGTCCAATGGGTGATCCTTTTTGTATCTCCATTCCTTTGGAAGATTGTCATGTGATATGTCTTTTTGTTGTAGATCTTCCAAGGGTGGATCTTCCTTGTCCTCGATGGATGTGTTCTTTAATTTTTTAGACAATTTTTCTGCATCATCAACATCACTATCTTCTTCCTATCTCAAGGAAGGGTTAGTTTCATCAAAAATAACATGTACTGATTGTTCAATTAAAAATCTACGCTTATTAAATATTCTATATCCTTTAGATTTAGAAGCATACCCCATGAATATACCTTCATCTGATTTTGCATCTAGCTTACCAAGGTCTCTTTTTCCGTTGTTGTGGATGAAGCATGGACATCCAAACGTCCTGAAGTGACTAATCTTTGGCTTCTTCTGCTTGTATAGCTCGTATGCAGTCTTCTTCAGGATTGGCCTGATCATTACTCTGTTGATTATATAGCACGCTGTGTTGATGGCTTCAGCCCAAAAATATCTTGGTAAATTGTATTCTGACAACATGGTCCTTGCCATATCCAATAAGGTTCTGTTCTTTCTCTCAACAACTCCATTTTGCTATGGTGTCCTTGGTGCTGAGAAATTGTGCTCAATTCCTTGATCATCACAGAACTTAGCAAATTTTTCATTCTGAAACTCTCCTCCATGGTCTGATCGAATACCAATTATGCTGTATTTCTTATCCTTTTGAACTTTCTTACTGAAGCTAACAAACCTATCAAATGTGTCGTCCTTGTGCTCCAAGAAAGATACCCATGTAAATGTGGAATAGTCATCTACTATAACGAATCCAAAGTTCTTTCCACCAAGACTTGTGGTCCTCATTGGCCCAAATAGATCCATATGTAGAAGTTCTAAGGGTTTAGAGGCTGTTACCACTGTCTTTGACTTAAAAGATGATTTAGTGTGCTTTCCTTTTGCACATGGCTCACAGACACCTTCTATTCTTGTGCTTACTTTGGGTAGGCCTTCCACCAAGTTTCTCTTGATTAATTTTCTCATGCCATCCAAGCTGCAGTGGCCCAATCTTCGATGCCATAGTTCAGTTGACTGCTCTTTATTCGCTGCCAGACATATGTCCTGATCTTTTAATTCTTCTAGATAAAGTACATACAAGTTCTTTTCTCTATTAGCTTCAAAAATGACTGCACCATCCTTCATGATACTGCACTTTGATTATTGAAATCTGATCTGATGACCTTTATCACACAGTTGGCTGATACTGATAAGGTTGTGCTTCAGTCCTTTGACGCATAGAACATCTTCGATAACGGTTTTGCCTTTACTGCCTACAGATCCGCTACCTATCACAGTCCCTTTTCCATTATCTCCATAAGTGACTGTGCCTTCTTCAGCTTCAAGATGGGAAAATAGATTTCTGTTCCCTGACATGTGCCTTGAGCATCCGCTGTCCAAGTACCATTTAGATGCTCGAAGGTTTCCCTGCAGTAAAAACACTAAACTTTAGGAACCCAACTTCTTTTGGGCCCTGATTGGTTAGTATCCTTAGTTTTCCTCTTTATTACCCATCTTTTATGTTTAGTTGGACATGTCATTTTAGTATGACCTAACTTGTTGCAGTGACTACAGCAAGTTGTTCTACTTAATTTTTCAGTTGGAACATATTTAAAGTTTGACTTATATGCTGTGTCTTGTTCAGCTACAAATTTTGGTGTTGGATATATTTTAGGGTATACTATTGTTTCTTCATTATCAGAAGGAGTATAACCTAATCCATGTTTCTTTTTACCTGATCTTCTAGCTCCTTTTAGTATTAATGATGTTTTTCCATTTGTGAATTTTTCTAATGTACTTGATAGCCTTTCATTTTCTTCTGTTAATGTGTTAATTTCCTATTTTAACTTATTTACTATTTCTTGTTTTTCCAAACTTGCTATTTGTTCATTTTTATTTTTCAGATCCTCACATAATAAATCGTTTCTCCTTTTTAGCTCAGTAATCTATTTTTCAAGTTGCTCATTTTCAGATTTCAAATCTGAGTTTGTGTTTTCCAAGCAAGCATGACTTTTCTTACTGACTTTTAATAATTTACACACATCTTTGTATTTACTATAAAGTTCATTAAAGGCATCTTCTAGACTATCAGATTCAGATTCATTGCATGAAGAAAAGGATGAGTCAGATGTTACCTTTTCCTCAATGTTAGCCATGAAGGCCAAGTTGGCCTTTTCTTCTTCTTGTTCACTTGAGCTCGACTCACTGTCAGAGTCGCTGCTATTATCCCATGCTGCTGCCATGGTTTTCTTCTTGTATCTTCTGAATTTCTTGGAACTATCCTTCTTTCTGAACTCAGATTTCTTCAGTTTCGAACATTCAGCTTTGATATATCTGGGCTTCTTGCATTCGTAGCAGATTGGTTCATTCTTCTTTATATCTTTGACTTCAGGCTTCTTGAGGTCTTTTCCTTTCTTAAAATACCTTCTTCCAGATTGATATTTCTTTTTCTTGGCTAGTATGCGTTGTAGTCTTGTGGATAGAAGTGCTTCTTCATCTTCACTGCCCTCATCACTAACATTTGTTAGGAACGGATGGGTGGATGGATCAGATCTAGAAGGGGGGGGGGTTGAATAGATCTAACACTAATTAACGCAGAAGCTTAAGCAATTTAAAATTACTTCGAATCAGAGATCAAATCACCCAAACAATTTACTGATCTGAAGTGTGATTAGTGTGTGTGAGCAAATCAATTAGTATTGTGAACGAAATCCCTATGCATGCATCTAGCGTAAAACAAAGTCAAACCACAATTCAAACCATTGCACAGAGGATTTTAAGTGGTTCGGAAATCACCTCCAGTGACTCCTACGTCCACCCCTCACACAGTGAGGCCACACTACTCAAAAACCTTGAGTACAACTCACACAAGAGCACGACGACTCCAAACACCCTTGATCACGACGACTCAAGAAACACCTGGAGCACGACGACTCCAAACTGAGCACGATGGCTCAAACAACAACCGGAGTACGACGACTCCAAATTGAGCACAACTGCTCAAACCACACAGTGAGTACGACGACTCACAAACCAGAGCTCGACGGCTCATAGTACAAAAGATAGATCAAACACAAAAGAGATCAGATCCTCTAGCAATGATCTGATTCAAGATAGATTCGTACACAGAAATTTGTGCAGAACTTCATGCACAAATCTCACAGACGAAATAAGGAAGAACAAACTCTGAGATGAGGGAAATGGATGTAGAAAGAGTGTTCTTCGATGAAGAAGCCTTGCAGAGACTTCAATTGAGGAGGCTTGATGGAATTCGATGGAGATTCTCCTCAATTGGCGATGCTCTGCTTTGATGGCATCAGAAATGCCAGAAATCCTTCTTCTCCTGCGCCTCTTCAGTTGGATCTGCTCCATTGCCTTGCACATCAACCTTCTCTCCAGGGATTCCCTTTGATTCCCTTATCCTTCCTCTTGAAAGGATGGCTTGTAGCTTCTGAAGATGGAGACAGATCTGGAAAACCCCCTTTGGCCGCCAAAAGGCTTCTTCTGGAAGTGTATGGGTTCTCTTGCCTTTTGGGTACAAGGAGTATGGGTATTTATAGCCCCATATGTCCATAAAGTGCCTTGGGGTGCATGGGCATGGAAACCTAGGCCAAAACCCCTAAATCCAAGCAGCCACGTGTCCAGGAGAAACTTTAAGTCGCAGAGTTTCTGGAGTGTGTCGACCTGCCCATAGGGTGTGTCGACCTGCTGTCCCATTTCTGCAAAACTGTTCTGCTGGAAACTGGATCTAGTGTCGACCTGCCCTGATCTAGTGTCGACCTGCCCTTCTGGAATCTGGGACTAGTGTCGACCTGCTTTGATCTAGTGTCGACCTGCTGTCCCAGTCTGGCAACTGGGTCTTCTGGAATCTGGGACTAGTGTCGACCTGCTGTCCCAGTCTGGCAACTGAGTCTTCTGGAATCTGGGACTAGTGTCGACCTGCTTTGATCTAGTGTCGACACTACCAAGACAAAAATGTGTGAACTTGAAAATTTAACACATAAAACATTAGTACAAGATATTATCATTGAAATATGAGATATTAAACATCAAAAACATGTTGTTTAAGCATTATTGTGATATGTATAACATTTATAACATGTTCAACATATCATCATCAAAATCACAACATGTCACAATATCTCATCATTAAAATCACAATATGTCATCATCAATATCATAGTATGTCATCATCAAAATCACAGTATGAGTGATGTTCATTGGATATCATTAAATTACAACTTAAGGAAGTTCCAAAACACACTCAACCCAACAATCTCCCCCTTTTTGATGATGACAAAACATATGTACAATCTCCCAATATCTTGACTCCCTTGACGGCAATAATTCCCCCTTTGACCATATTCACACTTTGACCTTTCTCCTTTAAAGAACTTTCTCCCCCTTTGAAGGCCTTTTCTCCCCCTTTTTAGAAGGCCCTTTTCTCCCCCTTTTTTGATGTGCCTTTTTCTCCCCCTTTTTGACAGCATCAAAAGGATAGACAAGAGAGAGAAACAAAGATGGTTGGAGACCAAGAGATGAAATGTGGGAAAGGAATGTTCAGAAATGATCAAAATTAATGAGGCAAAATGATATTGACATATGAGAGACATTATTGTGTTTTTGTTATTGTGCAACAAAGTTTAATCACAAAGACACACTCAACACAAAGAATAGCAAATTATAATGAGCTGAATGTGGTTAAAATAATGATGCAAATGTGAAATAAAGTGACCTAAATGAGTGAGCAGAAGTATTTAACAAGGATGTTAGGAGCTTTAAGTTTAACACACTGTTGAATAATAGGTCTAAACACAGTAAACATGAACTTAATTAAGGTCTTAAGCTTTTCTATCCTATCTTTTTGATTTTCCTTCAATTTTCACTAAGAAAGAATACAAGAATAAATTAGTTAAATCTCACTTTTCAGTGCAAGAAAATCACATTGATCAGATGCAAGACCTCCTGATTACTCAGTGGTTTAACTTTCATTATCTTATACAGAGTTGACAATTTTGATTTCCACTTTTTGACGCGAAACAAATCACTTGTTAGGTGAAATGGCCCGGTTACTCAGTGGTTCAAGCATTTGCATTGCTCTGTTTGTATCTTTCCAGATTGATCATTTTTCTTTTGACATTTTACAGGAATATTTTTGCTTTGACCAGAAAAGTCATGACTATGAATTTAGAAAAATTATTCTTAACATGTGGTAAAAATAAAGCTTAAACATACACATGTGAAATATTAAAGTCACTCATGTGCCTATAATAGTGTTTTGCAAATCATTTTAAAAATATTCAGTATTATGATTGCTTAACCTTGAAATGATACTGAATCTTTGAAATTAAACTAAACGCACAATGAGTTTAGTTTCAATGTCTTAATTCTCTCATAAGAAAATAGCACAAGGACTCAAAAATTCTGATGAATTTGGGGTTCAAGATAGACAAGTAAGGTCAAGAGATATGACAATGACTCCCCCTCAACAATTGCATACAAGACTCTTGATACTTGGTGGAGAAATATACTCACGCATAGTGAAAGTGTCCAGACAAGCCTGACTTGTCTTTCTTCAAATCACCATTTGATATACCAAGAATGTCAATGCAATGTGAGAGTGAGGAATTTTATGAGTAAGAATATTTGTCAACAAACTGAATGGTAGTTGATGATGAATCAGATATGACAGAATATTTCTCCAGCAAATTTCTCCAGCATTTCACTCAAAGATTCTTTCGAATTCACTCCCCCATAAGATATGCATGATATGAAATGATCATTTAAGCAATTCAGATATGTTCATTCCAAGCAATTTGCACAGAAAGAGTATGACCATGATCAAGCATATATCAACTGGCAATTTATTGAAGGAGAAGAATTTTGCAAAGACTCAAAATAAAGTTTTTGAGATTTTCATTTTGCTTGATCACCTTTATGCAGAAAAGACTATTGATACTTGGCGGAGAATTGTTCTCACGCATGATGATAGTTTCCAGACAAGCCTAACTTGTCCTTTCACATTTCACCATTTGATATACCACATAGTCACTGCTAAAAGGGAATTACACTTTATTTTTAGCATGAAATTCATTGCATTTATTGAAAAACATTTTTGCACTTTTTCAAATTTACTCCCCCTTAATATGTGCATGGAATGAAAAAGTTAGCAAACAATTCACACATGATTATGAGCACAATTAGGTTTAAGCATAACATGACTTTTGGTACTTGGCAGAGTATTTTACTCACGCATAATGATAGTTTCCAAACAAGCATAACTTGTTTTTCCACATGTCATCATTTGATATACCAAGAAGTCAAAGCAGTTAGTATGCACACAGACTCATGTGAACAGTTAAGCATGCATGATAACACAAACATGATTCCAATTGTTATGACACAATGTTCATTGTTGGGAGTAGCATTGAAACACATTTCTCATTTTTTAGATAGAAATTAAACATTCGTTTCAATTCAGGCAATTCAAAATTGAAATAATAAAGAAGTTTTACCTGAATGGTCTTCATTTCTTTTTCCAAGATTTTACCTGTGTTCTCCAATCATTTCTAGCCTTGCACAGCCAATATCTTGAATCCATTTACAGTGTATGGCTGCAAGACTTCTCAGCTTGCTGATCAAGCTGGTTTTGGGACCCACACTTGTTTGGGTCCTGCAATGAAATCAATGTTAGATTGCAACAAAGATTTCTGAATCCAAAATACTTTTAATTTTTGTATAGATGCATTTCTTTCATTGATAGAACTATGAGCAGAGTTAGTTCCAGATTTTCTTTTTGCTTTGATCAATGCATGTATGTTTTCATGAGTTTTCTATTTTTTGGATTTTTAATATGAGCAGAAACAAAATGATTTTGTGCAACATTTCTATGCCTATACACATGGAATTTCTAAACATTTTCAGTATGAACATGATGTTTATTCCTATGTGTATGAGCATGTGCATTAGACTGGAATTTCTGAGCATGCACAACAAAATCATTTCTGTACCAACAGTCCCTAGAAATATGACCAATTTTATGACAATGAATGCATTGGACTGATTTGGCATGTTTATTGAAATTTTGATTTCTATTCCAGCAATGTTTGGCAAGATGACCAGGTTTATTACAATTAAAGCAAATGAGAGCATTTCTTACCTGGTTCTTACCTTGGCATGTATGCATTTGCTGGAATCTCCTTTTTATGTGAGGAGGCTTACCATGAGAAGAAGGAGGTACCTTTTGGTGGCTCTTGGCATGATGTGAATTTTGAACTTGCCTTGGAGCCCTTTGGACTGATGGAGGAAATAGATGATTCTTCTTGACATCAGCATTTTTCTTTTTCTCTGTCTGTTTCTGAACAAGAACTTTCACAAGTTTCTTATTAGAATTAGTAGTGTTCTTATTCGCAGCAGCTTTAACAAATGTTATTGTGGTTTTCTTTTCATTTTTCTTAGTTTTCACAGAAGCAAGACTTGTGTTTGTAGTGTTCTTCAATTCATGTTGAAGTTTCTGTTTTTCAGCTTTTAATGCAACAACTTCTTTTTCTAAAATTTGAAGTTTATTCAGCATGACATCCAAACCATTTTTCATCTTGTTCTTTTCATTTTCAAATTGAGCAATTTTTTTTTCCAAATCGGCAATTTTATTACTCAAATTGCTACATTCATTGTCCAATGGTTTGTCATGGAACAGGTATTCAATCTTCCTTTTTAGATGATGATTTTCTTCAACAAGTTGTTTGCATCTCTCATTTATTTGATGATCATGAGCCATGTTAGAAATCTGTTTGTTTAATTGATCATTATCAAATTGGAAGTTTTCATTGAGATCAATCAATTTTCCATTTTCCTCTTCCAGATCAATGACTTTTGTTTTCAATAGCTCATGATTTTCTTTCAATCCATTCAGTTTAGTTTCACAGATTTGGACTTCATCTTCCAAATTTTCTTTCTCAGAATTTAATTTTTCAACTTCAATTTTCAAATTCTCATTTTCTTGTGAAAGATCTTTATCATTGTTTTGGAGCAATTCAAGTGTCTTTGTTAAATTTTCAATTTCTTTATGACAATGTTTTAAAGTCTTTTTCAAGTCTTTATTCTTAGTGTTCAGCTTTGCATTAAGATTTTGTATCTTCTCACAGAACTCAACCAATTCAGTATAAGACATGCCTTCATCTGCATCAGAATCAGAATTAGAATTCATAAATGGATCTGGAATTGATTTACCTGATCTTGTAGACCCATTTGAACTCTTGTTTTCTGGAGAGGATGCAGAAAGCTCTGAACTTTTGGAATGTGCAGTTAGAGCCAAAGTCTTTTGAATTGTTGATTTTCTGGATTCATTGAAGCTCTTCTTTGCCATTAAGTGCTTGTGAATTTCTTTTGCTCCTTTTCTTTGAGAGTCCTTTCCATCACTGCTGTTGGCCATGAAGCATAACTCCTCATTTGCTGAACTTGAAGAGTTCTCTTCATCATCCTCACTTTGGTCTTCATCCGACCAAGTTGCAATCATGGCTTTTGGCTTCTTCAATTTGTTGTTCTTCTCGTATTTGTCCTTTTTGATCTCAGGACACTCACCTTTCATGTGTCCTTTCTTGTTGTACCTATAGCAAACAATATCTTCATCAGTTTTTTGATTTCTGCTGTCATTAAAATTTGAAGAAGAAGCATTCCTTTTACTAGAAGAATATTTTTTCTTTCCATTGAATTTTCCTCTTCTTGATTTTAGAAATTTTCTGAATTGATTAGTCATGATGTCAAGTTCATCCTCATTAGACTCAGACTCATCAGAACTTGATGTTTCTTGATTTTTCTCTTTGTTGCTTGATGAAGCCTTAAGTGCTACTGGTTTTGCTTTAAGCATGTGTTCTTCATTTCTCTTCAATTTATTTCATAAGTCATTAAAGATCCTATGAGTTCATCCAAAGAGATTTTGGATAAATCCTTAGAATCTTCAATCACTGTAGCCTTTGTGTGCCAAACAGATGATAGAGAGCCCAAGGTTTTTCTTACCAGATCAGCATCAGTGTATTCCTTACCTAATGCCTTCAGTCCATTGACAATTATCATAAACCTAGCAAACATTTCAGAAATCGATTCATCAGATTTCATCATAAACAACTCATATTCTGAAACAAGTATGTTTGCTTTGATTTCCCTAACTTGAGATGTTCCCTCATACATTAATTCAAGTTTATCCCACATTTCTTTAGCAGATTTACACATGGATATTCTTGAATATTCTTTAGGGTGGACTGCACACTGAAGCATGTTCATGGCACTATAATTAAGAGTAGCTTTCCTAATTTGCTCTCTAGTCCAATTCTCCTCATCTTCATGATTTTCATAAGGACCCACTTCAACTATCCTCCAAATTTCATAGTTTTGAGCCCTAAGAAAAACTTGCATGAGATTTTTCCAGTATGAATAATCAGGCTCATCAAAATATGGTGGTATTTTAATGGAATGGCCTTCAACTACAAATCCTCGAGAATCCATCAATTAGAATGAGATGGTGAAAGAGCAAGCAAACAATTCAAGCAATTAACACAGAGACAAACAGAAGCAATCAAATCAGATCAGTAATCAGACATTAACCCGCTCTGATACCAATTGTTAGGAATGGATGGGTGGATGGATCAGATCTAGAAGGGGGGGTTGAATAGATCTAACACTAATTAACGCGGAAGCTTAAGCAATTTAAAATTACTTCGAATCAGAGATCAAATCACCCAAACAATTTACTGATCTGAAGTGTGATTAGTGTGTGTGAGCAAATCAATTAGTAGTGTGAATGAAATCCCTATGCATGCATCTAGCGTAAAACAAAGTCAAACCACAATTCAAACCATTGCATAGAGGATTTTAGGTGGTTCGGAAATCACCTCTAGTGACTCCTACGTCCACCCCTCGCACAGTGAGGCCACACTACTCAAAAACCTTGAGTACAACTCACACAGGAGCACGACGACTCCAAACACCCTTGAGCACGACGACTCCAAACTGAGCACGACGGCTCAAACAACAACCGGAGTACGACGACTCCAAATTGAGCACAACTGCTCAAACCACACAGTGAGTACGACGACTCACAAACCAGAGCTCGACGGCTCACAATACAAAAGCTAGATCAAACACAAAAGAGATCAGATCCTCTAGCAATGATCTGATTCAAGACAGATTCGTACACAGAAATTTGTGCATAACTTCATGCACAAATCTCACAGATGAAATGAGGAAGAACAAACTCTGAGATGAGGGAAATGGATGTAGAAAGAGTGTTCTTCGATGAAGAGGCCTTGCAGAGACTTCAATTGAGGAGGCTTGATGGAATTCGATGGAGATTCTCCTCAATTGGCGATGCTCTGCTTTGATGGCATCAGAAATGCCAGAAATCCTTCTTCTCCTGCGCCTCTTCAGTTGGATCTGCTCCCTTGCCTTGCACAGCAACCTTCTCTCCAGGGATTCCCTTTGATTCCCTTGTCCTTCCTCTTGAAAGGATGGCTTGTAGCTTCTGAAGATGGAGACAGATCTGGAAAACCCCCTTTGGCCGCCAAAAGGCTTCTTCTGGAAGTGTATGGGTTCTCTTGCCTTTGGGGTACAAGGAGTATGGGTATTTATAGCCCCATATGTCCATAAAGTGCCTTGGGGTGCATGGGCACACAAACCTAGGCCAAATCCCCTAAATCCAAGCAGCCACGTGTCCAGGAGAAACTTTAAGTCGCAGAGTTTTCGGAGTGTGTCGACCTGCCCATAGGGTGTGTCGACCTGCTGTCCCATTTCTGCAAAACTGTTCTGCTGGAAACTGGATCTAGTGTCGACCTGCCCTGATCTAGTGTCGACCTGCCCTTCTGGAATCTGGGACTAGTGTGGACCTGCTTTGATCTAGTGTCGACCTGCTGTCCCAGTCTAGCAACTGGGTCTTCTGGAATCTGGGACTAGTGTCGACCTGCTTTGATCTAGTGTCGACCTGCTGTCCCAGTCTGGCAACTGGGTCTTCTGGAATCTGGGACTAGTGTCGACCTGCTTTGATCTAGTGTCGACACTACCAAGACAAAAATGTGTGAACCTGAAAATTTAACACATAAAATATTAGTACAAGATATTATCATTGAAATATGAGATATTAAACATCAAAAACATGTTGTTTAAGCATTATTGTGATATGTATAACATGTATAACATGTTCAACATATCATCATCAAAATCACAACATGTCACAATATCTCATCATTAAAATCACAATATGTCATCATCAATATCATAGTATGTCATCATCAAAATCACAGTATGAGTGATGTTCATTGGATATCATTAAATTACAACTTAAGGAAGTTCCAAAACACACTCAACCCAACAACATTATTATCTGAGGATTCTTCTGATGTAACTTCTTCTGCCTTAAGAGCGTTGGTGTGTTTCTTTCTCCTTGATGACTCACCCGACCTTTCCATGTTGATCTCATAGGCCATTAGGGACCCAATGAGTTTTTCCAGTGACATTCTCTTCAGGTCATTGGCCTCTTCTATTGCTGTCACTTTGGGAGTCCACGAGGCTGGTAAGGATCTTAAAATCTTTCTGACCATGTCTCCCATTTCATAGCTTTTTCCAAGACCAGCCAACCCATTTGTGATGTCTGTAAATCTACTGTACATCTTGTTGGGTTGAGTGTGTTTTGGAATTTCCTAAAGATGTATTTTAATGATGACCAATGAACATCACTCATACTTTGATTTTGATGATGACATATTGTGATTTTAATGATGAGATATTATGATTTTAATGATGACATGTTGTGATTTTAATGATGACATGTTGTGATTTTAATGATGACATGTTGTGATTTTAATGATGACATATTGTGATTTTGATGATGACATGTTGTGATTTTGATGATGATATGTTGAACATGTTATACATTTTATACATATCACAATAATGCTTAAACAATATGTTTTTGATGTTTAATATCTCATATTTTAATGATAATATCTTGTACTAATGGCATATGTGTTAAATTTTCAGGTTCACACATTTTTGTCTTGGTAGTGTCGACACTAGATCAAGTCAGGTCGACACTAGACCCAGTTTCCAGCATATCAGTTTGCCTGACTGGGACAGCAGGTCGACACTAGATCAAGTCAGGTCGACACTAGCTGGGACAGCAGGTCGACACTAGATCAAAGCAGGTCGACACTAGACCCAGTTTCCAGCAGATCAGTTTGCCTAACTCGGACAGCAGGTCGACACTAGATCAGGGCAGGTCGACACACTCCGGCTGAAACTCAAAAACGTGAATTTCTCTGAACACGTGGATGCTTGGGATTTAGGGGATTTGGCGTAGGTTTCCATGCCCATGCACCCCAAAGCACTTTATGGACTTATGGGGCTATAAATACCCATGTTCCTTGTACCCAAAGGAAGAGAGCCCATACACTTCCAGAAGAAGCCTTTTGGCGGCCAAGAGGGGTTTTCCAGATCTGTCTCCATCTCCAGAAGCTGCAAGCCATCCTTTCAAGAGGAAGGACAAGGGAATCAAGGGAATCCCTGCAGAGAAGGTTGCTGTGCAAGGAAAGGGAGCAGATCCAACTGAAGAGGCGCATGAGAAGAAGGATTTCTGGCATTTCAGATGCCATCAAAGCAGAGCATCGCCAATTGAGGAGAATCTCCATCGATTTCCATCAAGGCTCCTTAATTGAAGCGTCTACAAGGCCTCTTCATAGAAGAACACTCTTTCTACATCCATTTCCCTCATCTCAGAGTTTGTTCTTCCTTATTTCATCTGTGGGATTTTTGCATGAAGTTCTGCACAAATTTCTGTGTACGAATCTGTGTTGAATCAGATCATTGCTAGAGGATCTGATCTCTTTTGTGTTTGATCTAGCTTTTGTATTGTGAGCCATCGAGCTCTGGTTTGTGAGTCGTCGCACGCACTGTGTGGTTTGAGCCGTCGTGCTCAATTTGGAGTCGTCGTACTCCGGTTGTTGTTTGAGCCATCGTGCTCAGTTTGGAGTCGTCGTGCTCCAGGTGTTTCTTGAGTCGTCGTGCTCAAGGGTGTTTGGAGTCGTCGTGCTCCTGTGTGAGTTGTACTCAAGGTTTTTGAGTAGTGTGGCCTCACTGTGTGAGGGGTGGACGTAGGAGTCACTAGAGGTGATTTCCGAACCACCTAAAATCCTCTGTGCAATGGTTTGAATTGTGGTTTGACTTTGTTTTACGCTAGATGCATGCATAGGGATTTCGTTCACACTCCTAATTGATTTTCTCACACACACTAATCACACTTCTGATCAGTAAATTGTTTGGGTGATTTGATCTCTGATTCGAAGTAATTTTAAATTGCTTAAGCTTCCGCGTTAATTAGTGTTAGATCTATTCAACCCCCCCTTCTAGATCTGATCCATCCACCCATCCGTTCCTAACAATTGGTATCAGAGCGGGTTAATGTCTGTTACTGATCTGATTTGATTGCTTCTGTTTGATCTCTATGTTAATTGCTTGAACTGTTTGCTTGATCTTTCACTGTCTCTGTGTGCTTAATCGCTATGATTCCTACCTTTGGTGTTAGAGCAGGTTAACCACTCTAATTGTTAGATCTAATTCCTTGCTACATTGATTCTCTGTGATTAGATCTAATAGTCATTTGAGTTTTGGTATAATGGAAAATTGTCTTAATCTACATGAATTTCCTGTTATAATTTCAGAGAAATCCCCAAGCTCATTTTCATTGGATTTCTCAAAGGACTCACAAAGACAAAGAGTAAAAGAAATTCACAAGCACTTAATGGCAAAGAAGAGCCTCAATGAATCCAGAAAATCAACAATTCAGAAGGTTGTAGCTCTCACTGCACATTCCAAGAGCTCAGAGCATTCTGCATCCTCTCCAGAAACAAGAGTTCAAATGGGTCTACAAGATCAGGTAAATCAATTCCAGATCCATTTATGAATTCTAATTCTGATTCTGATGCAGATGAAGACATGTCTTATGTTGAATTGGTTGAGTTCTGTGAGAAGATACAAAATCTTAATGCAAAACTGAACACTAAGAATAAAGATTTGAAAAAGACTTTAAAACACTGCCATAAAGAAATTGAAAATTTGACAAATACACTTGAATTGCTCCAGAACAATGATAAAGATTTTTCAGAAGAAAATGAGAATTTGAAAAATGAAGTTGAAAAATTAAATTCTGAGAAAGAGAATTTGGAAGATAAAGTCCAAATCTGTGAAAATAAACTGAATGGATTGAAAGAAAACCATGAGCTATTGAAATCAAAAGTCATTGATCTGAAAAATGAAAATGGAAAATTGATTGATCTCAATGAAAACTTCAAATTTGATAATGATCAATTAAACAAATAGATTTCTAACATGGCTCATGATCATCAAATAAATGAGAGATGCAAACAACTTGTTGAAGAAAATCATCATCTAAAAAGGAAGATTGAATGCTTGTTCCATGACAAACCATTGGACAATGAATGTAGCAATTTGAGTAATAAAATTTCTGATTTGGAAAAACAAATTGCTCAATTTGAAAATGAAAAGAACAAGATGAAAAATTGTTTGGATGTCATGCTAAATAAACTTCAAAATTCAGAAAAAGAAGTTGTTGCATTAAAAGCTGAAAAACAGAAGCTTAGACATGAATTGAAAAATACTAAAAACACAAGTCTTGCTTCTGTGAGAGATAAGAAAAATGGAAATAAAACAAAATTAACATTTGTTAAAGCTGCTGTGAACAAGAACCTTGATATCTCTAATAAAAAACTTGTGAAAGTTCTTGTTCAGAAACAGACAGAGAAAAAGAAAAATGTTGATGTCAAGAAGAATCATCTACTTCCTCCATCAGTCCAAAGGGCTCCAAAGCAAGTTCAAAATTCACATCATGCCAAGAGCCACCAAAAGGTACCTCCTTCTCCTCATGGTAAGCCTCCTCACATGAAAAGGAGATTCCAGCAAATGCATACATGCCAAGGTAAGAACCAGGTAAGAAATGTTCTCATTTGTTTTAATTGTAATAAACCTGGTCATCTTATCAAACATTGCTGGAATAGAAATCAAAATTTCAATAAACATGTCAAATCAGTCCAATGCTTCACATGTCATAAATTTTGGCATACTTCTAGGGAATGTTGGTATAGAATTGATAATTTTGTGCATGCTCCCATGTTTCATGTTAATGTACATAAGAATAAAGATCATGTTCATGCTGAAAACACTCAGAAATTATATGTACATGAAAAAGGAACTGTTGCACAAAAGATCTCTTCTGAATTCCATGTTAAAAATCTCAATGATAAAAATCTGAAAAATAGAAAATAAAGTGTTCAGTATGTCAGTGGTGCATTCTATACCAATAGCACTAAGATTAGAAACCAAGATTTCAGTGTTTCTAGTCTTCAGAAAAATGCACCTAATATCAAATCCTTTTGGATTCAAAAATCATTGTTGCAAATTCATGGAAGATCCTTAGGACCCAAACAAGTTTGGGTTCTAAAATATGCTGCTTGAATGCTGGTAGCAGGGATCCTTGTAGTCAATTTCAAGATGAAGGCTTCATGACAAAGGCTACAAGGAAAGTAAATGAAGAGAATGAAGGAAAATGAAAATCTCACTAGGTAAATACTTCTGAGAGATTCCCTGCTAAATAAAAACTGAAATCAATTGGGACTCTTATGCAAAGATCAATTGGTATATCAAATGGTGAACTATGGAAGGACAAGTCATGCTTGTCTGGAAACTATCATTATGTATGAGGAATAACCTCCGCCAAGTACCAATGATCTTCCTCGTGTAAGAGTCATTAATTTTAAAAATCCAAAAATTAGAAAACTTCATGAAAACATAGATGCATTGAGTAAGGCAAAAAGAAAATTTGGAACTAATTCTTCTCATAGTTCTGTCAATGAAAGAAATGCATCTATACCAAAAATAAAATCATTTTGGATTCAGAAATCATTATTGCACTCTAACATTGACTTCATTGCAGGACCCAAGCAAGTGTGGGTCCCAAAAACCAGCTTGATCAGCAAGCTGAGGAGTCTTGCAGCCATACATTGTAAATGGATTCAAGATATTGGCTGTGCAAGGCAAGAAATGATTGGAGAACACAGGTAAAATCTTTAAAAAGTAATTGAAGTCCTCTCAGGTAAAACTTCTTTATCATTTCAAATTTGAATTGCTTGAATTGAAATGAATGTTTAATTTTATCTGAAAAATGAGAAATGTGTTTCAATGGTACTCCCAACAATGAACTTTGTGTCATAACAATTGGAATCATGTTTGTGTTATCATGCTTGCTTAACTGTGCCCATGATTCTGTGTGCATATCAACTGCTTTGACTTTTTGGTATATTAAATAATGACATGTGGAAAAACAAGTTATGCTTGTTTGGAAACTTTCATTATGCGTGAGTAAAATACTCCGCCAAGTACCAAAAGTCATGTTATGCTTAAAGCTAATGGTGTGCATAATCATGTGTGAATTGCTTACTAGCTTTTTCATTCCATGCACATATTAAGGGGGAGTAAATTTGAAAAAGTGCAAAAATGTTCTTGAAAATGTAATGAATTTCATGCATATCTTATGGGGGAGTAAGTCAAAGAATCTTTGAGTGAATTACTGGAGAAATATTTCTTCATATCTGATTTATTAACAACTCCCATTCAGTTTGTTGACAAATGTTCTTGCAACTAAATTCCTCACTCTCACATTGCATTGGCATTCTTGGTATATCAAATGGTGATTTGAAGAAAGACAAGTCAGACTTGTCTGGACACTTTCACTATGTGTGAGTATATGTCTCCACCAAGTATCAAGAGACTTGTATGCAATTGTTGAGGGGGAGTCATTGTCTTTCAATAAAAACATTCATGTTCATTCTGCCTTCACTTCATTCCATTCCTATTCCTCCTATAATCCTCATGTTCACCTTGTGAAGGGGAGTTACATGAAAGGGGAAAGTCATTGTTACATTCCTTGACCTTACTTGTCTATTTTGAACTCCAAACTCATCAGAATTTTTGAGTCATTGTGCTATTTTCTTATGAGAGAATTAAAACATTGAAACTAAAATCATTGTGCATTTAGTTTAATTTCAAAGATTCAGTATCGTTTCAAGGTCATGCAATCTTAATACTGAATGTCTTTAAATGACTTGTAAAACACTTGTAGGCACATGAGTGGCTTTAATATTTCACTTGTGTATGTTTAAGCTTTATTTTTACCACATGTTAAGAATAATTTTTCTAAATTCGTAGTCATGACTTTTCTAGTCAAAGCAAACATATTCCTACAAAACATCAAAAGAAAAATGATCAATCTGGAAAGATACAAACAGAGCAATGGAAATTCTTGAACCACTGAGTAACCAAGCCATTTCACCTAAAAAGTGATTTGTTTCGCGTCAAAAAGTCAAAATAAAAGTTTTCAACTCTGTATAAGATAATGAAAGTTAAACCACTGAGTAATCAGGAGGTCTTGCATCTGATCAATGTGATCTCTTGCACTGAAAAGTGAGATTTAACTAATTTATTATTGTATTCTTTCCCAGTTCAAAATGAAAGCAAATCAAGACAGGATAGAAAAGCTTAAGACCTTAATAAAGTTCATGTTTTTCTGAGTTTAGACCTATTATTCAATATTGTGTTAAACTTAAAGCTCCTAACATCCTTGTTAAATACTTCTGCTCACTCATTTAGGTCACTTTATTTCACATTTGCATCATTATTTTAACCACATTCAGCTCATTATAATTTGCTATTCTTTGTGTTGAGTGTAGCACCCCGGAAATTTTAGTATATAAAGGAATCAAATTTAAATAAAAGTGTTGGAGGGACTTCCAACATTATATATTAATGACCCAATATCATAAGTGGGTCAATGGACATCAATTGGCCCAATAATCAAATAAAGCTAAAAATGCATGGAAATTCGTAACTCTAAATAGGCTGAAATTAGAAAGAGACAATTTGAGTTGAATTGGGATGCAATCATGTATTCTTGGCAACCCAAATTCGTGCCTATCTATGGTGGGAGGTTTCTAAAGCCTCACACACTCTAACGGAGGAAGGAATCCTCAAAAGATAGGAAACTGCCCTGTCAAAACGCAGCTTAGCTTTCCTAGTTATAATAGGACTCCTAAAACACCATGGTTGCTTAAATACTCTTCACCAAACCCTAGGAACGAGTTTTAGAACTTGCTGGGGTCGTGTGGAGAAGTTCTTGGTGGCTGGGGAGCAGGAGATCATCCACACCAAGTCGTTCTTCTTCCCCTGTTTCGTCTGCTGCGACCTGCACAGACCATCATCTTGAAGTCGACCAAAGGTGAGTCAAACCTAAACCAAACCTTGCAAGGCTTATACCTGGAAAGAGGGTCAGGCTACGTTCTAACCCAAGTGTAATTCTCAAATTCCATGCAGTATACACGGAGCAGTAAGCGTTTTCCTCCAAGTGTCTGAACTCGGGTTTTCTGGAAAAATGAGACTTCTTCAACCCAGAAGGTAGGTTTTCTCGGGCCAAACCTTAATATATCCTATACCAATGTGTAGAGCATCAAGTTAACTTTCGTTTCCCACTGGTTTCATCGAATTCTAATGAGTATATTTTGAGTTATAAGTGTTTTTCCAAAGTCGCCACTGTTAGGGTTTTTCCCGTTCTTCTTATTATGCACGTGATTCAAGACTGAATTTGACTAAACTTCCTTCATGAAAGTTTTTTAATTGAAGTCACGATCATCTTTTATGTTGGACGTTTTGTCCAAAAGTCCTTGGTTAGAGAGTTACAGGCGTGGGAAGAGAGTCACTGCATGATACTGGGATTTCGGGCTACACTTGACTTTCTATTTTTCATATGTTTTCTTGGGATTCGAGACCGAATTAGATCAAATCCTCAACATAAAAGTTCTTCTACTAGTTGTCCTCGTCATCTTTTGTGTTGAACATTTTGTCTAAATGTCATTAGTTAGAGAGTTATAAGATGGGTAAGTGAATCGCTGCATGAGACATGTTTTCGGGTCACACTTGACCATATGTTTTGTCATGGAGGGCAGCTAGTGTCGACACTACCTCATCTAGTGTCGACACACTGTCCCAAAGCAGCCCAGAAAGTGTTCTGGGAAGCTCTCTAGTGTCGACACTACCTCATCTAGTGTCGACACCTGTCCCAAAACAGCCCAGAAAGTGTTCTGGGAAAGCTCTCTAGTGTCGACACTACCTCATCTAGTGTCGACACACTGTCCCAGTTTTTCCCAGAAAGTTCTGGGAAACTGATCTAGTGTCGACACTACCTCATCTAGTGTCGACACACTGTCCCATGTTTTCCAGAAGGTTTTCTGGAACCTGTCTCTAGTGTCGACACTACTTGAACTAGTGTCGACACTACTTGACCAGTTTTTCATGTTTTTGCTTTGTGTTTGAAGCATGGTGTCGACACCAGCATGGGTTGTGTCGACACTACCTTTACAAGATATTGCATATTTTGGTTCTGTTCATTACATAATGTCTATTTAATGGCTTAAAAGTGTTTAACCCATTGAAAAATCCTTAATTACATGAATATTATTCTAATTGCTTTCTTAATGATATGATCATACATGAAACTTGTGATTTACTCTTGTTACCATTCTAGCTTGCTTTAAGTGAAAATTTTATCTTAAAATCTTGTAAACCCATTTGTAGCTAAATGCATTGTTCATTGCATGCCATCATGTTAAGTGTTTTTCCGAGAGTTTGAGACCGACGGATTGTGAATTTACACATGTGCATTTCTACACACTTATACATCTAGGGCGTGCACTTCCTTCTCTTCTTGTTCTCGTGAGTGTGAATTGCCATCTAGACTAAAGCTATTAATGTAAAGATTGAACAAATTGTAAATCTATCATTCAGCTGCCGAATTTATCTCTTGACTATTGTCCTCATGGAATCATGTTCAATTTATTTATTTCTTCTCATCATCATCATGAACATGACATTACACATGCTTACTTTTGAAACTCTCATTGGCCATTATTAATGACTGTGGGTATCTACATTTAAAATTTTACATGAGATGGCTGACAGGGCACGGAGTGTGTCCAAGGGCTCCAGTCTAGCCCCAATGACGGCGAGTCATAAATATACTGTTAACCATGGGGTATAATGATTACTGGCGTTGCATCTGCGCTGGGAGTACTTTCTTGCTTGTTGAATGTTTGATACATAACCACATACACGTGTCCTGGTGTATACATGATCTTGCATCTGCGTGGAGTACTTTCTTGCTTGTTGAATGTTGATACATATACACGTGTCCTGGTGTACATTCTTGATGGATCTTTTCTTGGTGTACATTGGTGTCTACGTGCCTGATTAGTGTTACTTGATCGTGCTTGTGCAATCTTGCTTGCTTGCTTGCGTGATATGGCCATCCTGCATTTATTGCAACTAGTGATATCTTGCTTTCTTGAAAACTATTGACATCAAGTGAAATCTTGCGTGCTTGTGCAAAGTGATCTATTGCTAGTTCTTTCTTGGCACCTTGTTCAAAAATCTTATTCTATCTTGTTCACTCTATCCAGCTTGTTTTATATATCATGTTTTAATGAGTTTTGTTCGTACTTGCATATCATTCATCGTACTTGCCTAGTTCTAAAATGTTAATCACTTATATCATTGCCCGCACATTGAGATATAAATCCTACTGGGCTAGTTTGCTCATCCCCTACCTTTTCCCAATCTAGGTGACTATGAAGTTCAAGAGGAAGAGCAAGTCGAGGATGGGAATGCATCCGAGTGATGAGCGTCTCAATTATGAGTCTAGTTATCGTAGTTTATTTTGAGAGTTAGAACCTGTAGTAGGAAGTGAGGGGTAAATGTACTTTCCTTTTTAATGAGTCTTAGTCCTGTATTAGTTTATCTGAGACAAATATGAGATTTGAATACAATTTATATTGAGTTCAACATTTGGGCCCTATTATGATGTTTGTGTTGATACACATTTAGTGCGTGCTAGCTAGAGGCTTATTTGCCGACTGTCCACGTCTCGGATATCGACTCGAATTATCAATAATATCCGCTGCGTAATTCTCGGGACGTGACAGTTTAGTGGTATCAGAGCCTAGGAATACCAAATAGGATATGTCTCAGGAATAGGAGATACCTATGGAACCTAGGTCATGGAAATTAAATATAATACCTGGTGAGAATGGGTAGAGACTGGGAATATGTTAGAAAGAATAAAACACTCCTACCCATTGACTCTTATAATGTATCTAGAGACATTAATTGTTTCCATCCTTTTCTCAGGAACCCTCATAACACTCTCACACAACTGCAATGGCTCGCAACCAGTGGCAAGCTATGCAAGACACTGTGGCTGGACTTACGCAGGCCCTGCAAAATGTAGTTCAGGCTGGAAATCAGGCTGCAGCTGCAAGGAATGGAGCCGGTGATCTGCACCGAAATTTTAGGAGTTTAAACCCTCCTCGTTTCTCTGGATCCCCTGACCCAGATGAAGCAGAAAATTGGCAAGAGGAAATCGAAAGGATTTTCCAAGTAATGCAATGCAACAACAGGGAGAAAGTGGTACTGGCCACTTTCCAATTACCAAGGATGCTCGAGCATGGTGGAAGGCCACATCGGCCCACCTGCCAAACGTAGCTGAACTAGAGTGGGCCGGATTCCTGGAGATATTCCGGGGAAAATATTTCTCTGAGAGAGTGAAGGAGAAGAAGGCAGCAGAGTTTGCTGCACTAAAACAAAAGAGCATGTCTGTGGCTGAGTATGAAGCTCAGTTTGCTCGTCTGGCAGTGTATGCCCCACATCTTGTGGGCACAGAAAGGCTGAAAGCCAACCGTTTCATGGATGGACTCAGGCCCATGTTCATTGAAAGGCTCGGACCACACAACATTCAAACTTACACTGAGATGGTCCAAAGAGCTCAGCTAGTGGAGGACACCATGGCCAAAGTAGAGAGCATGAGGGGCAAGGACAACTCTAAGCCGGTCTTTGTCAAGAAGGGAGCACCTAACACTGTTCCAACGTTTCGTAGCAACAATAACAACTTTAACAGCAACAACAAGAGGCCAATTGCTGGAAGAGATGCGGCGGGAGATAAAAGAGTCAAAGTGGAAGGTAGGCAGTTGTCTGAAAACTGCAAGTTCTGTGATAAACCAGGACACCGAGCTGAGGAATGCTGGAAGAAGCTCGGGGCATGCTTGAGATGTGGTGGTCGTGACCACCGTATTCCGGATTGTCCTATGCTGAAGGACCAGCCCGGGAGAGCCCAGAATGCACCACGGCGTCAGGGACGCCTTAATGCTGTCATAGAAGCTGACCTACCCGAGGAAGGGGGTATGGTGGAAGGTACCATTTCCATACACTCTCAACCTGCATTTGTACTTATTGATACGGGAGCTGCATATTCTTTTATTTCCACCACATTTGCTGCAACTTTACCTGTCAAACCTGTACCCTTGAAATCCAAGATCATTGTAGCCTCTCCACTAGGCTCAGAATCTGAACTCACTCACTACTTGCCAAAATGTGAAACCATAATTGGAGGACACAATCTCCCTGCAGACCTTATCTGTTTAGACATGAAGGGTTATGATGCCATTCTGGGTGTCGATTGGCTAATTAAATATGATGCCGATGTAAACTGTCGCCATAGGAGGGTCACTTTTAAAAGATCAAACCTTCCAACTCTATCACTACTTGGCACCCGTTATCACAAACACCCTATCTTGATATCCTCCTTGAAGGCTTCTAAGCTGATCAACCAGGGTTGTGATGCTTTCCTAGTTTCCGTCTTGGCTACTGAAAAGAAGAAACCGACCTTAGAAGACATTCCAATAGCCAGGGAATATCCTGATGTATTTCCAGAGGAATTGCCTGGTATACCACCTGAGCGGGAGGTAAACTTCACCATTGAGTTACTCCCTGGGGCAGCCCCTGTTTCAAAGGCCCCGTATCGCATGTCCCCTGTTGAATTGCAGGAGTTGAAGAGACAGATCCAAGAACTGCTAGATCAAGGTTTTATCAGGCCTAGTACATCCCCGTGGGGAGCGCCAGTACTATTCGTCAGAAAGAAGGACGGATCAATGAGGCTTTGCATTGACTACCGTCAGTTGAACCAGTTGACAATAAAGAACAAGTATCCACTACCCCGCATCGATGAACTGTTTGATCAGATCTCTGGCGCACAATATTTCTCTAAGATAGATCTAAGATCTGGCTACCATCAACTAAGAATAAAGGAAGAGGATATTCACAAGTCTGCATTCCGGAGTAGGTATGGTCACTATGAGTTCGTGGTCATGCCGTTCGGATTAACCAATGCTCCAGCGGCTTTCATGCAACTTATGAACAATATTTATAGGCCCTACTTGGACCAGTTCATAGTGGTGTTCATTGATGACATCCTTATTTACTCCAAATCCAAAGAAGAACATGAGGAACACTTGAAGGTTGCTCTGCAAGTGCTCAGAGATAACCAACTCTATGCTAAACTTAGTAAGTGTGAATTCTGGATGGAGGAAGTATCTTTCCTTGGTCACATCATATCCAAGGAGGGAATCTCTGTAGATCCATCCAAGGTGGAGGCGGTAAAGAATTGGGAAAGGCCGACAACTGTGTCGGAGATTAGAAGCTTTCTGGGGTTAGCCGGTTATTATCGTCGCTTCATTAAAGATTTCTCAAAGATAGCTGTACCAATGACCAGGCTTACCAGGAAGGAGAATCCATTCGCATGGACTGATGAATGTGAAGAAAGTTTCAGGGCATTGAAAGAACACCTTACCTCAGCACCCGTACTAACCTTGCCAACTGCCGGGGGTAGTTTTGAAGTATACACCGATGCATCCGGGATCGGCCTTGGCTGTGTGCTGATGCAAGAAGGGAAAGTTATATGCTACGCGTCCAGACAATTGAAGAAGCACGAGGACAATTATCCCGTACATGATCTGGAGCTAGCTGCTGTAGTCTTCGCCTTGAAGATATGGCGTCATTATCTATATGGTGAGAAATTCATTGTGTTTTCTGACCATAAAAGCTTGAAGTATCTGTTTTCTCAGCAGGACTTGAATATGAGGCAACGGAGGTGGTTGGAGTATCTCAAGGACTTCGACTTCTCTATTCAATATCATCCAGGAAAAGCAAATGCTGTGGCAGATGCTCTTAGCAGGAAGCCGATGGCTACCTTGTCTAGTCTCATGGTGGTGAATGGAGGTTATTAGAAGACTTCGCCAAGTTAAATATTGATGCAGACATCAAAGAGAAGGGATGCTTTGTTGCAAGTGTTAGAGCACAACCCACACTATTGGAGGACATCACAACACTCCAAGACAATGACCCTATAGTTGTGGAGATTAAGGCTAATCTGGACCAGAGGCCAGATTTCTCATTAACTGAAGATGGAAGGCTATTGTTCCGGGATCGAGTCTGTGTACCCGACCATGCAGAGACAAAGAAAATGATTATGGACGAGGCTCACAAGACCAGATATACTATTCATCCTGGAACTACCAAAATGTATCAGGATTTGAAAAGAAGCTTCTGGTGGCCTAATATGAAGAGAGAGGTGGCGGAATATGTCGCCCGATGCTTAACATGTCAAAGGGTCAAGGCAGAACACTTGCGACCCGCAGGTAAACTCAAACCCCTAGAAATTCCGGCATGGAAATGGGAAGGTATAGGGATGGACTTTATTTTCGGACTACCTAAATCTAGAGGTGGATTCGATGGTATCTGGGTTATAGTCGACCGCTTAACCAAGTCAGCTCACTTCTTGCCAGTGAAGAATAAGTGGTCAATAGATGTTCTGGCTGCATTGTATGTGAAGGAAATAGTCAGATTACATGGAGTACCGGTGTCTATCGTGTCTGATAGAGACCCCAGGTTTACATCCCACTTTTGGAAAGGACTGCATTACTCCTTGGGATCTAAACTAAATTTTAGCACGGCTTTCCATCCACAAACAGATGGACAGACGGAGAGAACCAACCAGGTGATTGAAGATATGCTCAGAGCATGTGTCCTAGATTTTGGAGGTAGCTGGCATGAACACTTACCTCTTGTGGAGTTCGCCTACAATAATAGCTATCAAGCTAGCATTCAGATGGCACCATTTGAAGCACTTTATGGCAGAAGTTGCCGATCTCCAATATGCTGGTATGAGGTTGGCGAAAAACAAATGTTAGGACCAGAGATGATAAGGGAAACCACAGAGAAGGTAAAGCTTATCAGAGAAAGAATGGCAGTGGCGCAGCAAAGACAAAAGGCATATGCAGATAATAGAAGAAGAGACCTGGAGTTTCAGGTGGGTGAACATGTATTCTTGAAAGTGTCTCCAGGCCGTGGGATCAGACGTTTTGGCATTAAAGGCAAGTTGTCACCAAGGTTTGTCGGGCCTTTCGAAATCCTTGAAAGAGTCGGCGAAGTGGCATATCGTCTCGCTTTACCACCGCAAATGGATGGAATACACAATGTGTTCCACATATCCATGTTGAAAAAGTATGTACGAGATCCATGGCATGTTATAGAATACGAGCTTCTGGAGTTCAACAAAGACGGAACATATCAAGAGAAGCCAATTAAGATTGTGGACCGGGAACTGCGCCAACTAAGGAACAAGGTTATCCCACTAGTAAGGGTTAGATGGAATCAACGCATGGATGAGGACGACACGTGGGAAACCGAGGAAGCAATGCGCAAAAGATTTCCGGAGCTATTCACAAGTAAGTACACCTCACTTGTACAATAACTTGCTATACATGAATTTGGGGACCAAATTCTCTTAAGTGGGGGAGGGTGTAGCACCCCGGAAATTTTAGTATATAAAGAAATCAAATTTAAATAAAAGTGTTGGAGGGACTTCCAACATTATATATTAATGACCCAATATCATAAGCGGGTCAATGGACATCAATTGGCCCAATAATCAAATAAAGCTAGAAAATGCATGGAAATTCGTAACTCTAAATAGGCTGAAATTAGAAAGAGGCAATTTGAGTTGAATTGGGATGCAATCATGCATTCTTGGCAACCCAAATTCGTGCCTATCTATGGTGGGAGGTTTCCTAAAGCCTCACACACTCTAAGGGAGGAAGGAATCCTCAAAAGATAGGAAACTGCCCTGTCAAAACCGCAGCTTAGCTTTCCTAGTTATAATAGGACTCCTAAAACACCATGGTTGCTTAAATACTCTTCACCAAACCCTAGGAACGAGTTTTAGAACTTGCTGGGGTCGTGTGGAGAAGTTCTTGGTGGCTGGGGAGCAGGAGATCATCCACACCAAGTCGTTCTTCTTCCCCTGTTTCGTCTGCTGCGACCTGCACAGACCATCATCTTGAAGTCGACCAAAGGTGAGTCAAACCTAAACCAAACCTTGCAAGGCTTATACCCCTGGAAAGAGGGTCAAGGCTACGTTCTAACCCAAGTGGAATTCTCAAATTCCATGCAGTATACACGGAGCAGTAAGCGTTTTCCTCCGAGTGTCTGAACTCGGGTTTTCTGGAAAAACGAGACTTCTTCAACCCAGAAGGTAGGTTTTCTCGGGCCAAACCTTAATATATCCTATACCAATGTGTAGAGCATCAAGTTAACTTTCGTTTCCCACTGGTTTCATCGAATTCTAATGAGTATATTTTGAGTTATAAGTGTTTTTTCAAAGTCGCGCACTGTTAGGGTTTTTCCCGTTCTTCTTATTATGCACGTGATTCGAGACTAAATTTGACTAAACTTCCTTCACAAAGTTTTTTAATTGAAGTCACGATCATCTTTTATGTTGGACGTTTTGTCCAAAAGTCCTTGGTTAGAGAGTTACAGGCGTGGGAAGAGAGTCACTGCATGATACTGGGATTTCGGGCTACACTTGACTTTCTGTTCTTCATATGTTTTCTCGGGATTCGAGACCGAATTAGATCAAACCCCAACATCAAAGTTCTTCTACTAGTTGTCCTCGTCATCTTTCGTGTTGAACGTTTTGTCTAAATGTCATTAGTTAGAGAGTTATAAGATGGGTAAGTGAATCGCTGCATGAGACATGTTTTCGGGTCACACTTGACCATATGTTTTGTCATGGAGGGCAGCTAGTGTCGACACTACCTCATCTAGTGTCGACACACTGTCCCAAAGCAGCCCAGAAAGTGTTCTGGGAAGCTCTCTAGTGTCGACACTACCTCATCTAGTGTCGACACCCTGTCCCAAAACAGCCCAGAAAGTGTTCTGGGAAAGCTCTCTAGTGTCGACACTACCTCATCTAGTGTCGACACACTGTCCCAGTTTTTCCCAGAAAGTTCTGGGAAACTGATCTAGTGTCGACACTACCTCATCTAGTGTCGACACACTGTCCCATGTTTTCCAGAAGGTTTTCTGGAACCTGTCTCTAGTGTCGACACTACTTGAACTAGTGTCGACACTACTTGACCAGTTTTTCATGTTTTTGCTTTGTGTTTGAAGCATGGTGTCGACACCAGCATGGGTTGTGTCGACACTACCTTTACAAGATATTGCATATTTTGGGTCTGTTCATTACATAATGTCTATTTAATGGCTTAAAAGTGTTTAACCCATTGAAAAATCCTTAATTACATGAATATTATTCTAATTGCTTTCTTAATGATATGATCATACATGAAACTTGTGATTTACTCTTGTTACCATTCTAGCTTGCTTTAAGTGATAAATTTTATCTTAAAATCTTGTAAACCCATTTGTAGCTAAATGCATTGTTCATTGCATGCCATCATGTTAAGTGTTTTTCCGAGAGTTTGAGACCGACGGATTGTGAATTTACACATGTGCATTTCTACACACTTATACATCTAGGGCGTGCACTTCCTTCTCTTCTTGTTCTCGTGAGTGTGAATTGCCATCTAGACTAAAGCTATTAATGTAAAGATTGAACTAAATTGTAAATCTATCATTCAGCTGCCGAATTTATCTCTTGACTATTGTCCTCATGGAATCATGTTCAATTTATTTATTTCTTCTCATCATCATCATGAACATGACATTACACATGCTTACTTTTGAAACTCTCATTGGCCATTATTAATGACTGTGGGTATCTACATTTAAAATTTTACATGAGATGGCTGACAGGGCACGGAGTGTGTCCAAGGGCTCCAGTCTAGCCCCAATGACGGCGAGTCATAAATATACTGTTAACCATGGGGTATAATGATTACTGGCGTTGCATCTGCGCTGGGAGTACTTTCTTGCTTGTTGAATGTTAGATACATAACCACATACACGTGTCCTGGTGTACATTCTTGATGGATCTTTTCTTGGTGTACATTGGTGTCTACGTGCCTGATTAGTGTTACCTGATCGTGCTTGTGCAATCTTGCTTGCTTGCTTGCGTGATATGGCCATCCTGCATTTATTGCAACTAGTGATATCCTGCTTTCTTGAAAACTATTGACATCAAGTGAAATCTTGCGTGCTTGTGCAAAGTGATCTATTGCTAGTTCTTTCTTGGCACCTTGTTCAAAAATCTTATTCTATCTTGTTCACTCTATCCAGCTTGTTTTATATATCATGTTTTAATGAGTTTTGTTCGTACTCGCATATCATTCATCGTACTTGCCTAGTTCTAAAATGTTAATCACTTATATTATTGCCCGCACATTGAGATATAAATCCTACTGGGCTAGTTTGCTCATCCCCTACCTTTTCCCAATCTAGGTGACTATGAAGTTCAAGAGGAAGAGCAAGTCGAGGATGGGAATGCATCCGAGTGATGAGCGTCTCAATTATGAGTCTAGTCATCGTAGTTTATTTTGAGAGTTAGAACCTGTAGTAGGAAGTGAGGGGTAAATGTACTTTCCTTTTTAATGAGTCTTAGTCTGTATTAGTTTATCTGAGACAAATATGAGATTTGAATACAATTTATATTGAGTTCAACATTTGGGCCCTATTATGATGTTTGTGTTGATACACATTTAGCGCGTGCTAGCTAGAGGCTTATTTGCCGACTGTCCACGTCTCGGGATATCGACTTTAATTATCAATAATATCCGCTGCGTAATTCTCGGGACGTGACACTGAGTGTATCTTTGTGATTAAACTTTGTTGCACAATAACAAAAAACACAATAATGTCTCTCATGTGTCAATATCATTTTGCCTCATTTATTTTGATCATTTATGAACATTCCTTTCCCACATTCATTTCTTTGTCTCCAACCATCTTTGCTCTCTCTCTTGTATATCTTTTGATGCTGTCAAAAAGGGGGAGAAAGGTCACTAGTGAAGTCACTAGTGGGAGAAAGTTCAAAGGCGAGAAAGTCTTTACAAGGAGAAAGGTCTCTAGGGGGAGTCATTGTAGTCAAGGGAGTCAAGATATTGGGAGATTGTGCATATGTTTTGTCATCATCAAAAAGGGGGATTGTTGGGTGAGTGTGTTTCTGAATTTCCTAAAGTTGTATTTTAATGATGACCAATGAACATCACTCATACTTTGATTTTGATGATGACATATTGTGATTTTAATGATGAGATATTATGATTTTAATGATGACATGTTGTGATTTTAATGATGACATGTTGTGATTTAATGATGACATGTTGTGATTTTAATGATGACATGTTGTGATTTTAATGATGACATATTGTGATTTTGATGATGACATGTTGTGATTTTGATGATGATATGTTGAACATGTTATATATTTTATACATATCACAATAATGCTTAAACAACATGTTTTGATGTTTAATATCTCATATTTTAATGATAATATCTTGTACTAATAGCTTATGTGTTAAATTTTCAAGTTCACACATTTTTGTCTTGGTAGTGTCGACACTAGATCAAGTCAGGTCGACAATAGACCCAGTTTCCAGCAGATCAGTTTGCCTGACTGGGACAGCAGGTCGACACTAGATCAAGTCAGGTCGACACTAGCTAGGACAACAGGTCGACACTAGATCAAAGCAAGTCGACAATAGATCAAAGCAGGTCGACACTAGATCAAAGCAGGTCGACACTAGACCCAATTTCCAGCAGATCAGTTTGCCTAACTGGGACAGCAGGTCGACACTAGATCAGGGCAAGTCGACACACTCCGGCTGAAACTCAAAAACATGAATTTCTCTGAACACGTGGATGCTTGGATTTAGGGGATTTGGCCTAGGTTTCCGTGCCCATGCACCCCAAGGCACTTTATGGACTTATGGGGCTATAAATACCCATGTTCCTTGTACCCCAAAGGAAGAGAGCCCATACACTTCCAGAAGAAGCCTTTTGGCGGCCAAGAGGGGTTTTCCAGATCTGTCTCCATCTCCAGAAGCTGCAAGCCATCCTTTCAAGAGGAAGGACAAGGGAATCAAGGGGAATCCCTGGAGAGAAGGTTGCTGTGCAAGGCAAGGGAGCAGATCCAACTAAAGAGGCGCAGGAGAAGAAGGATTTCTGGCATTTCAGATGCCATCAAAGCAGAGCATCGCCAATTGAGGAGAATCTCCATCGATTTCCATCAAGGCTCCTCAATTGAAGCATCTGCAAGGCCTCTTCATCGAAGAACACTCTTTCTACATCCATTTCCCTCATCTCAGAGTTTGTTCTTCCTTATTTCGTCTGTGGGATTTTTGCATGAAGTTCTGCACAAATTTCTGTGTACGAATCTGTGTTGAATCAGATCATTGCTAGAGGATCTGATCTCTTTTGTGTTTGATCTAGCTTTTGTATTGTGAGCCGTCGAGCTCTGGTTTGTGAGTCGTCACACTCATTGTGTGGTTTGAGCCGTCGTGCTCAATTTGGAGTCGTCGTACTCCGGTTGTTGTTTGAGCCATCGTGCTCAGTTTGGAGTCGTCGTGCTCCAGGTGTTTCTTGAGTCGTCGTGATCAAGGGTGTTTGGAGTCGTCGTGCTCTGTGTGAGTTGTACTCAAGGTTTTTGAGTAGTGTGGCCTCACTGTGTGAGGGGTGGACGTAGGAGTCACTAGAGGTGATTTCCGAACCACCTAAAATCCTCTGTGCAATGGTTTGAATTGTGGTTTGACTTTGTTTTACTCTAGATGCATGCATAGGGATTTCGTTCACACTACTAATTGATTTTCTCACACACACTAATCACACTTCTGATCAGTAAATTGTTTGGGTGATTTGATCTCTGATTCGAAGTAATTTTAAATTGCTTAAGCTTCCGCGTTAATTAGTGTTAGATCTATTCAACCCCCCTATCTAGATCTGATCCATCCACACATCGTTCCTAACACATCTGAGTTATTGACTATCCTGGCTGCATCTGGAACCTCTCATACTGAGTCACCAGAATATCTATTCTGGTTCTTGACTTTATCAGTGCCTTCATAGGTGATCCTTAGCTTCTCCCACATCTCCATTGCGGATTGCAGGCTGATATACGGTTGAACTCCTTCTTGCTAAGAGCACAACACAAAATACTTTTGGCCTTACAGTTGAGAGAAATCTTTTTCTTATTATCTTCTGTCAATTTGTTTTCTCGTTCGTGACTAGAAGGTCTCCTTCTTCTACAATAGACCAAATTTGATAGTCGAGCCCTTGAAGGAAGAATTCCATTATTGTTTTCCAATAGACGTAATCTTCACCATCAAACAATGGTGGTCTGTTAACGGACTGACCCTCGAAATGACCTTGAGCTGCCATTTGATCTTTTCTCTTTAGATCGTTGGATCTTCTTTGTCGAACGGTCAGGCTCTGATACCACTTGTTGCCCAGCTAGCAAGCTCAGAGGGGGAGGGGGTGAATGAGAATTTTAAAATTTTGATTATCTAAACCTGTCAACAAAAACATTCACAAAAAAACACTACGTTTGACTGTTAGTGATAGTAGTAAAGAAAATTACAAACACACAGAAGCAAACACACTGCACAAGGATTTTTATCTTGGTTCGGATCTCCTCTCCACAGAAGTCCTACGTCCAGTCCCTGAGCAACACCTTAGGATTCCACTACCCAAGGGTACAGTCCCCCTTAAGGACACTTATACAACCAGCAATGACTGGTCTTCTCTTCACACCTGAAGAGGAAAAACAACACCCTGATCACACAGGTCTTCCTTCAAACACGAAGGGAAAAAAGCCACCTGTTACCAACAGGTCTTCTCTTCACACCTGAAGAGGAACTTCTCAACAAGGATGAGAAATAGATAGGATGCCCTAGATCAAGCTAATAGAACAATACTTGATCTGAAGCAAGGACTGAGAGAGAAAGATCTACAAAGATGAAATCTCTCAGTACACAAAGGCTCTCAAAGGCTAAGCTATGAATTAAGAGAGCTAAGAGCTACAACAAAACAATGGAGTGAGACTTGAGCTCTTCTATGGTGCTTGCGGATTTTGAATTCTCAAAAGATAATCTTCATGTAGGCACCAGTCTTCTATTTGTATCTTCTTTGAAAAATGTAGTCATTGAAGTATCTGTTGTCTCTGTGTTGGATGCTCATTAGACTGCATGGTTGACGTGTACGTCAGGTGTGCTTGCAGTCATTTAATATTTTTGATCCATGCACGCAAGGAAAGAATTCTTCCAGATATTCTACAGCTTCTTGTTGCCAACGTTAGAGAGTGGTTCTTTCAAGGATCTACACACAATAAATACCAAACAGTGGACAACTAGACTGTCTCTTGGCTTGTCAGTCAACGTTAGAAACCAGGGGTAGGAATATACACCAGAATGAAAATACTTCTCTGCTATCTAAAAAGGTGTTTTATAGAAGCATAGGAATGGAAGATATCCAGATATTATCGTCCAGTGAGATGTACAAATACATTAAATGCATGAGTATCGAAAAACACATGAGAAGACTTTGACTTTCAACATATTTGAATATCAAATCGATGTGATTCACAAAATCGTTATGAGTACGACTTATGAAATTGTTATGTGAATAAGTCGTTGTTTATGTAAAATCGTTATTCATTCATAAACAGATTGATGTGAATACAAATCATGTACAGTCATAACCAAGTCGATGTAAGAGACAAATTTTTATGAGAGTATAAGCAAGTCGTTATAAGTGAATCGTTATAACCAAATCGTTGCGATGTGTTTAATAGTAAACAAATCGTTGTGTACAGGCAAATCGATGTGAACAACCAAATCGTTGTTTAATAAACAAATTGTTGTGCTCTGGCAAATCGAAGTAAACAAATCGTTGTTTCACTTGTAGAGTTGATACAGTGATCAAATCGTTGTTTGCTTTATCGAATTGTTACACAGACCAAGTCGTTGTTGTGACTTATCGAGTCGTTACAGCATGCAAATCGTTGCGTAACTTTTCGAGTCGGTATAATGACCAAGTCGTTATGTAACTTATCGAATCGTTCTGTCTTACCAAATCGATGTGAAACTTATCGAATTGTTCTGACGACCAAATCGATGTAAAACCGAATCGTTATGAGAGCAAATTGTTCTCACTTACCAAATCGATGTGAAACCGAATCGTGTGAGAGAAAATCGTTGTTCTCACTTATCAAATCGTGTGAGAGCAAATCGTTGTGCTCACTAAACGATCATTGCAGAACGAAATTATATGGCCCGAAATTTCCTTTCTTTCCCGCTATATTTATGTATATGATGGTTGCTCATTCTTGCATAAATGGCGTACATGAAAATGGTGCATATTATAATTGTAATTTTGCATGTGTATATGCGTGGATGTATACTATTATTGTGAATATAAGTAATTGGCCAATTTTGTGTATAAGGTATCTATTTGAATATTATGCAAGCACCATCTAAATATTGAAGTATACCTTATATTACCCCTTTCATGGATATGGTGTGCGAATATATGAAGTGCATATGTGTATGTACGTATGTAGGTTATCTTATGCGTGTAATAATTGTATACCTAATTCTACATACATAACACCTTGGTATACTTATGTATGCATATGTATGTTTAGTTGTAAACATTGTTCATTGCGTGGTGTAGTTAATGTGTACATTGTACTTCGTACATTGCATGTACATATAGAGCGCAAGTATGGTAGGTGTATTTAGTAGTGCATATTGTAATTCCATGCTCCTCATGAATAACATGCATGTATTTTTATGATATTTAGGTGAGAATAAGCAATTAGCTAAATTGTGCATATTGTACATATTAAGGAATCCCATGCATTAGTACTTAAGTAATGTTGTGCAAGTTAATCTAATTATCGGTGTGCATGTGGTATCTATCTATTTCGTGCATAATGTACATAAGTATGTTACATCCGTGTATGTATGCTATATATATGCCAAATCAAGTGAGTGCAAGCAAGAACTATTTTATTGAATAGATTATTCCTAGCTAACTTAATTCATATTGTCTCCTAATGATCTTTGAAACCCTTGCAATTCTTGTCACTTTATTTTGCCGCATGTTGCATCATGCTTATGTAAAACATCACGTACGTGTAGGTAGATATCTACGTACGTATTAGCTAGTTGTGCTTATGTATGCATGTGAATAATTATATGGTAAATATGGTTTGAATGCATGGTGCGATAGTGTGTATACTATGTTACATACATTGTATGTATATATGTATAAGTTGAACATGATTTCTGCATGATTTTAAGTTCTGGCTGAAGGGCCAATTGGCGTCAACATGGGTGGACGCCCATGAGGTGTCGGCGTCCATATCGATGGACGCCAAGCCTTAAGTAGCCGTCCATATAGGTGGATGTTTACTTCTCTGACCTGCATGCACAGCAGACCCGGAATTCCGGGGACAAGCAACCCCAGCCATTGGGGAGCTGTCCCCAACAGCTGTGAAAGCCTCACATCACCCCTGCGTGGGATGAGAGGTCTCTCTCCTTAAAACCAACCCCTCCTTGCAACCCCAAGATCTCTCTTTGGCTCTTTGCAAAGAGGAGAGAAAAACCCTACCTTCTGTGAGAAAAACCTGACTTTGCATGCCTTGATCCGGCGGATTGGAGCTTCATCCGGCCATCTACAGCAACATGGAGCTAGCTGAAGCATAGAGGAAGGCTTCCCCGACTACAACCTGCTGTGGAGATCGACCAAGAACCAAGAGGAGTGGTGTTTTGGAGGCTTCTTGGGACTGCCCAAGGAGAGCTTCAACAGCAACATAGATCCTTTTGGAGGTTTTTAGAAAGGCAAGTAACCTATAGATCTCAATCCTATACATGTGCCCTAGGTCCCAGCATTTTTTCTGGATTTTACTCGTGTCCTGGATCCTCACACTTCTCCTTCTTTTGGAGCTCGTGTCTGTGTTCTGCACAGACCTGAACTTGACGGCAAGATCCATTGCCGCCCAGATCTTCGACTAGCGGCCAACGATGTTGCCGCTAAGCTCCTGTAACGGCCAGACTATGCCGTTAAGTTCTTCAGGGGCAGAACAGTGAGCTGTTCTCCCTTCTATATGATTATTTCCGAATGTGTTTTCGCAATGAGGATATAGTGTAATTTTTATATGTTATGTAAAATAGATAATGTGATGTGTGTGGAAATTTCTGTGTTTTTCTGTGGATGGCATAAGTTTTTAGATTATTGAAATACATGTTGGGAAAAATGGATTATGCATGTTCACCTACTGTCTACATGATTCCTGAGGAATTAAATGCCCTAGATTTTTCTATACCATGTGTATATGTATCAGTCCATGCCCTGAAATTTCGAGAATTTTTCCATGACTGTGGGATTTACTGTAAATTTCTGTTTTGGAAATAGAAGACATGCGTAGGATTTGTAAAATTTACAGTAAATTGTGTATTGTGCAATAAATCCGAGGAAAATTCCTGTGATGATGAGTATGTTAGGATCAGGGCTGTGAGCTGTTAAACCTGATGTTCGTGTTATGTTCCATGTTAAATTGAATTATGAATAGCATGAAACTGAATGTTTTAATTTCTGTAAATGTAATATGACTCAGAAAAATCTGGAAATTTGTATGTACGATTATAAACTTGAAATTTGTCTGTGGTTAAAATCTCATGTTATTTTGATGACAGTGAGTATTGTTATGGATTTTAATGAGAAAAATGACTATGTGAGCATATTAATTGTGATTTGATGTGATTCGGTAAATTTCAGTATGATTAAATCTATATTATGATTGTTTGGCAGTTGCAACAGTGAGGTTAAAATCAGTAAATGAGGACTTATGTGTGTATGAATTATGTATGAGTGTGTGCATGGGACGTGAGAGAACAAGTGGTGTAGGGTGTAAAATGGTTAATGTATAAGATAAACAATATGCCCATAAGACACTGCCACCCTAGATGCTTGGAGCTGTACCGTAGTAATGCCCCTACGGGAAAGCTCAATGCGTTATGTGATACCCTAGAGAAGGGTCTTGATAAAGTGTATACCCTGGCAAAGGGTCTTGTAAAATCCTGGAGGTGGACAAGTTCCACTGGTAATGGTGGGAAGGGCTTTCCCCGGTTTCTGCAGGAACTAAGACTTATCACTATGCCGGTGATTAAGTAAGTGAAAGTGAATGTGTGGTTATGAGATCGTCTAATGGTGGTTTGGGCTGTGTCTTGGCATTATGTGAAAATGAGCATAAGTGTGATGTGAAAAGTGATATGTCTTCATAGCACAAGGTATGTGCGAGATATGTGTAAATGTGGCACATGTTAAGTGCAAAAGTGAAATGATAAGAAGTGTGTGAATGTGAAAGAGGAATTAATGCAAAATGTGTATAAGTATTGTGTGATAGAACAAAAGTGAGTGTATGTGGAAGCCAAGGTTTATCATATGGATGTGTGTAATGAGAAAATAGTATAAGTGTAAATGACAATAGTGTTAATTGATATTTTGTTTATTGATGTGTATGAAAGCTTGTGTGTGTATGTGTTGATGTATTAATTGTCAAATGCTAAAAGTGATGTTACTATTAGTACCAAAATGTAAGTATATGCTTTCATATTCATGGAATTTGAATTATTGGATGCACATGTGTTTAGTATTATGTTGTGTAGTTAAAAGTGATCCATATGCAAAGGTAATATGAACGTGATAAGGTTGTATAAAATCAGCAAGCTAAATGTGAAGTAAATTGTTATGATTGCATGCGAAGTGGGTTAGAAATCATGCTAGGAGTGCTACCTATCTTGTATATGTTTCCATGGTTTAGTTGTGAAGTTTACAATGATGTGAGTAAAGTATGAAGGTATGTAAATGTGTATTTGTACTTATGTTAATGACACCATGTTACTAGTAACCTTGTTTAGACTACAGTTTACATGTGTTAGAATAGTTTTTAATACAATTCCATGTGAATTTATTTTGTTATAGCATAAGCATGTATGAATTAATTGTTGAAATTCTATTGTGTTAAATTGTTAGAAAATATGTATGTATTGAATCTTAAGTTACTTGCTGAGTCTATTGTGTAGACTCACTCTTGCTAAACATTTCAGGAAATTAGCAGCGGAGGAGCCAGCAAGATTTGAAGTGGAGTTGGAATAAGTGATTGAAGATTGTAATTTATATTTCATAAGTATGTAATGCTACAATTGAAATTTAGATTTTGTTCAAATGTACTTGGAGTTGGCTATGTATTTGGAACATTTTGCACTTATGTTATCTCTTGTTGAACTATACAGACTGTGGTATGTGGATTTAAAAGTTGATGGAATAAGATTCATTAAATTCCGTTGCATTTATTTAATTCTATTTGTGTATATCTCAGCTCATTTGTTACTTGTTGGGGTATTCTCCCTGTAGTGGCTTGCTCTCATCCGATGTGGGTTGGTATAACTGTACCGGGGAAGTGGGTCGTTGCAGAAATCGTTGCAGTTACTTATCGAACGATTGCGGAATGATAGAAATCGATGTATACACTTAGCGAATCGTTCTGAGATCGAAATTGATGCGATACTTAGGAAAATCGTTATGTAATGCAGTAACTTTGAAATCGTTATGCTATGATGGAAATCGTTATGCTTTCAAGCGAGTCAATGTGTACTTAGTCAAAATATTACTTTGAACTCTAAATACTTTAATGTAAGAAATAGTTACATAGTTGCTTTATTTCGCCTCATTTACTTCCTGTGCCTAAGCTTCATGAAACTTGTTAGATAACACTTAATTGAAGTTTTGTTAATCACCAAAATAGATATAATTCATGAAATTATATGGGGATGAGCTGATCATCAGACCACTAAAAAGTACGAGTCGGAAAGACGACACCACCATATGGGAATGGACTACTGGTTCATGACGCCAGTATCCACCCTAGACAACACAACACAAGAACTACCTCTCAGTCTCGCAGTCACGGACGAAAGGTCCAACTGCCGCTCCACAAGCATAAGCCAAAGAACAGTGGAGACCAACCAACACCACACTTGTAGACCACACAGCTGCAGGCCCATGCCTAGTACCTTTATGGACTCTGGCCTAAGCTCCCTAAAGTGAGGCATTGGAAAAAAGGACTAGTTGGGAATCAGTGTCGACTACTGGTGTCGGTACCCCCAACCACGAGCGCGCTACAAGCGACCAACCAAACTCTCACAAGTCATTGCCCTCCGTCGTCTTTCCCTCAGCCGGACGTACAACTCAAACACAGGAGTGAGGGTGTCCAGGACAGACGACACAGACCTCGACGGTACACACAGTACCGGGACAAACCCCGAGCACTAACGTGCCTAGCTCATATAAAACCTAGGGTACCCGACTAGAGAGGTATTCTGGAATAGGCACCAGACCACCACACTCAGCAATGCACAAACCACAATACATACACATATTATCTTTATTACAAACTACGGTACACATGTGAGGAATAGCTTGTCCCGGTCACTCTGTGACCCACAAGCTAGCCTGCACAAACACATACACAATTTACATTAAACAATACTAACTTGGCCTGTCATTGGTCACGAGGTGACCTCCATTGCCGCATTATACTCATTACACGATAACCACTTAATAACCATACTTATGCTTCACTAACTAACCATCATAAATAATCTACAACAGACATTAAAGGACTAAGGCTAGGTTCACACTGGAACCTCACTGCCCAGTCACCACAAACCAACCTTATACATTCACCCAAACCATGTAAACCGTATGTCAACCACGTAAACAGCACGTCCACCATATAAACGACACGTCAACCACATGGACAGCATGCTCAAAAAACGTTACAGGTGCCAACGCACCACTCGCACTGGCCAGGCACACAAGATACCGATATCGGATAATCATACTATTCAAAACATGCACCACAGGACCTCTCGTCTGAGGTCGCGACGTGAGGTAGTGTCGCCTTCAGAATGCGACACCACGATAGGTCGCGTTCATAAGCTGAACGCGACGGGTCGGCCTGTCGCGTCCAGAACGCGATAGGGGCTCCGTCGCCTTCACAGGCAGGAACCCTAATCCGGGATCCTCTCCCCGGATCACCTCCACACGCTATGCAAACCAGGCTTTTGCATGCTTTAGTGAATGCCCTAGCATGATATCTACTATTTATAAAGCGATAAACAATCTAAACATGCACCATATATGATCCACATAGTAAAACGGGGTGGGATTTCCCTACCTTCATGAAGAACACCACAAACCAACCACGGCACGGCGTCTCCCCCGCTCCATGCGACGTCTTTACGGTGAGAGCGCGCCAAAAACTCTTCCAGAACTCCGGATAGCCCGAAAATCCATCGCTGCAGCCTCCCCTGGCCGAGCAGAGCTTGCTGAGCTCTGTTCGGCCGACCTTGCTTAAAAACACATCGCGGTTGGGAACGCGATGTAGCCCTCCATCGTGACCTGAATGCGACATCCTAGGCCGTCGCCTTCCCAAGGTCGACGTCAGCAAGTCGCCCAACGCCGACACACGACGCACATGCAGACGAGGACCGCATCTCGGTCGGAAAGCAGAACGCGACCACCAGGGCCATCACGTTCAGAACGCGACGCACACCCCTGTCGCGTTCACAGGCAAAAAACCTGTGAGCACTTTGGGCCCAATCTTCCGGTCCACAAAGCCTCACAACCGGCAAAAACACCTGAAACACAGACTAATGGGCCACACACTAGCCATCAAACCCGCTAAGCAAGGATCCACGAAGATCCGAAAAATGTGCGACGTTACATTATTATCACCTAAAAAGGAATGTCGTCCTCGACATTCAAAACAAAGCACAGTAAACCGGATTATCACCTAAAAAAAATAAACCATATACAGAACAAGTAGGATACACTTCCTGTGCACTTGCCTTTAAAACCATTCATGCTGACTAATTTATCTGCTCATTTCCACACTTGTTTTGCTTTCCCTTTTCTTTAATTTTTTTTTCACAGCTGCATTGCCCAATTATTACATTCTGCTCTTTCTTTACCTTTCAGCTATAAGCAATTCTACCTTGCTATTGGCGCTTTATCTCCTTGGACTCAACCTACTTCCACATTTTTCCCGGCTGTGTTACAACATTTCTTTTTGGGCCGCTTTTCTTTCTTAGATTTCCGTATAATAAACTGCCACCTTTAAATGCTCTGCTAAGTAAAACATCTTTAAATTCTTCAAATTTCTCGGTGCCTTTCCATTATCTACTTTTCAATACCAACAGTTATTTTCCCTAAACTTTATTCACATTCCTACCTGCCAGCTTCTCATTAAAAATCACACTGCCATAACTGAATTCCCTACTTCTTTATACCATTATGTCCATACTATCTTTATTCCTTTCTGATCAAAAACTACTGTTTCTTTACCCAACTATGCAAAAATCTCAAATTTTTCTTTAAACATTCAATCTCGGATAACTTATGAATATTAAACCTTCCATGCTTCTGTTGCGCCACTCTAATTGCACTAAATATCTAACAAAATATTCCATAAATTTTGCTCCCAATATTATTCACAATTGCTTCGCACTTTTATTATTACTCTAACTCTAGCTAGATTCAATACTAACTTTTCTCGCTTCTCAAATCACTTTACTTAATCAATCAATGCTGAAAGAAAATATGGAAAGTTCTGGACTATTTTCTCTAATGCTTCGGTTCTAATTGTGCAACATGCTTTAATTCTGAATCCTGCCATACCACTACTGACATACTTTGCTCTTTACTCTCCTTTATTACTTAAATAACATTATATGACTGATCCAATCAATCTATTATTTAATCCTTCAAAATATCTGCTCTCATTGTTGTAATACTACATTCTCTTATCAGAAAAATTAAACTGTTCAATTAATTCTACACATATCCTACCTTCAACTTTATTAAACTCTCTTTCAATCAGGTGCCATCTAACTTTAAGCCCTTCACTGTTTCACTAATCACATCTTTTCTTTTTGTACTTAATAATTTCAAATTTCCATTCATTTTTTGCTCTCTTTTCTTTTCTTTCTTTTTTTTATTCAACTCTGCCATACTTTGATCTGCACACTATTCCTTAACTGTTCTACCTTTTATTCTCACATCAAACTCTAAAGTACTTTCTCGAGAAAATACCTATGCTCAATCTGAACCACTTTCTGCGTGCTGCCATGCAAACTCTTGCTGAACATTTCCCAAACCTTTTAATTATATCCGTTTCATAATCTACTGCACTCTTTCTTTCCCTGATCCATAACCTGCCAACTACATTAACCATAATATCATTCTTACAAAACATTTCTCTTAATTATTCTATTATCTGGCTTATCGCACTTTACCCTTCACACTACAATTCTCGCCATCATATAAACATCTTTTACTGACAACTGCCAAGGTCATGATCTGAAATTGATCTCTTTAAATACTATAATCTGCTCTGTCTGATTTCTCTATTCTACTTTACTGCCTTACTTTCTAATGCTGAAATCATTACTGCTATACCATACTTACTGCTATCTTTTTCATTCAAACCTTTACTTTAATTCCTTGCATAGTTTACCTTGATGTTCCACTTTACCTAATATTGCTTAACTGCTTCTCAGCTAATCCATTTCTTTCTATTTTGACCCTTATAACTCTACCTTGCTTCAATCATTCTTAACTTTAACTTTAATCTTTTCCTGACATCAATTTTACCTCTCTTCTTCACATACTATTCCGAATTGCGAAACAATATTAACCTTATTTTTAACACTGCACTCTTTAACAAAGCCTTCAATGCAATCCTCACAAACTGCTACTTGCCAAACGAATATCTCTCTTATGGAATTCTTAAAAAGGTCTAACTGTGCACTGATCTTCCTTTACTCTTTCTTTACCTAACTGATCACCTCTGCACATACTTATACTGATCTTTTCCATCAAACTTCCTATTACCATTATTATTCACAACAGCATTATTCTCAAGCTCTTTACCACAACCATCTCTAATCACAGATACATCTGGCTGCCACACATTGCTCCTCCTCTATTTACTAATACTTCCTCTCAAACTAAATTGACTCATACAATGATTCCAAACCTTCTATAACGCTAATCACATGATTAACTATACTGCTTTATTCCTCATTAATATCATTGTTCCACTGCTTCTTACCATATCATTACATAATACCTATCTCTGCCTGCTCTATATCTTACCAAAATATCCCAACACACCTTTTTCAAAATATTACTCTCCCCTTTCTAATTATCATAACCAAATTCACTAATCCCTTTCATTTTTATAAAACAAAAACTTTTAGAAAATTGCACTTTAACTACAACTGACACACAAATGCAACTTCCCAACTTATACTACTAATCTCATCATTTTTCTGCCATTACTAACAACTGTCCGATGCAAGCAATCAATCACATTTAACAAACTAGATTTCCTCTAACCACATCTTTCCTCAGCTACTACCAGTAACTGCCACACTTATAAAAACAAGCACACAATTCACATGGCAAAATTCACGTGAAAATCACTTTAAACCACATAAAACCACATACTTACTACCAGCAGTGGACATTAAACCATGTCTTGGGACATTGTAATTTCAATATCTTTTCATATTCTAACTGGACCATTGCTCTGATACCAACTGTAGTGGCCCTGGATATTTATGCCCAATAAGGCTCCATATCTAGATCCGCCTCCCGCGAATGGACCGAAGTCTTGCAAGGGATAGCTCGAACACGTGTCCAGTAAGAATATAAAAGACAACCACAATAGTATAAGACACAAGAAAGTACATGTGCTCATATCTGCATATAATAATTTACAACTGTCTAATACATTATCACATGTCCAATTAAAAAGTACAACTACCTGAGGCATACCCCGAGGGAGCACAAACTCACACAACACAAAACTAACACTACTGTAGGTGGACCAAGTCTACCACAACGCCTTTTCAAACCATACCAACGGTAGCCCTGAAAAGAACTGTAGGGGAGTGAGCCTCAACAAGTCACAGGCTCAGTAGGGAACCACCCAAAACCACACGAAACTAAAGAAACCTCAACCCCAAAGGGTCTCACTGGCAACACCGATAGCCAAACCATATCATGCTCACAACAATATATGATTAATAACAAATAAATATAATCATATCCATAAACATAAAGTCCTCAGAAAGTAAGATGAACCATAGGACTAGCACAGCACCACTAGTCCACCCAACAACTAAAACGCTTAGGCCACAAGCTTCACAGACAAACCACTATAACAACTAGTCGCCTAAGCTATAAGCCACATAGGCAAACCACTGCCTAGGCTACAAGCTTCACAGGCGAACCTCAAACACGTGGGTAGCAGGACTGCCAACCAAAAGCCGGTCCATAATACCCCAAAACCATGATATGTTGAGAGCCACACATAAGGTAGCAGAACTAGAAACAGCGAGCCAATCCATCACACACTTAAACCATAATCATAAGTTTACCCAAAAAGGGGAAAGCACCACGAGTGGAAGGTCTCACCACACGACCTCCACGGAGCACAGCTCCACCATAACACCTGAAAAGGCTGGTACACAATGTACCACGAGAAACAGGTACCACAAAGGGTACAATACCCTACCACCATGAGGTACCACCACAAAGCCTCATTACAACTGTGCCTCTTACCAAGCATACCACAACGGGTCAAACCACAACCAATTAGTCATTATACACAATCCATGACCACTGACAAAGCACGAGTCGAAAAGAACGACGCCACCATACGGGAATAGACTACTGGTTCATGATGCCAGTATCTACCCTGGACAACACAACACAAGAACTACCTCTCAGTCTCGCAGTCACGGACGAAAGGTCCAACTGCCACTCCACAAGCACAAGCCAAAGAACAGTGGAGACCAACCAACACCACACCTGCAGACCACACGGCTGCAGGCCCATGCCTAGCACCTTTAGGGACTCTGGCCTAAGCTCCCTAAAGTGAGGCACTGGAAAATAGGACTAGTTAGGGACCATTGTCGACAACTGGTGTCCGTACCCCCAACCACGAGCGCGCTACAAGCGACCAAACACAAACTCTCACAAGTCGCTGCCCTCCGTCGTCTTTCCCTCAGCCGACGTACAACTCAAACACAAGAGTGACGGTGTCCAGGACAGACCACACGGCTGCAGGCCCATGCCTAGGACCTTTAGGGACTCTGGCCTAAGCTCCCTAAAGTGAGGCACTGGAAAATATGACTAGTTAGGGACCATTGTCGACAACTGGTGTCCGTACCCCCAACCACGAGCGCGCTACAAGCGACCAAACACAAACTCTCACAAGTCGCTGCCCTCCGTCGTCTTTCCCTCAGCCGGACGTACAACTCAAACACAGGAGTGACGGTGTCCAGGACAGACGACACAGACCTCGACGGTACACACAGTACCGGGACAAACCCTGAGCACTAACGTGTCTGGCTCACACAAAACCTGGGGTACCCGACTAGAGAGGTATTCCGGAATAGGCGCCGGACCACCACACTCGGCAATGCACAAACCACAATATATACACATATTATCTTTATTACAAACCACGGTACACATGTGAGGAATAGCTTGTCCTGGTCACTCTGTGACCCACAAGCTAGCCTACACAAACACATACACAATTTACATTAAACAATACTAACTTGGCCTATCATTGGTCACGAGGTGACCTCCATTGCCGCATTATACTCATTACACGATAACCACTTAATAACCATACTTATGCTTTACTAACTAACCATCTTAAATAATCTACAACAGACATTAAAGGACCAAGGCTAGGTTCACACTGGAACCTCACTGCCCAGTCACCATAAACTAACCTTATACATTCACCCAAACCATGTAAACCATATGTCAACCACTTAAACAACACGTCCACCATATAAACGACACGTCAACCACATGGACAGCATGCTCAAAGAGCGTTACAGGTGCCAATGCACCACTCGCACTGGCCATGCACACAAGATACGGATAATCAGATAATCATACTATTCAAAACATGCACCACAGGACCTCTCGACTGAGGTCGCGATGTGGGGTAGTGTCGCCTTCAGAATGCGACACCACGATAGGTTGCATTCATAAGCTGAACGTGATGGGTCGGCCTGTCGCATCAAGAACGCGACAGGGGGCTCTGTCACCTTCACAGGCAGGAACCCTAATCCAGGATCCTCTCCCCAGATCACCCCCACACGCTATGCAAACCAGGCTTAATTTCCATTTTGCATGCTTTAGTGAATGCCCTAGCATGATATCTACTGTTTATAAAGTGATAAACAATCTAAACATGCACCATATACGATCCACGCAGTAAAATAGGGTGGGATTTCCCTACCTTCGCGAAGAACATGCAAACCAACCACGACACGGCGTCTCCTCCGCTCCATGCGACATCCTTGCGCGAGAATGCGCCAAAAACTCTTCCAGAACTCCGGATCACCCGGAAATCCACCGCTGCAGCCTCCCCTAGACGAGCAGAGCTTGCTGAGCTCTGTTCGGCCGACCTTGCTTAAAAACACATCGCGGTTGGGAACACGACGTAGCCCTCTGTCGCGACCTGAACGCGACATCCTAGGCCGTCGCCTTCCCAAGGCCAACTTCAGCAAGTCGCCCAACGCACGACACACGGCGCGCATGCAGACGAGGACCGCATCTCGGTCGGCAAGTAGAATGCGACCACCAGGGCTGTCGCGTTCGAAACGCGACGCACACCCCTGTCGCGTTCACAGGCAGAAAACCTGTGAGTGCTTTGGGGCCAATCTGCCGGCCCACAAAGCCTCACAACCAGCAAAAACACCTGAAACACAGACTAATGGGCCACACACTGGTCATCAAACCCGCTAAGCAAGGATCCACGAAGATCTGAAAAATGCACGACGTTACCCAACAGATATCTCAACGGATACTACAACGGTCAAAATCATTTCAAAGAAGAATAAATAAAAGACTGGTGTCTCCATGCAATGTAGTTAGATAGTTCGAATCTTTAAACCTTGTGAAGTTTTGAAACTCCAGTCACCTGAAGAACAACAAGAGCCAACTCGTCCAATCCAACCTTCAGTAGCTCTTAGCTCTTTGTGAGAATAGTGCATGTGTTTTTGAGAGCTTGCGTAGTTCTGAGAGACAGTCATCTTGTAATCGTCCAGTGTCTCTCAGAATTCGCCTCAGATCAAGCAAGTGATTATAAGCTTGGTCTTAGGGCCTTCTTCATTCAACGCATTCCTTTTGGTTGATCCTCTTCTGGTGTAAAGAGAAAACCTGTTGGTGCAGGTGGTGTTATTCCTCTTCTGGTTGAGAAGAGAAGGCCAGCTGCAGCTGGATGTGTAAGTGTCATTAAAGGGGACTGTACCCTTGTATAGTGGAATCCCAAGTGGTTGCGTGGGGACTGGACGTAGGACTCCTTGGGATAGGTGGTCCGAACCAGGATAAAATTTCCTGTTGTCTTTGTACTTGCTTGTTTAGTTTGATTAACACTAACCCTAACTATCGATCTTAGTATTGTCTGTCTAGTTTGTTTTATTTATAGGAATTTCTATTAAAAGAATTTTTAGGCAATCCATTCACCCCCCCCTCTGGGCTTGCTATCTGGGCAACAAGTGGTATCAGAGCCAAGTCTCTTCTAGAAGAAGATCTCACGATCTTAAGAGCAAAGATAAATGGCAGCTCAAGGATATGTAGAAGGTCAGTCCGTCAATAGACCTCCTCTATTGGATGATGAAGATTACAACTATTGGAAGACTCGGATGGAGTTCTTTCTTCAAGGTCTCGATTTCCAGCTTTGGTCTATCATCGAAGAAGGAGACCTAGTGGTACTCAGCAACAGAGAAAACTGGACAGATGGTGACAAGAAGAAAATATCTCTAAACAGCAAAGCCAAAGTATACTGTGCTGTACGCTGAGCAAGAAAGAATTCAACTGGATTTCTGCCTGCAAGTCAGCTATGGAAATGTGGGAAAAATTAAGGATCACATATGAAGGAATTGACAAGGTAAATGAAACAAGAATAGACATCCTAGTAGCTCAGTATGAAAGATTTTAAATGCAGTCAAGAGAGTCCATCACCCAAATGTATAGCAGATTTACAGATATCACCAACGGTCTGACTGGGCTCGAAAAAATTTATGAAATTGGAGACATGGTGAGAAAAATATTAAGATCTCTACCAACCTCATGGACTCCAAAGGTGACAGCCAAAGAAGAAGCCAACGACCTCAGAAGAATGTCACTTGAAAAGCTTATTGGTCATTAATGGCTCATAAGATAAATATGGAGATGCTAGGAGAATCCTCCAGCAAAAAGAAGCACATCAATGCTCTCAAGGCCATAAAAGAAATAACTGATGGCGAATCAGAAGGTGATAAAAGCAATGAGAGCAGTGAAGATGAAGAAGCCTTTCTCTCCAGAAGACTGCAGCGCATTCTAGCCAAGAAAAAATACCAGTCATGAAGAAGATACTTCAAGAAAGGTAAAGACTTTAAAGGACCTGAAGGCAAATATGTTAAGAAACCAGAACTGATATGCTATGAGTGCAAGAAGCCTAGACACATCAAAGTTGAGTGTCCCAAGTTAAAGAAAACTGAGTTCAAGAAAAAGGACAACACAAAGAAATTCAGAAGATACAAGAAGAAAGCCATGGCTGCTGCATGGAACAACGAAAGTGACTCAGACAGTGAGTTAAGCTCTAGCAAACAAGAAGAAGAAAAGGCCAACCTGGCCTTCATAGCAAATGTTGATGAGAAGGTAACTTCAGACTCATCCTTCACTTCTTGCAATGAATCTGATTCAGATAGTGTAGAGGATGCATTTAACGAATTATATGGTAAATACAAAGATGTTTGTAAGTTGTTAAAAATAACCAAGAAAAATTATGCATGCTTAGAAATAACTAACTCGGATTTAAAATCTGAAACTGAACAGTTAGAAAAATAAATTTCGGAATTAAAAAGAAGAAATGAACTATTACATGAAGATTTAAAGAATAAAAATGAAAAGATATCAAACTTAGAAAATCAGGAAATTACAAGTAAACTTAAAAATGAAATCAATACACTAACAAAAGATAATGAATATCTAATGGCCACAGTTGAAAAATTTACAAAAGGTAAATCCTCCTTAATATTAAAAGGAGAAAGAAGATCAGGTAAGAAGAAGTATGACTTGGGATATACTCCACCAGAAAATGAGGAAACCGTAATTCATCCTAAAATTTATCCAACTCCAAAATTCATAGCTGAACAAAATCTTGATTACAAAATTAATAAAAATTAAAACCATAAGCCAAATAGAATAATAAACAATATTCCTTGCTACACATATTGTAACAAATTAGGTCACACTAAAATAACATGCACAACCAAACACCTTAAATGGATTCCCAAAAGAAACTGTGAAGAAACTAACCAACCAGGACCCAAAAGAACTTGGGTACCTAAATCTCTTTGATTTATTGCAGGGAAGCCTTAGAGCAACGAAGTGGTACCTTGACAGCGGGTGCTCAAGGCATATGATAGGTAACAAGAAACTGTTCTCTCACATCAAAAGTGAAGAAGGCACAGTCACCTATGGTGACAATGGAAAAGGGTCAGTAATGGTTGTGGATCTATTGGAAGTCAAGATAGAATCCTTATAGAAGATGTTCTATACGTCAAAGGACTCAAGCACAATCTTATTAGCATTAGTCAGCTGTGTGACAAGGGTCACCAGATTAAGTTTCAGGAATCTAAGTGTTTAATCATCAAGGATGGTGTAATTGTCTTCGAAGCCAGTAGAGAAAAGAACCTCTACATATTGCATCTAGAAGAACTTAAAGATCAAGACATTTGTCTGGCAGCAAATAAAGATCAGAATGCTGAACTATGGCACAAAAGGTTAGGCCATTGTAGCTTGGATGGAATAAAAAAACTTATCAAACATGATCTAGTAGAAGGTCTGCCAAAGATAAACCCAAGACTTGAAAGTATATGTGAACCTTGTGCAAAAGGGAAGCATGCAAAATCCTCCTTCAAATCAAAGACAATAGTCACCACCTCCAAACCATTAGATTGCTACATATAGATTTGTTTGGGCCAATTAGAACTACCAGCATGGGAGGAAAGAACTTTGGATTTGTAATTGTTGATGATTTTTCAAGATTTACATGTGTATCATTTTTAGAGCATAAAGATGACACATTTGAAAGTTTTGTGAAGTTCAGTAAAATAGTTCAAAAGGATAAAAAGTTCAGCATCATCAGTATTCGTTCAGATCATAGAGGAGAATTTTAGAACGATAGATTTGCAGAATTCTGTAATGATCAAGGCATAGAGCACAATTTCTCAGCACCTAGAACACCAGAGCAAAATAGAGTAGCTGAGAGGAAGAATAGAACCTTGTTGGATATGGCTAGGACCATGCTATCTGAGTACAACATTCTAAGGTACTTCTGGGTAGAAGCGATTAATACAGCGTGTTATATTATCAATAGAGTCATGATCAGGCCAATCGTGAAGAAGACCGCATATGAGCTGTACAAGGAAAGGAAGCCCAAGATCAGTCATCTTAGAACGTTTGAATGCCCATGATTCATTCACAACAATGGTAAGAGAGACATTGTGACGACCCTCCTTATACCGGTACGGTTATACCAACCCACATCAATATAATGAGTGCCGCAACAGTGGGACATTTACCCATCACATATTCAATAGACTGAAATGTACACAATAACACATAACAGTGGAATTGAAAGAACTAGAAATAAATCTCTTATTCCATCATCATCATTTATACACAGTCTATATAGAACAAAGGAAAATCAAATACTTCATAACTGAGAAATTAAACTATTACATTGTCCACATTGTCCACAACCGAATTACAACAATTCCTTTATTACATACTTATGAAAATGAAGGGTACAATAAGTCAATTTCCACGAATATGCTACTCCTCACGCTCGGAGTCACTCCTACGATCTCCTACAAGGGAGTAGTATCACCTGCACCTGTACGCCGAAGCAAGAGTGAGTCTACAAGACTCAGCAAGTAACTTCCCACACATTAAGCATACATACATCATATGACATTTTACTCATTTAATCAATTTCACTAGTTCATGTAGTATGGATTAAACAATCTGAAAAGAAAGCCTAATATGATACTTCTATCAATTTCATGACACATGGTACACAGTTATGTTCATACAATAATAACCTTAACACAGCTTTCTATATATTTTCTAACATATTTTCTCAATTCACATTCTAATATATTCATGTTGTAGTATCATGGCAACTTAACATGCAACTTATACATGAAGAATGAAATGTTCCTAACATGGATTCTAAGTAATTCCTACATTCATAACACATGTATAAACATCATAAGCTTGCTGTTTTGACAAAACTTTAACACATTTAGGACCCGATTTACAATTTCATATGTTATCACCCTAATTCACATATTCACATGCTCATTTACTTATTTACACAAACTTCACATTCACTTTTCACATAAACACAAATTCACATTGTTATCATTATATGTCGTGACACATAGTCCAAACCTCCTTTTAGAAGGACACACACTGATCACATCACACATACATCTATCAACTAGGCATTACAGTGATAAATCTTAGTTACTGCGTAGAACAGGGAGAAGCACTCTCCACCCTAACCAGCGGTACTTGTCCGCCTCCAGGATTTTATCCCAATGCCCATGGGATTTCATACACATATGAACCTTCCCGTAGGGACTTTACTACGGTACAGTTCCACAGCCCTCTAAGGTAGCAGTGTCACCCATTGGCATATTTACACATTTTTTTCAATCTTTAACACACTTTTAATGCACAGTTTAACACACTTGTTTCATGTTCACACATACACACATTGTAGTATCACCTAGCATGGTACTACTATTTACAGAGTTTAACAAACACCATTTACAACTAATGCTAACCATGCTATAATTATCTAATTTATCACAATTTACAGTAAGCATGCTTAAATTGGCCATTCTCTCATGAATTAGTGAAATCAGTACCTACTATTGTCAGATTTACATGAAACTCTAACCACATACCGTTTACATGTTGAGCATCATGCACACTAAATTTCATATTTTTCAGAATCATACACAATTTATGGTAATTAAAACATGCATTTTGCCTATTTTAGCAAGTACTTAGTTAAACATGGTACACAGAGCCACATACATATTTCTCTGTACAAAATTTGTTACCCATGGTCATGATATTGTACACAATTTCTAAGAATTTATTTGACATCATACAAATTTTTGTAGTTTTAAAATCTATCATGCATACTCACTATTTTATAGTGCAAAAATTTTAATTATTTACACAGACAATAGAAAATCCCCAAATTTTCGTGGTATGATTTGACATCTATTAACATTGTACAGAAATTCTATGACTTTCAAACTCCACATGAATCACATAAATAGAATTTTACAAGATTAAAAACCTGCTGACATGTATTTTAGAAATTCAGATAAATAAGATATTCCACAGAAATTCACAAAATTTGCACAGCATGATCCTATGACTATATTACATAGCATATAACTTTACATTATATCCTCATGCACAAAAAATCAAAAAAAATAGCTTCTATAGGGCAGCAGACTACAATGTCTCTGCTTGAAGAACTCAACGGCAAGGGTGTAGCAACCCGGAAAATTTAATACTTAAAAATTCGAAATAATAATTTCTTTAAATCGAAATAATAGAAACATGCGTACCATTATCATATGCACAAGAATACATCAAAAAATTCCTTAAAAATTATAAATCAATCCAGACATTATTCCTAAGGTTCCACGTAGAAATTCGTGCAACGAAAATCCGATGACCAAGCGTATGTCACAATTGACCAATTATCCAAATAGGAAACTAAGTCGGAAAAACCGTTATACGGAAAGATAACACGCCCATAAAAACAAAACGAACATGTCGGAGAGACTTCCAACATCATGGAATGATTATCCATGACCGGGATTGGACTAATGGACCTCTCATAGTCCATAAATAAAATCAAGTGAGAAAAATATAATAAAATCCGTAACTCTATTATTCTCTAATTAAAAAGGGAAATCCATAAGATAAATTCCAATAAATAATGAGTTTTATAAATGGACCATATAAAATTTATTGGGCCAAAATAGAGATTTATAAAAGAAGAATAATAGGAAAATATTCTAAATTCGTAACTAAATTATTACTTAAATAGAAAAGGGGTATTTAAAGCATTAAATAGAAGTTTGAGTTGTAATTGGATTCCTAACCTACCCTAATGGTTGGCCACGAATTTAGCTCCCATCCCAACCCAAATAGAATTCCTCATGCTTAGAAAGGGAAGAGAGAAATAGGAAATTCGGAATAAATAGGAGTTAGAGTCCTATTAGGAAATAGAAAGAGGAGAAGCTTAAATACTCTCCTAAAACCCTCATGGCTGGCCCTAGCTCATGCCAAGGGATTGCTGGACCAAGAGGAGAGGCCAAGGAGGAGGAGATTTCGTGGGGAGAAGAACCTTTCAAGCTCTCAACCCCGTTCTTCAAGTTCTAGCCCTAGAAGAGGAAATCGAGTCGAGGTAGGCGTTCTCACGAGCACAACTAATGAAATTTTACTGTAGATTGTTCCATGCATCAGGAACAAAACCCTCAAATTTCATAATTTTCCATCGAGCCAATATTTTCTTCTTGAATTCGAAGTTCTGCAACTCTCTTGACCCCGAACCCTCTTCATAATTCTTGTTCTCCATGAATACTAAATCCCATGCCTTGAAATTTTTATGGGAGATACTGATGATCATTAGGGAACTTTCGCCTCTAAAAGCCCTAATTTTATCCACCCTATCTTGCAAATTAAATCGTTCATCTCAACTGCTCACTGTGTCATGTACTCCATGTTTGACGTGATGAAGTATGTCAAAACTCTATCTATTGTCAAATTCCTATTTACTGTAAGTACTCATGCATGTCTAGATCAATTCAAAACTTGTTTCATGATTTTTCATCGTGTATACAATTAGTTATGATTTTCTGAACGACCCTATACAAATCTGATATTTCTGGACCGCAATCCAATGCCCTATCCTTTCCCTGTCGGACTCTGGCATGGACCCTATGAACGCGACAGCCCGATAGGTCGCGTTCACAAAGGCCGTCGCGACAGTACCTATGTCGTGATCAGATAGCGACAGACTGGCGTCGCTATCTGCTGCCAGAACCTGTCGCGTTCCCTTCATGCCCTTGTCGCGTTCTCAAGCCGTCGCGACGCCTTCCTTGTCGCTTTCTGAATGCGACAGTACCTACGTCGCGTTCTGGCCTTCTGTCCTGACAGCCCTGTCACCACCCTTTTCATACCCTGTCGCGATCTGCTAGCCTGTCGCAATCCTTACATGCCTATGTCGCCTTCACAGGATTTTACATAAAAACCCATAATATTTATTGCTCTCACTTTTTAAAATATCCTTACACCTTTTTAACAGTCATACATGCAGTAGAAACACTGTTTTACATGGAACTATATTGAATGTTTTAAAATACATATTCACGACATCTTTCTATCTACAATTTCATGACACATGCACACACTTGGAATCATCCAAATATGGCTTAATGGCATGAACTTGTGACATAATTTATCTGGTAATTTATGCAATTAAATTGCCTTACTTGTAAATGAACTTGTCCTCGATTTTCGCGTTGTTTTGAAACACCGATCTCGACGCTCCACTGTTCTAGAATTCCTCTAGAACGTCGAGCACATGTTTTATATACACACTTTACTTGGCTTGTGGTGAACTCTCCGTCGGATATTCCTTTCGCCGGACTAGTGAACCTTTGCACAAGGCCTCCATAAGTCTCCTCTGATCATGGATTTCCACATGGTCGACGAGCCGGTTGTACCCTAATACCTACGATACCCTTTAGGGATCTATATGATCCAAACGGCTATTAGAGATTCACTCTCGTCTTAAATCACGCCGGACCTCTGGACTTGTGCATAACAAGGCCAGTGGTAGGGTCGTGAGTTCCACCTGACTGCCAACACCATGCGCGCGTGTTGTGCAACTGTTACTATCACTCGTTACTCGACGTTTCATGTGCAATGACCATAAGATCTCATCTATACTGTACTCGCTCATCTATTCACGTTCACTCTACTATCTCGTCTCTCTGTCTATTCACGTTCACTCTACTATCTCGTCTCTCTCGTCTATTCACGTTCACTCTACTATCTCGTCTCTCTCGAGATCGTTGAGCTGTTGTGGCTCTATCGTTTGTACTATTTCATGACTGTCTAGCGCTATAATGCATACTGTGCAGGGCACGGAGAGTGTCCGAGGGGCTCCAATCTAGTCCTGGGGGCAGAGAGCCACCGAAAATACCTGCAGGGGATATTGACGGTGTTCTGCATTGCACCGATTCTGACTATACTGATGTCTATCCTTTTAGTCTGAGGAGTTCAGACGTACTGTGATACTACTGTGCTATCACAAATGTTATACATTAGTCTAAGGAGTTCAGACATAATGTGCTATCATGAAACGGCTACTGTCCTAGAAGTGACTACTGTCATATTCTACCAGTGCACCGTTGTGCAACCATACCGCTATTCGTTACACGCTATCTCATCATACGCTCTACTTGCTCTACTTGATACTCGCTATCTTGAGTTACTGTGTGCTATCGCGACTTGATCACATTCAAAGTGCAATTTACTCGTTACATGACCATCCACTATCATCTCTTCTTGCTATAATGTCGCTTGCTATTCTTGACAATGTCGTTACTTTCTATTGTTGTTATCGTTTCTGTCGTGACTTGACTTTAATCATCATGCTATACTTGATTCATCTACTATTTGAACCACGTTACTTGTGCTATTACTTTCTCGACTTTACATGACTCTCTCTATCATTAGTTACTCTGCCTTTTAATGCATTAATTATTTAAAGCCTGCTTGAGCCTGAGATTTAAGTCCTACTGGGCGTTATCGCTCACCCTTCGTTATTTGTTATTGTGTCTCAGGTAAGTCGGACAATGACGTTACACACACCAATGGGACAGGACCCAAGTGATGAGTGACCTGGAGTCAAATGACGAAGTTACCCTAGCACAATTGGAGTCTAGTAGTTATTGTTTTAGATTTCTTTTCAATGTAATGAGGTCATTAAGCCTTATGTGTGGCTCTGAATTAGTGGTTGTAATAGTCTTAGTGATTTTATAATGAAATAAAGAGTTTATTCCAATTATTGTTTATTAGATGCTCTGATGTTTGCGAATGTATGCGCAATTGTCGTTACCATACTCGTTGTTCGCGTCTCCCTCTGATTTATTCCGCTGCTAAATTGGAGGGGCGTGACAAAGGGTGTGGCCGTTTATCATGTTAACGTTCATATCGTGCGCCGCTAGCTTAGGATCTTAACGGCAAGAGATCATGCCATTAAGTTCCTATCTATGCAAAACACAGACTGAACGTAAAAGATCGATTGAAGGGGGTTCCAGGACTCGAATAAAAATCCGAAAAATATCGTAGGATCTACTAGACATATGTATGGATGATGTGGATGATTTACTTGCCTTTGAGAAAATCTAAAAAAGGAGATTTGGGTCGAAGAAGCTCTCTCGGCCAGTGCCAAAGAGTCGTCAAACTCCTCCAAATCTGGGTTCTGTGTTGATCTTCGCTGCACGCCAGAGTTGGGAAGATATTCTTGGATGTTCAGACTCCCTTCCAATCGTTGTAGAACGCTGGATGAAGCCTCTAATCGACGGATCAAAGAGTTCAAAGATCGGGGTTCGCACATAAAACTAGGGTTTTTGACCCAAAGAGTCAAAAGGGTCTAACTACGCCCTAAATAGGTTGTTTTATTGGGTAAAGGGTCAGAGACGTGCTTGGAAGGGTTTTCCTGACCGTTGGAGTCAGTTACCAAAACAAGAGGTGACAATTTCGGGAGCGTTTCCGGATCTGAAACCGCAACAGATCTGGGAGGTAAACGTCAACATCACTGGCCGCCAATTCTAAATCGGCGTCCATTGATGTGGCCGCTAACTTGGGGTTAACATTTGCTGATGTGGACGTCAATTGGTCGATTGATCAGAACTAAGAAAAAAAACTACAGAAAATCCATATTTACACCATTCCAATACATAAACTATACAATATATACTTCAGAAAATAGTATTATCCATGCAATGTAAATAAATATATACATACAATAAGTATACACACCTTTATTTACAACAATCTATCAATTAGTTTATTTACATACACGTATATATAACTTTACCTGCAGACATCTATTTCTATCATAAGCAAACACCTATGCAAGAGAATAAAATTCTAGGGCCTTACACCCTCTCCCCCTTAAAGAAACTTCGTCCTCAAAGTTAGACGACACTACTCAAACAACTGAGGATATTTCTTCCTCATTGCATCCTCAAGCTCCCAAGTAGCCACCTCTCGCGAGAAGTTGCGCCATAACACCTTCACCGACGCAATGCTCTTGTTCCCGAGATGTGAACCTTCCGGTCAAGAATAGCCACTGGTTGCTCCACATAAGAAAGATCTGGCTGGATCTCCACTGGCTCGTGGCTAATAACATGAGATGGATCTCTGACATACCTCCTGAGCATAGATACGTGGAATACAGAATGAACACTAGCTAACGTTCGGGGTAAAGCTAGCTCATACGCCACGTTGCCCAATCGTCTGAGAATCTCATACGGGCCAATGAATCTAGGACTTAATTTACTATGCCTGCTAAATCCAACTACACCACGAGTAGGCGAAATCTTCAAGAATACATGCTCACCTACCTCGAACTCCAAATCCTTCCTCCTATTGTCGGCATAGCTCTTCTGCCTATCCTGTGCCGCAACAAGCCTCTTCCTAATCAATTGGACTTTATCCGAAGTCTCTTGAACTAACTCCGGACCTATCAGCTGCCTATCTCCAATCTCCTCCCAACATAAAGGAGATCTGCAAGGCCTACCATACAACGCCTCAAATGGAGCCATACCAATACTCGCATGAAAACTGTTGTTATATGCGAACTCCACTAGAGGTAAATGGCGCTCCCAATCATCCTTCCAATCCAGAATACACGCTCTCAACATATCCTTGAGCGTCTGGATAGTCCTCTCGGACTGTCCATCTGTCTGGGGATGAAACACCGAACTGAGCTTCAGCTCTGAATCTAATGCATCCTGAAGACCCTTCCACAACCTCGAAGTAAATCTCGGATCTCGATCCGAAATGATCGACTTCGGCACCCCGTGCAACCTAATAATACTACTAACATACAATCTAGCTAAACTCTCTACTGACTACTTCTTCTTCATGGGTAAGAAATGCGCAGTCTTCGAGAATCTATCTACTACTACCCAAATCGAGTCATTACCCCATCTAGATCGAGGCAAACCATAACAAAATCCATAGTGACAGCTTCCCACTTCCATACTGGGATCTCCATCTTCTGCATAAGCCCAGATGGTCGCTGCCGCTCAGCCTTCACTTGCTGGCACACAAGACACCTAGACACATACTCCTCTACATCCTTCTTCATGCCAGACCACCAAAAAGATCTCTTCAAATCCTGGTACATCATCGCGTTACCCGGATGAATAGAGAATCTCGAGCTATGAGTCTCCGCTAATACATGCTCACGGACATCTACGATGTCTGGAACACAAACACGGTGATGGAATCTAATCACACCATCCTCATCACGAGCAATGTCTGCCTTGCCCACTAACTCTTGGAGTCTAGGGTCGGCTTTCTGTTGCTCGATCACCTCATCCAACACCGCAGACCTAATGGACAACTGAGCTACAAAAGCCTGACACAAAGATGGCTCTAACTCAGTCATTGCACACGCTGCATCCTCCAACATCTTCCAATCCTGCTGGAGTGATGACCTCTTCCTACTAAGGGCATCCGCTACGACATTCGCCTTTCCAGGATGGTACTGGAGGTCGAAGTCATAGTCCTTCAGGAACTCAATCCATCTTCTCAGCCTCAGGTTTAATTCCTTTTGGGAGAAAAGATACCTCAAGCTCTTGTGGTCAGTGAACACCTCAAATCTGACACCATAAAGATAGTGTCTCCAGATCTTTAGTTCATGAACCACTGCCGCAAGCTCAAGATCATGAGTCAGATAGTTACGCTCATGCTCCTTCAATTGATGAGAAGCATATGCTACTACCCTTCCTTGCTGCATCAATACACAACCAAGGCCAATCTGAGATGCACCGTGTAGATAGCAAAACCCTCTACACCGCTCGGCAAGACTAATACAGGAGCCGAAGTGAGCTTAGTCTTCAATAATTGAAAACTACTCTCACACTCCTCGGACCAAACAAACTTCACTCCCTTCCCGGTTAGCTGAGTCAATGGGGCGGCGATGGATGAAAATCCCTCAATAAATCGCTGATAGTAACTTGCCAAACCAAGAAAACTCCGAATCTCCGAAGGAGTCTTGGGAATCTCCCAATCCATAACAGCCTGGACCTTTGCTGGATCAACTGCTACTCCAGCACCGAAGATAACATGCCCAAGGAAATGAACCTCGCGCAACCAAAAATTGCACTTGCTGAATTTAGCATACAGCTTGTGCTCTCGAAGAACTTCCAACACTACCCTCAAATGCTGACGGTGTGTGGCCTCATCCGGAGAATAGACCAACACATCATCAATGAAGGCTACAACAAAACTATCTAGATAAGGTCTAAACACCCTGTTCATGAGATCCATGAACGCTGCAGGGGTGTTGGTCAGACCAAAAGGAAGAACCAAAAACTCATAATGTCCATAATGGGTTCTAAACGCCGTCTTGGACACATCCTCGCTCCTAATCCTCAACTGATGGTAACTAGACCGCAGGTCAATCTTAGAAAAGACCGATGCATTCTGCAGCTGGTCAAATAAATCATCAATCCGAGGTAAGGGATACCTGTTCTTTATAGTCACTTGGTTTAGCTTCCTATAATCGATGCATAACCTAAGTGATCCATCCTTCTTCTTCACAAATAAGATAGGTGCGCCCCAAGGGGAAACGCTAGGGCGTATGAATCCCTTATCTAACAAATCTTGCAATTTCTTCCTTAGCTCTGCTAACTCCACAGGTGCCATTCGATAAGGGGCCTTCGAGATAGGAGAGGTGCCTGGAAGCAACTCTAGAGTTAACTCTATCTCTCTAGCCGGTGGCAATTTAGATAAATCATCAGGAAAGACATATGGAAAATCCTGCACTACATCAATCTCTGCAAGAGTAGGTGACTCATCAGCCTTGGGTACTAATACCACGCTGGCAAGAAAAGCGTCACAACCTTTGTTCACCATTCTCATCGCCTTCATGGCAGAGATGACAAACTTTCCCACTAAGTTCCTTGGCAATGGATGAGAAAATTCATCCTCCCCAAGAATGCGGAAAACAATCTACTTCCCACGACAATCTACTAACACATAATGCTCCTCTAGCCAATCCAGACCAAGAATAGCATCGTAGTTCTTCATCTTAAGCAAGAAGAAACACCCTTCCAAGACTCTATCCTCAATACACACCGGTAAAGACGGAATACACTTCCTAGTCGATACCGTACCCGCAGGTGCGTGCACAGACAGAGGGACTTCTAACTCTTCAGACTCTAAAGCTAACTGCCTAGAAAAACGCTCGGAAATGAACGAGTGGGTAGCACTCGTATCGAACAAAACCTGAGCGTACACACCTAAAAACAAAACTGTACTTTCGGTGACATGCTCCGCCTGCTCGGCATCCTCACGAGCTAACGCAAACACTCGAGCTGGGGCTCGAGGTCTCCCTGGTTGTCCTGTCACTGGCGCTGCTGCTGCTACTTGGGCCGCTCCACGCCGAGCTCCCTGTTGAAGTCTGGGGCAATCCTTGATCTTGTGCTCACTGCTCCCGCACTTCAAGCACTTCCCCGCCAACTTCCAACATTCCGAACCACCATGTGCCCTCCCGCAATGAGGACACTCCTTCTTGCCACTAGGGGAACGCTGAGAAGGTACCTGATGACTTCCCGATGCCGCGAGATGTTGAGGTGAGTGATGTGCCGCCTTCTTTCTCTCCTGCCTCTGGAACGAAGCTGCTGGCCTCTTCTACGAAGCCTTCTTCTCCTCCAAGTACTGCTCCATCTCTCCCTCCTGACGACACACTGTGCTAAGGGGCTCATCGAAGGTACGATGGTCAAAAGCCACCAACCTCGTCCTTAGTGATGGCCTCAGTCCCATCACGAACTTCTTCGCCTTCCTGCGCTCATCAGTCACAATATGGGGTGCATATTTGGATAGCTCGGAAACCTGGCCTCGTACTCCAGTACGGTCATGGCGCCCTGAGTCAAAGAGATAAACTCCTGCTCCATCTTGTCCTGGATGTGCACCGGAATGAACTTGGCTCGGAAGAGCCTCACGAACTCGTCCCAAGACACCTCTACAGCGCCGTCCTCGAACCGGGTATGAAGTAACGATGACCACCACACGTCGGCTCGCTCCTGCCAAAACCATCCATAAGGACCAACCCAAAAGCCCTAAACTAGAGAAACTAAACGCATAGTTAAACAACACATACCTGTAGCATATAGGTGGCTAGAGTGACCCTGTCATCTTCTGCACACCTAATAGCTCGGAAGATCTTCTCGATCTCCCTCAACCAGCTCCTCGCAAGCAACAGATCGCTCTCCCCCTTAAAAGAGGGTGGCGACATCCTCTTAAACCGTTCCATGATGGAGGGTCCACCATGGTCCTGAGCCTGGGAGATTGGCACCTGAGCCTGCTACAGCAAACAACATAAGCAAAACATATATAGCATAGCAACATAATAAACATATCATCAAATAAGACAAACTACTCTATCTATCGTTCTAACCTGAGCCTGCTGAGCCTCCATCTTAGCCTGGAGTGCAGCCTGGGTATGGGCCTGCATCTGCATGGCCAGCACTAGACCCTGCATGAACACTCCATAGTCTACTGGTGGCAGTGGGGGAAGCACAGGACCCTGGGGTGCTGGGGCCTACTGTTCACCCTGATCCTCACGCCTAGGCTCAACTCTCTCTTCTCTCCTCTGCTCACCCTCATGAGTAGGAACACCACGCCTACCTCAGGAAGCCATAACCTGCAAAATAATTTAATCACAATTTAGAAACTAACTATCTAATTTCTAACTAGTTCTTAACTATGTGGACAATCTACACAGACTTAGCATATAATGAGGATGATGGTATATGCATATTTATGTACAATTTCAGCATGTCACTCTGATACCAATCTCTGTGACGACCCTCCTTATACCAGTATGGTTATACCAACCCACATCGATATAATGAGTGCCGCTACAGTGGGACATTTACCCATCACATATTCAATAGACTGAAACGTACACAAATATAACACATAACATCGGAATTGAAAGAACTAGAAATAAATCTCTTATTCCATCATCATCATTTATACACAGTCTATATAGAACAAAGGAAAATCAAATACTTCATTACTGAGAAATTAAACTATTACATTGTCGACAACTGAATTACAACAATTCCTTTATTACATAATTATGAAAATGAAGGGTACAATAGGTCAATTTCCACGAAGATGCTACTCCTCACGCTCGGAGTCACTCCTAACGATCTCCTACAAGGGAGTAGTATCACCTGCACCTGTACGCCGAAGCAAGAGTGAGTCTACAAGACTCAGCAAGTAACTTCCCACACATTAAGCATACATACATCATATGACATTTTACTCATTTAATCAATTTCACTAGTTCATGTAGTATGGATTAAACAATCTGAAAAGAAAGCCTAATATGATACTTTTATCAATTTCATGACACATGGTACACAGTTATGTTCATACAATAATAACCTTAACACATGCTTTCTACATATTTTCTAACATATTTTCTCAATTCACATTCTAATACATTCATGTTGTAGTATCATGGCAACTTAACATGCAACTTATACATGAAGAATGAAATGTTCCTAACATGGATTCTAAGTAATTCCTACATTATAACACATGTATAAACATCATAAGCTTGCTGTTTGACAAAACTTTAACACATTTAGGACCCTATTTACAATTTCATATGTTATCACCCTAATTCACATATTCACATGCTCATTTACTTATTTACACAAACTTCACATTCACTTTTCACATAAACACAAATTCACATTGTTATCATTATATGCCGTGACACATAGTCCAAACCACCTTTAGAAGGACACACACTGATCACATCACACATACATCTATCACCTAGGAATTACAGTGATAAATCTTAGTTACTGCGTAGAACCGGGAGAAGCACTCTCCACCCTAACCAGCAGTACTTGTCCGCCTCTAGAATTTTATCCCAATGCCCATGGGATTTCACACACATATGAAAATTCCCGTAGGGAGTTTACTACGGTACAGTTCCACAGCCCTCTAAGGTAGCAGTGTCACCCATTGGCACATTTACACATTTTTTTCAATCTTTAACACACTTTTAATGCACAGTTTAACACACTTGTTTCATGTTCACACATACACACATTGTAGTATCACCTAGCATGGTACTACTGTTTACAGAGTTGAACAAACACCATTTACAACTAATCCTAACCATGATGTAATTATCTAATTTATCACAATTTACATTAAGCATGCTTAAATTGGCCATTCTCTCATGAATTAGTGAAATCAGTATCTACTGTTGTCAGATTACATGAAAATTTAACCACATACCGTTTACAGTTGAGCATCATGCATACCAAATTCATAGTTTTCAGAGTCATACACAATTTATGGTAATTAAAACATGCATTCCGCCTATTTTAGCAAGTACTCAGTTAAACATGGTACACAAGGCCACATATATATTTCTTTGTACAAAATCTGTTTCCCATGGTCATGATATTGTACACAATTTCCAAGAATTATTTGACATCATACAAATTTTGGAGTTTTAAAATCTATCATGCATACTCAGTGTTTTACAGTGCAAAATTTTAAATTATTTACACAGACAATAGAAAATCCCCAAATTTTCGTGGTATGATCTGACATCTAATAACATTGTACAGAAATTCTATGACTTTCAAATCCACATGAATCACATAAACAGAATTTTACAAGATTAAAAACCTGCTTGACATGCATTTCAGAAATTCAGATAAATAAGGTATTCCACATAAATTCACAAAATTTGCACAGCATGATCCTATGAATATATTACATAGCATATAACTTTTACATTATATCTCATGCGCAAAAAATCCAAAAAACAAATAGCTTCTATAGGGTAGCAGACTACACTGTCTCTGCCTGAAGAACTCAACGGCAAGGTGTTAGGATCGGATATTCGGTTATGGCAAAGCTAGAAGGGGGGGTTGAATAGATTTGTAGCGGAAACTTAAGCAATTTGAAAATTACTTCGGATTAAAAGATCTACTCAATCAAAACCCCTTTGATCTGATGTAATGTGTGTGAGCAAACTAACAGTTAGTGTGTAGACGAAATCCCTATGCATGCATCTAGCGTAATACAATGCAAACCACAAATCAAACCATAGTGCACAAGGGATTTTTTAGGTGGTTTGGGGATCACACCACGTGACTCCTACGTCCACCCCTCACACAGTGAGGACACACTACTCAAGAACTGAGTACAACACACACACACGAGCACAACGGCTCAACCACACACACACGCTGGATCAAGTACAACAAAAGATCAGATCCTCTAGCCTTGATCTGACCAATCACACCACACATACGTTGTCTGATGCAAACACGCAATCAGAACAACAATCCACACGTGGATCAAGCACAAGGAATGCTTGAACCACTACCATACACAAAGATATGAAAATAGAAAGAAATAAGAGTTCTGAGTTGAGGATCAAATCCAATATGTAAACTCTTCTGTGAGTTCGTCCAGAATACTTCAAGCTTCACATCGTTGATGACCACGTGATGATGGAGAAGCTTGACTTGAGGACGAACCAGCTTCAATCTTGCTCGTCGAATGGATCCTCCTTGTTCTGAGCAGAGAGTTGAAGCAGAGCAGCAGAGAAAAACCTATCTTCTTGGTCTTTGCTTAGGGTTTTGGTGTGGAGGCTGCCTTTTCTGCAAAAATACCTCCAAAACGATCTTTATATAAGGGTGTTTAAGCATGGAGAGTCTTGGTAAAAGGAAACACCCAAATATAGATCATATCCCGGCCATAAGATCTTCCCAAAACTCTGTCTGTCGACAGCCGACTTGCTGCTGTCGACAGGAACTGACAGTGTTCCAAATTACAGAAGTCTAGATGTTCTGTGTAGCTTTTACTGCATGCTTCTGTCGACAGATGATTTGTTGCTGCAATGACATTAGTGTTAGGATCTAACAATGAAGATTTCAGAATCCAAAGTGATTTGGTTTTTTGATTTCTATTGTTTTGTGCAGTTTTCCTGTTCATAGATACATGAAATTTTTGATCTTTATGAACATTATGTTTATCCTTGTGTGTATGAACACATGGATTATTATGGATCTTTGAAGCATGCACAGAATCATGGTTTTTATGCCAATAGTTCATAGAAATATGACCAATTTTATGACATGTGAAGCATTGGACTGGTTTGGCATGATTATGACAGTGCAGATTTTTATTCTAGTAGAATTTATCAAGATGACCAGGCCTATTGCATTTAAACAAATGGGTTGAGCATTTACCTGAATCTTACCACAGTATGAATGCATTTGCTGGAATCTCTGAGATTCTTTAGAGTACCTTTGATCATCCTTGGGTTGAGAAGAAGGAGATGGTACCCTTTGGTATCTCTTGGCGTGATGTGGAATTGGAGATTTCCTTAAAACACTATGGGCTGCTGGAGGAGATGTGGAGACCTTGTAGACTCTTGTTTTCTTTTCCATTTTCTTTTTCTGGTTTTCAATTGAAACATGATTCTTCCTTTTTGCAACATTTTTGTTCAATTTTTCATTTTGTTTTTGAACATTTTTCTGAACATGAATCTTACCAGATTTTTCTTTAGGTGCAACAGAATTCTTGTTCTTTTCAATTTCACTTTGAACAACTTGATTTTCCAAGTCAGCAATTCTCTTTCTAAGATGATTGTTTTCATCAACCAATTGGTTGCACTTCTCATTTATTGATGATCATGAGCCATATTGGAGATTTATTTGTTCAATTGATCATTATCAAATTTGAGACTTCATTATGATCAATCAATTTTTCATTTTGACTTTTCAAATCCAAAATTTCAGATTCCATCTTGTCATGATCTTCTTTCAGTTTAGAAAACTTGTTTTCACAGTCTTTGACTTCCTTTTCCATTCTCCATTTTCAATTTTTAATTTTCTTCATAGAATGCTTGAGCATTATCAATTATCATTTCATTCTTCTCTAATTTTTCTTTTAGCTTCTTATTTTGAGCTTTTACCTTCTTAAATTGATTGGACAAGTGCTCATAGCATTCTATCAATTCGTCATAGGATATATCATCCTCTGAATCAGAATTAGATATTGATGCATCAAATGGATCTGAATTGGATTTACCTGACCTTTGAAAGTATCTTGACTTCTCTGACAGATGTGATCCTTCAGATTCGTCTGAACGGGAAGAGCCTCTTGAGCTTCCAAGAGCCATGAAGCATTTGTCTTTGGCTTTATTTGCAATCTTGCTTGTCTTCTTAAAGGAGTACTGCATTTTATCAACATGGTTATCAAACTCAATAATCATTGGTCTATTTATGATACTCGATAACTCAGACATATTTCTGAGTATGTTGTAGATGAATAAACCAACAACCAAAGTAATCAGATCAGTTCAGAATCAATTATAAACCCGATCAGAGCAATTAAGCACACATAAACAGATATGCCAAATCACAACCGATGAACAGAAAACCTGGCTCTCATACCAATTGTTAGGATCAGATATTCGGTTATGGCAAAGCTAGAAGGGGGGGTTGAATAGATTTGCAGCGGAAACTTAAGCAATTTGAAAATTACTTCGGATTAAAAGATCTACTCAATCAAAACCCCTTTGATCTGATGTAATGTGTGTGAGCAAACTAACAGTTAGTGTGTAGACGAAATCCCTATGCATGTATCTAGCTCAATACAATGCAAACCACAAATCAAACCACAGTCCACAAGGGATTTTTTAGGTGGTTCGGAGATCACACCACGTGACTCCTATGTCCACCCCTCACACAGTGAGGACACACTACTCAAGAACTGAGTACAACACACACACACGAGCACAACAGCTCAACCACACACACACGCTGGATCAAGTCCAACAAAAGATCAGATCCTCTAGCCTTGATCTGACCAATCACACCACACACACGTTGTCTGATGCAAACACGCAATCAGAACAACAATCCACACGTGGATCAAGCACAAGGAATGCTTGAACCACTACCACACACAAAGATATGAAAATAGAAACAAAGAAGAGTTCTGAGTTGAGGATCAAATCCAATATGTAAACTCTTCTGTGAGTTCGTCCAGAATACTTCAAGCTTCACATCGTTGAAGACCACGTAATGATGGAGAAGCTTGACTTGAGGACGAACCAGCTTCAATCCTGCTCGTCGAATGGATCTTCCTTGTTCTGAGCAGAGAGTTGAAGCAGAGCAGCAGAGAAAAACCTATCTTCTTGGTCTTTGCTTAGGGTTTTGGTGTGGAGGCTGCCTTTTCTGCGAAAATACCTCCAAAATGATCTTTATATAAGGGTGTTTAAGTATGGAGAGTCTTGGTAAAAGGAAACACCCAAATATAGATCATATCCCGGCCATAAGATCTTCCCAAAACTCCGTCTGTCGACAGCCGACTTGCTGCTGTCGACAGGAACTGACAGTGTTCCAAATTACAGAAGTCTGGATGTTCTGTGTAGCTTTTACTGCATGCTTCTGTCGACAGATGATTTGTTGCTGTCGACAGGCACTTGTTTTTCCAGAAGACTGGTTTCTGACTGCATGAATCTGTCGACAGGGCCATATGTTGCTGTCGACAGGGGCTTGTCTTCCAGAACACATAGTTGCTGACTGTACAGATCTGTCGACAGGGACACTTGATGCTGTCGACAGGTACCTTGTTCTGTTGCTTTTCTTGATCTTTTGAGCTTGACTTTGGTACATGTCTTGTATAGTATCTCTCCTACATGAATGTACTTAGTTAGTGAGATATTAGGAACACATAGAATCAAGTATGTATCAAGTTATTGCATCAGGTATTAAGCTCAATTTACATTGTACATATACTCAATTAACATTGTTCATCATCAAAAACATGTTGTCATTTAAGTTAGAATGTGAACCCAACACAAGGGTGTGGCCATTTATCATGTTAACGTCCATATCGTGCGCCGCCAGCTTAGGATCTTAACGGCAAGAGATCATTCCGTTAAGTTCCTATCTGTGCAAAACACAAACTGAACGTAAAATATCGATTGAAGGGGGGGGGGGGGGGGTTCCAGGACTCGAATAAAAACCCGAAAAATATCCTCGGACCTACTAGACATATGTATGGATGATGCGGATGGTTTACTTGCCTTTGAGAAAATCTATAAAAGGAGATTTGGGTTGAAGAAGCTCTCCTCGGCCAGTGCCAAAGAGTCGTCAAACTCCTCTAAATCTGGGTTCTGTGTTGATCTTTGCTGCACGCCAGAGTTGGGAAGATATTCTTGGATGTTCAGACTCCCTTCCAGTCATTGTAGAATACTGGATGAAGCCTCCAATCGACGGATCAAAGAGTTCAAAGATCGGGGTTCACACACAAAACTAGGGTTTTTGACCACTGCGCCCTAAACAGGTTGTTTTATAGGGTAAAGGGTCGGAGATGCACTTGGAAGGGTTTTCCTAACCGTTGGGGTCAGTTACCAAAACAAGAGGCGACAATTTCAGGGGCGTTTCCAGATCTAAAACTGCAACAGATCTGGGAGGTAAATGTCAACATCACTGGTCGCCAATTCTGAATCGGCGTCCATCGATGTGGCCGCTGACTTGGGGTTAACGTCTGCAGATGTGGACGTCAATTGGTCGATTGATCAGAACTAAGAAAAAAACTACAGAAAATCCATATTTACACCATTCCAATACATAAACTATACAATATATACTTCAGAAAATAGTATTATCATGCAATGTAAATAAATATATACATACAATAAGTATACACACCTTTATTACAACAATCTATCAATTAGTTTACTTACATACATGTATATATATCTTACCTGCAGACATCTATTTCTATCATAAGCAAACACCTATGCAAGAGAATAAAATTCTAGGGCCTTACACCCTCTCCCCCTTAAAGAAACTTCGTCCTCGAAGTTAGACCGACACTACTCAAACAACTGAGGATATTTCTTCCTCATTGCATCCTCAAGCTCCCAAGTAGCCTCCTCTCGCGAGAAGTTGCGCCATAACACCTTCACCGACGCAATGCTCTTGTTCCGGAGATGCTGAACCTTCCGGTCAAGAATAGCCACTGGTTGCTCCACATAAGAATGATCTGGATGGATCTCCACTGGCTCGTGGCTAATAACATGAGATGGATCTCTGACATACCTCCTGAGCATAGATACGTGGAATACATGATGAACACTAGCTAACGCTGGGGGTAAAGCTAGCTCATACACCACGTTGCCCAATCGTCTGAGAATCTCATACGGGCCAATGAATCTAGGACTTAATTTACTATGCCTGCCAAATCCAACTACACCACGAGTAGGCAAAATCTTCAAGAATACATGCTCACCTACCTCGAACTCCAAATCCTTCCTCCTGTTGTCGGCATAGCTCTTCTGCCTATCCTGTGCCGCAACAAGCCTCTTCCTAATCAATTGGACTTTATCCGAAGTCTCTTGAACTAACTCCGGACCTATCAGCTGCCTATCTCCAATCTCCTCCCAACATAAAGGAGATCTTCAAGGCCTACCATACAATGCCTCAAATGGAGCCATACCAATACTCGCATGAAAACTGTTGTTATATGCGAACTCCACTAGAGGTAAATGGCGCTCCCAATCATCCTTCCAATCCAGAATACACGCTCTCAACATATCCTCGAGCGTCTGGATAGTCCTCTCGGACTATCCATCTGTCTGGAGATGAAACGCCGAACTGAGCTTCAGCTCCGAACCTAATGCATCCTGAAGACCCTTCCACAACCTCGAAGTAAATCTCAGATCTCGATCCGAAATGATCGACTTTGGCACCCCATGCAACCTAATAATACTACTAACATACAATCTAGCTAAACTCTGTACTGACTGCTTCTTCTTCATGGGTAAGAAATGCACAGTCTTCGAGAATATATCTACTACTACCCAAATCGAGTCATTACCCGGTCTAGATCGAGGCAAACCCGTAACAAAATCCATAGTGACATCTTCCCACTTCCAGACTGGGATCTCCATCTTCTGCATAAGCCCAGATGGTCACTTCTGCTCGGCCTTCACTTGCTGGCACACAAGACACCTAGACACATACTCCGCTACATCCTTCTTCATGCTAGACCACCAAAAAGATATCTTCAAATCCTGGTACATCTTCGTGTTACCCGGATGAATAGAGAATCTCGACCTATGAGTCTCCGCTAATACATGCTCACGGACATCTATGATGTCTGGAACACAAACACGGTGATGGAATCTAATCACACCATCCTCATCATGAGCAATGCCTGCCTTGCCCACTAACTCTTGGAGTCTAGGGTCGGCTTTCTATTGCTCGATCACCTCATCCAACACCGAAGACCTAATGGACAACTGAGCTACAAAAGCCTGACACAAAGATGGCTCTAACTCAGTCATTGCACACGCCGCATCCTCCAACATCTTCCAATCCTGTTGGAGTGATGACCTCTTCCTACTAAGGGCATCCGCTACGACATTCGCCTTTCTCGGATGGTACTGGAGGTCGAAGTCATAGTCCTTCAGGAACTCAATCCATCTTCTCTGCCTCAAGTTTAATTCCTTTTGGGAGAAAAGATACCTCAAGCTCTTGTGGTCAGTGAACACTTCAAATCTGACACCATAAAGATAGTGTCTGCAGCCCTTTAGTTCATGAACCACTTCCGCAAGCTCAAGATCATGAGTCGGATAGTTACGATCATGGTCAGTGAACGCCAGCCTATTCGGTCCAGGAACTTGAAGAAAAGTGGTTTCTCTCTAGTGGGAAGCGTTTGGACCAAGACCTCGGTGGCAAAAGGAGAGGTCATCATTGGTGAAGCTCCTGAAGTTCATCCAGTCCCAGAGGCAGAGGCAGAGGTAGAAGCAGATGTTAGAATTGAGGAACCTCCTGCAGTTGTGAGGAGGATTGAAGAAATAGCACCTGAACATATTGGGCCTGTTAGGCATTCATCTGAAGTAGTGATCCCCTCTACAGTCCCTGCTCCAACAATTGAAGAATCTGTCATCTTAGAGACTGTTGCTCATGGTGAGGGGGAGCAAGAACAAACTCTCATGGAAAACATTCCCAGTATTCCAGCTGCAGACATTGGTATGGAAGATAATCAGACAGAAGTTACTCTGGATGTAACATCCCTGTCCCCTTTGAGGGTCCGCTCTCTCGGCTGTGGTCGCGACATGTCGACCCATCGCCTTCTGAAGGCGACGTAGGTGACCGTCACGTTCTGAATGAGAACGCGCCGGCCGCCCCTGTCACGACAGGACTCTGACAGCAAACTGTTATTTTGTCTTTTAGCTATCTGGACGGTGGAGACACGTGTCGTCGTGCATGCATGAACGAGACATACTGGCCCGTCGCGATCAGATGTTAGCGTTGCATGCATGCCACGTGGTGGCTTTGACCGTCAGGGTCGCAGGCTTTTCCAGATCGCGACATAGGCGGCTGTCGCGTTAATGTTGGTAACGTGACGACCAGGTCCGTCGCATTCTGATCGCCTGTGTTTAAGTTTCTCTGGCAGAGAGCAGAACCCCTTTTTGCTTGTGTTGCTGTGTTCTTTCCTCTCCGGCGATTCTTGTGGCTTGGCTGTTCCGTGGGGAGCTTGGGGAAGGCTTGGGGTATGTGTGGTGTTTGATGAAGATAGGTGCATGGTTTGATTGTGTTGGTGGGTCTGAAATCTGTGCTTCTCCCTCTCACTGCCTTCTCCTTCCCCCTTCTCTGTGGCATGCACCTTGGTTTCTCTCCATCGGCTTGTGAAGGGCGTGCTCGGCTCGTGGACGGCGGCTCTTGGAGCGTTGGAGCTCGGAGGTGGAGGGGCGCAAGCCTACGAGAAGGCCCTAATCGGGTGGATCTTCGTATTGAGGTAGGGCCCTAATCGGAGCGGAGGGGAAAACGGTGGGGACAGCGGCGTAGAGTCGTTTGTAGAGCTCTCTTAACTGGGTCTGGGTCGCCGAGGTAGTTGTGGCGCTCTTTTGGTGCAGACCAGCTAGTCCTTTCTCACTACCTCACTCTACGTGGTTCCAGAACCATTTAGAGGGGTCAGGCGTGGGACCGTAGTCTGGACAGACTACGACGTTGTGTTTACTTTAGTTCTGCGTCTCACTTCGACGGGAGGTGATAGACATGGACCGTTGGTCGAGGGTAAGGAGTGTGGCGCACCTGACCGGCTGACTAGTGTAGCATTCTGTAGCTAATGTGTTTGTCCAGGCAGTGTTTAGCTATCTGTGTTACAGCCTTGGGTTTCTTCAGGTGCCGTGTTTTACATGGGTTTTCTGGTCCCGACGTGCAACCTAGACCGATGACCGTGTAGTTTCTTTCATGCTTCCGCACTTGACTATGTTTAGTAGAATAGAATTTACTGCTTTATTTAATTACTGCACTTAATTCTATTCTGCTGTTAGAACCAGTGAGAGATTGGTAGTCCCTACTGGGCTTCTTCGTGAAGCTCATGCCCTCTTTTGCAGGTGAGACTTCACAGCAATTCCCTCTGCGGCGGACTGAGGAGATGGGGCCGTAGTAGATGGCGTCCCCAGTGAGCAGTGTCCCCCAGCTTGTGTACTTCACCCTTGGGGTATGCCCCTATGGGACGTGTTCTTTCCCTTTTGTTTCAGCACTTGTACTTTATTTACTTTGGGACTGTACTAGAATGTTACTAAGTGTTGGACACTTTTCCCTCACCTGTCGTACATTATAGTGCATTTGTTGTTATTTATCTCTATTACATATCTTGTTAGACCGATCCGTTAGCCCTTCCGGGTCTCCGGACTCGTGGGCGGCGGTGCCGATGTTTGGATTCTTGGTGAGAGCCGAGGGTCTGGGCGTTGGGGCCGTTACAGTGGTATCAGAGCAAGGGGTCTATCAGGACTTGTAATGGAAATAAGTATTAACGTAAAGTCCCTTAGGAAGTACAAGTAACACTGTTAGCCATCGGAGTTTTATTTGTTAACCTATTATTATGGCTATTTTGCTGAACATGCCTCCACGCACTCGCAGGCAGGCTCGTGAGCTGGCGGAGCATCAAGAGTTTGAGTCGGACGGGTCGGTTGTAGCTGAGCACATGCCGATTGATGCTCGGCCCCATCCGTTCGAGCAGCCTGGGGACCCGTTGCCGCTAGGCGTTTCGTTTCCACAGGGAGGGCCGCAGTAGCAGCAGCAGTGGTTTTCGCCCCCGCCCACGCCCCCGCCCCCTCCGGTCGTCATGGAGCAGTGGTGGAGAGCTATGTTCCAGGGTCCTTGGCAGTACCCGCAATACCAGCTGTACTGGCAGATGCTGGCAGGAGGTCAGCAGTTCGCAGAGATGGCAGCAGAGGAGCAGCCACCACTGACCCCGCAGGCAGCACTAGTTCAGCCAGAGGTACCACCAGTGGTACGACAACAGACTCCAGTTGCAGCGGTAGCACTTGAGGACCGCATGGTGCTTCTGGAGAGGTTTCTCCGTCTTCGGCCTCTGACGTTTTCTGGTGACCGTGATCCGGACAGGGCAGAGAGTTGGGTCCATGAGCTCGAGCGCACCTTCGAAACCAGGACTGTGCAGAGCTGGATTAGGTCAGGTTGGCAGTATATCAGCTGAAGGGGTCTGCCCACGAGTGGTGGAGGGCAGGAAGGCAGACCAGGTTTCAGGGCAGGAGGCTGAACCAGATCACATGGCAGGAGTTCCTAGTGGCCTTTCACGTCGAGTTCTTCCCCGACTACGCTTGCCGTGAGAGGAGGGACCAGTTCCACGAGTTGGTGCAGGGAGACTTGACCGTAGCACAGTACCACCAGAGGTTCGTGCAGCTACTTCGATATGTCCCCTACGTGGCCGCCAGTGAGCAGGCTCGTACCGAGTGGTTCATTAGCGGGCTATGCTCGGAGTTGAGGTGGGCCATGGCTGGTCACCTCTGTGACTCCTTGACAGTAGCAGTGGCGAGGGCCACCGCCCTGGAGTGGGAGTGTCAGTTTCAGCCACAGTAGAGTGGAGGCTCAGGGAGGTCTTCTCCATACCAGCACCCCTCGGGCAGTCGAGGGAGTACTGTTTCCTCTTCTTCTTCTTCGGGGACAGGCGGTGCTGGCCTGACCTCGAAGTTGAAGAAGCTTTTCACTCATGGAGGCAAGCGTCAGTATAGGCACTCTCAGCAGCAGCGACGTCAGCCAGAGTAGCCAGTGGAGCAGTCCGTACAGCAGGGAGCAGAGCAGGGCCAGCAGGGCACGAGTTGTTTCCACTGCGGCAGCCGGGTCACTACAGGGGAGAGTGACCGTTGTTGAGGCAGCAGCAGCAGTAGGAACCTCAGGCATAGTCTCCTCCACCCCAGCCAGCACAGCGCCAGCAGCAGCACCAGGGTCAGTTCCAGTAGCCACAGCAGTGCCAGCAGCAGCAGCCTTAGTGAGGACGTGGACGCGATCAGGTGATGAACATCACCAGAGAGGAGGCGGAGGCCTCTAATCTGGTCGTCGGTACGGTTCCTATCCTTGGTAGGGCTGCTAGAGTTTTTGATCCGGGTGCCACGCACTGTTTTGCTTCTGAGGAGTTCTTTGCTACTTTATCTAAGTATGCTCCGGAATGGGCCTGTGTCACGTTCCCGAGAATTATGCAGCAGATATTATTAATTAATTTGAGTCGATATTTCGAGACGTGGACATTCGACAAATAAGCCTCTAGCTAGCACGCACTAAATGTGTATCAACACAAACATCATAATAGGGCCCAAATGTTGAACTCAATATAAATTGTATTCAATTGTATTCAAAATGGAAACTAGTACATGACTAAGACTCAATAAAAGGGAAATTACACTTATTCCTCACTTCCTACTACATTGTACTAACACTCGAATGTAAACTACTAAGACTAGAGTCATTGTTGGAACGCTCATCACTCGGACGCATTCCCATCCTCGACTTGCTCTTCCTCTTGAACTTTATAGTCACCTAGATTGGGTAAAAGTAGGGAATGAGCAAACTAGCCCGTAGGATTTATATCTCAATGTGCGGCAATGATATAAGTGATTAACAATTTAGAACTAGGTAAGCACGTTGAATGTCATGTTATGCATGTACGAATAAAACTCGTTAGAACATGATACATGAAAATAAGCTAGATGGAGTGAACAAGATAGAACAAGATTTAGAAGGATTAACAAGATAGAACTAGCAATAGATCACTTTGTACAAGCACGCAAGATTTCACTTGATGTCAAGAACGCAAGATATCACTAATTGCAATAAATGCAGGATGGCCATATCACGCAAGCAAGCACGCACGAACATAAACTTTTAACACGATTTACTTAATCAGGCACGAAGACACTAATGTACACCAAGAAAAGATCCATCAAGAATGTACACTAGGACACGTGTATGTGGTTATTGTATCTATCATTCAACACGCACGCACGATTTCCCAGCGCAGATGCAACGCCAGTAATCATTATACCCCATGGTTAACAGTATATCTATGACCGGTAGAGAGTTTCCAATTTCCCAGAAAGGGGCTGCCTAATAGTGCGAGAGTGTAGTGCGGTACGCGTGTCTCAATTCACAACCATCGGTTTTCAAACTCGCGGAAAGCACCTAACATGATGGCACGAATTGACAATGCATTTAACTACACATGGTTTGCAAGATTTTGATAACCCTTATCATTTAAACATGGTAGAAGAGTAGGAAGATTAAATCATAAGTAGCATGAATGGATCATAACATTTATGGAGCACTTAGAATAGCATTCATGTAATTAAGCTTTTAAATGGGTTAATCACTTTTAAGCCATTAAAGAACAATCATGTAATGATCAGACCAAAGACATGCAACTTACACAGTAAATATCACGTTTAAACAAGACCTCGCGTATATGCGGTAAAATTTGCAAGAAAACACAAGGTTTCAGGTAAAAATCCTGAGATCGCGACATGGGCATATAAGGATAGCGACAGGGCTATCAGGCCCGGGGTCAAGTCGCGACAGGCACATAAGAGGAAGGCGACATGGGGCTGTCAGGCCCGGGGTCAGGTCGCGACAGGCACCTAAGAGGAAGGCGACATGGGGCTGTCAGTCCCGGGTCAAGTCGCGACAGGTTCATATGAGGATCACGACGGGTCGGGACCAGAAGGCGACAGGGTGTTGTGAAGAACGCGACTGGGCAGTCAGATCAGGCAGCCAGATAGCGACGGAGTGCACGTCGCATTCAGAAAGCAACTAGTGAACTGTCGCAACAAGACCTCTGAACGCGGCCTATCGGGCCGTCGCGTTCACAGTTCTGCGCCTGACTCTGACAGAGCAAGGACAGTCCTTTGGATTGTGGTCCAGAAACTTCCATATATGGACACATGGTGCTTCCGAAATAGAGAACAAATTGTACAGTGTATGAAAAATAACGAAACCAGTTTTAAAACAACCTAGACATACAAGGGTACTTCCAGTAAATCAGAATAAGAAAATAAGGATGGTTTCGATAGGCTTTGATCAAGTCGAACACAACATCAGACCAAGTGTAAACTAAAACCGTAGTTTCGTGCAGCAACCCTATTACTGTGCTTTTAACTCTCTAACTAATGACATTTAGACAAAACGTTCAACACAAAACCTGAAGAGGATAACTACTAGAATAATGTTCATGTTATGAGTTTACTCTAATTCGGTCTTGAATCACATGCAACATACGAAGAACAAGAAAAATCCCTAACAGTGCACGACTTTGGGAAAACGCTTATAATTCAAATCTACTCAATGAAATTCGATGAAAATAGAGGGCAATGAAAGATAACTTGATGCTCTACACATTTTGTATAGGAGATGTTAAGATTTGGCCCGAGAAAACCTACCTTTTGGGTTGATGAAGTCTCGTTCTTCCAGAAAACCCGTGTTCAGACCACTTGGAGGAGAACGCTTAATACTCCGTGTATACTGCATGGAATTTGGGCATTCAACTTGGGTTAGGAAGTAGACTCGACCCTCTTTCTAGGGGTATAAGCCTTGCACGATGGGATTTAGGTTTGGCCTACCTTAGCTCGACTCCAAGAAGGTGGTTTGTGCAGGTCGCAGCAGACGAACGGGGAAGAAAGATGAGCTTCTTGTGGTCGATCCACAGCTCCCTAGCCACCAAAAACTCCTCCACACGACCCTAGCAAGTTCTAAAACTTGTACCTAGGGTTTGATGAAGAGTATTTAAGTAACTATGGTGTTTAGGAGTCCTATTGTAACTAGGAAAGAAGGGTTGCGGGATTGGCATGTTGGTTTTCCTATTTTTGATGATTTCTTCCTCCATTAGAGAGTCTTGGCCATCAAGCAACTTTCGTGGATGGGTAGGCACGAATTGGGTTGCTAAAAGTGCATGATTGCAACCCAATTAAACCTTAATTACCCCTTTTTAATTTCAGCTTATTTAGAGTTACGAATTTCCATGCATTTTCTAGCTTTATTTGGTTTTTGGGTCATATGTGATCCATTGGCCCAATTAAGATATTGGGTCAATAATATATAATGTTAGAAGCATTTCTAACATTTTTATTTAATTTATGATTGCGTCGCATTTCCGTGTTACGATTTTCCGACTTGATTCCTAATTTGGATAATCGGTCACCATGTGATGTACACTTGGTTCAATCGGATTTTTTGTCATACGAATTTCTTTATGGAACACTTAGGAATAATGTGTGGGGTTAATTTATAATTTTTACGGATTTTTCCGAGGTGTTTTAACACATACGATAATGATACGTATGTTTTAAATACTTAGATATTATGGAAATTATTTATTTCCATTTATTTGAATTTTTATATAATTAAAATTTCCGGGGTGCTACACCCTCCCCCACTTAAGAGAATTTGTCCCCAAATTCATGTATAGAAAGTTTTTGTACAAGTGAGGTGTACTTGTGAATAGCTCCGGTATCTTTTACGCATTGCTTCCCGGTTTCCCACATGTCTATAGAAAGTTTTTGTACAAGTGAGGTGTACTTGTGAATAGCTCCGGTATCTTTTACGCATTGCTTCCTCGGTTTCCCACGTGTCATCTTCGTCCATGCGTTGATTCCATCTAACCCGTACTAGGGATGACCTTGTTCCTTAGTTGGCGCAGTTCCCGGTCCACGATCTTAACTTGCTTCTCTTGATAGGTTCCATCTTTGTTAAATTCCAAAAGTTCATATTCTATGACATGTCACGGATCTCCTACATACTTTTTCAACATGGATATGTGGAACACATGTGTATTCCATCCATTTGTGGTGGTAAAGCGAGACGATATGCCACCTCGCCGACTCTTTCAAGGATTTCGAAAGGCCCGACAAACCTTGGTGACAACTTTCCTTTAATGCCAAATCGTCTGATCCCATGGCCTGGAGACTTTCAAGAATACATGTTCACCAACCCGAAACTCCAGGTCTCTTCTTCTATTATCTGCATATGCCTTTTGTCTTTGCTGCGCCACTGCCATTTTTTCTTTAATAAGCTTTACCTTCTCTGTGGTTTCCCTTATCATCTCTGGTCCTAACATTTTTTTTCGCCAACTTCATACCAGCATAGTGGAGATCAGAAACTCCTTTCGTAGAGTGCTTCAAATGGTGCCATTTGAATGCTAGCTTGATAGCTATTATTGTAGGCGAACTCCACGAGGGATAAGTGTTCGTGCCAGCTACCTCCAAAATCTAGGACACATGCTCTAAGCATATCTTCAATCACCTGGTTGGTTCTCTCCGTCTGACCATCTGTCTGTGGATGGAAAGCAGTGCTAAAATTTAGTTTAGATCCCAAGGAGTAGTGCAGTCCTTTCCAAAAGTGGGATGTAAACCTAGGGTCTCTATCAGACACGATAGACACCGGTACTCCATGTAATCTGACTATTTCCTTCACATACAATGTAGCCAAAACATCTACTGACCACTTATTCTTTACTGGCAAGAAGTGAGCTGACTTAGTTAAGCGGTCGACTACAACCCAGATACCATCGAATCCACCTCTAGATTTGGGTAGTCCGAAAATAAAGTCCATCCCTATACCTTCCCATTTCCATTGCCGGATTTCTAGGGGTTTGAGTTTACCTGCGGGTCGCAAGTGTTCCGCCTTGACCTTTTGACATGTTAAGCATCGGGCGACGTATTCGCCACCTCTCTCTTCATATTGGGCCACCAAAAGCTTCTTTTCAATCTTGATACATTTTGGTAGTTCCCGGATGAATGGTATACCTGGTCTTGTGTGCCTCATCCATAATCATTTTCTTCGTCTCCGCATGGTCGGGTACACAGACTCGATTCCGGAACAATAGTCTTCCATCTTCAGTTAATGAGAAATCCGGCCTCTGGTCTAGATTAGCCTTAATCTCCACAAGTACAGGGTCATTGTCTTGGAGTGTTGTGATGTCCTCCAGTAGTGTAGGTTGTGCTCTAACACTAGCAACAAAGCATCCCTTCTCCTTGATGTCAGCATCAATATTTAACTTGGCGAAGTCCTCTAATAACTTCCATTCGTCCACCATTAAACTTGACAATGTGATCATTGGCTTTCTACTTAGAGCATCTGCCACAGCATTTGCTTTTCCTGGATGATATTGGATCGTGAAGTCGAAGTCTTTGAGATACTCCAACCACCTCTGCTGTCTCATATTCAAGTCATGCTGAGAAAATAGATACTTCAAGCTTTAATGTTCAGAAAACACAATGAATTTCTCACCATATAGATAATGACGCCATATCTTCAAGGCGAAGACTACAACCGCTAGCTCCAGATCATGTACAGGTAATTGTCCTCGTGCTTCTTCAATTGTCTGGACGCGTAGCATATCCTTTCCCATTCTTCATCAGCACACAGCCAAGGCCGATCCCGGATGCATCGGTGTATACTTCAAAACTACCCCCAGCAACTGGCAGTGTTAGTACGGGTGCTGAGGTAAGGTGATCTTTCAATGCCTTGAAACTTTCTTCACATTCATCAGTCCATGCAAATGGATTCTCCTTCCTGGTAAGCCTGGTCAATGGTACAGCTATCTTTGAGAAATCCTTAATGAAGCGACGATAATAACCGGCTAAACCCAGAAAGCTTCTAATCTCCGACACAGTTGTCGGCCTTGCCCAGTTCTTTACCGCCTCCACCTTAGACGGATCTACAGAGATCCCCTCCTTGGATATGATGTGGCCAAGGAAAGACACCTCTTCTCCATCCAGAATTCACACTTACTAAGTTTGGCATAGAGTTGATTGTCTCTAAGCACTTGCAGAGCCATCTTCAAGTGTTCTTCGTGTTCTTCTTTGGATTTGGAGTAAATAAGGATGTCATCAATGAACACCACTATAAACTGGTCCAAGTATGGCCTATAAATTTTCATAAGTTGCATGAAAGCCGTTGGAGCATTTTTTAAACCAAACGGCATGACCACGAACTCATAGTGACCGTATCTACTCGGAATGCGATTTGTGAATATCCTCCTCCTTTATTCTTAGTTGATGGTAGCCAGATCTTAGATCTATCTTGGAGAAATATTGTGCACCGGAGATCTGGTCAAACAGCTCGTCGATGCGGGGCAGTGGATACTTATTCTTTATTGTCAACTGATTTAACTGACGGTAATCAATACATAGCCTCATTGTCCCATCCTTCTTTTCAGAAAAATAGCACTGGCGCTCCCCACGGGATGTGCTAGTCCTGATAAAACCTTGATCTAGTAATTCTTGGATTGTCTTTTCAACTCTTGCAATTCAACAGGGGACATGCGATACGGAGCTTTTGAAACAGGGGCTGCCCCAGGGAGTAATTCGATGGTGAAGTTTACCTCCCGCTCAGGTGGTATACCAGGTAATTCCTCTGGAAATACATCAGGGTAGTCACTGGCTATTGGAATGTCCTCTAGGGTTGGTTTATTCTTTTCGGTTTCCAAGACAGAAACTAGGAAAGCATCACAACCCTGGTTGATTAGCTTAGAAGCCCTTAGAGAAGATATCAAGATAGGGTGTTTGTGATTCGGGTGCCAAGTAGTGATAGAGTTGGAAGGTTTGGTCTTTTAAAGTGACCCTCCTATGGCGACAGTTTACATCGGCATCATATTCAATTAGCCAATCGACACCCAAAATGGCATCATAACCCTTCATGTCTAAACAGACAAGGTCGACAGGAAGATTGTGTCCTCCAATTATAGTTTCACATTTTGGCAAGTAGTGAGTGAGTTCAGATTCTGAGCTTGTGGAGAGGCTACAGTGATCTTGGATTTCAAGGGTACAGGTTTGACAGGTAGAGTTGCAGCAAATGTGGTGGAAATGAATGAATATGCAGCTCCAGTATCAATAAGCACAAAAGCAGGTTGAGAGTGTATGGAAATGGTACCTTCCACCATACCCCCTTCCTCGGGTAGGTCAGCTTCTATGACAGCATTAAGGCGCCCTGACGCCGTGGTATTTCTGAGCTCTACTTGGCTGGTCCTTCAGCATAGGACAATCGGGAATACGGTGGTCACGACCTCCGCATTTCAAGCACGCTCCGAGCTTCTTCCAGCATTCTTCAGCTCGGTGTCTTGGTTTATCACATAATTTGTAGTTTTCAGCCAACTGCCTACCTTCCATTTAACTCTTTTGTCTCCCGCAGCATCTCTTCCGGCATTCGGCCTCTTATTGTTGTTGTTGACGTTGTTGTTACGAAAGGTTGGAGCAATATTAGGTGCTCCCTTCTTGACGAAGACCGGCTTGGAGTTGTCCTTGCCCCTCATGCCCTCTACTTTGGCCATGGTGTCTTCTACCACTGAGCTCTTTGGACCATCTCAGTGTAAGTTTGAATATTGTGTGGTCCGAGCCTTTCAATGAACATGGGCCTAAGCCCATCCATGAACCGATTAGCCTTAAGCCTTTCAGTTCCCACCAGTGTGGGGCATACACCGCAAGACGCGCGAACTAAGACTCATACACAGCTACGGACATCCCTCTCTGTTTCAGTGCGGCAAACTCCGCTGCCTTCTTCTCCTTGACTCTCTCAGAGAATACTTTCCCCGGAATATCTCCAGGAATCCGTCCCACTCCAGTTCAGCTACATTTGGCAGATGGGCCGAGGTGGCCTTCCACCATGCTCGAGCATCTTTAGTCAATTGGAAAGTGGCCAATACCACCTTCTCCCTATTAGTGCATTGCATCACTTAGAAGATCCTTTCTATCTCCTCCTGCCAGTTCTCTACCTCGTCCGGATCAGGGGATCCAGAGAAACAAGGAGGGTTTAAACTCCTAAAATTCCGGTGCAGATCACCGGCTCCATTCCTTGCAGCTCCAGCTTGATTTCCAGCCTGAACTACATTTTATAGTGCTTGGGTCAATCCAGTCACGGTTTCTTGCATAACTTGCCACTGATTACGAGCCATTGCAGTTGAGTGCAAGAGTTATGAGGTTCCTGAGAAAAGGATGGAAACCAATTAATGTCTCTAGATACATTATAAGAGTCAATAGGTAGGAGTGTTTAATTATTTCTAACATATTCCCAGTCTCTACCCATTCTCACCAGGTACTGTATTTAATTTCCATGACCTAGGTTCCATAGGTATCTCCTATTCCAGAGACATATCCTATTTGGTATTCCTAGGCTCTGATACCACTAACTGTCACGTCCCGAGAATTATGCAGCGAATATTATTAATTAATTCGAGTCGATATTTCGAGACGTGGACAGTCGACAAATAAGCCTCTAGCTAGCACGCACTAAATGTGTATCAACACAAACATCATAATAGGGCCCAAATGTTGAACTCACTATAAATTGTATTCAAAATGGAAACTAGTACAGGACTAAGACTCAATAAAAGGGAAATTAGAGGTGTAAGGGGTAATCTTAAGATGGCTTTCTCGGTGTTTTATGGTGAAGGGAACAGCATCATTGCAGAAACCAGGGCGCTCCATGATGGGTTGGTTTTGGCTAAGGAGAACAATCTCAGCTTATCTAGCGTTTTCACTGACTCTTTGGTGTTGGCTGCTTCCATTCAACGCAAGACTCCTCCTTCTTGGGCGGTTCTTCATTGGTGGCAAATATCCTACTTTTACTTGAAGTTCTTAATTGTCAAGTGTTTCATATCTTCAGAGAAGGGAACCAGGTGGCCGACTCCCTTGCTTCTCATGCTTGCCTTTCTCGGCTTAACCAAGTTTATTTGTGTGCTGTCGGACTTCCTCCTACCTCCAAAGGTGCTTTACTCTTGGACAAGGCAGGTCTGCCCAATCTCAAAAGTGCTTCTTAGCGTTTTTTGTATGGGGTGTGGTTATTTTTTTTGGCCTTTCATCTTGTAAGGGTTTCTGGTAGGGGTATGCCCCGGTGTTTATTGTACCTATCTTGATTTTATATATATTAGGCATACGTGTTTTGCACCAGGGGAGTGATAACATTACTCCCTGCTGGGGAAAAAAAATAAAAAAATAAAAGGGAAATTACACTTATTCCTCACTTCCTACTATATTGTACTAACACTCGAATGTAAACTACTAAGACTAGAGTCATTGTTGGAACGCTCATCACTCGGACGCATTCCCATCCTCGACTTGCTCTTCCTCTTAAACTTCATAGTCACCTAGATTGGGTAAAAGTAGGGAATGAGCAAACTAGCCCAGTAGGATTTATATCTCAATGTGCGGGTAATGATATAAGTGATTAACAATTAGAACTAGGTAAGCACGATGAATGTCATGTTATGCATGTACGAATAAAACTCGTTAGAACATGATACATGAAAACAAGCTAGATGGAGTGAACAAGATAGAACAAGAGTAGCACCCCGGAAATTTTAATATATAAAGAAATCAAATTTAATAAAAGTGTTGGAGGGACTTCCAATATTATATATAATGACCCAATATCATAAGCGGGTCAATGGACATCAATTGGCCCAATAATCAAATAAAGCTAGAGAATGCATGGAAATTCGTAACTCTAAATAAGCTGAAATTAGAAAGAGGCAATTTGAGTTGAATTGGGATGCAATCATGCATTCTTGGCAACCCAAATTCGTGCCTATCTATGGTGGGAGGTTTCCTAAAGCCTCACACACTCTAAGGGAGGAAGGAATCCTCAAAAGATAGGAAACTGCCCTGTCAAAACCGCAGCTTAGCTTTCCTAGTTATAATAGGACTCCTAAAACACCATGGTTGCTTAAATACTCTTCACCAAAACCTAGGAACGAGTTTTAGAACTTGCTGGGGTCGTGTGGAGAAGTTCTTGGTGGCTGGGGAGCAGGAGATCATCCACACCAAGTCGTTCTTCTTCCCTGTTTCGTCTGCTGCGACCTGCACAGACCATCATCTTGAAGTCGACCAAAGGTGAGTCAAACCTAAACCAACCTTGCAAGGCTTATACCCCTGGAAAGAGGGTCAAGGCTACGTTCTAACCCAAGTGGAATTCTCAAATTCCATGCAGTATACACGGAGCAGTAAGCGTTTTCCTCCGAGTGTCTGAACTCGGGTTTTCTGGAAAAATGAGACTTCTTCAACCAGAAGGTAGGTTTTCTCGGGCCAAACCTTAATATATCCTATACCAATGTGTAGAGCATCAAGTTAACTTTCGTTTTCCACTGGTTTCATCGAATTCTAATGAGTATATTTTGAGTTATAAGTGTTTTTCCAAAGTCGCGCACTGTTAGGGTTTTTCCCGTTCTTCTTATTATGCACGTGATTCGAGACTGAATTTGACTAAACTTCCTTCACAAAAGTTTTTCTAATTGGAGTCACGATCATCTTTTATGTTGGACGTTTTATCCAAAAGTCCTTGGTTAGAGAGTTACAGGCGTGGGAATAGAGTCACTGCATGATACTGGGATTTCGGGCTACACTTGACTTTTTGTTCTTCATCTGTTTTCTCGGGATTCGAGACGGAATTTGATCAAACCCCCAACATCAAAGTTCTTCTACTAGTTGTCTTCGTCATCTTTTGTGTTGAACGTTTTGTCTAAATGTCATTAGTTAGAGAGTTATAAGATGGGTAAGTGAATCGCTGCATGAGACATGTTTTCGGGTCACACTTGACCATATGTTTTGTTCTGGAAGCTCTCTAGTGTCGACACTACCTCATCTAGTGTCGACACACTGTCCCAAGGCAGCCCAGAGAGTGTTCTGGGAAGCCCTCTAGTGTCGACACTACCTCATCTAGTGTCGACACCCTGTCCCAAACAGCCCAGAAAGTGTTCTGGGAAAGCCATCTAGTGTCGACACTACCTCATCTAGTGTCGACACACTGTCCCAGTTTTACCCAGAAAGTTCTGGGAAACTGATCTAGTGTCGACACTACCTCATCTAGTGTCGACACACTGTCCCATGTTTTCCAGAAGGTTTTCTGGAACCTGTCTCTAGTGTCGACACTACTTGAACTAGTGTCGACACTACCTGACCAGTTTTCATTTTTTGCTTTGTGTTTGAAGCATGGTGTCGACACCAGCATGGATTGTGTCGACACTACCTTTACAAGATATTGCATATTTTGGTTCTGTTCATTACATAATGTCTATTTAATGGCTTAAAAGTGTTTAACCCATTGAAAAATCCTTAATACATGAATATTATTCTAATTGCTTTCTTAATGATATGATCATACATGAAACTTGTGATTTACTCTTGTTACCATTCTAGCTTGCTTTAAGTGATAAATTTTATCTTAAAATCTTGTAAACCCATTTGTAGCTAAATGCATTGTTCATTGCATGCCATCATGTTAAGTGTTTTTCCGAGAGTTTGAGACCGACGGATTGTGAATTTACACATGTGCATTCTACACACTTATACATCTAGGCGTACACTTCTTTCTCTTCTTGTTCTCGTGAGTGGAATTGCCATCTAGACTAAAGCTATTAATGTAAAGATTGAACTAAATTGTAAATCTTATCATCAGCTGCCGAATTTATCTCTTGACTATTGTCCTCATGGAATCATGTTCAATTTATTTATTTCTTCTCATCATCATCATGAACATGACATTACACATGCTTATTTTTTGAAACTCTCATTGGCCATTATTAATGACTGTGGGTATCTACATTTAAAATTTTACATGAGATGGCTGACAGGGCACGGAGTGTGTCCAAGGGCTCCAGTCTAGCCCCAATGACGGCGAGTCATAAATATACTGTTAACCATGGGGTATAATGATTACTGGCGTTGCATCTGCGCTGGGAGTACTTTCTTGCTTGTTGAATGTTAGATACATAACCACATACACGTGTCCTGGTGTACATTCTTGATGGATCTTTTCTTGGTGTACATTGGTGTCTACGTGCCTGATTAGTGTTACTTGATCGTGCTTGTGCAATCTTGCTTGCTTGCTTGCGTGATATGGCCATCCTGCATTTATTGCAACTAGTGATATCTTGCTTTCTTGAAAACTATTGACATCAAGTGAAATCTTGCGTGCTTGTGCAAAGTGATCTATTGCTAGTTCTTTCTTGGCACCTTGTTCAAAAATCTTATTCTATCTTGTTCACTCTATCCAGCTTGTTTTATATATCATGTTTTAATGAGTTTTGTTCGTACTTGCATATCATTCATCGTACTTGCCTAGTTCTAAAATGTTAATCACTTATATCATTGCCCGCACATTGAGATATAAATCCTACTGGGCTAGTTTGCTCATCCCCTACTTTTACCCAATCTAGGTGACTATGAAGTTCAAGAGGAAGAGCAAGTCGAGGATGGGATGCGTCCGAGTGAAGAGCGTTCCAAACATGAGTCTATCTATAGTTAGTTTATTGTGAGTGTTAGAACAATGTAGTAGGAAGTGAGGTATTATGTACTTTTACTTTAATTGAGTCTTAGTCATGTATTAGTTTATCTGAGACAAATATGAGATTTGAATACAAGTTATATTGAGTTCAACATTTGGGCCCTATTATGATGTTGTGTTGATACACATTTAGTGCGTGCTAGCTAGAGGCTTATTTACCGACTGTCCACGTCTCGGAATATCGACTCGAATTATTCGAACTAATATCCGCTGCGTAATTCTCGGGACGTGACAGTTTAGTGGTATCAGAGCCTAGGAATACCAAATAGGATAGGTCTCAGTAATAGGAGATACCTATGGAACCTAGGTCATGGAAATTAAATATAATACCTGGTGAGAATGGGTAGAGACTGGGAATATGTTAGAAAGAATAAAACACTCCTACCCATTGACTCTTATAATGTATCTAGAGACATTAATTTGTTTCCATCCTTTTCTCAGAACCCTCATAACACTCTCACACAACTGCAATGGCTCGCAACCAGTGGCAAGCTATGCAAGACACGTTGGCTGGACTTACGCAGGCCCTGCAAAATGTAGTTCAGGCTGGAAATCAGGCTGCAGCTGCAAGGAATGGAGCCGGTGATCTGCACCGAAATTTTAGGAGTTTAAACCCTCCTCGTTTCTCTGGATCCCCTGACCCAGATGAAGCAGAAAATTGGCAAGAGGAAATCGAAAGGATTTTCCAAGTAATGCAATGCAACAACAGGGAGAAAGTGGTACTGGCCACTTTCCAATTTACCAAGAATGCTCGAGCATGGTGGAAGGCCACATCGGCCCACCTGCCAAACGTAGCTGAACTAGAGTGGGCCGGATTCCTGGAGATATTCCGGGGAAAATATTTCTCTGAGAGAGTGAAGGAGAAGAAGGCAGCAGAGTTTGCTGCACTAAAACAAAGAGCATGTCTGTGGCTGAGTATGAAGCTCAGTTTGCTCGTCTGGCAGTGTATGCCCCACATCTTGTGGGCACAGAAAGGCTGAAAGGCAACCGTTTCATGGATGGACTCAGGCCCATGTTCATTGAAAGGCTCGGACCACACAACATTCAAACTTACACTGAGATGGTCCAAAGAGCTCAGCTAGTGGAGGACACCATGGCCAAAGTAGAGAGCATGAGGGGCAAGGACAACTCTAAGCCGGTCTTTGTCAAGAAGGGAGCACCTAACACTGTTCCAACGTTTCGTAGCAACAATAACAACTTTAACAGCAACAACAAGAGGCCAATTGCTGGAAGAGATGCGGCGGGAGATAAAGAGTCAAAGTGGAAGGTAGGCAGTCGTCTGAAAACTGCAAGTTTTGTGATAAACCAGGACACCGAGCTGAGGAATGCTGGAAGAAGCTCGGGGCATGCTTGAGATGTGGTGGTCGTGACCACCGTATTCCGGATTGTCCTATGCTGAAGGACCAGCCCGGGAGAGCCCAGAATGCACCACGGCGTCAGGGACGCCTTAATGCTGTCATAGAAGCTGACCTACCCGAGGAAGGGGGTATGGTGGAAGGTACCATTTCCATACACTCTCAACCTGCATTTGTACTTATTGATACGGGAGCTGCATATTCTTTATTTCCACCACATTTGCTGCAACTTTACCTGTCAAACCTGTACCCTTGAAATCCAAGATCATTGTAGCCTCTCCACTAGGCTCAGAATCTGAACTCACTCACTACTTGCCAAAGTGTGAAACCATAATTGGAGGACACAATCTCCCTGCAGACCTTATCTGTTTAGACATGAAGGGTTATGATGCCATTCTGGGTGTCGATTGGCTAATTAAATATGATGCCGATGTAAACTGTCGCCATAGGAGGGTCACTTTTAAAAGATCAAACCTTCCAACTCTATCACTACTTGGCACCCGTTATCACAAACACCCTATCTTGATATCCTCCTTGAAGGCTTCTAAGCTGATCAACCAGGGTTGTGATGCTTTCCTAGTTTCCGTCTTGGCTACTGAAAAGAAAGAAACCGACCTTAGAAGACATTCCAATAGCCAGGGAATATCCTGATGTATTTCCAGAGGAATTGCCTGGTATACCACCTGAGCGGGAGGTAAACTTCACCATTGAGTTACTCCCTGGGGCAGCCCCTGTTTCAAAGGCCCCGTATCGCATGTCCCCTGTTGAATTGCAGGAGTTGAAGAGACAGATCCAAGAACTGCTAGATCAAGGTTTTATCAGGCCTAGTACATCCCCGTGGGGAGCGCCAGTACTATTCGTCAGAAAGAAGGACGGATCAATGAGGCTTTGCATTGACTACCGTCAGTTGAACCAGTTGACAATAAAGAACAAGTATCCACTACCCCGCATCGATGAACTGTTTGATCAGATCTCTGGCGCACAATATTTCTCTAAGATAGATCTAAGATCTGGCTACCATCAACTAAGAATAAAGGAAGAGGATATTCACAAGTCTGCATTCCGGAGTAGGTATGGTCACTATGAGTTCGTGGTCATGCCGTTCGGATTAACCAATGCTCCAGCGGCTTTCATGCAACTTATGAACAATATTTATAGGCCCTACTTGGACCAGTTCATAGTGGTGTTCATTGATGACATCCTTATTTACTCCAAATCCAAAGAAGAACATGAGGAACACTTGAAGGTTGCTCTGCAAGTGCTCAGAGATAACCAACTCTATGCTAAACTTAGTAAGTGTGAATTCTGGATGGAGGAAGTATCTTTCCTTGGTCACATCATATCCAAGGAGGGAATCTCTGTAGATCCATCCAAGGTGGAGGCGGTAAAGAATTGGGAAAGGCCGACAACTGTGTCGGAGATCAGAAGCTTTCTGGGGTTAGCCGGTTATTATCGTCGCTTCATTAAAGATTTCTCAAAGATAGCTGTACCAATGACCAGGCTTACCAGGAAGGAGAATCCATTCGCATGGACTGATGAATGTGAAGAAAGTTTCAGGGCATTGAAAGAACACCTTACCTCAGCACCCGTACTAACCTTGCCAACTGCCGGGGGTAGTTTTGAAGTATACACCGATGCATCCGGGATCGGCCTTGGCTGTGTGCTGATGCAAGAAGGGAAAGTTATATGCTACGCGTCCAGACAATTGAAGAAGGACGAGGACAATTATCCCGTACATGATCTGGAGCTAGCTGCTGTAGTCTTCGCCTTGAAGATATGGCGTCATTATCTATATGGTGAGAAATTCATTGTGTTTTCTGACCATAAAAGCTTGAAGTATCTGTTTTCTTAGCAGGACTTGAATATGAGGCAACGGAGGTGGTTGGAGTATCTTAAGGACTTCGACTTCTCTATTCAATATCATCCAGGAAAAGCAAATGCTGTGGCAGATGCTCTTAGCAGGAAGCCGATGGCTACCTTGTCTAGTCTCATGGTGAGTGAATGGAGGTTATTAGAAGACTTCGCCAAGTTAAATATTGACGCAGACATCAAAGAGAAGGGATGCCTTGTTGCAAGTGTTAGAGCACAACCCACACTATTGGAGGACATCACAACACTCCAAGACAATGACCCTATAGTTGTGGAGATTAAAGCTAATCTGGACCAGAGGCCAGATTTCTCATTAACTGAAGATGGAAGGCTATTGTTCCGGGATCGAGTCTGTGTACCCGACCATGCAGAGACAAAGAAAATGATTATGGACGAGGCTCACAAGACCAGATATACTATTCATCCTGGAACTACCAAAATGTATCAGGATTTGAAAAGAAGCTTCTGGTGGCCTAATATGAAGAGAGAGGTGGCGGAGTATGTCGCCCGATGCTTAACATGTCAAAGGGTCAAGGCAGAACACTTACGACCCGCAGGTAAACTCAAACCCTAGAAATTCCGGCATGGAAATGGGAAGGTATAGGGATGGATTTTATTTTCGGACTACCTAAATCTAGAGGTGGATTCGATGGTATCTGGGTTATAGTCGACCGCTTAACCAAGTCAGCTCACTTCTTGCCAGTGAAGAATAAGTGGTCAATAGATGTTCTGGCTGCATTGTATGTGAAGGAAATAGTCAGATTACATGGAGTACCGGTGTCTATCGTGTCTGATAGAGACCCCAGGTTTACATCCCACTTTTGGAAAGGACTGCATTACTCCTTGGGATCTAAACTAAATTTTAGCACGGCTTTCCATCCACAAACAGATGGACAGACGGAGAGAACCAACCAGGTGATTGAAGATATGCTCAGAGCATGTGTCCTAGATTTTGGAGGTAGCTGGCATGAACACTTACCTCTTGTGGAGTTCGCCTACAATAATAGCTATCAAGCTAGCATTCAGATGGCACCATTTGAAGCACTTTATGGCAGAAGTTGCCGATCTCCAATATGCTGGTATGAGGTTGGCGAAAGACAAATGTTAGGACCAGAGATGATAAGGGAAACCACAAAGAAGGTGAAGCTTATCAGAGAAAGAATGGCAGTGGCGCAGCAAAGACAAAAGGCATATACAGATAATAGAAGAAGAGACCTGGAGTTTCAGGTGGGTGAACATGTATTCTTGAAAGTGTCTCCAGGCCGTGGGATCAGACGTTTTGGCATTAAAGGCAAGTTGTCACCAAGGTTTGTCGGGCCTTTCGAAATTCTTGAAAGAGTCGGCGAAGTGGCATATCGTCTCGCTTTACCACCACAAATGGATGGAATACACAATGTGTTCCACATATCCATGTTGAAAAAGTATGTACGAGATCCATGGCATGTTATAGAATACGAGCTTCTGGAGTTCAACAAAGACGGAACATATCAAGAGAAGCCAATTAAGATTGTGGACCGGGAACTGCGCCAACTAAGGAACAAGGTTATCCCACTAGTAAGGGTTAGATGGAATCAACGCATGGAAGAGGACGACACGTGGGAAACCGAGGAAGCAATGCGCAAAAGATATCCGGAGCTATTCACAAGTAAGTACACCTCACTGGTACAATAACTTGCTATACATGAATTTGGGGACCAAATTCTCTTAAGTGGGGGAGGGTGTAGCACCCCGGAAATTTTAATATATAAGGAAATCAAATTTAATAAAAGTGTTGGAGGGACTTCCAACATTATATATTAATGACCCAATATCATAAGCGGGTCAATGGACATCAATTGGCCCAATAATCAAATAAAGCTAGAGAATGCATGGAAATTCGTAACTCTAAATAGGCTGAAATTAGAAAGAGGCAATTTGAGTTGAATTGGGATGCAATCATGCATTCTTGGCAACCCAAATTCGTGCCTATCTATGGTGGGAGGTTTCCTAAAGCCTCACACACTCTAAGGGAGGAAGGAATCCTCAAAAGATAGGAAACTGCCCTGTCAAAACCGCAGCTTAGCTTTCCTAGTTATAATAGGACTCCTAAAACACCATGGTTGCTTAAATACTCTTCACCAAAACCTAGGAACGAGTTTTAGAACTTGCTGGGGTCGTGTGGAGAAGTTCTTGGTGGCTGGGGAGCAGGAGATCATCCACACCAAGTCGTTCTTCTTCCCCTGTTTCGTCTGCTGCGACCTGCACAGACCATCATCTTGAAGTCGACCAAAGGTGAGTCAAACCTAAACCAAACCTTGCAAGGCTTATACCCCTGGAAAGAGGGTCAAGGCTACGTTCTAACCCAAGTGGAATTCTCAAATTCCATGCAGTATACACGGAGCAGTAAGCGTTTTCCTCCGAGTGTCTGAACTCGGGTTTTTGGAAAAACGAGACTTCTTCAACCCAGAAGGTAGGTTTTCTCGGGCCAAACCTTAATATATCCTATACCAATGTGTAGAGCATCAAGTTAACTTTCGTTTCCACTGGTTTCATCGAATTCTAATGAGTATATTTTGAGTTATAAGTGTTTTTCCAAAGTCGCGCACTGTTAGGGTTTTTCCCGTTCTTCTTATTATGCACGTGATTCGAGACTGAATTTGACTAAACTTCCTTCACAAAAGTTTTTCTAATTGGAGTCACGATCATCTTTTATGTTGGACGTTTTGTCCAAAAGTCCTTGGTTAGAGAGTTACAGGCGTGGGAATAGAGTCACTGCATGATACTGGGATTTCGGGCTACACTTGACTTTTGTTCTTCATATGTTTTCTCGGGATTCGAGATGGAATTTGATCAAACCCCAACATCAAAGTTCTTCTACTAGTTGTCCTCGTCATCTTTTGTGTTGAACGTTTTGTCTAAATGTCATTAGTTAGAGAGTTATAAGATGGGTAAGTGAATCGCTGCATGAGACATGTTTTCGGGTCACACTTGACCATATGTTTTGTCTGGAAGCTCTCTAGTGTCGACACTACCTCATCTAGTGTCGACACACTGTCCCAAGGCAGCCCAGAGAGTGTTCTGGGAAGCCCTCTAGTGTCGACACTACCTCTAGTGTCGACACCCTGTCCCAAACAGCCCAGAAAGTGTTCTGGGAAAGCCATCTAGTGTCGACACTACCTCATCTAGTGTCGACACCTGTCCCAGTTTTACCCAGAAAGTTCTGGGAAACTGATCTAGTGTCGACACTGCCTCATCTAGTGTCGACACACTGTCCCAGTTTTACCCAGAAAGTTCTGGGAAACTGATCTAGTGTCGACACTACCTCATCTAGTGTCGACACACTGTCCCATGTTTTCCAGAAGGTTTTCTGGAACCTGTCTCTAGTGTCGACACTACTTGAACTAGTGTCGACACTACCTGACCAGTTTTCATGTTTTTGCTTTGTGTTTGAAGCATGGTGTCGACACCAGCATGGATTGTGTCGACACTACCTTTACAAGATATTGCATATTTTGGTTCTGTTCATTACATAATGTCTATTTAATGGCTTAAAAGTGTTTAACCCATTGAAAAATCCTTAATTACATGAATATTATTCTAATTGCTTTCTTAATGATATGATCATACATGAAACTTGTGATTTACTCTTGTTACCATTCTAGCTTGCTTTAAGTGATAAATTTTATCTTAAAATCTTGTAAACCCATTTGTAGCTAAATGCATTGTTCATTGCATGCCATCATGTTAAGTGTTTTTCCGAGAGTTTGAGACCGACGGATTGTGAATTTACACATGTGCATTTCTACACACTTATACATCTAGGGCGTGCACTTCTTTCTCTTCTTGTTCTCGTGAGTGGAATTGCCATCTAGACTAAAGCTATTAATGTAAAGATTGAACTAAATTGTAAATCTTATCATTCAGCTGCCGAATTTATCTCTTGACTATTGTCCTCATGGAATCATGTTCAATTTATTATTTCTTCTCATCATCATCATGAACATGACATTACACATGCTTACTTTTTGAAACTCTCATTGGCCATTATTAATGACTGTGGGTATCTACATTTAAAATTTTACATGAGATGGCTGACAGGGCACGGAGTGTGTCCAAGGGCTCCAGTCTAGCCCCAATGACGGCGAGTCATAAATATACTGTTAACCATGGGGTATAATGATTACTGGCGTTGCATCTGCGCTGGGAGTACTTTCTTGCTTGTTGAATGTTAGATACATAACCACATACACGTGTCCTGGTGTACATTCTTGATGGATCTTTTCTTGGTGTACATTGGTGTCTACGTGCCTGATTAGTGTTACTTGAACGTGCTTGTGCAATCTTGCTTGCTTGCTTGCGTGATATGGCCATCCTGCATTTATTGCAACTAGTGATATCTTGCTTTCTTGAAAACTATTGACATCAAGTGAAATCTTGCGTGCTTGTGCAAAGTGATCTATTGCTAGTTCTTTCTTGGCACTTGTTCAAAAATCTTATTCTATCTTGTTCACTCTATCCAGCTTGTTTTATATATCATGTTTTAATGAGTTTTGTTCGTACTTGCATATCATTCATCGTACTTGCCTAGTTCTAAAATGTTAATCACTTATATCATTGCCCGCACATTGAGATATAAATCCTACTGGGCTAGTTTGCTCATCCCCTACTTTTACCCAATCTAGGTGACTATGAAGTTCAAGAGGAAGAGCAAGTCGAGGATGGGAATGCGTCCGAGTGAAGAGCGTTCCAAACATGAGTCTATCTATAGTTAGTTTATTGTGAGTGTTAGAACAATGTAGTAGGAAGTGAGGTATTATGTACTTTTGCTTTAATTGAGTCTTAGTCATGTATTAGTTTATCTGAGACAAATATGAGATTTGAATACAAGTTTATATTGAGTTCAACATTTGGGCCCTATTATGATGTTGTGTTGATACACATTTAGTGCGTGCTAGCTAGAGGCTTATTTGCCGACTGTCCACGTCTCGGAATATCGACTCGAATTATTCGAACTAATATCCGCTGCGTAATTCTCGGGACGTGACAACAAAATTTAGAAGGATTAACAAGATAGAACTAGCAATAGATCACTTTGTACAAGCACGCAAGATTTCACTTGATGTCAAGAACGCAAGATATCACTAATTGCAATAAATGCAGGATGGCCATATCACGCAAGCAAGCACGCACGAACACAAACTTTTAACATGATTCACTTAATCAGGCACGAAGACACTAATGTACACCAAGAAAAGATCCATCAAGAATGTACACTAGGACACGTGTATGTGGTTATTGTATCTATCATTCAACACGCACACTCCATTTCCCAGCGCAGATGCAACGCCAGTAATCATTTACCCCAGGTTAACAGTATATCTATGAATCGCCGTCATTGGGGCTAGATTGGAGCCCTTGGACACACGCCGTGCCCTGTCAGCATCTCACTTATATTTTTAAATGTAGATACCCATAGTCATTAATAATGGCCAATGAGAGTTTCATAGGTAGCATATGTAATGTCATGTTCACGATGATGATGGAAACCAGTAATAAGTATTTTTGAACATGATTTCATGAGAGCAATGGTCAAGAGATAAATTGGGCAGCATAACGGTATGATTCATACTTTTGTTCAATCTTTACATTAATGGCTTTGGTCTAGATTGTAAATCACACTCACGAGAACAAGAAGAGAAAGGAAGTGCACGCTATCTCCAGGGAACTTCAATGGTACAACCAACTTGTCGGCCATGTGGGAATCCATGGTCAGAGGAGATTTACGGAGGCCTTGGTGAAATGGTCGCTAGTCTACGATTCGGAATGACCGGTAGAGAGTTTCCAATTTCCCAAGAAAGGGGTTGCCTAACAGTGCGAGAGTGTAGTGCGGTACGCGTGTCTCAATTCCACAACCATCGGTTTCAAACTCGCGGAAAGCACTTAACGTGATGGCACGAATTGAACAATGCATTTAACTACACATGGTTTGCAAGATTTTATGATAACCCTTATCATTTAAACATGGTAGAATAGTAGGAAGATTAAATCATAAGTAGCATGAATGGATCATAACATTTAAAGAGCACTTAGAATATCATTCATGTAATTAAAGCTTTTAAATGGGTTAATCCCTTTTAAGCCATTAAATAACAATCATGTAATGATCAGACCCAAGACATGCAACTTACACAATAAATATCACGTTTAAACAGACCTCGGTATATGGGGTAAAATTTGCAAGAAAACACAAGGTTTCAGGTAAAAATCCTGAGATCGCGACATGGGCATATAAGGATAGCGACAGGGCTGTCAGGCCCAGGGTCAGGTCGCGACAGGTACATAAGAGGAAGGCGACATGGGGCTGTCAGGCCCGGGGTCAGGTCGCGAAAGGCACATAAGAGGAAGGCGACATTGGGCTGTCAGGCCCGGGTCAGGTCGCGACAGGTTCATATGAGGATCGCGACGGGTCGGGACCAGAAGGAGACATGGTGTTGTGAAGAACGCGACTGGGCGGTCAGATCAGGCAGCCAGATAGCAACGGAGCGCACGTCACATTCAGAAAGCAACTAGTGAACTGTCGCAACAAGACCTCTGAACGCGGCCTATCGGGCCGTCGTGTTCACAGGTTCTGCGCCTGACTCTGACAGAGCAAGGACAGTGCTTTGGATTGCGGTCCAGAACTTCCATATATGGACACAGGGTGCTTCCGAAATAGAGAACAAATTGTACAGTGTATGAAAAATAACGAAACTAGTTTTAAAACAGCCTAGACATACAAGGGTACCTCCAGTAAATCATAATTAGAAAATAAGGATGGTTTCGATAGGCTTTGATCAAGTCGAACACAACATCAGACCAAGTGTAAACTAAAACCGTAGTTTCGTGCAGCAACCCTATTACCGTACTTATAACTCTCTAACTAATGACATTGAGACAAAATGTTCAACACAAAACCTTAAGAGGACAACTAGTAGAATAACTTTCATGTTATGAGTTTACTCTAATTCGGTCTTGAATCACATACAACATACGAAGAACACGAAAAATCCCTAACAGTGCACGACTTTGGGAAAACGCTTATAATTCAAAATCTACTCAATGAAATTTGATGCAAATAGAGGGCAATGAAAGCTAAATTGATGCTCTACACATTTGGTATAGGAGATGTTAAGATTTGGCCCAAAAAAACCTACCTTTTGTGTTGATGAAGTCTCCTTCTTCCAAAAAACCCATGTTCAAACCACTTGGAGGAGAATGCTTAATACTCTGTGTATACTGCATGGAATTTGGGCATTCCACTTAGGTTAGGAAGTAGGCTCGACCCTCTTTCCAGGGGTATAAGCCTTGCACGATGGGATTTAGGTTTGGCTTACCTTAGCTCGACTCCAAGAAGGTGGTTTGTGCAGGTCGCAGCAGATGAACGGGGAAGAAAGATGAGCTTCTTGTGGTCGATACACAGCTCCCTAGCCACCAAGAACTCCTCCACACGACCCCATCAGGTTCTAAAACTCGTACCTAGGGTTTGGTGAAGAGTATTTAAGTAACTATGGTGTTTAGGAGTCCTATTGTAACTAGGAAAGAAGGGTTGCCGGGATTGGCATGTTGGTTTCCTATTTTTGATGATTTCTTCCTCCATTAGGAAGTCTTGGCCATCAAGCAACTTCCATGGATGGGTAGGCACGAATTTGGGTTGCTAAAAGTGCATGATTGCAACCCAATTAAACCCTAATTACCCCTTTTTAATTTCAGCCTATTTAGAGTTACGAATTTCCATGCATTTTCTAGCTTTATTTGGTTTTTGGGTCATATGTGATCCATTGGCCCAATTAAGATATTGGGTCATTAATATATAATGTTAGAAGCATTTCTAACATTTTTATTTAATTTATGATTACGTCACATTTCCGTGTTAACGGTTTTCCGACTTGATTCCTAATTTGGATAATCGGTCACCATGTGATGTACACTTGGTTCAATCGGATTTTTTGTCGTACAAATTTCTTTGTGGAACACTTAGGAATAATGTGTGGGGTTAATTTATAATTTTTACGGATTTTTCCGAGGTGTTTTAACACATACGATAATGATACGTATGTTTTAATACTTAGATATTATGGAAATTATTTATTTCCATTTATTTGAATTTTTATATAATTAAAATTTCCGGGTGCTACAGCTTGTGACCTAGCTATTGAGATGCCGACGGGTGACTTTGTGCGTACTCAGGGATACCTAGAGGGTGTCACTGTCGAGGTACAGGACCACCAGCTACCAGCCAGACTGTTTGCCTTGCAGCTCCACGAATTTGATGCCATCCTTGGCATGGACTGGTTAGAGGCACACTCTGCACTGGTGGATTGTCAGTGGAAGACTGTGAGGTTTGAGCTACCTGGAGCACCTGTGCTTTGATTCTGAGGTACCCGGTCTACCCGCCGACCTTTTGTCTCTTTTTGTAGAGCTCAACGTATTATCAGAGATGGTGGTGTTGCTTTCTTGGCTTCTGTGTGTGTCCCGAATTCGGGTGAGATATCTATTTCAGATGTGTCTGTTGTCTGCGAGTTTGCCGACATGTTTCCAGAGGATCTATCTAGCTTGCCACTGGAGCGGGAGGTAGATTTCTCCATTGATTTGCTTTCAAGGATGATGCCTGCGTCCAAGGCACCGTACCGGATGGTGCCGGCGGAGCTGCGGGAGTTTAAGCGCCAACTAGAGGAGTTTCTTGCATTGGGCTTCATTCGTCCTAGCCGTTCGCCGTGGGGAGTGCCTGTTTTGTTTGTGAGAAAGAAAGATGACAGCCTCAGAATGTGTATTGATTATCGACAGCTGAATTAGGTGACCGTGAAGAACAAGTACCCTTTGCCCAGGATCGATGACTTGTTCGACCAGTTGCAGTCAGCTTCAGTGTTCTCAAAGATCGACTTGAAGTCGGGCTACTACCAGTTGCGGATCTGCAAGTTAGACATCGCCAGATCAGCTTTTTGTACCCGCTACAGCCACTTCGAGTTTGTCGTGATGCCTTTTGGGCTCATGAATGCACCTGCAATGTTCATGGAGCTGATGCACATCGTGTTTCGAGAGTACTTAGTCAGGTTCGTGGTGGTGTTCGTCGATGACATTCTGGTGTACTCAGCGACAGTAGAGGAGCACGAGGTTCACTTGAGGCCGGTGTTGCAGACTTTGAGGAGTCACCAACTTTACGCCAAATTCAGCAAGTGTGAATTTTGGCTAAAGGAGGTGCAGTTCCTCAGTCACGTTGTTTCTGGTGCAGGTGTGGCAGTGGATCCCGCCAAGGTTGAGGCCGTGGTTTCTCGGAGCCAGCCCACTACCGATGCAGAGGTTCACAGTTTTCTAGGGCTGGCAGGCTACTACAAGAGGTTCGTGTAGGACTTCGCTAGAGTTGCAGAGCCTTTGACCCGGTTGACCAGGCGGGAGACCAGGTTTGTGTGGACAGCAGAGTGCGAGCGCAGTTTTCAGGAGCTGAAGAGCCAACTGACTTCAGCTCCGATCCTTATTGTACCTTCTGGCAGCGGCGGCTTTGTTGTCTACACAGACACTTTAGGGACTGGTCTAGGAGCTGTGCTGATGTAGCACGGTCGAGTAGTTGCTTATGCTTCTCTTCAGCTGAAGAAGCATGAGCAGCACTACCCGACACAAGACTTGGAGCTTGCAGCAATCGTGTTCGCCTTGAGGTTGTGGAGGCACTACTTGTACGGCAAGGTGTTCGAGGTTTTCACAGATCACCGAAGCTTACAGTACATCTTCACACAGAGAGATTTGAACCTCAGGCAGTGCAGGTGGCTCGAGTACTTGAAGGACTACGACTTTACCCTTTCCTATCAACCGGAAAAGGCTAATGTCGTAGCAGACGCTTTGAGTAGGAGAGTGCACTTGAGTTCTTTGCTGGTTAGACACTGGAGACTCCTGGAGGATGCAACTCAGGGCGTGTTCACGCCGTTGAGCCTCAGGGAAAGGACAGTGTTGGCCAACATGACAGTTCGCCCTATGATTTATCAGCAGGTGATCGAGGCGTAGAGTACAGACACAGACTTGGCAGACATGTTGCAGTTGCCCGAGGTGGCGTTGGACGAGGACAGTGAGGTTCGGTATCGAGACAGACTCTACATTCCAGAGGATGTCAGGGAGGAGGTACTGGCTGAGGTGCACAGGTCGCGATACTCTATTCATCCTGGCTCCACCAAGATGTACCACGATTTGAGGCTGCTCTTTTGGTGGCCTGGGGTGAAGAGAGATATCACTGAGTTTGTTTCGCGCTGCCTCACCTGTCAGTAGGTGAAGGTAGAGCACCAACGTCCTGGTGGTGAGTTGCAGTCGCTTCCCATTCCCGTGTGGAAGTGGGAGCACATCACCATGGACTTTGTTTCTCGCTTACCTCGCACTTCACAGGGGCACAACAGTGTTTGGGTCATCGTCGACAGGCTGACGAAGACTGCTCATTTCCTATCAGTCAGAGCAGCGTGGTCAGTGGACAGACTTGCTATTTGTGGACAGAGTCGTGCCTTTGCACGGAACCCCGATCTCTATTGTCGCAGATAGAGATCCGAGGTTCACTTCTCGTTTCTAGCGTAGCTTTCAGCGGGCACTTGGCACCGAGTTGAGGTTGAGTTCAGCCTACCACCCACAGACAGACGAGCAGTTGGAGAGAACCATACAGACCCTCGAGGACTTGTTGAGAGCGTGTTGCCTAGACTTGGATGGCACGTGGGAGTCACACCTTCCCATGGTGGAGTTTTGGTATAATAATAGCTTTCACTCCAGCCTCGGGATGGCACCCTATGAGGCACTGTATGGTCGACCGTGCAAGAGACCAATGCACTAGCACGAGGTTGGCGAGAGGCAGTTGCTGGGTCTAGAGTTGGTGCAGTAGTTCGCAGACACCGTGAGGCTGATCAGATAGAGGTTGCAGACAGTGCAGAGTAGACAGAAGAGCTACGCCGACGTCCGTAGGAGGCCACTTCAGTTCGAGGCTGGTGATAGTGTGTTTCTTCGGATCTCGCCCACCAAGGGCATTCTCAGGTTTGGGAAGAGGGGCAAGCTCAGCCCGAGGTTTGTTGGCCCCTTTCCCATCCTGGAGTGGGTTGGTGAGGTCGCTTACAGGTTGGCTCTTCCTTCTGAGTTGGCAGGTGTCCACAACATCTTCCACGTGTCACAGCTGAGAAAGTACATGCCAGATTCGTCGCATGTACTCGACTACTCGCAGCTAGAGGTCGCTTCAGACCTATCCATGTCGGAGTACCCAGTCAGCGTGGTGGACCGCAGGGTGCAGCAGCTTCGCAGGAGGCAGATCCCGCTTATCAAGGTGGTTTGGGAGCACCGCGCTGGTGGCGAGGCCACTTGGGAGCGTGAGGACGAGATGCGGGAGCAGTTCCCTTACTTGTTCGAGTGACAGGTACTTTGTTTACCCTCTTTCCCCCTAGTTTCGCCCTTAATTTCGAGGACAAAATTGTTTTTTTGTTGGTTAGATTGTAACATCCCTGTCCCCTTTGAGGGTCAGCTCTCTCAGCTGTGGTCGCGACATGTCGACCCGTCGCCTTTTGAAGGCGACGTAGGTGACCGTCACATTCTGAATGAGAACGCGTCGGCCGCCCCTGTCGCGACAGGACTCTGACAGCAGACTGTTGTTTTGTCTTTTAGCTGTCTGGACGGTGGAGACACGTGTCGTCATGCCTGCATGAATGCGACATACTGGCCCGTCACGATCAGATGTCATCGTTGCATGCATGCCACGTGGTGGCTTTGACCGTCAGGGTCGCAGGCTTTTCCAGATCGCGACGTAGGTGGCTGTCGCGTTAATGTTGGTAACGCGACGACCAGGTCCGTCGCGTTCTCATCGCGACGTAGAGCTGCGTCGCCTCTCTAACCGAGAGGGACTGGCGACAGGTTTTGACGTTCCGCTTTCACTGTGACTCGGTTTTCTTGGCACCTGTGCTGTTCCTAGTGCAGTGCTACTCGTCTCTTCGCCCAGTGCTAGGCACTTGAAGGCTTGTCCATGAGACAAGTTGTTACCGTTACGGGGACCCCCATCCCCGCGTGCCTGTTAGAGGGAGTTCTCCAAGCGGCGGGCATGCTCGAGTCACGGACTTGGAGCGGAGGGGAAAATGGTGGGGACAGTGGCGTAGAGACGTTTGTAGAGCTCTCTTAGCTAGGTCTGGGTCGCCGAGGTAGTTGTGGCGCTCTTTCAGTGTGGACCAACTAGTCCTTTCTCACTGCCTCACTCTATGTGGTTCCAGAACCATTTAGAGGGTCAGGCATGGGACCGTAGTCCGGCCAGACTACGACGTTGTGTTTACTTTAGTTCCGTGTCTTACTCCGATGGGAGGTACTAGACATGAACCGTTGGTCGAGGGTAAGGTGCGTGGTGCACCTGACCGGTTGACTAGTGTAGCATTCTGTAGCTAGTGTGTTTGTCTATGCAGTGTTTAGCTGTCTGTGTTATAGCCTTGGGTTTCTTCTGGTGCCGTGTTTTACACGAGTTTTCCGGTCCCGACATGTAGCCTACACCGATGTCTGTGCAGTTTCTTTCATGCTTCCGCACTTGACTCTGTTTAGTAGAATAGAATTTATTGCTTTATTTAATTACTGCACTTAGTTCTATTCTGCTGTTAGAACCAGTGGGAGATTGGTAGTCCCTACTGGGCTTCTTCTTGAAGCTCATGCCCTCTTTTGCAGGTGAGACTTCACAGTAGTTCCCTCCGCGGTAGACTGAGGAGACGACGCCATAGTAGACGGCATCCCCATTGAGCAGTGTTCCACAGCTTGTGTACTTCACCCTCGGGGTATGCCCCTAAGGGACGTGTTCTTTCCCTTTTGTTTCAGCACTTGTACTTTATTTACTTTGGGACTGTACTAGACTATTACTCAGTGTTGGACACTTTTCCCTCACCTGTCATACATTTTAGTGCATTTTTTGTTATTTATCTCTATTACATATCTTGTTAGACCGATCCGTTAGCCCTTCCGGGTCTCCAGACCCGTGGGCGGCGGTGCCGATGTTCGAATTCTTGGTGGGAGCCGAGGGTCTGGGCGTCAGGGCCGTTACACCGGAAGTTGTGGCACCAGGCCATACAGCAGATGTTCAGATGAAAGATGCTCCAACTCAAGGGAGCCAGAGATTCAGGGGGAGCCTTCTGCTAGTGCTCCTGCAGATCAATTCTAGGAAGGAATTGTTGAAGATATTTCAGATGATGATGTGGAGCCCACTATCAACTCAAGTGGAAATAAAAGGGTGTTGTCCCTAGAATTCCTCTACTCACTAAGAAGGCACACCACAGATCAAAGAAGAAGAGGATTCATGTGCACATGAAGCTTGTCATTAATAGATTAAATGCACATGGGGAGATTCTGTGCTCACTACAATCTGAAGTTCAATCCATTTTTCTGAGTCAGAGCACTGAAGCCAAGGAGATTGGAGCAGTTAAAATTGAACTCCAGGAGATGAGAAGTGAGTTGGGCAGCTTGAAGCAGTTAATGACAAATCATTCAGACTTTGTAAGGGTGCAATTATCCTCTCCTGCCCCTCTTGCTCCCACTCAACCTGTACCAAAGGAATTCGGGCCTTCTAAGGCCATCAAGGAGGATGGGCCATCATGGCCAGTTATTGAGGAATCAGGGCCATCAGGGCCAATTGCTGAAGAGGTTATCCGGCCACCAGGGCCTTCTAAAGAGGAAGTCAGGTCATCAGGGGCAATTAGTTGAGGAGCCAGTGCCATCAGGGCCATGTGAAGCTGAAGTTGTTGGTGTTGGGCCATCAGGGCCATTGGAGTCAGTGGTAGAGCCAGGTGGATCTGAAGCAACTGTAGAAGTTGCTGCTGTGCCCCCAGAGCCTCCTATCCCTTCTAGTCTTCAGACTCCAGCTCCTTCTCCACCCAAAACCTTCTCTGCCCCACCAGCACCTAAACCTTCCAAGAAGACTCTTCCAAAACACATCTCCTCACCTACACCTTTTCCTGCTACCTCCTCCTCTTCACCCACTTCTTCTCTTGCAATTCCTCCTCCTCCAACATTTGAGGCACCTCCAACATCATCCTCAGCTAGTCCCTCATCTACTGGTCCATCATCTGCTGGACCATCTGCACCTCCTCCTCCTACTTCTTTCTCTTCTCGTCATCCACCCACTCCTCCCTCCTTCATAACCATCATTTCGGAGGGTGCTCGTGTTCAAGGCCACATCATACAGGACAGGCTCTCCCAGTCCTGCACCCAAAAAGAGGAAAATTTCTAAGCCACTTGCTCTCTCTTCTGAACCTCAATTCCCTCCTCTTTGGTTCTCTCTTTCTGTTGAAAATAGAAGGAGATCCCTCTATTGTGAATTCTTACAAAAGTGTACATTTGCTGCTATTTTTGGCCTCCCTCATCTTAATCTCACAGAACATCTTACTATTGTTCTTCCTCTCTCTCCAATATCCAAATCAGATCAGTCCAAAATCTTCTCCATAGAGGAATCTAAGACTGAAGACTAGTGGGCTAGGGGCCATCAGTCTCTCTACAGGAATTATGTGATTGCTAGATCTGATAGGTTTCCACCCTCAGACCACCAACTTACTCTGTCTGAGTGGATTATCCACCATAGGAATACTTGGGGTCCCTTCATCCAGAGAGAAATCAAGTTGATCCGCACTTCTAGATGTTTCAAGACTATCGGTTTATCAACAAACTGCCAGAAATTCAGCTTGGTCAGTTCAGGGGAGCCATTGCACAGCTCAGAACTGAAAACCCTATCAACACTTCCCTTCAGGTAGATTTTGCCACCTTAAAGTTTCCAAAGGTTGTCTTCCTCTCCAAGCTTCATTCCTTGCTCATGGACTCTGCTGTGGGTCCCTCTATCTTTGAAAGATTCGCTAGAGTAATGGCCAGAATAATAGTCCGACAGGGAGCTCCTCTTGCCTTCCACTAATTTCTATTCCGGGAGTATCATAGGGGTTTTATCAAGTCTGATGTCCTTTCTCCCCTCCTGTCTGAGTGTGAAAGGCTCTCACCATCTGAGTAGGAGAAGCACTATCACCTAGCTGCTCAGCAGTTGGACACCTTGAACTCCTCTCTGGTCAGATCCGGCAAATCTTCTCTTTCTGCTGAAGAATTCTTGGACCTCAACTCAATCAATTTGGTTCAAGATCCTTTTGCCATTTGGATTGAAAGGTACAAAGTCTATGAACCCCTCAAAAGGGAACTGAACCAACACAAGATTTTCTACCCTATATCCCTCGACAAATTCCTACAGCATGCTAGTTTTGGAATTACTAGCTTGTACAGATCCTCCTTTGGCAAGGATGAATATGCAAATTTCATTGAAGCTCAGAGGCAGCTCCACATCCAAAGACTTCTTCCAGACATGGGGCCTTCCTACAATATCTCTTGGGGTGCTTTTAAGAACCACTTTGAAGAGCAGGAACTCCAGGCTTGGCCCATAATTACTCGCCATGCCTCTCTTTTGCCTCCTGCCTTCTACATTTCTGACCCCCATTAAGTAATTCAATCAGATATTTAGGCTCCATTTATCTTTGTCTATCTCCATTTTCTCTTCTGTTCATTTAATTATTTATGCTTAATGACAAAAAGGGGAAGAAACTATTCTGAAAGACATGCCCTAAAAATTAAATTAAACAAATTTCAATTCTTTCTATGTATGCAATTTTCTATGTTTTGTCATCAGTAGAGTACAACTAGACAGCCTGTGGTTCCCCAAAGTTACATGTGTTATAATTGTGGTCAGCCAAGACATTTGATCAGGAATTGTACTTATCCCAGAGGGTACAGTTATGGTAGAGCGGCACCATAGCAACAATAGCAACCCTAGCAGCCACCGGCAGATGAAGGTAGAGGTCTGCCTTTCCACAGTGGTCGAGGACGAGTTATGACTATTACCAGAGTGCAGAGCAGAGGCATCTAATTTAATTGAGGGTACATTACCTATCTTTGAATTTTTTGCAAGAGTGTTGATAGATCCAAGTGCATCGCATTCTTTTATTTCTGAAGATTTTATGGATAGTATGGTTCATCTTTTAGAAGAAAAGCAGTGTGAGTTGATTGTGGAAGTTCCTTCAGGTGGTTACATGTTTACTTCTAGCTATTTAGATGAGGTCCTAATAGTGATTCAAGAGAATCAGTTGCCAGTCAAGTTGTATGCATTGTAGTTGAAAGAGTATGATATGATTTTGGGTATGGATTGGTTGGAGGCCTACGAGGCAATGGTGGACTATAGAAAGAAAAGAGTCAGATTTTGTCATCCCATTGGAGCAGTATTTGAATTCCAAGGTATGCTATTTTACACCCCCAAATTTATTATTTCTGCACTTAGAGCTAGAAGGTTAATGCTGAAATCTTAAAAGCCTCGGCTCATGTGTAACAAACTCCTTGTAAGTAAGAATTCGGGATGTATAGAATATTTAGCTTCAGTAAGTTTAGTTGGGTCAGAAAAGTCTATGGAGATGGTTCCAATGGTTAAAGAATTTGCAGATGTGTTTCTAGAAGATCTGCCAAGGTTAGCTCCACAGAGATGTTGATTTTATTGTGGAATTGCAGCCGGGTAGTATGCCAATTTCGAAGGCACCATAAAAGATGGAACCAGTTGAATTGTAAAGTTGAAGAAGCAGTTGCAAGAATTGTTAGAGAAAGGTTTCATTAGGTCCAATCATTTACCATGGGGTGCACCAGTATTGTTTGTTAGAAAAAAGGATGGCAGCTTCAGAATGTGCATAGACTATCGCCAGTTCAACAAGGCTACTGTTAAGAATATATATCCACTTCTAAGAATAGATGACTTGTTCGATCAACTTCAGTCAGCTAAGACATTCTCTAAAATTGATTTGAGGTTAGGGTATCACCTATTGAGAATTAAAGAGGAAGATATTGATAAAATAGCTTTCAGGACAATATATGGTCATTACGAGTTTGTGGTTATGTCGTTTGGGTTGACTAATGCACCATCAACTTTTATGAAATTGATGAACATGATATTTCACCCATATTTGGATAAATTCATTGTGTTATTTATAGATGATATATTGGTGTATTCGGCATTAGAGGAGGAACATGTAGCATATTTAAGGATCACTTTCCACACTTTACGGGAGCATTAGTTGTATGCCAAATTCAGTAAGTGTGAGTTTTGGTTACGAGAAATTCAATTTCGGGGTCATGTGATTTCTGGAGGAGTAGTAGTGGTGGATCCAGCCAAAGTCGAAGCAGTTATGAAATGGGAAGAGTCAAAGGCAATGTCAGAAATTAGAAGTTTCCTAAGTTTTTCAGAATATTACAAGCGTTTCATTCAAGACTTCTCAAAGATTGTAGCACCTATGACAAAGTTAACCAGAAAAGGAGTGCCATTTGTGTGGTCAACAAATTGTCGTCGAAGTTTCATGGAATTGAAGAAAAGACTCACTTCAGCACCTATATTGGAATTACCATCAGGTAGTGGAGATTTGTGTTATATATAGATGCTTCTAGGAGAGGGCTTTGAGTAGTGTTGATGCAACATGGAAAAGTTGTAGCATACGCATCCAGGCAGTTAAAGCGTCATGAAGAGAATTATCGAGCACATGATTTGGAGTTAGCAACAGTGGTATTTGCTTTAAGGTTATGGAGGCATTATTTATATAGAGAAATGTTTGAAATTTTCACAGATCATAAAAGTTTAAAGTATATTTTCTCTCAAAAAGATTTGAATCAGGCAGCATAGATGGGTGGAATATTTGAAGGATTATGATTTCAGTTTCGCATATCACCCAGATAACGCTAATGTAGTTGTAGATGCATTGAGCAGGAAAGTAGTTTTGAGTCAGATGATGATAATGGAATGGAAGTTATATAAGGATATAGAAGAGAATTCCCTATTTATTCCAAATAATCAGCAGCGAGCGTTATTGGCCAATAGTGCGGTGGAGCCATTATTATATTGGCAGATAGTGGAAGCCCAAAGAATAGATGAAAATTTGACTGAGATTGTGAAGATGGAGGATGTTACTATTGATGATGATTGTGTGATTAGATTCAAAGGCTGATTGTATGTCCCAGCAGAAGCAGAAGTAAAGCAGAAGGTATTGGAAGAAGCTCACAGGTCCAGATATTCAATTCTCCCAGATAGTACAAAAATGTATCAAGATTTAAAGAAACACTTTTGGTGGCCAAATATGAAGAAAGTTGCAACGACCCACTTCCACCCGGTACGGTTATACCAACCCACATCGGATGAGAGCAAGCCGCTACAGGGGAGAATACCCCAACAAGTAACAAATGAGCTGAGATATACACAAATAGAATTAAATAAATGCAACGGAATTTAAATGAATCTTATTCCATCAACTTTTAAATCCACATACCACAGTCTGTATAGTTCAACAAGAGATAACGTAAGTGCAAAATGTTCCAAATACATAGCCAACTCCAAGTACATTTGAACAAAATCCAAATTTCAATTGTAGCATTACATACTTATGAAATATAAATTACAATCTTCAATCACTTAGTCCAACTCCACTTCAAATCTTGCTGCTCCTCCCTTGCTAATTTCCTGAAATGTTTAGCAAGAGTGAGTCTACACAATAGACTCAGCAAGTAACTTAAGATTCAATACATACATATTTTCTAACAATTTAACACAATAGAATTTCAACAATTAAATCATACATGCTTATGCTATAACAAAATAAATTCACATGGAATTGTATTAAACAACTATTCTAACACATGTAAAACTGTAGTCTAAACAAGGTTACTAGTAACATGGTGTCATTAACATAAGTACAAATACACATTTACATACCTTCATACTTTACTCACATCATTGTAAAACTTCACAACTAAACCATGGAAACATATACAAGATAGGTAGCACTCCTAGCATGATTTCTAACCCACTTCGCATGCAATCATAACAATTTACTTCACATTTAGCTTGCTGATTTTATACAACCTTATCACGTTCATATTACCTTTGCATATGGATCACTTTTAACTACACAACATAATACTAAACACATGTGCATCCAATAATTCAAATTCCATGAATATGAAAGCATATACTTACATTTTGGTACTAATAGTAACATCACTTTTAGCATTTGACAATTAATACATCAACACATACACACACAAGCTTTCATACACATCAATAAACAAAATATCAATTAACACTATTGTCATTTACACTTATACTATTTTCTCATTACACACATCCATATGATAAACCTTGGCTTCCACATACACTCACTTTTGTTCTATCACACAATACTTATACACATTTTGCATTAATTCCTCTTTCACATTCACACACTTCTTATCATTTCACTTTTGCACTTAACATGTGCCACATTTACACATATCTCGCACATACCTTGTGCTATGAACACATATCACTTTTCACATCACACTTATGCTCATTTTCACATAATGCCAAGACACAGCCCAAACCACCATTAGACGATCTCATAACACACACATTCACTTTCACTTACTTAATCACCGGCACAATGATAAGTCTTAGTTCCTGCAGAAACTGGGGAAAGCCCTTCCCACCATTACCAGTGGAACTTGTCCACCTCCAGGATTTTACAAGACCCTTTGCCAGGGTATACACTTTATCAAGACCCTTCTCTAGGGTATCACATAACGCATTGAGCTTTCCCGTAGGGGCATTACTATGGTACAGCTCCAAGCATCTAGGGTGGCAGTGTCTTATGGGCATATTTGTTTATCTTATTACATTAACCATTTTACACGCCTACACCACTTGTTCTCTCACGTCCCATGCACACACTCATACATAATTCATACACACATAAGTCCTCATTTACTGATTTTAACCTCACTGTTGCAACTGCCAAACAATCATAATATAGATTTAATCATACTAAAATTTACCGAATCACATCAAATCACAATTAATATGCTCACATAGTCGTTTTTCTCATTAAAATCCATAACAATACTCACTGTCATCAAAATAACATGAGATTTTAACCACAGAAAAATTTCAGGTTTATAATTGTACATACAAATTTCCAGATTTTTCTGAGTCATATTACATTTACAGAAATTAAAACATTCAGTTTCATGCTATTCATAATTCAATTTAACATGGAACATAACACGAACATCAGGTTTAACAGCTCACAGCCCTGATCCTAACATACTCATCATCACAGGAATTTTCCTTGGATTTATTGCACAATACACAATTTACTGTAAATTTTACAAATCCTACGCATGTCTTCTATTTCCAAAACAGAAATTTACAGTAAATTCCACAGTCATGGAAAAATTCTCAAATTTTCAGGGCATGGACTGATACATATACACATGGTATAGAAAAATCTAGGGCATTTAATTCCTCAGGAATCATGTAGACAGTAGGTGAACATGCATAATCCATTTTTTTCCAACATGTATTTCAATAATCTAAAAATTTATGCCATCCACAGAAAAACACAGAAATTTCCACACACATCACATTATCTATTTTACATAACATATAAAAATTACACTATATCCTCATTACGAAAACACATCGAAAATAATCATCTATCAGGAAGGACAACTCACTGTTCTATCCTGAAGAACTTAGCGGCAGCCTCTGGCCGTTCAATGGTTTGGACGGCACGATCGCTGGACGCCGACGGGAGATCTTGGCGTCAAGGGTATTGACGCCAAGTTCCTGTCTGTGCAAGGGCACAGACCGAACTCCAAATACAGAGTGAAAGGGAGGGTCCAGGACACGATTTAAAATCCACAAAATTTGCTGGGACCTAGGGCACATGTATAGGATTGAGATCTATGGGTTACTTGCCTTTCTAAAAACCTCCAAAAGGATCTATGTTGCTGTTGAAGCTCTCCTTGGGCAGTCCCAAGAAGCCTCCAAAACACCACTCCTCCTGGTTCTTGGTCGATCTCCATAGCAGGTTGTAGTCGGGGAAGCCTTCCTCTATGCTTCAGCTAGCTCCATGTTGCTGTAGATGGCCGGATGAAGCTCCAATCCGCCGGATCAAGGCATGCAAAGTCAGGTTTTTCTCACAGAAGGTAGGGTTTTTCTCTCCTATTTGCAAAGAGCCAAAGAGAGCTCTTGGGGTTGCAAGGAGGGGTTGGTTTTAAGGAGAGAGACCTCTCATCCCACGCAGGGGTGATGTGAGGCTTTCACAGCCGTTGGGGACAACTCCCTAATGGCTGGGGTTGCTTGTCCCCGGAATTCCGGGTCTGCTGTGCATGCAGGTCAGAGAAGTAAACGTCCACCTATATGGACGGTTACTTAAGGCTTGGCGTCCATCGATATGGACGCCGACACCTCATGGGCGTCCACCCATGTTGACGCCAATTGGCCCTTCGGCCAGAACTTAAAATCATGCAGAAATGATGTTCAACTTATACATATATACATACAATGTATGTAACATAGTATACACACTATCGCACCATGCATTCAAACCATATTTACCATATAATTATTCACATGCATACATAAGCACAACTAGTTAATACGTACGTAGATATCTACCTACGCGTACGTGATGTTTTACATAAGCATGATGCAACATGCGGCAAAATAAAGTGACAAGAATTGCAAGGGTTTCAAAGATCATTAGGAGACAATATGAATTAAGTTAGCAAGGAATAATCTATTCAATAAAATAGTTCTTGCTTGCACTCACTTGATTTGGCATATATATAGCATACATACACGGATGTAACATACGTATGTACATTATGCACGAAATAGATAGATACCACATGCACACCGGTAATTAGATTAACTTGCACAACATTACTTAAGTACTATATGCATGGGATTCCTTAATATGTACAATATGCACAATTTAGCTAATTGCTTATTCTCACCTAAATATCATAAAAATACATGCATGTTATTCATGAGGAGCATGGAATTACAATATGCACTACTAAATACACCTACCATACTTGCGCTCTATATGTACATGCAATGTACGAAGTACAATGTACACATTAACCACACCACGCAATGAACCATGTTTACAACTAAACATACATATGCATACATAAGTATACCAAGGTGTTATGTATGTAGAATTAGGTATTCAATTATTACACGCATAAGATAACCTACATACGTACATACACATATGCACTTCATATATTCGCACACAATATCCATGAAAGGGGTAATATAAGGTATACTTCAATATTTAGATGGTGCTTGCATAATATTCAAATAGATACCTTATACACAAAATTGGTCAATTACTTATATTCACAATAATAGTATACATCCACGCATATACACATGCAAAATTTACAATTATAATATGCACCATTTTCATGTACGCCATTTATGCAAGAATGAGCAACCATCATATACATAAAATATAAGCGAGAAAAGAAAAGGAAATTTCGGGGCCTTATAAAAGTAATAGTAGAGTTCATAACAAGATGTTTGATTTGTCAGTAAGTGAAAGTAGAGCATCAGAGGCCAGGAGGACTGTTGCAGCCATAGCTGATTCCACAGTGGAAATGCGATGATATTGCCATGGATTTTGTGGTAGGATTGCCCAGAACAACATCAGGTCATAATGGAATTTGGGTTTTTGTTGATTGATTGACAAAGGTATGTAGGTTATTAGCTATAAGCGTGTTATGGACAATTGACAGATTGACTAGACTATATGTAGATAGGATAGTACCATTGCATGGCATTCCAGTGACTATAGTTTCAGATAGAGATCCAAGATTTATCTCTGGTTTCTGGAGGAGTTTGCAACGAGTAATTGACACTGAGTTAAGGTATAGTTCAGCTTATCATCCGCAGACAGATGGGAAAATGGAAAGAACAATTCAAACAATAGAAGATATGTTGCGAGCTTGTTGTTTAGGATGGGGATGCAGTTGGGAGCATCATTTAGGAATGGTAGAGTTCGCTTACAACAACAGTTAGCATGCAAGCATTGGAATGACACCATATGAAGCTTTATATGGAAGACCGTGTAGGACACCCTTGAATTGGCATGAGGTAGGAGAAATGTAGGTTATGTGACAAGAATTAATTCAACAATGTTAAAAAATGGTCAAGTTTATAAAGGAAAAACTTCAAACAACTCAAAGTCGTCAGAAAAGTTATGCAGATACAAGACGGAGGCCATTGCAGTTTAAAGTTGATGATTATGTGTTTTTAAAGGTTTCTCCCACTAAAGGTGTTTTAAGATTTAGTAAGAAAGGCAAATTGAGTCTAAGATATGTAGGTCCATTCCGAATTTCAGACAGAATTGGAGAAACAGCTTACAAGATAGATCTTCCAACAGATTTTACAAATGCACATGACGTATTCTGTGTTTCCATGTTGAGAAGGTACATCTGAGATCCTTCGCAGATAGTCAGTTACACCAGAGATGATTTGAAGCCAGACATGTCTATGCTCGAGTATCCAGTTCAAATCACAAGACGAAGAACACAGAAATTGAGAAATAAAGAAATAGAATTAGTGAAAATTAGATGGGACAATAGACAAGGAGGAGAAGATACCTAGGAACTGGAAGAAGAAATGTAGAAAGTGTATCCATACTTGTTTGAGTAAGCTTTTAATTCTTTTTAGGTGATAGTTCCATGCATGTTTGGTTGTGAATCTTGTGTTCATATTTCTTTCTGAATTTCGAGGACTAAATTTATTTTTAGGTGATAGTAATATAATGCATGACCATTGGGATCATGATTTAGCGGGTTTGGTGGCCAATGTGTGGCTAAAAAGTGGTGTCTGTGTTTGCTTAACAGGTTGTGTGGTGTTGTGGGCCGGAAACCCAGACCCAATACACCACTGGTTCTCTTTTTGAGAATGCGATGGGGTGCAGCGTCATGTCTTTGAAACACGACCATATGCTATGTCGTGTTTTCGATGCCGCTTTCTGAAGTCTTCGGCGGCATGCGCCATACATGGCGCATGCAGGGGCGTCACATGGCTCGGGTTTGAAGTCGCATCGCCTTGGGGTGTTGCTTTTTGAACACGATGACCCATTACATTGCGATTTTACCTGTAGGATTATTTTGGCCTAACACCAGCCAAAAATAGCAGGCAAACTTTGTTGGGCTGGAGGAGAGGCTGTTGCATGTTTTTCTGGCGATTTGGAGTTGGTGGCTTGCGGTTTGGCGTGTTTCCATCGTGAGGAGGTTGTTTGGAGCATGGGAAATGCCAATCCAATGTTGTTCTTCATGTTCTACATGTAGGTAGGGAAAGTCTTCTTATTTTGGGTGTATGGATCAAGTTTGAGGTGCTTATGGCATGAAGTCGCTTACTAGTAGTAGTATGCATGTTTATTCATCTGTTAGTAGGTATATAGTTAGATTCTATAACTGCAAACATGTCTGTTCTTGAATTTCCAATACCCTTCAAAATCAATTGTGCAAGCTCGAAGCATATCTTCGACAATTTAGTTTGTCCTTTCAGTCTACCCATCAGTCTGTGGATGAAAGCAATACTGAAGTTTAACTTAGTTCCTAGTGCAGATTGTAACCCTTTCCATAAGTGTGAAGTAAATCGTGGGTCTTGGTCAGGCACTATGGATGAGGGAACTCCATGCAGTCTGACAACCTCTTTAATGCATAAAGAGGCTAGCACATCCACCAATCACTTACTCTTTATAGGCAAGAAGTGAGCCGACTTTGTCAATCGGTTCACAATTACCCATATTGCATCTAGTCCTCCTCTAGTCTTGGGTAATCCCATGATGAAGTACATTCCTAAACTTTCCCACTTCCACTCAGGTATGTCCAAGGGTTGTAACACACTTGTTGGTCAGAGATGTTATGCCTTAACTTGTTGACAAGTCAAGCATCGTGCCACGAACTCAGCTACCTCTCTTTTCATGTTTGGCCACCAGTAAGTTCTTTTCACATCTTGATACATATTAGTGGCTCTAGGATGAATTGTATACCTGCCTCTATGAGCTTCAGTCATCAACTTCTTCTTGAGTCCTTCATTATCTGCTACACATGTCCTTCCCTTGAATAACAATATGCCATCATTAGCTATGGTGAAATCGGGCCTTTGATCTATCTTCTCCTTGATCTCTACCAGAAAAGGATCGTTGCCTTGTTGTTCTCTGATCTCAGTAAAAAGATCTGATTGCATGCTGATGTTGGAGATCAACAATCAATTATTTTTCTCCTTTATATTTAGGTCTAGGTTAGTGAATTACTCTAGCAATCGCCACTCTCCCACCATTAAGTTGGCTAGTGACGCCACAGGCTTTCTGCTCAAAGAATCTGCTACGGAATTTGCTTTTCCTAGGTGATATTGTATGGAAAAATCAAAATCTTTTAACTACTCCAACCATCTCTGTTGTCTCATGTTAAGTTCTTCTGTGAAAAGAGTACTTCAGACTCTTATGATCTGAATATACCTTGAATTGTTCACCATAAAGATAGTGTTGCCATAATTTTTAATGCGAACACCACCGTTCCTAACTCACTTCAATTGCCTAGAGGCACATGCTATCACTCTATTTGACTGCATCAGTACACATCCCAATCCGATGCCTGACGTATCTGTATACACCTCGAGTCCTCCGCCTTCAGTGGGTAGGGCAAGGACAAGAGCTGAAGTCAGACATTCCTTCAGAGTACAGAAACTCTTCTCACACTCTTCTTGTGACAACCCGGGATACGAATTACCAGTTACCAACCAATAACCCAAATCCTGACTCGTCACCCACGAGCCGAAGCTCGGAAGGGTAAAAAGAGAAAGTATGAGGAGAACATATAAGAAAATGTACACACCATAATAATTTTGAACGATCCACTATATTATATAACAAAATGGTACAACTCAAACAGATCCAACAAAAGTAAAGAGTACAACTAGTACATAAACTAAGTACTACTCACAGCAGCTAAGCAGGACCAGCACCGGAGTGACCAGGCTCCTCAGCACCTGGAGCCGACGACGAACCACTTGAAAAGGAAGGGAGTGAGTCTCAAGAAGAGACCCAGTAGGGACACTAATCCCCCTCGTTAACAGTACTAAAAGTAGTGCAGGAAAGTAAAACTACGGTAAGTAAACACTGCACAACACAGAGAAACCAGTGGCGTGGCACACCACTCCTCGCAGGAGTGGGCCAAAAAACTGGAACCTCGCAGGCGCAACAGTACAACAAACACACACAAACAAGCACACACACACACACAAGGTAGGACTAGCTAGGGCCTATGGCTTGGCGCCTCGACACCATAGAGTCCTCCAACCCTAGCCATGTGTGCACACTCAGACGCTCTCCCTCGCGTTTGGTCCTCGACCGGTTTTCCCCTACGCCGGACTTGAACGGTGGAGAAGGGGCCCCACGGAAACCGGCTCGTAACCACCACAAGGGGCACGCACAGGACGGAGTCGCACTCAATGTCCAGGCTCACCGGAGGAATAACTCAACACCAGTCATCCAAATAGAGCCTTCACATCTACGTCTGGGAAACACAACACAACACAAGCACAAGCACAGACGGAAACGCTCTTAACGTCCAGTACACTGTGCCAGGAAGCGGACACCGCATGTCAACAACTCACATAACGGAAAGGGGCTCATCTTGTTGGGACCTACCTGTGTGGTTTCCGAAAACATCGATTGCCGCCAACCCTAGGGAAGACAGAACCACCCTTGCCATCTACAAAAAAAAGGCAATGTAGATATCGCTTTTTCATTCGTCGGGAGCTCCAAGCGTCCACAAAAAAATATGAAAGAAAATATATAAATATAAGGTGGAGCACAACTCCTAAAATGGAAAATCCGTGATCGCCAGACACACGTGGGTGTCGAAGGAGGTGCAACACGTGGGTTGTAACGAGCCGACCTCCCGGACCCCCGCCAGGGACCCCCGAAGGTCGTGCCGCCACCCACGGATCCAAAGACCCGGAAGGGTTAGGATTTAGTCCAGTGAGATAAGCAATGAATTCAATAACTATACAAGAAAGACTGTACATTAATAAAGAAATTAAGTACAACATGTCCCAAATAAAAGTATAGGTACAGAAAGAAGGCGCAGTCCTTAAGGGGCATACCCCGAGGACTTGCGAAAAGGCCACTCTCAACTCACGCTACAAGAGCACTCACGCTCACAACTCACACTGCTGGCAACGCACGGCGCAATAAACGGCCACCATGACCGTCCGACAACGAACTCCTGCGACAACGAGTCCCTACCTGAAGAGAGTAGGGGGGTGAGCCTCGCGAACAAAGCTCAGTAGGGATAACCAGTCCCCTACCAGCCAGAGTAGCAGGAACTCCAACAAGTAGAAGCAAAACTACTCTACAAAGCAGTAAAGCGAGAAACACCTACCACAGAGTACTACCAAGCAGTGGAAACAGAGAAACGCCTCGACCACAACCTAGGTCAGGCCAAAGACGACTCCCGCAGAACCAGCGAAGTCAAACACATGCGGAAGCAACTAGAGCAACGCCACGACCCGCAACCAGAGTCGGGCCAGAGCAACACAATGCGGAGGCAAACCCACGGCACACACCCACCGAGACAAAGAAGCTCAAGGAACACCGGAGCGACCACGTGAGACCAGAGTCTCACGACACAAGCACCCAACATCCCAGACCTCCACGAGGTCGGGGAGGAACAACCAGGTGTCACCACGAGAGACACCGAGCAACCACATGAGAAGCACCGTCTCACCACTGGCACGGCCACCTCAGACATTCACCAGGTCGAGGGCCCACAAGCAGAACCACCCTGCACGTCGGACACTCCACGAGGTCAGGGAACTACACACTCTGGTGCCACCACGGACGGCACCAAGGAACGGTTACTGAAACAACAGTTGGGTGTTAGCACTCGACACCCCCGAGAGAACCCGCAAAATGGAAACCATTAAAAACGACCCACAAGGCCCACCAACAAAGCCCAAGGAAGCGAGACACGGCTAGGCTACAACCACCGGGTAAACTAGGGCAACAGAAACACAAGCTCGGAAAAACATGTGAAGCAATGTCACAACAAGAAAACCCAGCCACCGCCACAATTGCCTTTCCCCAGGTCTCCCCTCCCGTCGGAGTGAGACGCATGGACTAAGCAACCACAACCACAACCACCGCAGTCCGGCTGAACTGCGGCCCCACGCCTGACATCCCTACGTGGCTCTGGAACCAACGCAGAGTGAGGCAGTGAGAAGGACTAGCTGGTCCGCACCGGACGAGCGCCGAACCACCTCGGAGACCCAGACCAGCTAAGAGAGCTCTACAAACGGCTCATGCCGCTGCCCCCACCGTTTTCTCCTTCTTCTCCAAGTCCGAGACTTGAGCACGCCTGCCGCCTGGAGCAACACCCTCAGACATAGGCGTGCGGGGCTAGGGGTCCCAAGAAACGGTAACAACCTGTCTTGCGGACAAGCCCTCAAGTGCCGAGCCCGGCGAAAGAGAACACTCGCATGGCAACCACCACAGAACGACACCATTGATCGTAACCTAAGAACAAGCCCAGCTGGCACAGGCACGCACGACATCCCTTCCGGGAACAACCTCCAGAAGGGCCATCGCCACACCGGCACACCGGCACGCCACGAGAAATCGGAACACCACAGACAGAACGAACACTCTCTTCTAATAATCGATTGACAGACAAAATAATCGATTTTACACACGCGAGCCTCCTAGCACAGCCACTAGGACCCAGCCACGAAAGTGTCACCTTCGGTCATGTGAACGCAGGGAGGCAACCTGTCGCGTTTCCCACCAGAGGTCCTAAGGTCACACCCCAGCCTTGGGGCACACGCCGACACGCCAACCGTGGCCATGGAAATCACCCACGGCAACACAAATCTTGTCGCGCCCTCCTAGCCCGTCGTGATCAAATCGCGACGGTCAGGGTCACCGCGACAAGCACCCTGTTGCGACGGGGAAGCGGGTCACGACAAAGAGTTGTCGCGACAGAAACCGGGTCGCGACACCCTTGTCCCGACATTCGACCACGTTGCGACAGAACCCTGTCGCGAACGAGAAACTGGTTGTGCGACATGACCCTTATCGCGATGGCCACCCGCGCCGCGATAAGGTCGCGTCGGACCGGGGCGACGCCTTCTCTGATGTCGCGACGCGCTCGGCGATCGCGACATCAGCTCTAAGGTGGACCGCCGGGATGCTACATCCCGGGTCGCCACAACTAAACTAATCACACCACAACGGGAGGGGAGCATGGAAAGCTTTAAAAGCATGCATCCACAAAGAGGACTCCCAATCCACACCAACAAGAAATGGCACAAGAATCTCTACAGAGAACGAAAAACCAAACCACCAAGGGCCTTCACGACGCCACGGCCACCTCCTCCTCACTCCACACAATGCACCACCGCTCCGTACGAGCCCGCCGCCGCTCCCGCCAAGCCCGAACCGCCGGAGGAGGAGAGGGGGAACTTCTCTTCCTCGGGGAGGAGAAGGAAGGAGAAATGCCAAAAGAGGGAAGGGGCGCCGGACAAGGCTTTTAGACTTAGGCCCCCAAGACGCAACGGGGGCGGGGCGTCGCGTTACCACCCGTAATGTGACTCCGCCTAGACCGCGACCAGATCGCTCCCATCTGGGGTGCCGCGACAACCAGACATGACAGTTTGCCACGCCAGCTATAACATCCCTGTTACCTTGTGGGTCAAGAGCTCTCGGTTGGGATCGCGACATGCAAGGCCGTCACCTTCTGAAGGCAACAGAGGTAGCCGTCGCGTTTAGGTTGTTCTGACAGCAGACAGTTCATTTGTCGTTTTGCTGTCTGGACGGTGGAGACACGTGTGGGCATGCATGCTTGAACGTGACATACTGACCCGTCGCAATCAGATGTCAGCGTTGCATGCATACCACGTGTTGGGTTTGGTAGTCTGGGTCGCAGACTTTAAGATCACGACGTATGAGGGTGTCGCATTAGCGTTTCTAAGGGACGACCACGGACGTCGCGTTCTTAACGTCTGTGTTAAAATTGCTCACCCGAGACAGAAGTCCCATTTGGCCAATGCTGTCTTCTTCTTCCGCTTTCTGTGGCGTTTCCCCCTGTATGGAGCTCCATGAGGAGCTTGGATGACCATGTGGCTTGAATTGGTAAGTTTGTATGGATTGAACCTTCAATTTGTATTATTCTTTCTTCTCTCCCTCCTCCTCATCTCTGTGTTCTTCTTGCTTTGTGTGATTTCTCTCACTCGACCTGAAGGAGGAGATCGAGCTCGGTTCATGAGACAGTCGTGGAGCATTGGAGCTCGGAGGTGGAGGGGTGCAATCCTACGAGAAGACCCTAATAGGGTGGTCTTCAAGTTGAGGTAGGGACCCAAACCTCCACCTAGTTCTCCATGCTAGGTCCCAACCCAATTCCAACCAAGACCTTGTTCTAGGAGTTGCTTTCATCCGATGATCCATGTGTGATGATTATGTGGTGTTGGTTTGCATGAATCTATGTTTCTTGGGTTGTGCTGTGGGGAGTATCTTATTTGCATGTGAGTGAAGTGAGTGTTTCTTTGACTTTTTAAATGCATGCAGGGGTTTCCTTGGGTGGTTTGTGCTATAATTGAAGTGTTTCCATCGTCTCCTTGACCCCCTCCCCCTTGTGTACCATTTTGAGGCTTTGGGTGTAGGGTTGCTCTTGTTGAGCACTTGGCTGTGGTCGCGACGGGTTTTCTAGTCGCGGCCAGGTCATGACGTATCGAAGCGTCGGGGTCTCTTGAACGTGCCCCGACCCACCGCGTCATGCTAACGCGACGGGTATGTGCTGGCGTTCAAGTGTTTGGGGACTTCCCGATTGTGACCTCCGTCTCCATCACGATGAGATTGTGATGGGGTACGTGTCACAATCAGTCGACTCGGCCTTGTTGCGGTACTCTTAGCCGCCGTGACCTTATCGCGACGTGCTTACAAGTCGCCTTCTATTTTCCTTGTCGCGACAGGAAGAACCGTCGCGTTCTGGTCGATACATCACCTCTCTGACCGAGAGCTGACTGTCGACCTTGTTGTGTTTCCCTCTTCCACTGCGACTCAGTTTTTCCTGGCACCTATGCTGTCCCTAGTGCAGTGCTACTACTAGTCTCACTTCGCCCGGTGCTAGGCACTTGAGGGCTTGTCCCCGAGACGGTTGTTACCGTTACCTGGGACCCCCGGTCCCTGCGCGCCTGTGTCAGAGGGTGTTGCTCCGGGCGGCGGGTTTGCTCGAGTCGTTGACTCTGGTAGCAGTAGGGGAAAAGGTTGGACAGTGGCATGTCGTTTGAGAGCTCTCTTAGCTGAGTCTGGGACCCGGTGGTTGGTAGCTCGTACGGCGCATATTAGCTAGTCCTTTTCTCATTGCCTCACTCTACGTGTTTCGAACCTTTTAGAGGGGTCGGCGTGGGACCGTAGTCCGGCCAGACTATGGCAGTTCTGGTTGTTCTTGTTCCGCTCTCACTCCGACGGGAGGTGCTACACATGGACCTTTAGTCGAGGGTATGCGCGTGGCTCACTGACCGGCCGACTAGTGTGTGTTCTGGCCTATGTGTTTGTCGAGGCAGTGTCTACTGTCTGTGTTACAGCTGGGTTCTTGTGCTGCCGTTGGTTTCACGGTTTTCTAGTTGCGTTGTGTAGCTAGACCGACGACTGTGTAGTTTCTTTCACGCTTTCGCACTTGACTTTGATTAATAGAATAGACTTTACTGCTTTATTTAATTATTGCACTGAGTTCTATTCTGCTGTTAGAACCAGTGGAGATTGGTAGTCCCTGCTGGGCTTCTTCGTGAAGCTCACTCTGTTTTTGTAGTGAGACTTCACAACAGCACCCTCCGTGGTAACTGAGGAGACGGGGCCGCAGTAGTCGGCGTCTCTAGTGGCAGTGTTCCCCCAGCAATTGTACTTCACCCTCGGGGTATGCCCCTAAGGTGGTGTCCTTCCCGTTTATTTCAGCACTTGTACTTTATTTACTTTGGGACTGTACTAGACTGTTACTTAGTGTTGGACACTTTTCGTTCACTTGTGGTGCACTTTAGTACGTTTGTTGTTATTTATTTCTGTTACATATCTTGTTAGACCGATCTGTTAGCCCTTCCGGGTCTCCGTACCCTGGCGCGGTCCCAATGTTCGGATTCTTGGTGGAGCCGGCGATCCGGGCGCCAGGGTCGTTACAGTGGTATCAGAGCAAGGGGTCTATCAGACTTTTAGTGGAAATAAGTAATAACATAAAGTCCCTTAGGAAGTACAAGTAACACTGCTAAGCCGTTGGAGTTTATTTGTTAACTTCTTATTGTGTCTGTTTGCAGAACATGCCTCCACGCACTCGCAGGTAAGGGTCGTGAGCTGGTGGAGCGTCAGGATTTTGAGTCGGACGGGTCTTTGCAGCCGACACATGCCATCGACCGCTAGCCCCAGCAGTTCAAGCGCCTGGGACCCGTTGCCGCAGGGCGTTCTATTGCAGGCAGGGAGAGCCACAACAGCAGTGGCAGCCGCAGCAGTAGCAGCAGTGGTTTCCACCCCCCACCCCCACCAGCCATCATGGAGCAGTGGTGGAGAGTGATGTTTCAGGTCCTTGGCAGTACCCGCAGTGCCCCCAGTACCCTTAGTACCAGCCGTACCAGCAGATGCCGGCAGGAGGTTAGCAGTTCGCAGAGATGGCAGTAGAGGAGCAGCCACCACCGACCCCACAGGCAGCGCCAGTCCAGCCAGAGGTACCCCCAGTGGTACGGCAGTAGACTCCAGTAGCAGCAGAAGCACTGAGGACCGCGCAGCGCTTCTATAGGTTTCTAGTTTTCTTCGTCTTCGACTCCCTACTTTTTTTGTGACCGTGATCCTGACAGGGCAGGGAGTTGGGTCCATGAGCTCGAGCACACCTTTGTGGCCATGACTGTGCAGAGCAAGATCAGGTCAGTTGGCAGTATATCAGCTGAAGGGGTCAGCCCATGAGTGGTGTGGGCAGTGAGGTAGACCAGTTTTCAGGGCAGGAGGTTGGTCCAGATCACTTGGCAGGAGTTCTAGTGCCTTTCACGGCGAGTTCCTCCCCGACTACGCTTGCCATGAGAGGAGGGACTAGTTCCACGAGTTGGTACAGGGAGACTTGACCGTGGCGCCCTTACCACCAGCGTTCCTGCATCTTCTTCGACACGTTCCCACATGGCCGCTAGTGAGCAGGCTCAATACCGACGGTTCATTAGCGGGCTACGATTGGACTTGAGGTGGGCCATGGCCGGTCACCTCTGTGACACCTTGGCGGTGGCAGTAGCGAGAGCTACGGCCTTGGAGCGGGAGTGTCGTTTTCAGCCGCAGCAGAGTGGAGGCTTAAGGAGGTCTTCTCCGTACCAGCACCCCGCGGGCAGTCGAGAGAGTGTTTTTTCTTCTTCTTCTTCTTCGTGGACAGGCGGTGCTGGCCTGACCTTGAGGTTGAAGAATCTGTTCACTCGTGGAGGCAAGCGTCACCAGCAGCAGCAACATCGTCAGCTAGAGCAGTACCCAGTGGAGCAGTCTTTCAGCATGAGCAGAGCAGAGCCAGCAGGACCAGTTATTACACTGCGGGCAGTAGTGGGGACACTTCGGACAATGAGTGTCCATTGAGGCAGCAGCAGGAGCAGCAGCAGCAGGCACCTCAGACTCAGTACCGTCCACCGCAGCCAGCGCAACGCCAGTAGAGTACCAGGTCAGTACCACAGCCGCCAGCAGCAACGCCAGCAGCAGTACCAGGGTCATCCATCAACCGCATAGCAAGCGGCCAGCAGAACAGCAGTAGCGCCAGTAGCAGTAGCCTCAGCGAGGACGTGGTCGGGTGATGAACATCCCAGAGAGGAGGCGGAGGCCTCTATCTTGTCGTCGGTACGGTTCCCATCCTTGGTAGAGCTGCTAGAGTTTTGATTGAACCCGGGTGCCACGCACTATTTTGCTTCTGAGGAGTTCTTTGCTTCCTTGTCTGAGTTTGCTCCGGAGCGGGACGTGACCTTGCAGTTGAGCTGCCAACGGGTGACTTTGTGCGACCCTTGGTACTTGGAGGGTGTCACCGTCAAGGTACAAGGCCACCAGCTACCAGCTAGACTATTTTCCTTGCAGCTCCACCACGACTTTAATGCCATTCTTGGCATGGACTGTTTGAGGCGCACTCTGCACTAGTAGATTGTCAGCTGAAGACCGTGAGGTTCGAGATACCTGGAGCACCTGTGCTTTGCTTCCGAGGTACCCTCTGTCTGTCGACCCTTTGTTTCCTTCTGTCAAGCTCAGCGCCTCATCCGAGATGGTTGTGTTGCTTTTTCTGGCTTTTGTGTTGTGTCTCGAACTCTGGTGAGTTGACTGTTTCAGACGTGCCAGTTGTTTGTGAGTTTGCCGATGTTTTCCGAAGGATCTACCTGACTTGCCGCCTGAGCGAGAGTAGATTTCTCCATTGAGTTGCTTCCGGGACGATGTCTGCTTCCAAGGCACCATACCGGATGGCGCCGACGGAGCTGCGGGAGTTGAAGTGCCAACTACAGGAGTTGCTTGCGTTGGGCTTCATTCGTCCTAGCTGTTCGCCGTGGGGAGCGCCTGTTCTGTTTGTGAGGAAGAATATGGCAGCCTCAGAATGTGCATTGATTATCGGCTGCTGAATCAGGTGATCGTGAAGAACAAGTACCCTTTGCCTAGGATCGATGACTTGTTTTGACCAATTGCAGTCAGCTTTAGTGTCCTCGAAGATTGACTTGAGGTCGAGCTACTACCAGTTGCAGATCCGCGAGTCAGACACGCCAGATCAGCTTTTCGCACCCGCTACGGCCACTTCGCGTTTGTCGTGATGCCTTTTAGGCTCACGAATGCACCTGGAGCATTCATGAGCTGATGCATATTGTTTTTTCCGAGAGTACCTGGACCGGTTCGTGGTGGTGTTCGTCGACGACATCCTGGGTGTACTCAGCGACGGCAGAGGAGCACGAGGTCCACTTTGTAGGATCAGATAAGTGGTAATGGCAAAGCTAGAAGGGGGGGTTGAATAGATTTGCAGCGGAAACTAAAGCAATTTAAAAATTACTTCGAATAGATATCTATTCAAATGAACCCCACTGAACATTGCAATATGTGTGATTAGTGTGTGTGAGCAAATCAATTAGAAGTGTGAACGAAATCCCTATGCATGCATCTAGCGTAATACAAAGACAACACAATTCAAACCACTGCACAAGGATTTTTAGTGGTTCGGAAATCACCTCCAGTGACTCCTACGTCCACCCTCACACAGTGAGGCTCCACTACTCAAATGAGTACAACTCACACTGGAGCACGACGACTCCAACACCCTTGAGCACGATGACTCAAGAAACACCGGAGCACGACGACTCCAACCCTTTGAGTACAATGACTCAAAGAAAACCCAGGAGATAGGTATGACGACCTACTCCACAAACCACTTATGGTACGACCTCACAAGCACTTGAGCACAATGGCTCAAAACCGGAGCACTACGGCTGCAACCTTTGGACCACGAAAGATCCAAGTCTGCTAGAACAAGCTCAATTAGAGAATAGATCCTCTAGCCCGATCTATCTCAATACAATGATAAAAATCGAACAACAAACCACTTATGAGTACGACGACTCACAAGCCTTGAGCACAATGGCTCAAACCGGAGGCACTACGGCTGCAAACCTTTGGACCACGAAAGATCCAAGTTCTGCTAGAACAAGCTCAATTAGAGAATAGATCCTCTAGCCCGATCTATCTCAATACAATGATAAAAATCGAACAAACAGAATTAAGTGATCTGTGTAGAAACATGCACAGATCCACAATGAAAAACTGAATGAACACTCCAAGAAAATAAATGAAATAGATGTGACTTGGATGTTCCTTGATGAAGAAGACTTGCAGAAGCTTGGATTGAAGATGCTTTAAGGAATTCGTTGGAGATCTTCTTCAATCCACGATGCTCTGCTTCAGTGGCATCCGAATTGCCAGTTCTTCTTCTGCCTTTGCTGCTCTTTCTGCTCCTCATCTGATGGCGTTGCTCTGATCTCCCTTTCTGGATGCTGATACTTTATCCTCTCTCCTCTTCTATTCTCTTCTTCTTCACGTTCTCCTTCCAACAAAGCACTGCTCTACTCCCTTTTTCCCATTCTGCAGCTGCCACAGCACACCACTTTTTCTGGAGATGTTGGTCTCTCTCCCTCGTGGGATGCCCTTGGAGTACAAAAACATGGGTATTTATAGCCCCATATGTCCATAAGGAGCCTGGGGTACGTGGGCCACAAAACCTAGGTCAATCCCTTAATTCCCAGCAGCCACGTGTCCAGAGAATTCACATTTTTTGAGTTTCAGCCGGAGTGTGTCGACACTACCACTGAGTGTGTCGACACACTTTCCCCATTTGTCCAAAAGGGTCTTCTGGATGCTGGGTCTAGTGTCGACACGACCACAGACTGTGTCGACATGACCACAGACTGTGTCGACAACACTTTCCTAGTCAGACAAATGGATCTCCTGGAATCTAGGTCTAGTGTCGACACGACCATGGACTGTGTCGACACACTTGACCCTATTTTCATGAAAAAGCTCCAGGACTCTGACCTAGTGTCGACACCATCAATGGGTGTGTCGACACTACCATGACAAAATCTGGATAATCCTGAAAATTTAACACATAAGCCATTATTACAAGATATTATAATTAAAATATGAGATATTAAACATCAAAAACATGTTGTTTAAGTATTGTTGTGATATGTATAAATGTATAACATGTTCAACATGTCCATCATCAAAATCACAATATAATATATGCACAATCTCCCAATAACCTGACTAAAAACTCCCCTTTTTGAATTTTCTCCGTAAGAAACTTTCTCCCCTTTAAAGACTTTCTCCCCCTTTTAAAGGCCTTTCTCCCCCTTTTTGACAGCATCAAAAAGATAGATAAGAGAGAGAAACAAAAAATAGTAGGAGATCAAGAAATGAAATGGAGTAAAGGAGTGTGTCAGAAATGATCAAATAAATGAGACAAAGTGATATTGACATATGAGAGAAGTTATTGTGTTTTTGTTAGTGTGCAACAAAGTTTAATCACAAAGACACACTCAACACAAGGTATTGCAAGATATAATGATCCGAATGTAGTTGAAATAATGATGCAAATGTGAAGTAAAATGACCTGTATAAGTGAGCAGAAGTGATTAACAAGGATGTTAGGAGCTTTAATTTTAACACAATGTAGAATAATGTCTAAACTCAGTAAACATGAACTTTATTAAGGTCTTAAGCTTTTCTATCCTGTCTTTTTTATTTTCTTTCAATTTTAGCTGAAAGAATACAAGAAATAATTAGTAAATCTCACTTTTCAGTGCAAGAGATCACATTGATCAGATGCAAGACCTCCTAATTACTCATGGTTTAACTTTCATTATCTTATACAGAGTTGAAAATTTTGATTTCCACTTTTTGACGCGAAACAATCACTTTTTAGGTGAAATGGCCCGGTTACTCAGTGGTTCAAGAATTTGCATTGCTCTGTTTGTATCTTTCCAGGTTGATCATTTTTTTTTTGATGTTTTACATGAATATGTTTGCTTTGACCAGAAAAGTCATGACTACGAATTTAGAAAAAAAATATATTCTAATGTGGTAAAAATGAAGCTTAAACATACACTTTGAAATATTAAAGCCACTCATTTGCCTAAAATAGTGTTTTGCAAATCATTTTAAAAACATTCAGTATTAAGATTGCTTAACCTTGAAATGATACTGAATCTTTGAAATTAAAACTAAATGCACAAGAGTTAGTTTCAATGTATAATTCTCTCATAAGAAAATAGCACAAGGACTCAAAAAGTCTGATGAGTTTGGGGTTCAAGATAGACAAGTAAGGTCAGGAATGTAACAATGACTCCCCCTTTTCATGTATCTCCCCCTCACAAGGTGAACATGAAGATTATTGAATAATATGAATAGAATCAAGTGTAAACAGAATGAGCAAGAATGTTTTATTGAAAGACAATGACTCCCCCTCAACAATTGCATACAAGACTCTTGATACTTGGCGGAGACATATACTCACGCATAGTGAAAGTGTCCAGACATGCCTGACTTGTCTTTCTTCAAATCACCATTTGATATACCAAGAATGCCAATGCAATGTGAGAGTGGGGAATTTATTTGCAAGAAGATTTGTCAATAAATTGAATGTGAGTTGTTGATAAATCAGATATGAAAGAATATTTCTCCAGCATTTCACTCAAAGATTCTTTTGACTTACTCCCCCATAAGATATGCATGATATGAAATGATCATTTAAGCAATTCAGATATGTTCATTCCAAGCAGTTTGCACAGAAAGAGTATGAACATGATCAAGCATATATCAACAGGCAATTATTGAAGGAGAAAAGTTTTTCAAAAACTCAAAAATGTTTCAAAGACTTAAATAAAGTTTTTGAGATTTTCATTTTTCTTGATGACCTTTATGCAGGAAAAGACTATTGATACCTGGCGGAGAATTTTTCTTACGCATGATGATAGTTTCCAGACAAGCCTAACTTGTCCTTCACATTTCACCATTTGATATACCACATAGTCACTGCAAAAGGTCAAATTCTTTAGTTTTAGCATGAAATTCATTGCATTTTCAAGAATATTTTTGCACTTTTTCAAATTCACTCCCCCTTAATATGTGCATGGAATGAAAAAGCTAGCAAGCAATTCACACATGATTATGCATACAATTAGCTTTATGCATAACATGACTTTTGGTACTTGGCGCGAGTATTTTACTCACGCATAATGATAGCTTCCAAACAAGCATAACTTGTTTTTCATATGTCATCATTTGATATACAAGAAGTCAAAACAGAAGATATGCATATGGAGTCATGAGCACAAACAAGCAAGCATGATTTCAATTGTTGTGATACAAAATTCATTGTTGGGAGTAGCATCAGAACATATTTTTCATTGTAAAAAAAAAAATCAAACATCATTTCAATTCAAGCAATTCAAATTTGAAATGATAAAGAAGTTTTACCTGAATGGACTTTAATTGCTTTTTCAAAGATTTTACCTATGTTCTCCAATCATTTCTTGCCTTGCACTGCCAATATCTTGATCTATTTACAATGTATGGCTGCAAGACTCTTCAGCTTGCTGATCAAGCTAGTTTTGAGACCCACACTTGCTTGGGTCCTGCAATGAAGTCAATGTTAGAGTGCAATAAAGATTTCTGAATCCAAAGTGATTTTATTTTGGTATAGATGCATTCTTTCATTGATAGAATTATGAGCAGAATTAGTTCCAGATTTTCTTTTTTTCCTGCTCAATGCATCTATGTTTTCATGAAGTTTCTAATTTTGGATTTTTAATATAAGCAGAAACAGAATGATTTTGTGCAACATTTCTATGCCTATACACATGGAATTTCTGAACATTTTCAGTATGAACATGATATTTATTCCTAGGTGTATGAGCATATGCATTAGATTGAATGTCTGAGCATGCACACAAAATCATTTCTGTACCAACAGTCGTAGAAATATGACCAATTTTATAACAATGAAAGCATTGGACTGATTTGGCATTTTTATTGAAATTTTGATTTCTAATCCAGCAATGTTTGGCAAGATGACAGGTTTATTACAGTTAAAGCAAATGAGAGCATTTCTTACCTGGTACTTACCTTGGCATGTTGCATTTGCTGGAATCTCCTTTTCATGTGAGGAGGCTTACCATGAAGAGAAGGAGGTACCTTTTGGTGGCTCTTGGCATGATGTGAATTTGGAACTTGCCTTGGAGCTTTTTGGACTGATGAAAGAAGTAGATGAATCTTCTTAACAGTAGCATTTTTCTTTTTCTTGTTGCCCAGTTGACGAGCCCAGAGGGGGGGTGAATGGTCTTTAAAAAATTACTCTAGAATATACCTGTAATTCAAAAACATTCACACAAACGATCTTCGAAGGAGGTTAGTGACTTTAGTTTAAGAATCAAACACACAAGAAGACAATCACACAACACAAAGGATTATCCTGGTTCGGACCTCCTTTCCTTAGGAGTCCTACGTCCAGTCCCTGAGCAACAACTCAAATTTCACTAACTAGGGTACAGTCCCCCTAAGGACACAACACACCCAGCTCAGATGGACTTCCTTCACACGAAGGGAATTACACCACCCTGGATACCCCACCAGGTCTTCCTTCACAACTGAAGGGAAACAACATCGTGGATACCACCAGTCTTCCTTCACAACCGAAGGGAATCAAACCCTGGATAACACAGGTCTTCCTTCACAACCGAAGGGAAACAACACCCTGGATACCACCAGGTCTTCCTTCACAACCGAAGGAAACAACACCAAGAGTGGAATAAGATCAAGCCCCTAGATCAAGCTTTAACAAGCAAGGATCTGAAGCAACTAGAACTGAGAGCAAAGATTCTAAGCTAAGCACACTCTCAGAACTACACAAGCTCTCTCAAGATTTTCACTACAGAGTGGAGAGAAAAGAGCAACACGAGAAGGAATGAGTTTCTTGGCTCTTAGGATTCTAGCAGAAGATTTGAATTGCTTCAGGAGTGTTCTCTACTTCGTTGAATCTTGATCTTGTCTTCTGTCTTGAATTTATATCTTATTTGAAATTCGCCCCGTTGAAGTACAGTTGTCTCTTAGAAGGGTAGACGTTAGACTGCTTGACAGTTTGGGAGCTTCAACAATCTTTTATTCATTGAGCACGCAAAGAGATAATGTCTTCTAGCGTCAGTATGGTCCAACGTTGTATGACAGAACATCTTTAGGACCCTGCACACATTAAATGAGAAAAGTAGACAGCTAAGCTGTCTCTGTTGTCAGTAAACGTTGACATGAGTTTTCACCAAAATAGCAATGCCAACTAGTTTGATCTAAAAGATGTTGACAGAGTATGCACGATAATGAAAAGATATCATTTGCATGCATGCAGTAGATACGTTCTGTGTTCATTAATGCACATCAGTCAGACAGATAGAAAAGACTTTGACAATTCATGTTTTAAATATCAAGTCGATATAACTATAAGATGTTATCTATATGACTTATGAAATCGTTATGAATAAGTCAGGTGACCAAGTCGTTATGAGACAAGAAAGAAATCGTGTGAAACACTTAACAAATCGTTATACAAAGCAAATCGATATGAGCACTTATAGAATCGTTACGGAGAACAAGTCGTTGCGAGTTCTGTAGGAAATCGTTGCGCAAAGCAAATCATTGTGAGCGCTTAAAGAAATCGTTACGATAACTGATGAAATCGTTACAACAAGCAAGTCGTTGCGAGTTCTAAAGAAATCGTTATGATTACTTATAGAATCGTTATGACAGGCAAGTCGTTACGCTTTCTGAAGAAATCGTTGCGATGACTTATAGAATCGTTATGACAAGCAAGTCGTTACGCTTTCTAAAGAAATCGTTACGATGACTTATAGTATCGATATGACAAGCAAGTCGTTATGCTTTCTAAAGAAATCGTTGCGATGACTTATAGAATCGATATGACAAGTCAGTTGTTACGCTTTCTAAAGAAATCGTTGCGATGACTTATAGAATCGATATGACAAGCAAGTTGTTACGCTTTCTAAAGAATCGTTGCGATGACTTATAGAATCGATATGATAAGCAAGTCGTTACGCTTCTAAAGAAATCGTGTGCGATGACTTATAGAATCGATATGACAAGCAAGTCGTTACGCTTTCTAACGAAATCGTTGCGATGACTTATAGAATCGATATGACAAGCAAGTCGTACGGTTTCTAAAGAATCGTTACGATGACTTATAGAATCGTTACAAGATCGACTTGTTTGAAACATTTCCAGTCTTACAAGGAATCGTTAAAACACTTATGAAATCGTTGTGACTTTCAACAGAAGTCGATGTGGACTTAGAGAAATAGATTAAAGCTTCAGAGAAGTAAGCATACATTATTGGCTTGTTGACCTTGGTATTCTCTGTACTTAAGACTTATGAATATCATTAGATATAATTGATAATTTTTGTTTGGTTTTGTTAATCATCAAAATATATAATTAAAATTACATGGGGACAGACTGATCATCAATCTCCCCCTTTTTGGTGATGATAAAACTGAACAATAAGCATTGATGAAAACATCTGAATGCTAATTTCTCCCTTAAAAATTATTAGATGTATTTCAGACATGCTAATTTTCCCCCTTTAGTCATTGAGAAAAAAGACAATCTGAGACAAAGAAAGAAGAGAGAAGAAAACATGAGTACACAAAGAAGAAGATTTCATTAACTTTGTGGAGGTACAAGTAAATAGAAAATAGGAAACAAAGAGAGGCAAATGAGAGATGGTTTCCCATGCTGTGCTTCCTGCTCTTAAAATGGTTTTAAAAACTCCAAAAGACAAAGAGTAGGATGGTCCATTGGTGGAAGCCATCTTTTGAGATGAAGATCTAGGTGCTGATAGAGGAGATCAGCATATGCATCCTTATCCATGGTCATCTTGAGGAAACGACGAGTCCCAAGCTGGCCACAGGTGTGGAATTGGTCCATTGACACAGGATAGTGGTTGAGGTTATCTCTGAGAGCCTTGCACATAGCCACAAACTTTGTACCTTTCCTCCAGACTTTGAAAGGGTCATTAACAAGATGAATGGAATTCATATCCAAGAAGGTAGCTGCAGAAATGGCTGGTTTTGCCTTCCCTGGCCTGAGCTTCATTGATTTCCAACAACTGTTGAGCTGACAAGGGGTCTAATTTGGACCATTCGAGGAGTCAGCCTTTCACATTCAGACAGAATGGGGCTAGAACTTCAGCACTTACATGCCCTGGTGATATTCCCTAAATAGGAATCTAGGGAAAGCAACCAGCAGCCTTTCTGTACTTTGATTCTGCCCATTACTCTGGCAAAACGCTTCAAAGATGATGGATCCTACAGAGGATTCCATGACAAGGAAATGGATTTGAGGAAGGGCTATCTCTTCAGGTACTTGGAGGGTAGCAAAATCTACCTGAACATCTGAAGTGTGAGAGATAGCCGAAGTGAGAGCTGAAATGGCCTTTCTGAATTGGCTGAGCTGAACCTCTGGAAGTCTATGAACATATCTGTAGTTGTTGAATAGAATGAAATGCCTGATCATTTTGATTTCCTCTTGAATGTAGGGTGCCCAAAGTTCCCTATGATATATCCTGAACCACTCTGATAAGGTCAGGGAGTGGTCCCTAGGAGGGAATCTAGCAGATTTGGCAAGAATGAATTTCTTTAGGAGATCCTTGTGACCTTTGCCCCACTGCTCTTCAGTTTTGGAGTGGGTAAGAGAGAAGATTTAGGACTTTTCAGATTTTGAAGAGAAGTGTAGGGTAGAATGGTGTTCAAATGATCTGAAGGATTTTGAAAAGGAAGGGTTAATGATGGTGGCAAGAACAACTTTGGAAAGGTATTCCCTATACAGTGGGTTATGTTTGTTGTCCACTGTGAGATAAAACCACAAAGGTGGGTATTTGGGTTCAGAGGAAAGGGAGGAAGTAGAAGTAAGTTTCCTCTTCTTGGGGGCAGGACTAGAAGGGTCTGCCTATGAACATGTTCACCAACCTTCAACACAGACCTGAGGATCCCTCCTCAAACATCCTTTATTTTTCCATAAAGGGAGAGTTAAGTTGGACTTTTTCAGGTATAATAGTGATGAAAGAGGGTGGAGGAGTAGGATGAAGAAAAGAGTGGGAAGTAGTTGGGAGGTCATCAACTGGTCCAAAGGAAGGACCAGAGGAGGAGGAGGCTCCAGCTGAGGATGCTAGAGGGGCCTCAAGGATAGGAGAAGGAGAAGGAATTATAGTAGAGGAGGTAGGAGATCAGGTGGACTGAGGAGGAAATGGAGTAGGAGAAGAAATTGGTCTGGATTGAGGCTTCTTGAATGTTTGTGGAGCAGGAGGAGCTGTAGGAGCTGAGGGTGGAGTTGGAGGTATAGGTGTGTGAGAGGAGAAGAGGGAGCTGGGGGCTTGGGTGCCAAGGATTCTTCTGCCTTTTCTGCACAGATCACTCTCCAATGGCCCTGATGGCCCTGACCCTTGCTCTGCTGGCCCTGGAGGCCCTTCAACATGATTAGATGGCCTTGATGGCCCTTGCTCATTCACTGCTGCCTCTGCTGGTGCTACTGCTGCTTCTAGCCCTGTTGGCTCTGCTTCTTGAACTGATGGCCCTGACTCCGGAACCTGGGCTGCAGGAGGTGGAGGAGGAGGATTTGAGCTCCAACCACTTGAGAATGTCTCCCAGCAATTCTTCATGGTGCCCATTTCCTGATTAAACCACTTCATGGCATTTCATATTGGAGATATCCTTTGAAGTTGAAGCTTGGCTCATAAAGATTGAACTAACATCTGATTGGAGAGAGCACAGGATTGTGCCTTGAGCATCAAGTCTCTCAATCACAAGCTTCAGATTAATCACTATTTTCTGCTTCATTAGCCTTTCATGTGGAGTATCTGATAAGACAGGTATTTCAGCTCCACCTGTTTCTCTTTTTGCCTAGCCTCTGAAACTGGAGGAGGCTGATGATCATTTGAATTAGAGGAGCTTGCAGTCTCCCCTTCTCTGTCATCCAAAATGGAGAATCTCTATGCCTTCCTCCTGACCATCAACAACTGGAGTTGCTTCTACTGAACCTTCTTTTGAAGCTCCCCCTCAATAGGAGCATCTTCTTCATTTGATACATGCTCCCCCTGAATGGGAGCATCCGCCATCATAGAGTCACCCTGAGCAGCTGGGTGCCCTAGCTCTACTGGAACATCTTCCATTGGTACATCAATGTGGCCTGATGCCACAGCCTCTTCAGCAACTCTACCACTAGTTTCTGGAGCACTAGTGGTGGAAGGAATCGAATCAATAAAATCCTCTGGGAGAATATCCTCAATTCTCCTTTCTGTAAAATTTAGAGCTAATTCTTCTGGAAGTTCTGAAGCTACTACTGATACTCTTTCTTTTTACTGCAATTCAGGCTGAACTTCTTCTATAGAGGGGCCTGATGATTTGCTGCTCCAACTGCTGGAACTGAAACTGACTCCACTGGCAATCTGGAATCATAGCTGCTGATCCTATTTCGTGATGAAACTGAGGCGTCGACAAAGATGGCTTCGCCTTCAGCAACTGAAGCCTTGAACAGACACCATTTTCCACAGAGAAGCCACTCTTCTTCAGGTTTCTGGACCTGATTGCTTGGCCCATTTTCTCTACAACTGCCCCAGAAAGATCAAACCGAAGTGTTTGAAGATCTTGGTAAGAAGGTGGGCATAGGGCAAGGACACATTTAACTTGCTCTTGGTGTCCGCAAATCTGATCTCTGGCAAATTTCATTCTTTCCATCATCACTGCGGCCATATTTATCTCCTTATTTGAATGGCCCAGTACATCATGTCAGAGTCGGCCTTTGTGCAAGATGAAAATGTTGCACTTCTGGGAACTAAGATTTGACAAACAATAAAATGAAGGAGGCGGTTGAAAGCAGTTAGTTGATTTATATCAAGCTTGCCATCGCTTAGCTTGAAGCCGGTCCTACAATTCCCAAACCTTTCACTTGGGCGTCCACAGTGTGAACCCAAAACCGGAAGTCTTCACATCACAACAACATCTTCAGCAACTCAGGATCTATCTAACCAGGGTTCCCTTTACTGAAGAAACTAGGGACCCATCTTCCTCTGTTCTTAAATAAACGAAGAACGCTTTTACCAGGTCCGGATAACTATCCTCGAAAACGGTGGTAACTCCCGTCCACTGCATCAGTGGGAAAGTCTCTGGAGGGTTGAAACGGAAGGAGAAGAGAGAATGACCTCAAGAAATTTTTGATGGGAGGAGGAGGAAGGTTCAAATTTGCAGAGGGTTGAGGTATGAGTTGTTAGGGCATCGCTCATGCGCAGGATGAAAAGGGGGAAAAGATAGACGATGAGATACAATCGTTCTGTCATTGATTTATGAATAATAAATGCACTGGGGAAAGTGAGGCGCCAAAAGGCGACATAAGAAGACAAAAGAGTTTGACTATTCAAACCGACTTCAATGAGAAGAGCGGTTACAAAGGATAATTTGAATTTCTTTGCTTAAAGCCATGGAGGGAAAAATTACTTAATTCTGAAATTTAATGTGCCAGTTTTAAACAAAACTTCTTTCCAAATTGCACATGCCTAATTCCCTTCTAAGAGATGTGAATCTCTCCTCGGGTAAGGCTTTGTGAAATGTCTGCTAACTGACCATTTGTATCAATAAAAGATATTTCAATATTACCATTTGCTACATGATCACGAATAAAATGATATCTAACCTCAATATGCTTGGTCCTTGAATGTTGAACTGGATTCTTGGTGAGATTAATGGCACTGGTGTTGTCACACAACAGTGGGATAGATTTGATATTTAATCCGAAATCTTCAAGTTGTTTCTTTATCCATAAGAGTTTGTACAGCAACTTCCAGCAGCTACGTATTCAGCTTCAGCTGTAGATAGTGCCACTGAATTTTATTTCTTTGAAGACCAAGATATCAAACATCCTGCAAGAAATTGACAACAACCACTGGTGCTTTTTCTATCTAATTTGCATCCAGCATAGTCAGCATCAGAATAACCTACTAATTGATTTCACAGGATTTTGGATACCACAGACCTAAGTCTTAAGTTCTAGCTAAATATCTGAATATTCTTTTTACAGAAATTAAATGTGATTCTCTAGGATCTACTTGATACCTAGCACACATACATACACTAAACAAGATGTCGGGTTCTACTAGCTGTCAAATAGAGTAGTGAACCTATCATACCTCTGTAGATCTTTTGATCTACTTTCTTACCATCTTTGTCACTGTCCATCCTTGTTGATGTGCTCATTGGTGTTGACAATGGCTTGGTATTTTCGAATCCAAACTTCTTCAGAAGTTCTTTTGTGTACTTTGCTTGACAGATGTGAGTTCCTTCCTTCCTCCTTGTTTGATTTGTAGTCCAAGGAGTAATTAGTTCTCCCATCATGCTCATTTCAAATTCTCCCTGCATCAACTTTTCAAAGTACTTGCAAAGGATTCATCAGTAGAACTAAAAATAATATCATCTACATAAATTTGAACTAGTAGTATGTGTTTGACCTTTGACTTTATGAAAAGAGTACTATCTACTTGACCTCTACTAAATCATGGTTTAAAAGAAAAGAACTAAGCCTTTCATACCAGGCTCTAGGTGCTTGCTTTAAACCATATAATGCCTTATGAATTTAAAACATGATTAGGAAATTCTATGTCATCAAAACCCGGGGTTGTTCCACATAAACTTCCTCTTTTATAAAACCATTTAAAATGCGGATTTAACATCCATTTGAAATAATGTTAAATTCAAGGCTGATGCATATATAAGTAATATTCTAATAGCCTCAAGTCTAGCTACAGGTGCATAGGTTTCATCGAAATCTATGCCTTCCTCTTGAGAATAGCCTTGAGCTACCAATCTGGCCTTGTTTCTTAAGATTGCACCAGTTTCATCCAATTTATTTCTGAACACCCATTTGGTGCCAATGACTGGACGGTCTGATGGTCTAGGAACAAGTGACCATACTTGTTTCTCTTGAACTGATTAGTTCATCTTGCATGGCTAATATCCAAGATTCATCAGAAAGAGCTTCATTGACTGTTCTTGGCTCTATTTGAGAAACAAAAGCTAGGTAGTCACAAGGAATAACATTACCTCTTGTTCTTACCCCTACGGATGGATCACCAATAATATTCTCAAGTGGGTGATCTTTCTTGTGTCTCCACTCCTTGGAAGATTTTCATGAGTAATTTCTTCTTGTTGCAAGTCTTCCATAGTTGGATCATCCTTGTCCTCAATTGATGTGTTCTTTAGTTTCTTGGACAGCTTATCTGCATCATCATTATCACTATCTTCTTCCTTTCTCAAGGAAGGTTAGTTTCATCAAAGATAATGTGTACAGACTGTTCAATTATAAAGTGCGTTTATTAAATACTCTATAACCTTTGGGTTTAGAGGTGTACCCCATAAAGATGCCTTCATCTGATTTGGCATCCAACTTACCAATGTCCCTTTTTCCATTGTTGTGGATGAAGCAAGGACATCGAAATGTCCTGAAGTGGCTGATTTTTGCTTCTTCTTTCCCTTTGAACAGTTCATTGCAGTCTTCTTCAGGATTGGCACGATCATAACTCTGTTGATAATGTAGCTTGCTGTGTTGATTGCTTCGGCCCAGAAATACCTTGGCAGATCATATTCAGATAGCATAGTTCCTGCCATATCCAATAGGGTTCTATTCTTTCTCTCAGCAATTCATTTTGCTGCGGTGTCCTTGGTGCTGAGAAATTATGCTCAATTCCCTGATCTTCACAGAACTTAGCAAACTTTTCATTCTGAAATTCACCACCATGATCTGATCGGATAGAAACATGCTGAACCTTTGATCCTTCTGAACTTTCTTGCTGAAACTGATAAAGTTTTCAAATGTGTCATCCTTATGCTCTAGGAATGACACCCATGTGAATCTTGAGTAATCATCAACTATGACAAATCCAAAGTTCTTTCCCCTCCAACTAGTAGTCCTCATTGGCCCAAATAGATCCATGTGAAGGAGTTCTAAGGGTTTTGAGGTGGTCACCACTGTCTTGACTTGAAGGAGCTCTTGGTGTGCTTTCCCTTAGCACAAGGTCTACAGACACCATCCATTTTTGCACTGACCTTAGGTAGACCTTCACAAGATTCTTCTTCAGCAATTTTCTCATGCCATCTATGCTGCAATGACCTAGTCTTCTGTGCCATAATTCAGTAGATTTATCCTATTTGCTGCCAGACAGACGTTTGATCCTTGACTTTGTCAAGATAGAGCACATACAAATTCTTTTCTCTATTAGCTTCAAAGATGACTGCTCCATCCTTCAGTATGCTGCACTTTGACTCTCTGAAACTTGATCTGATGGCCTCTGTCACACAGCTGGCTGATCTAATGAGATTGTGCTTCAATCCCTTGACTAATAACACATCTTCTATGACTATTTTTCCTTTATTATTCACAGAGCCACTGCCTATCACTGTTCCTTTCCCATTATCTCCATAAGTGACTATTCCTTCTTCAGCTTGAGATGAGAGAATAACTTCTGGTTTCCTGACATGTGCCTTGAGCACCCCCTATCCAAATACCACTTGGATGCTCGAGGTTAACCTGAATAAAATCATCAAGTTTTAGGTACCCAAATTCTTTTGGGTCCTAATGGGTTAGTGTCATTGATTTTACCTTTTATTATCCATTTCTTATGTCTTGTTGGGCATGTAGTTATGATATGTCCTAACTTGTTGCAGTGACTACAGCAGGATAGTTTGGTTACCTTTTCTAGTATTTGAAATCAGCTTTGTATGCTACATCTTGTTCAGGTACAAATTTTGGTATTGGATATGTTTTAGGATAAATTATGGTTTCTTCATTATCTGGGGGTGTATATCCTAATCCATTTTTCTTCTTACCTGATCTTCTAGCACCTTTTAATATGAGGGAGTTTTTACCATTGAATTTTTCTAATGTGCTAGATAACTGTATATTTTCTTCTGTTAGTGTTTTGATTTCAGTTTTCAGTTCATCTGAACTTACTTGTTTCTCTAATTTAGTATTTGATTATTCTTAGTTTTTAGGTCTTCACATAACAGTTCATTCTTCTTTTTAGTTCAGTTATTTGACTTTCTAATTGTTCATTTTCTGATTTTAGATCTGAGTTTGTATTTTCTATACAGACTATGTTTTTCTGCTTACTTTTAATAGTTGGTCACTTCTTTATATTTTCATATAGTTCGTTAAAGCCTCTTCTAAACTATCAGAATCTGAACCATTGCATGAATAAAAGAGGAGTCAGAAGTTACCTTGTCTTCGGCATTTGCCATGAGAGCCAAGTTGGCTTCTTCTTCTTCTATCGCTGCAGGAGCTTGACTCACTGTCTGAGTCACTACTGTTTTCCCATGCGGCTGCCATTGCCTTCTTCTTGTATTTCTTGAATCGTCTGAAGTTATCCTTCTTCTTATGTTCATCTTTCTTGAGCTTTGGACAATCTGCCTTGATATGTCCAGGCTTTTTGGACTCATAACATGTAGGTTCTCCTTTCTTCAGATCTTTTCCTTCTTGCTTCTTAAACTCTTTATTTCTCTTGAAGAATCTTCTGCCAGATTTTTAAACTTTTTGGCTAGAATTTGTTGAAGTCTTCTGAACAGCATAGCTTCTTCATCATCACTGTCCTTGCTGTTCTCATTGTTTTCCAGTGATTTTTCTGACACTTCTTCGTCAGCCTTGAGCGCATTTGACTGCTTCTTTCTGCTGGAGGATCTCCTAATCTCTCCATGTTATCTCATGGGCCATAAGGGACCAATGAGATTTCTAAGGACATTCTCTTTAGATCATTAGCTTCCTCAATGGCTGTTACTTTTGGGATCCATGAGGATGGTAAAGATCTAAGAATCTTTCTGACCATGTCTCCCATTTCATAGGTCTTTCCTAGACCAGCTAGTCCATTTGTGATGTCAGTGAACCGGATGAACATTTGAGTTATGGATTCACCTGATTGCATCTGAAATCTCTCATACTGAGTGACAGAATGTCGATTCTTGTTTCCTTTACCTTGTCTGTGCCTTCATATGTGATCCTGAGCTTTCCCACATTTCCATTGAGGATTTGTAGGCTGAAACTCTGTGAACTCCTCTTACTTAGAGCACAGCATAAGATGCTCTTTGCTTTGCAATTTAAAGAGATCTTCTTTCTGTCATCATCCTGTCCATTGAGCTTTTTCATTTGTGCCCAGGAGATCACCTTCTTCTATTATGGACCAAATCTGATAGTCGTGGCCTTGCAGAAAATACTCCATTTTGTTTTTCCAATATGTGTAATCTTCTCCATCGAACAATGGTGGTCGGTTACAGACTGATCTTTGTTGTGACTTTGGGCTGCCATGGATCTTTACTCTTCAGATCGTTGGATCCTTTCTTTGTCGAAGAGACTCGCTTTGATACCAGGTATATAGGATCTCAGGCATTGCCGTTACGCCAAAACTCGAGTTGTTGTGTAAGGATACCATCCTTCCTTATAACCCCACCATAGGGTACAGTCCCCCTGCTGGACAACTCAGCAACACCCGCAGGCAGGTCCACACCCAGACCTAGGCATGACTTGGCCACCCGGCCTCCGCCACACCCTCATTCTCAGGCGCCACAGGGTGTTAGACGCTGGCACGTGCACCTGCCTCGCAGCATGGCGCCCAACAATCTCCCCCCCATCGGCACCCCTGGGAATCGAACCCGCGACCTGCTCTCATACCAGTTGTGCCCAGATGACAAGCCCAGAGGGTGGGTGAATGGGTCTTTAAAAAATTACTCTAGAATATACTTGTAATTCAAAAACATTCACACAAACGATCTTCGAAGGAGGTTAGTGACTGTTACTTTAAGAATCAAACACAAAAGAAAACAATCACACAACATAAAGGATTATCCTGGTTCGGACCTCCTTTCCTTAGGAGTCCTACGTCCAGTCCCTGAGCAACAACTCAGGATTTCACTACTAGGGTACAGTCCCCCCAAAGATACAACAACACCCAGCTCAGCTGGTCTTCCTTCACACGAAGGGAATTACACCACCCTGGATACCCCACCAAGTCTTCCTTCACAACCGAAGGGAACAACACCGTGGATACCACCAGGTCTTCCTTCACAACCGAAGGGAATCAACACCCTGGATACCACCAGGTCTTCCTTCACAACCGAAGGGAAACAACACCCTGGATACCACCAGGTCTTCCTTCACAACCGAAGGGAAACAACACCAAGAGAGTGGAATAAGATCAAGCCCCTAGATCAAGCTTTTAACAAGCAAGGATCTGAAGCAACTAGAACTGAGAGCAAAGATTCTAAGCTAAGCACACTCTCAGAACTACACAAGCTCTCTCAAGATTTTCACTACAGAGTGGAGAGCAAAGAGCAACACGAGAAGGAATGAGTTTCCTGGCTCTTAGGATTCTAGCAGATAATTTGAATTGCTTCAAGGAGTGTTCTCTACTTCGTTGATTCTTGATCTTGTCTTTTGTCTTGAATTTATATCTTTATTTGAAATCCGGCCGTTGAAGTAACCGTTGTCTCTTAGATGGTAGACGTTAGACTGCTTGACATTTGGGAGCTTCAACAATCTTTTATTCATTTGAGCACGCAAAGAGATAATGTCTTCTGCGTCAGTATGGTCCAACGTTGTATGACAGAACATCTTTAGGACCCTGCACACATTAAATGCTAGAAAAGTAGACAGCTAAGTTGTATCTTGTTGTCAGTAAACGTGACATGAGTTTCCACCAAAATAGTAATGCCAAATAGTTTGATCTAAAGATGTTGACAGAGTATGCACGATAATGAAAAGATATCATCTGCATGCATGCAGTAGATACGTTCTGTCTTCATTAAATGCACATCAGTCAGACAGATAAGAGAAGACTTTGACAATTCAACGTTTTAAATATCAAGTCGATATAAACTATAAAGATGTTATCTATATGACTTATGAAATCGTTATGAATAAGTCAGTTGACCGAGTCGTTATGAAACAGAAGAAATCGTTGTGAAACACTTAAAAAATCGTTATACAAAGCAAATCGATATGAGCACTTATAGATCGTTACGGCGAACAAGTCTTTGCGAGTTCTGAAGAAAATCGTTGCGCAAAGCAAATCGTTGTGAGCGCTTAAAGAAATCGTTACGGTAACTGATGAAATCGTTACAACAAGCAAGTCGTTGCGAGTTCTAAAGAAATCATTATGATTACTTATAGAATCGTTATGACAGGCAAGTCGTTACGCTTTCTGAAGAAATCGTTGCGATGACTTATAGAACGTTATGACAAGCAAGTCGTTACGCTTTCTAAAGAAATCGTTACGATGATTTAGAATCGATATGACAAGCAAGTCGTTACGCATTCTAAAGAATCGTTGTGATGACTTATAGATCGATATGACAAGCAAGTCTTTACGCTTTCTAAAGAATCGTTGCGATGACTTATAGAATCGATATGACAAGCAAGTCGTTACGCTTTCTAAGAAATCGTTGCGATGACTTATAGAATCGATATGACAAGCAAGTCGTTACGCTTTCTAAAGAAATCGTTACGATGACTTTAGAATCTTTACAAGATCGACTTGTTTGAAACCTTTCCAGTCCTACAAGGAAATCGTTAAAACACTTATGAAATCGTTGTGACTTTCAACAGAAGTCGATGTAGACTTAGAGAAATAGATTAAAGCTTCAGAGAAGTAAGCATACCTTTATTGCTTGTTTGACCTTGGTAATTCCCTGTACTTAAGACATATGAAATATTCATTATATTGATAATTCTTGTTTTTTGGTTTTGTTAATAATCAAAATATATAATTAAAATTACATGGGGACAGACTGATCATCAATTGGGTATATAGGATCTCAGGCATTATCGTTACGCCAAAACTCGAGTTGTTGTGTAAGGATACCATCCTTCCTTATAACCCACCATAGGGTACAGTCCCCCTGCTGGACAACTCAGCAACACCCGCAGGCAGGTCCACACCCGACCTAGGCATGACTTGGCCAACCCAGCCTCCGCCACACCCTCATTCCCAGGTCGCGCCCAGGGTGAGACGCTGGCACGCGCACCTACCTCGCAGCATGCCGCCCAACAATCTCCCCCCCAGCGGCACCCCTGGGAATCGAACCCGCAACCTGCTCTGATACCAGGTATATAGGATCTCAGGCATTGCCGTTACGCCAAAACTCGAGTTGTTGTGTAAGGATACCATCCTTACTTATACCCACCACAGGGTACAGTCCCCCTGCTGGACAACTCAGCAGGTCCACACCCGACCTAGGCATGACTTGGCCAACCCGGCCTCCGCCACACCCTCATTCTCAGGTCGCCCCGGGTGAGACGCTGGCACGCGCACCTGCCTCGCAGCATGCCGCCCAACAATCTCCCCCCCCAGCGGCACCCCTGGAAATCGAACCCGCGACCTGCTCTGATACCAGGTATATAGGATCTCAGGCATTGCCGTTACGCCCAAACTCGAGTTGTTGTGTAAGGATACCATCCTTCCTTATAACCCACCATAGGGTACAGTCCCCCCCTGCTGGACAACTCAGCAACACCCGCAGGCAGGTCCCACACCCGTACCTAGGCATGACTTGGCCAATCTGGCCTCCGCCACACCCTCATTCTCAGGTCGCCCCAGGGTGAGACACTGGCACGTGCACCTGCCTCGCAGCATGCCGCCCAACATTTCTCTGTTTGGTTTCTGAATAAGACTTTCACAAGTTTTTTCATTAGAATTAGCAGAGTTCTTGTTCGCAGCAGCTTTAACAATGTTAGTTTTATTTTATTTTCATTTTTCTTATCTCTCACAGAAGCAACCTTGTGTTTTTAGTATTTCAATTCATGTTGAAGCTTCTTTTTTCAACTTTTAATGCAACAACTTCTTTTTCTGAAATTTGAAGCTTGCTTAGCATGACATCCAAAACCATTTTTCATCTTGTTCTTTTCATTTTCAATTGAGCAATTTGTTTTTCCATATCACATTTTATTACTGAATTGCTACAATCATTATCTAATGGTTTGTCATGTAACAAGCATTCAATCTTTCTCTTTAAGTGACAATTTTCTTCAACAAGTTGTTTGCATCTTTCATTTATTTGATGATCATGAGCTGTTAGAAATCTGTTTATTTAATTGGTCATTATCAAATTTGAAGTTTTCATTGAGATCAATCAATTTTCATTTTCATATTTCAAATCAAGATTTTCATATTCCAATTGATCATGATGTTCTTTCAACTTGGACAACTTGTTTTCACACTATTTTTGATTTTATCTTTCAAACTTTCTTTTTTAGAATTCAGTTTTCTGAACTTCAATTTTCAAATTCTCATTTTCTTGTGAATGATCTTTATCATTGTTTTGGAGCAATTCAAGTGTATTTTTCAAATTTTCACTGTCTTTGTGGCAATGTTTTAAGTCTTTTTCAAATCTTTATTTTAGTGTTCAGCTTTGCATTAAGATTTTACATCTTTTCACAGAATTCAATCAATTCAACATAATACATTCTTTCATCTACATCAGAGTCAGAATTAGAATACATAAATGGATCTGGAATTGATTTACTGACCTTGTAGACCCATTTGAACTCTTGTGTTTTGAAGAGGATGAAGAATGCTCTGAGCTCTTAGAATGTGCAGTGAGAGCCAAACCTTCTAAATTGTTGATTTTCTGGATTCATTGAGGCTCTTCTTTGCCATTGAGCATTGTGAATTCTTTTTGCCCCTTTTTCTTTGTGCTTCCTTTGAAAACCTGATGAAAGTAAGATGGTGATTTCTCTGAATTATAACAGGAAATTCATTGCAAATTAAAGAGATTTGCCATTATACCAAAACTCAAAAACTATTAGATCTAATCACAGTGAATCAGTGTAACAAGGAATTAGATCTAACAATTAGAGTGGCTAACCCTCTCTGATACCATTGTAGGATCGGATAAGTGGATAATGGCAAAGCTAGAAGGGGGGTTGAATAGATTTGCAGCGGAAACTAAAGCAATTTAAAAATTACTTCGAATTAAGATATCTATTCAAATGAAACCCCCACTGAACAGAGCAATATGTGTGATTAGTGTGTGTGAGCAAATTAATTAGAAGTGTGAACGAAATCCCTATGCATGCATCTAGCGTAATACAAAGACAAACCACAATTCAAACAACTGCACAGAGGATTTTTAGGTGGTTCAGAAATCACCTCCAGTGACTCCTACATCCACCCCTCACACAGTGAGGCTCCACTACTCAAAAGAGTACAACTCACACTCGAGCACGACGACTCCAAACACCCTTGAGCACGACGACTCAAGAAACAACCGGAGCACGACGACTCCAAACCCTTTGAGTACAATGACTCAAAGAAAACCCAGGAGATTGGTATGACGACCTACTCCAAACCACTTATGAGTACGACGACTCACAAGCACTTGAGCACAATGGCTCAAAACGGAGCACTACAGCTGCAAACCTTTGGACCACGAAAGATCCAAGTTCTTCTAGAACAAGCTCAATTAGAGAATAGATCCTCTAGCCCGATCTATCTCAATACAATGATAAAAATCGAACAAACAGAATTAAGTGATCTGTGTAGAACACATGCACAGATCACACAATGAAAAACTGGATGAACACTCCAAGAAAATAAATGAAATAGTTGTGACTTGGATGTTCCTTGATGAAGAAGACTTGCAGAAGCTTGGATTGAAGATGCTTTAAGGAATTCGTTAGAGATCTTCTTCAATCCACGATGCTCTGCTTCAGAGGCATCCGGATTGCCAGTTCTTCTTCTTCCTTTGCTGCTCTTCTGCTCCTCAATCTGATGGCGCTGCTCTGCTCCCTTTCTGGATGCTGATACTTTATCCTCTCTCCTCTTCTCTTCTCTTCTTCTTCACGTTCTCCTTCCAAACAGCACTGCTCTGCTACCTTTTTCCCTTTCTGCAGCCGCCACACCCTTTTCTGGAGATGTCTGGTCTCTCTCCTCGTGGGATGGCCTTGGAGTACAAGAAACATGGGTATTTATAGCCCCATATGTCCATAAGTAGCCTTGGGGTACGTGGGCACAAAACCTAGGTCAAATCCCTTAATTCCCAAGCAGCCACGTGTCCAGAGAAATTCACATTTTTGAGTTTCAGCAGGAGTGTGTCGACACTACCACTGAGTATGTCGACACACTGTCCCATTTTTCCAAAAAGGGTCTTCTGGATGCTGGGTCTAGTGTCGACACGACCACAGACTGTGTCGACACGACCACAGACTATGTCGACACGACCACAGACTGTGTCGACACGCTGTCCCAGTCAGACAAATGGATCTCTTGGAATCTAGGTCTAGTGTCGACACGACCATGGACTGTGTCGACACACTTGACCCTGTTTTCATGAAAAAGCTTCAGGACTCTGACCCAGTGTCAACACCATCATGGGTGTGTCGACACTACCATGACAAAATCTGGATATTCCTGAAAATTTAACACATAAGCCATTAGTACAAGATATTATCATTAAAATATGAGATATTAAACATCAAAAATATGTTGTTTAAGCATTATTGTGATATGTATAAAATGTATAACATGTTCAACATGTCATCATCAAAATCACAATATGTCATCATCAAAATCAAAGTATGAGTGATGTTCATTGGTCATCATTAAATACAACTTTAAGAAATTCCAAAACACACTCAACCCAACACACTTGAGGTTAGTGTTGCAGGCTTTGAGGAGTCACCAACTTTACGCCAAATTCAGCAAGTGTGATTTTTGGCTATAGGAGGTGCACTTTCTGGGTCACGTGGTTTCTGGTGCAGGTGTGGCGGTTGATCCCGCCAATGTTGAGGCTATGGTTTCTTGGGGCCAGCCCACTACAGTTGCAGAGGTTCACAGTTTTCTGGGCTGGCAGGCTACTACAGGAGGTTTGTGCAGGACTTCGCCAGAGTTGCAGAGCCTTTGACCCAGTTGACCAGGCGGGAGACTCGGTATGTGTGGACAGCAGAGTGCGAGCGCAGTTTTTAGGAGCTGATGAGCCAGCTGACTTCAGCTTCGATCCTTGTGGTACCTTCTGGCAGCGGTGGCTTTGTTGTCTTCACAGATGCGTCAGGTACTGGTTTGGGTGCTGTCTTGATGCAACACGGTCGAGTAGTACTGCTTATGCTTTTCGTCAACTGAAGAAGCATGAGCAGCACTACCCGACACACGACCTGGAGCTTGCAGCGGTCGTGTTCGCCTTAAGGTTGTGGAGACACTACTTGTACGGTGAGGTGTTCGAGTTTTCATAGATCATCGCAGCTTACAGTACATCTTCACGTAGAGAGATCTGAACCTCAGGCAGCGCAGGTGGCCCGAGTACTTGAAGGACTACGACTTTACCCTTTCCTATCACCCGAGAAAGGCTAATGTCGTAGTAGACGCTTTGAGTAGGAGAGCCCACTTGAGTTCTTTGTTGGTTAGACACTGGAGACTTCTGGAGGATGCCACTCAGGGTGTGTTCACACCGTCTAGCCTCCAGGAGAGAGCAGTGTTGGCCAGCATGATAGTTCGTCTGTCGATATACCAGCAGGTGCTTAAGGCGCAGAGTGCAGATGAGGACTTGGCGGACATGTTTTAGTTGCCCGAGGTAGCACTGGATGATGATAGCGAGGTTCGGTTCTGCGACAGACTCTACGTTCCAGACGACGTCAAGGAGGAGGTACTTGTTGAGGCGCACCGATCACGATACTCTATTCATCTTGGCTCCACCAAGATGTACCATGACTTGCGGGTACTCTTTTAGTGGCCTGGGATGAAGAGAGATATCGCTGAGTTTGTTTCGCGCTGCCTACATGTCAGCAGGTGAAGGCAGAGCACCAGCGTCCTGGTGGTGAGCTGCAGTCGCTTCCCATTCCTGTGTGGAAGTGGGAGCACGTCACCATGGACTTTGTTTCTGGCTTACCTTGCACTTCTTAGGGGCACGACAGTGTTTGGGTCATCATCGACAGGCTGACGAAGACCGCTCGCTTCCTTCCAATCAGAGCAGCGTGGTCAGTAGATAGAATGGCTCGGTTGTTTGTGGACAGGGTAGTACCTTTGCACGGGACCCTGGTCTCTATTCTCAGATAGAGATCCGAGGTTCACTTCTCGCTTCTAGCGCAGCTTTCAGCGGGCACTTGGCACTGGGCTGAGGTTGAGTTCGGCTTACCACCCACAGACAGACGGGCATTCAGAGCAGAGCATTCAGACCCTCAAGGACTTATTGAGAGTGTGTTTCTTAGATTGGGTGGCACGTGGGAGTCGAACCTTCCCATGGTGGAGTTTTTGTATAATAACAGCCTTTACTCCAGCATTGGGATGGCGCCCTACGAGGCTCTGTATGGTTGACTGTGCAGGACACCGTTGCACTGGCATGAGGTTGGCGAGAGGCAGTTGCTGGGTCCAGAGTTGGTGCAGAATTGTGCAGACACCGTGAGACTGGTCAGGCAGAGGTTGCAGATAGTGCAGAGCAGGCAGAAGAGCTACGCCGACGTCCGTAAGAGGCCGCTTGAGTTCGAGGTCGGCGACAGTGTGTTCCTTCGAATCTCTCCCACCAAGGGCGTTCTCAAGTTTGGGAAGAGGGGCAAGCTCAGCCCAAGGTTTGTTGGCCCCTTTCCCATCCTGGAGCGGGTTGGCGAGGTCGCTTACTAGTTAGCTCTTCTGTCCGAGATGGCAGGTGTCCACGACGTCTTCCACGTGTCGTAGCTGAGGAAGTACATGCCAAACCCGACGCATGTACTCGACTACTCGCAGCTAGAGGTCGCCCCCGACCTGTCCGTGCCGGAGTACCCAGTCAGTGTGGTAGACCACAGGGTGCAGCAACTTCGCAGGAAGCCGATCCCGCTCGTCAAGGTGGTTTGGGAGCACGCACCGGTGGCGAGGCCACTTGGGAGTGAGGACGAGATGCGGGAGCAGTTTTCCTTACTTGTTCGAGTGACAGGTACTTTGTTTACCATGGTTTCCCTAGTTTCGCCCTTAATTTTGAGGATGAAATTGTTTTTTTGTTGGTTAGATTGTAACATCCCTATTACCTTGTGGGTCAAGAGCTCTCGGTTGGGATCTCGACATGCAGGGCTGTCGCCTTCTGAAGGCGACAGAGGTAGCCGTCACGTTTAGGTTGGAAACGCGCCGGCCGCCCCTGTCGCGATCTAGTTCTGACAGCATACAAGTCATTTGTCATTTTGCTGTCTGGACGGTGGAGACACGTATTGGCATGCATGCTTGAACGCGACATACTGACCCGTCGCGATCAGGTGTCAGCGTTGCATGCATGCTACGTGTTGGGATTGGCAGTCTGGGTTGCAGACTTTAAGATCGTGATGTATGAGGGTTTCATGTTATAACGCGACGACCAGGGACGTCGCGTTCTTAACGTCTGTGTTAAAACTGCTCAGCCCGAGAGCAGAAGTCCCATTTGGCCAATTTGTTGTCTTCTTCCCCTTTCTGTGGCGTTTCCCCTGTGTGGAGCTCCGTGGGGAGCTTGGATGACCATTGTGGCTTGAATTGGTAAGTTTGTATGGATTGAACCTTTCACTTTGTATTCTTCTTCTTCTTCTTCTCCTTCTCATTCTCTGTGTTCTTCTTGCTTGGTGTGATTTCTCTCCATCGACCTAATGGAGGAGATCGAGCTCGGTTCGTGGGACGTCGTGGAGCATTGGAGCTCGGAGGTGGAGGGGTGCAATCCTACGAGAAGACCCTAATAGGGTGGTTCTTCAAGTTGAGGTAGGGACCCAAACCTCCACCTAGATCTCCATGCTAGGTCCCTACCCCAATTCCAAGCCTAGAATCCTTGTTCTAGGAGTTGCTTTCGTCCTATGATCCATGTGTGATGATATGTGGTTTGGTTACATGAATCTATGTTTCATGGGTTGTGCATGTGGGGAGTATCTTATTTGCATGTGAGTGAAGTGAGTGTTTCTTGACTTTTCATGCATGCAAGGGGTTTCCTTGGGTGGTTTGTGCTATAATTGAAGTGTTTCCATCATCTCCTTGACCCCCTCCCCTATTTGTACCACTTATGAGGCTTTTGGGGTGTAAGGGTTGCTCTTGTTGAGCACTCGGCTATGGTCGCAACAGGTTTTCTAGTTGCGACCAGGTCGCGACGTATCGGGGCATCGCGTTCTCTTGAACGCGCCCCGGACCCGCCGCGTCATGCTAACGCGATGGGTACGTGGCTGGCATTCAAGTGCTCATGGTCTTCCTTATTGTGACCTCTGTCTCCATCGCGATGAGATCGCGACAGGGTATGTGTCGCAATCAATCGACTCGGGCTTGTTGCGGTACTCTTAGCCGCCGCGACCTTATCGCGAAGCGCTTACTGGTCGCCTTCTATTTTCCTTGTCGCGACAGGCAGAACCATCATGTTCTGGTTGCGACGGGTCGATACATCGCCTCTCTAACCGAGAGCTGAGTGTAGACCTGTTGTGTTTCCGCTTCTGCTGCGACTCGGTTTTTCTTGACACCTGTGTTGTCCCTAGTGCAGTGCTACTACTAGTCTCTCTTCGCCCGGTGCTAGGCACTTGAGGGCTTGTCCACGAGACAGGTTGTTACCGTTACCTCAGACCCCCGGTCCCCGCGCACCTGTGTCAGAGGGTGTTGCTCCGGGCGGCGGGTTTGCTTGAGTCGTTGACTCTGGTAGCAGTAGGGGAAAACGGTGGGACAACGGCTTGAGTCGTTTGTAGGGCTCTCTAGCTGAGTCTGGGACGCCGGTGGTTGGTAGCTCGTACGGCACAGATCAGCTAGTCCTTTTCTCACTGCCTCACTCTACGTGGTTCCGGAACCATTTAGAGGGGTCAGGCGTGGGACCGTATGGCCAGACTACGACAGTTGTGGTTGTTCTTGTTCCGCGTCTCACTCTGACGTGAGGTGCTAGACATGGACCGTTGGTCGAGGGTAAGGCGCGTGGCGCACCTAACCAGCTGACTAGTGTAGTGTTATGTAGCTAGTGTGTTTGTCCAGGCGGTGTCTACTGTCTGTGTTACAGCTGGGTTCTTGTGGTGCGTTGGTTTACACGGGTTTTCCGGTTCCGCTGTGTAGCCTAGACTAACGACCGTGTAGTTTCTTTCACGCTTCCGCACTTGACTCTGTTTAATAGAATAGACTTTACTATTTTATTTAATTATTGCACTTAGTTCTATTCTACTGTTAGAACCAGTGGGAGATTGGTAGTCCTACTGGGCTTCTTCGTGAATCTCACTGTAATCACGGGATTAGGTCTCCAAAGATGATGATTAAAAATAACGAAAAGAGACCGTGATCGCCACCAAAGCAGTTGCAAAGAGATGTAGGACGAGGGAAGATGTTAACTACTTTGAAAAAGGAATAAAAAGTGAGGAAGGGTACCTAGTCCTGTGAACGTGACAGGCCCGGTGTCGCCTTATTGTGAACGCGACGATGGAGGTGCCTCTTTCCGGTCTTCTGAACACGACGCGCAGACTGTCGCCTTCTTCAGATCGCGGCAAGATTATTGTCGCCTTCTGCTCTAGAAGATGAAGAGTGTGGGTTTCTTTCTTCCTACTCCTCAGCTGGCCAAGGGGCAAGAGCCTCGTGCTGCTACTGTCTTCTAACACCTTACAAGAAGATCAAAACAATAAAACACCCATTAGAAATTTGTTTTATGTAGAATCTATCCCAAAACAAAGAGTGAACATGAACTAATTGGGAGGAACTCACCTGGGGTGGGGTTTTAACCCCTTTGGGTGATTAAAAACGGTGTGTGTGTGGTGTTCTAATGCAAATATATGAAAAGAAATCGATCTAACATGCATGCATGAAGAGAAAAAGGATGAAAAGGAGAGAGAGAAAGTGTAGATGAGGAGAAAACGCCCTGGGGGCAGTTCCTGGTCGTCTGGAGGCTGAGAGCTCTTGTGAGAACTCGTAGCTCTCTGTGAGAGGAAGAAGCAGATGTCGGCCTTGCCCTAAACGATGCTCTATGAAGGGATTTATACCCCATTATTCCTGAACGGACTGAGAGGAGAATAATAGGCAATGGTCCGAATTTGGGTAGGTGTACTCAGGCAAGGGGAATCAGAACTCGGAAAGGACTTTCTAAGGATGGTCTCCTTTGAATTTGGAAGGATTTGGACGCCTCTAGACCCACTAAAAGACGGACTATTCATCAATAGCAAGGGTCCAAGTTGGGTTAGGAAAGGGTACATTGCAAGGAAACCAGAACGCGACTGCCTCCTCGTCGCTACTAGGTCGCGACACCTCGACACGTCGCCTTCCATAGAAGGAAACCTTTTAAGCATTTTTCTAGCGATTTTTCAGGGAATTAAAATGCCAAATGAGAACGCGACGTATCGAGGTGTCGCCTTCTGAAGATGATCGATTCTGGCTTGAAGGAAAATCGGTGTGAGGAGGAACGTGACATGAATAGTATCATCTTCTGAGTAGAACGCGATAGGGCTATTGTCGCCTTCATGAACTTCCTGCATATAGCCCAATCAAAATGTCTGATCTCCTTGCATGGTATCGGATTGATGTGCAGTTTGAAGCGTTGGACTCCTAACTCAGAGAGCTATGAGATACTGATGAAGACTGACTGATTTGACTAGGAAGAACCCACCAGGTCGATGAACTAATGAAAAATATGATCGGATAAAACCAGCTAGGTGACGATGTGCCAACGTGGGGCATCAATGATATGACAAGGAATTGGCTCCACTTATGGGCCAGAAATGGGTGTCTACAGATTGCCTCTCCTTGATGCCTGCTTTGCAAGGGATTGGAGCGATAATGGAGCGGTGATGGCATAAAATAACGATGTAGTGGAATGAAGCAGAATGAGATGAAAAGTGGGCATCAAGGTAAAGAAACACCCATTTTGAGTGAATAAGCAGCGAGAATTATCCATCGATCTTCGAACATGGCTGGAACAGAATGCAGGGATGGTTCAAATTCTGGGACGAATAAAGATCAAAAGAAAGAAATGATCAACCTCTTGATCAAGAGGTACCCTTGCTATTTTTAACCTGCAGGTTTCGTTCATTAGGGGATAGTGCTGCCTGGCGGGTCGATTCGACTCTGGCCTTTGAGCGATTCACGACTAATGAGCAGATCAAAGGGGAAAGGAATGACTTATATAATGAATGGGGATGAGAGGAATCCTGAATAGGAACCATACTGGCAAACTAGACCGAGCAACTAGCTCGAAGAGAACTTTTAATTCGGAATGGAATGAAATTTCTGTTTGAGAAATGAAGATCTGGGTTGAAACATCATCGCGAAGATGGCTTTAACTAATCATGAGGCATGAAGCTCAAAGATCCTAAGTGATGCATGCTGGGCTAAAAGAAAAGAAATCAGAAAATAAAATGCAAAGAAAACTAGAAAATAACAAATACTCAAGGATAATATTGCTAGACAAAATGAGCAAGGGTCAAGACAATTCGCATCCCCGGCGTGCGATAGAATCCATCGTCCCCAAGCCATACCATCTAACAGCCTATCCAACGATTAACAGTGCGCACCTAGATCATCCTTGTTTTTGGTGAAGGGGAACTCAGATCCTGGAACACACTGAGAACCAGCCTGTCCTTGAGATGATATAGTAGGGTAGATACCATATACTAATGCAGGGATTAAGGTTAGAAATACTTACCTGAACTTACCTGACATGCTGTCTTTTGATTTTCTAATTTTTTCGATTTTTTGTTTTTTTGAATTTTTCTGTGTTTTCTAATTTTTATGGATTTTCACAATATAAAGCAATAAAGATAACAAGATGCAACTTAGAATGCACCAAAACAATTGAAGAACTTAATGCATACGTGTAAACATATCTCAAAGTGGCAATAGAACTCACAAGAATGCAAAGGAATTAGCCAAAAAAACTCAAACATTGAAGGCGACAGTATGACCGTCACTACCTTAAAGTGACGTGACGATAACGCTGTCGCGACCAGGTGGCAACGTGTCGATACGTCACGATCACAGGTTTTGCGCCCAGAACACAAAAGGCAACCCGAGATCTCCATGTTTGCTTCTCACTTGGACTCTTAAGGCTTCCTAGTCCGGGTTTAACTTCCATTAGCCTTCCTAAACCCTCTCCCACCATGAATAGGAGTTCTAAAGGTCTATAAATAAGGGGGGAGTGGTCCAAATTCAGAGTTCACCCTCTCTCTTCTTCTCTTCAAGCCCCCAAGTCTCCCATGGCCATGAAGAGAGCTCCAAGTGCTCCCATGGGTGAAGAGGCTTCCTATGGAGGTCCCAAGCGCGCCAGGACATCCTTTAGCGAGCTCCTGAGGTTGACGGAGGTCCCCAATCATCTGAGTAGCAACGGCGATGTAAGAGAGGTATGTAAGATGATCTTTTCAATTTTCAGTGATTTTCAACTTCGAATTTCTACATTAATTCATGTTCTCTTCTTCTCCTCTCTTTCTTTTTCTTTCCTCCTCTAGCTCTTCCCCAGCTCCCGCCGATACTCTAAGCTCACGTGGATAGCACTCATGATCAAAGCTCTACCCATGCATGTGATCCGCGCCTTGAGAGAGTGGGGTTTGGGGGGTATCTTGATAGCCGCCCATAACTATCATAGGATTTCCTTTGATTGGCATAGCATCACTGCTTTGTTCGAGCTTTGGCACCCAGAAACTAACACTTATCTTTTCCCAAAATTTGAGGCCACCGTCTTACTTGAAGAGGTTGAAGCATTTATGGCGTTACCCAAAACTACAAGGGGAGATGAGCAGAAAACATGTTACACCGTTGAGCCTATCAACCCAAAACTCATCCTAGGTGAATTTATGATGGATCCCGAAGATGTGTATACCATGATTAGCCCTCAACACATTCACCTAGTTCCCTTGTCTAAGTGGGTCATATCACATTGCAAAAATAAGTGCGGGAATTACCAAGAGATAGCCAAAGCCGTGGCTATATGCTTGAGTGGGGTGGTACTCTTCCTGTCCGGGATCACCTCTTAGACCATGCAAGCCTTAGCGCAATTAGCGGTGTATGGCGAGGACTCTCTCTCTCTCATGCGGTTTTAGCCTATCATTATGCGGGCTCACATCGGCGGCTACAGGGGGCCCACTTTATGGCTTTATGATCTTTTTGGAGTGCTGGTTGGGAGTGAGGATAAAATTCAAACCTGTAGAAAATCCCACTACGGAGAGCCGGATCTTTGGGTGCCATCCATTGTGCTTCATCAGCGGAGCGGCCAAATTCTCCGATCGCATTGTGTGCAGGACGGCGGACAAGAAGACTCGGAGTGCATGGCGACTATACCTCAATACACTTCCGATAGAGCACTTCGCCATGGACATAGCGGCGCTACGCAGAGTGGACATCTGGCTTGCCCTTGGGCGCGGACTGGACCTACAGCTTGTGGGGAACATGGCGATGGTTCTCTACAACCCTCATAGGTGCTATCTTCAGATCAGGAAGCCAAGGACAAAGCTACTTCAGCCATCACACTTGCCTCCTATGAAAGCGAGACTCCTGGGAGATCCAAAGGATGAGTAGGCTGTGCGGAGCGCGCCAGTGATGTGGCGCGTGTGTGCCACTCACGCCCTACCACCCATGGTGCACGAGGAGCGCGAGACATATCTGGCATACCTCAGACAGTACAGAGAGATTCGACCACGTGAGGACCGGGACTAGCAAGAGTGACATGATTGTATTTTTTGGATTTTGGGAGATTTGATGTATTGGGAGGATGATACAGATGTATCAGACATTTTATGATGATATTCAGCTTTTATTTGATGTATTCATTTGAGATTTGCAATGAAAATATGAATTTTTAAGTGTTCTGTGAACAAACTGAAAAGGCGACACAGTAAGGGTCGCGACCTAGAAAGCGACAAGTCAACTGTCGCGACCAATGTCATGAACGCGACGGGGAGACTATCGCGACATAAACAGAAGGCGACGGGCTCATTATCGCGATCACAGGACTAAGGCGGTTTGAATTTGGGGCCCCACGCACCTCCTTCTCTTTCCCTCTTTCACTCTTCTCTCTCTTCTCTCACCCTTGTTCTCCGGCGACAGAGCTCCGCCCCCTTTTCTTCCTCTCCGACGATTCCCGGCCGGCGGCGACGGTGGCAGGCCTTTCTCCATTTTCTTCTTCTTTTCTCCCTCGTTTCTCTTTCTCCCTCTCCGGTGACCCGTGGCAATGGAGGGCGGTGAAGGCGGCGGTGGGCACTGCGATGGGCGCCGGAGAACCAAGAAAACAATCCACCGGCGGAGGACGGCCGAGGAACCGTCTATGGCGATGGGGGAGGAGACTCCGGCGCTCCCCATGGAGGTGGACCTCCAGGAACTGCCGAGCGAGGAGGAGGCCGCTGGCCCCAAAAGGGTAAGTGATCAAACTTTAGACCTTGTGTGATTGAGGTTGTGGGATGGGGTGAAAGGAGGTGCTGAGCACCCCATCGTAGGGCTTTGGCCCAAGGTGGAACGACTGGGGAACGACTACTGGCCACCCTCGGTCACCCTGTGAATGCGACAGATTGCCTATCGCATTATCAGGGTGAACGCAACACTCCGGGTGTCGCATTCAGAAGGCGACGGGTCGACCTGTCACCTTCAGAAAGCTGAACGTGACTCCTGTTGTGTCGCCTTCAGAAGGCGACAGGGGGCCTGTCGCGATCTGAGCAGAGTGCTATTTTGGGGAATTCAGACTGACATTTGTGCTTTTGTGGCTATTTTGCAGAGCGAGCTACGGTCCCGACTGGGGTGGGCCGTCGTCCGGGCAGTCTACCAGGGGCTGCCGGACTTCTAGAGGACGCGTCTGGAGCAGATGGGGTTCGGCCCCTTTCTTAGGTTAGAGGAGCTCACGCCCGATGTGGTGCTAATTCAGGCACTGAAGGAGCGGTGGGACCCTGAGTGCCACGCCTTCCTTCTCCCGTGTGGTTATATGATCCCCACACTGGAGGATGTGGTACAGATCACTGGCCTGAGGGTAGACAGCCAGGCGGTGACAGGGGTGACGTACACTTTCTATCGGGAGATGGTGAAGAGGCTCCTAGGACTGGAGGAGATGAGGGAGAGGTCGTCCCTAGTGGCGAGGACGAGACTACAGGCGAGCTTGGGGGTGGCAGATGCGCACCACCAGACCGGAGAGGGCCAGACAGAGCCCGATTGACAGCGGATGCCAGGGCAGCGCTGGCAAAGGAGGAGGGAGCAGCGGCAGACAGAGACCTGAGATGCTTCTTGATTCTCGTGATCGAGAAGCTGATCTTGGGGACACGAGGAGACCCAGTGAGCTGCCGATGCTTGCCCTTGCTGGAGGATCTGACCCAGGTGGGCAGCCATGCATGGGGTGCAGCCCTCCTGGCCCACCTCTTCGACAACCTGAGTACCTCCGGTACAGAGACGGGGGTAGCCGGGTTCTTCCTGTTTCTACATGTATGCTTCTCACCCTTACCCTTTATTGCTTTTCCTGCTTATTTTAACTGATTGTGATACTGACTATGTTGTTTTGCAGGTGTGGGCATACTACTACCTCCCCTCCCTAGGCCGGGGAGTGCCGAGGAGGCCAGGCGCTGTGCCGCTCCTGCAACGCTGGCGGTTTCACCGCGATGAGTGGTCCTTGCACCTACAGGTGACCCTTATCCAGGACGCGTTAGACGCCGTCCCCTTTGGGCACGTGAGTACCTCTACCCTTTTCAACCCTTCCTTAATTTGTAACTGACAATTTGCTAATGAGCTTTCTATCTGTGATGTGCAGGTTGAGTGGACTCCCTACGCTGGGGAGGATGACGCTGACCAGCCGTAGGTGGAGCAGGGCCGCCCCTATTTCGGTAGGGAGATCTGGCTCCATGCCTTCAACACGGTGGTACTTCTCCACCTACGGCTAGTCGCACGGACCTAGGGGCTCCACTAGGCGGCAGTGGAGTTCCCGACCCGGCAGAGGGTGTGGGAGAGGCCATGCCACAGCTTTCGGGGCATCCAGCAGGTCACTGACTGGAGAGAGAGAGTCCGGGAGCAGCTAGAGGACTGGCGGCAACGGGGCCGAGTGGTGACCTCCGAGGCCACTAGTGACGAGGACTACTTCCGTGCCTACGCACAGAGGTACGGGGCCCAGGTGTACAGGGGGACCCGACGACCGGTGACTGTTACTAGCTTAGCCTCTTCTAAATATTTGCAATTGTTAATCCTTTGGCTAACCTGACCTGTGTTTGCAATTTGACCCCGAGGGCCGGATCGCCTCCCTCGAGGGTGTGCTCCACTCCACGATCCAGCAGAGGGATGACCACCTGCAGACCGTGACAAAGCTGGTGAGCGTTCTATATCCTGTCCTTCTATTCCTTACTTTAGTTGACTAACTCTTGTGTTCTTCTTTGCAGCGCGCCGAGCTGGAGCGCGCGCATCAGATGGTGGGGGGTGCTTCGACTTCCCGGGACGAGCCTGGTTGCTTCGTACTGGAGGGTCGGCGGGCGGCAGCGATGACTCGGGCGGAGGATGCCATGGCCCAGCTACGTGAGCGGGTGAGTTATTAATTACTTGTCCCTTGTTTTTTTTATTTCCCTTATTGACAAATGTTTGACTTGCAGGAGGCGGAGTTGAAGGATGCTCTGGCGCAGACGACCGCGCTAGAGGTGGAGATTGCAGAGTTACGCCTATGCCCTCAGGCAGATGAGGCGACGGGACTGCGTCGGGAGGTGGATGTGCTTCGTTCGCAGCTAGGGAGCGAGCGACATCGCCAAGAGTTTCTAAGGTCAGAGATGAGGGGGTTGGAGAGAGCCTTGTCCCTGGTCGGGCGCATTCACTCATCGACCAGCAGGAGCGGCATCCCTAGCGGATCGGTAGGGCACTACTTGACATGTTCCTCCAGACGACAGAGGAACGAGGAGGAGGGACGACGGCGCGAGGGGGCAGCCGAGGGGAGCACGACAGGACCGAGGGAGATGGCCCCTCCACCTTCCCGCCCGCCTGAGGGTACAGGGGAGAGTGTTTGAGGACTTGTACTTTGCCCCTTTTTGTTCATGTTATGATGATGATGTAGATATGGAATAGAATAGAATGGAATCTTTTGTCTATGGAATGTGATTGTGTGACAGTGACGAGTGAGATATGAGTGCCGCTTTCTTTCTTCTGCCGCGACCTGCACACTTAGGATAATCATGAAGACAAGTTAGATCCGATCTTTGACTTAGCCCCTTGCCTTAAGCATGACAAGTAACCAATCTCGATAAATGGTCAAGGGGCTAAGCCTTATTAAAATAGGCGAAAAGACATAAATGAATAAATGACATGAATGAATGAATGAGTAAAGTGTTCTTTGAGATTTTGAAAACATTTTTTTGGAGTTTTGAGGTATTTGATTTTTTTGGAGTTTTTGGAATATTTTATTTTTTTCGGAGTTTTTGGAATATTTGATTTTTTTGGAGTTTTGAAATATTTGATTTTTTGGAGTTTTGAAATATTTGATTTTTTGGAGTTTTGAAATATTTAATTTTTTTGAGTTTTGAGATATTTTTTTTTTTTTAGTTTTGAAATATTTGACTTTTTGGAGTTTTTAAAAGACGCCTAAAGCTGACGTTAGCCCTTCCTAAAATGAGACGTGCGAGACGGAGGGTACTCGCCCTTTTGGGCCACAACACGTAGACCAGTTCAAACCACTGGTTTAGGAGTCCTGGTCACTTCCCCTTCTTACCAACAGCTTCACTAAGGTAGGACGTGCATTTAGGGGTGACATGCCATGGGTGACTGCCCCTAGTTAACAGTGCAGCTAGTTAGGTCGTACCTAAGAGATGATCCGATCTTATAGAGGGGAGTGGAAGATAATTTAAGGAAAGTCTGATGTAGGTTTAAGGACGTTGGGTTCGGCTTCTTCCCGCATCATACCCTTCAAAGATTAGGTCTGTTGTGTAGAGACTTTGTGGTCTTTCTATGGATTTGCACTATTTGGGGCATGCGTACGACCGGGCTCATGAGCGTCCTGCGGGGACTTTGTCACTCTTTGCCATGCCCCTATTCTACCATGTATTTTTTTCTATCCTTTCTTTTGCTTCTTTTGTTCCTTTGCTTTTGGTATTTGACTGTCCCTGTTTGAGACTTCCTCTCATAAGGGTATGCCTAAGGTTGACAACCTCGCCCTCACGACCCTTTCCCTACACTTCGACCGATTTGGGAGAGAATGACCATCGCATCGCTAAAGTAGGGCATTTATAGCTACGATACCTACTAAGTACAGTCGCCCGGACTTGCCGTGTGCGTGTGTTGGTCCTAACTTAGGTCAATCCTTGATGATTGAGGAGGAGATTTTGGACTCTTAACATGGGGTTATCCCTGACCTAAGTGTTGTGGCCTCACACCTAAAGACCTAGGGATAGAATCTTTTGAGGTACAACCCATTCCACGGATGTGACAACTCTACGCCCTCAGCATTAACCAGGCGGTAGGCGTTTCCCGGATACACTTCCTTCACAACATACGGACCTTCCCAATTTGGTTACAATTTAGACCTTGGACCTCCAGGTTTGATAAAAATGCATTTCAAGACCATATCACCCTCTTGAAATTTTCGCTCAATTACCTTCTTTTCAAAAGACCTTGAGATTTGCCTTTGGTATGAGAGTACATGATCGGCCGCCATGAGTTGCCTTTCGTCTAAGAGTTCCAACTGGACTAGCAACGACTCTCGATGTTCGTCAAGGTTAAGTTCCTTATCAAGTTGAACTCATAGTGATGGGATCAAGATCTCGTATGGAACTACCGCCTCCATCCCATAAGTGAGAGCATATGGGGTTTGCCCCGTGGGAGTACGGACGGAGGTATGATAGGCCCATAGAGCCTCTATTAGCTTTTCTGGCCAATCTGCGAATTTGTGCGATTCACAAGTTTTCTTCAAGATTTTAAGAAGGGTTTTGTTAGTTGCTTCAGCTTGGCCATTGCCTTGTGGATAATATGGAGATGAATGATGTAGAGTGATGTTATATTTCTTACAAAGGTCCTAAAATTCTTGTGAGATGAATTGTGGCCCGTTGTCTGTGAGGATGCTGCTTGGCACTCCGAACCGCGAGATGATATTCTTCATGATAAAGTGGCACACTATGGATGCTTTGATCTCTGCAAATGCTTATTCTTCTGCCCACTTGGTGTAATACTCAGTTGCTGTTAAGATGAAGGATTTTTGTTTGGTCTGAGCATTAGGATCACCAAGGGGGCCAACAATATCAAAAGCCCACATGGAGAATGGCCAAGGTGTGGAGAGTGGATGAAGTGAGGATGAAGAAGTATGAATTTTATCAGCATGGAGTTGGCATTTGACACACCTACGGACGTAGATGGCACAGTATTCTTCTAGGGTTGTCCAGTAGTAGCCCTGCCTAATGATCTTCTTAGCAAGCATCTGACTATTGACATGCCCTCCGCATTCACTAGCATGGGCTCCTTCTACCACTTTACAAGCTTCGTCATCATTAAGACATCTCAGGAGAACTCCATTAAGAGCCCGCCTGTACAGAACATCTCCGACGACTGTGTACCTTAAGGCGGCTCTTCTTATGGCCTTGCGATCCTCCGCATTTGCCCCTTCGGGATACGATTCATCCTTACAGTATTGCTCAATCTAAAATACCATGGCAGTTCCTCTTCATCTAAGATTTCCTCCAGCTCAGCTAGCATGACTCGTTGCACTTCTCTCTTCCTAGTTCTCTCTTCTAAGGTTGTCCTAAGGTTTTTAAACCAAGGATCTTAGGGAGATGGAACATCCAGCCGTTGGACGACAATTGTCTCGGTCTGGTGACTCAGAGGAAAGTGTTGGCCCTTTTGGTATGGCAGCAAGGTAACCTAGAGGGGGGGGGGGGGGGTGAATAGGATTTTCTGAAATCTGAAATCAAAACGTGAACACTTAAAAGTTTGCTTAGTGTTAGTGTGATGAAGAGTGGCAGTGCGGAAGCTAAAGAACAATCACACAAAGGACACATGAGATTTATCCTGGTTCGGCCCTTCCCACATGGAAGTCCTATGTCCAGTCCCAAGCAACCTCTTGGGATTTCACTAACCAAGGGTACAGTCCCCCTCAAGGACACTACAACACCCAGCACCCCAGCTGGTCTTCTTCTCTTTCCCGGGCAAGAAGGCAGCCCACTTCTTTTATAGGCTCAGAAGCAAACCTACTGGTACAAACCCCAGTGCGGTTCTGCTAGACACAAACCCCTAGCTGGGTTACACGCTGTATACAGTCCTACAGGTGGACAGAAATCTTTCTTAGAAAAGAAAGATCAGACTGAGAGCTATTACAAGATGAACACTCAGGACTTAGCTCACAGTCACAGACTCTCCCCCAAGATTACAATGAGCACAGGGAAAAAAAATGAAGAGAGAAGAAAGGAAGTTTGAAAGCTCGATTTGCTTCAAATGCCTGAATACTTCTTCTTCTTGGGCTCAGACTCTTTCTCTCTTTTCCTTTGAGTGTATTTGGAGTTCAGGTTCCTCACTGGTTGTACACTCCTTCAAAGATATTCAGGAAGGCTTCTTTTGATCTTCAGCCTTGCTTTATCTTTTATATGCGAGGCTTTGAATAGATCCGTTAAAGATATCCGTTGGAGCTCTTGTAGACGTTGTTGATCTTCTCTCCATTTGTCTTTATCAGACTCTGGTGGTCTTCAAGGTCTGTAAGCATAGAAGAGAGTGTTAGCACAAAAGAGTATTTGTGATAAACTGTGTATTGCACTGTGTTTCTGCTAACATACTGAAAATAGCAGTTTATATCATTTCTGACAAGACTCTGAATATGCATGCAGCTTTTTAATTCAGAAGATATTTTGACTTTCATTAGGCGCCAAACATATTTGAAATATAAAGGCAATTTGTGTTTGAACAGAATCCATGAAGAAATCGTTATGAGCATGACTTATGAAATCGTTATGTGAAGAGTCGTTGCTCATTTGTAAACAAATCGTTGTGAGCTACTAAGCAAATCATTATGATGCTTAATGAATCGTTACAGTGATCAAAGAAGTCGATGTAAGGAACAAATCGTTGTTCTTACTTATGAAATCGTTATGAGATCAATTTCTTATCAAATCGTTGTGAAGACAAATCGATGTGAGGGCAAATCGTTGTGAGCCTTAGCGAATCGTTATGGAACTTATTGAATCGATGTGCGAAGCAAATTGTTGTGTCTCACTTATTAAATCGTTATAAAGGCAAATCGATGCGGTCACTTAAGAAATTGTTATGAGACCGATTTCTTAGCAAATCGTTGCGGTCACTTAAGAAATCGTTATGAGACCGATTTCTTATCAAATCGTTGTGAAGGCAAATCTATGTGAGGGCAAATCGTTGTGAGCCTTAGAGAATCGTTATGGAACTTATCGAATCAATGTGAGAAGCAAATCGTTGTTTCTCACTTATCAAATCGTTGCACGATAAAATCGATGTTTCACTTAACGAATCGTTACACGATCAAATCATTGTGTAACTTATGAAATCGTTGTTTAGTGAAATCGATGTGGCACTTTGAATAGAAATCGATGTATATTAGATGAACATCGATTTAGCATTTTAGTGCGCCATATTGCATCAATGTGAGACTCAACATTTTGCTATGAGATTGATGCGACACAGATGAAACAAAATATTCAATTTGACTTATCATCTGTAAATGGGATTGATGCAACACAGAAGAAATAAAAATATTTGTGAACACCTATATTTTGTTATCTCCGCAATACCAAGATAATTTTGTTATCACCTAAATGCATCATATATTTTGTTATCACCAAAATGCCAAGATTACAGATAACCATAGAGTGGTTCAACAATCTCCCCCTTTTTGGTGATGACAAAATTTATGCGAATTTTCTGAAATGGTTTAAAATTAAAACATGATTTAAGCAGAAAATTCATAGAGCATACTTACTCTCCCCCTTTTTGTCAATAATCCAAAAAGGAAAAGTCTTACCATGTATTTCTCCTTCCTTTTGAGAGAGTTTCTTACCATAGAGGAGTTCAATTTTTCTCCCCCTTACTCTGCGCTCCCCCTTAATCAGAGCTCTCCTTTTTGAGAGATTCTATTATTTCCTTGAGCATCCTTGGTTCCTGATGCTCCAAGGCTACCCTGCAAACAACTTATTCAGAAGTAGGTACCCAAGCCTTTTTGGGTCCTTGATGGTTAGATGCATGAAAATATCCTTTAGGGATCCAAACTAAGTGCCTTGTTGTGCAGGTGTTTACTATGTGTCCTAGTTTATTGCAATGAGAACAACAATGAATATAGATTGTTTTGCTGTTCTTATTTTCTTTGTGCTGAGTTTTTAGAACGTGATTTCTGTAAACTTTTTCTTTTACATGGGCCTTTTTCTGGGGCATCTTGGTTTCTTTTACAAATTTTGGTAGTGGATATTTTTCTGGAATCATGGCTTGTTTTTCTTTTTCTGGAGGTATGTATACAAGCCCTTGTTTGTTATTTCCAGATTTTGATCCTTTTAAGCATAGGGCTAAATATGTTTTCCCTTCAGTTAATTTTCTAACTGATTCTTTTAAATGCATATTTGCTTCAGTTAGAGTTTTTAATTTTTCTTCTAACTCTAACTTCTCATTATTCTTGCTTTTCAAATCTTCATTTAAAAGATAATTTTTATCTTTACATTCTTTTAATTGTTCTTCTAGTTGCTCCAATTCGGATTTAAGATCAGAATTGGTGTTTTCCGAGGAAGTAGAGTTGTTTTTCAGATTTTTACAACCCCCTTATGTTTTTCATACAGTTCATTAAAGACTTTTTCTAAGTCTTCTGATTCTGACCCTGAATCTGTGCAAGAATTAAAAAATGAGTCAGAATGTACCTCATCTAGTCCCACCATGAGGGCTAGATTTACCTGCTCCTTTTCGGAATCTGAGCTTGTGGCCTCATCATTTTCCCAAGCAGCTGCCATGGCTTTTCTTTTAAATTTCTTGTGCTGCTTCTTGTGTTTCTCAGTTTGACCAGTCTTCTTGAGTCTTGGACAATCCGGTCTCAGATGTCCAGGTTTTCTGCATTCATAGCAGACTGGTTCATTCTCTTTTCTATCTTTCTTTTGAATCCTTTTCGATCCATTTTTCGTCTTCTTGAAAAGTTTCTGAAGCTTGGACAGAACTTCATCTACGTCACTGTCTTCAGAATCTGCATTTTTGGCGCTAGAAGAAGTGGAAGGAGCAGTTACCACTTTAAGAGCATTAGTACATTTCTTCTTAGATGAGCTTTCAGATAATCGCTCCATATTTATTTCATGTGCCATAAGAGAACCTATTAAATTATCAATCGACAATTTGGTTAAATCATGGGACTCTTCAATAGCAGTTACTTTAGGTGTCCATGAAGCACTTAAAGACCTAAGTATCTTTCTAACAGTTTCTTCATTAGAAAGAGTTTTACCAAGAGAATTTAAACCTACTACTATGCTTGAAAATCTATTATACATAGTAGTAATGTTTTCGTTTGAAAGCATTTTAAATTGTTCGTATTGTGAAACTAGAATATCTATTCTAGTTTGTTTCACTTTATTCGTTCCTTCATAAGTTATCTGCAGTTTATCCAAAATTTCTTTAGCATATTTGCATGCAGATACTTTACTAAATTCCTTTTTAGATAAAGCACAGCATAAATATTTTTTTTCTTTAAAATTTAGAGAGAGTTTACTTTTATCAACATGTGTAATGGCAGTAGTGCCTTCAACAGGAATAATAACAAAATCACCCACTTCAATTACCTGCCACAGATCAAAGTCTGTGCCTCGAATGAAGCATTCCATCCTCATCTTCCAGTATTGATAGTCTTATCCATCAAAGAATGGAGGTCTGGTGACTGATTGTCCGTCAGCGTATCCTTGAGCTGCCATGGATCTTTGCTCTAAGATCGTTGGATCTTCTTGGATGTTTAGAGACCGCTCTGATACCACTTGTTGGCCTTTTTGGTATGGCAGCAAGGTAACCTAGAGGGGGGGGGGGGGGGTGAATAGGTTTTTCTGAAATCTGAAATCAAACGTGAACACTTAAAAGTTTTGTTAGTGTTAGTGTGATGAAGAGTGGCAGTGCGGAAGCAAAAGAACAATCACACAAAGGACACAAGAGATTTATCCTGGTTCGGCCCTTCCCACATGGAAGTCCTACGTCCAGTCCCCAAGCAACCTCTTGGGATTTCACTAACCAAGGGTATAGTCCCCCTCAAGGAGACTACAACACCCAGCACCCCAACTGGTTTTCTTCTCTTTCCAGGGCAAGAAGGTAGCCCACTTCTTTTCTAGGCTCAGAAGCAAACCTACTGGTACAAACCCCAGTGCGGTTCTGCTAGACACAAACCCCTAGCTGGGTTACACACTGTATACAGTCCTACAGCTGGATAGAAATCTTTCTTAGAAAAGAAAGATCAGACTGAGAGCTATTACAAGATGAACACTCAAGACTTAGCTCACAGTCACAGACTCTCCCCCAAGATTACAATGAGCACAAGGAGAAAAAATGATGAGAGAAGAAAGGAAGTTTGAAAGCTCGATTTGCTTCAAATGCTTGAATACTTCTTCTTCTTGGGCTCAGGCTCTTTCTCTCTTTTCTTTTGAGTGTATTTGGAGTTCAGGTTCTTCACTGGTTGTACACTCCTTCAAAGATATTCAGGAAGGCTGTTTTTGATCTTCAGCCTTGCTTTATCTTTTATATGCGAGGCTTTCAATAGATCCGTTGAAGAGATCCGTTGGAGCTCTTCTAGACGTTGCTGATCTTCTCTCCATTTGTCTTAATCAGACTCTGGACGTCTTCGAGATCTGTAAGCATAGAAGAGAGTGTTAGCACAAAAGAGTATTTGGGATAAACTGTGTATTGCACTGTGTTTCTGCTAACATACTGAAAATAGCATTTTATATCATTTCTGACAAGACTCTGAAATATGCATGCAGCTTTTTCTGTCAGAAGATATTTTGACTTTTCATTAGGCGCCAAACATATTTGAAATATAAAGGCAATCTGTGTTTGAACAAGATCCATGAAGAAATCGTTATGAGCATGACTTATGAAATCGTTATGTGTAGAGTCGTTGCTCATTTGTAAACAAATCGTTGTGAGCTACTAAGCAAATCATTATGATGCTTAATGAATCGTTACAGTGATCAAAGAAGTCGATGTAAGGAACAAATCATTGTTCTTACTTATGAAATCGTTATGAGATCAATTTCTTATCAAATCGTTGTGAAGGCAAATCGATGTGAGGGCAAATCGTTGTGAGCCTTAGCGAATCGTTATGAAACTTATCGAATCGATGTGCGAAGCAAATCGTTGTGTCTCACTTATCAAATCGTTATGAAGGCAAATCGATGCGGTCACTTAAGAAATCGTTATGAGACCGATTTCTTAGCAAATCGTTGCGGTCACTTAAGAAATCGTTATGAGACTGATTTCTTATCAAATCGTTGTGAAGGCAAATTGATGTGAGGGCAAATCGTTGTGAGCCTTAGCGAATTGTTATGGAACTTATCGAATCAATGTGATAAGCAAATCGTTGTTTCTCACTTATCAAATCTTTGCACGATAAAATCGATGTTTCACTTAACGAATCGTTACACGATCAAATCATTGTGTAACTTATGAAATCGTTGTTTAGTGAAATCGATGTGGCACTTTGAATAGAAATCGATGTATATTATATGAACATCGATTTAGCATTTTAGTGCGCCATATTGCATCAATGTGAGACTCAGCGTTTTGCTATGAGATTGATGCGACACAGATGAAACAAAATATTCAATTTGACTAATCATCTGTAAATGGGATTGATGCAACACAGATGAAATAAAAATATTTGTGAACACCTATATTTTGTTATCTCCGCAATACCAAGATAATTTTGTTATCACCTAAATGCATCATATATTTTGTTATCACCAAAATGCCAAGATTACAGATAACCATAGAGTGGTTCAACAATCTCCACCTTTTTGGTGATGACAAAATTTATGAGAATTTTCTGAAATGATTTAAAATTAAAACATGATTTAAGCAGAAAATTCATAGAGCATACTTACTCTCTTTCTTTTTGTCAATAATCCAAAAAGGAAAAGTCTTACCATGTATTTCTCCTTCCTTTTGAGAGAGTTTCTTACCATAGAGGAGTTCAATTTTTCTCCCCCTTACTCTGCGCTCCCCCTTAATCAGAGCTCTCCCTTTTTGAGAGACTATATTATTGCCTTGAGCATCCTTGGTTCCTGATGCTCAAAGGCTACCCTGCAAACAACTTATTCAGAAGTAGGTACCCAAGCCTTTTGGGTCCTTGATGGTTAGATGCATGAAAATATCCTTTAGGGATCCAAATTAAGTGCCTTGTTGTGCAGGTGTTTACTGTGTGCCCTAGTTTATTGCAATGAGAACAACAATGAATATAGATTGTTTTGCTGTTCTTATTTCTTTGTGCTGAGTTTTTAGAACGTGATTTCTGTAAACTTTTTCTTTTACATGGGCCTTTTTCTGGGGCATCTTGGTTTCTTTTACAAATTTTGGTAGTGGATATTTTTCTGGAATCATGGCTTGTTTTCCTTTTTTGGAGGTATGTATCCAAGCCCTTGTTTGTTATTTCTAGATTTTGATCCTTTTAAGCATAGGGCTAAATATGTTTTCCCTTCAGTAATTTTCTAACTGATTCTTTTAAATGCATATTTGCTTCAGTTAGAGTTTTTAATTTTTCTTCTAACTCTAACTTCTCATTATTCTTGCTTTTCAAATCTTCATTTAAAAGATAATTTTTATCTTTACATTCTTTTAATTGTTCTTCTAGTTGCTCCAATTCGGATTTAAGATCAGAATTGGTGTTTTCCAAGGAAGTAGAGTTGTTTTTCAGATTATTTAGTTTTTTTACAACCCCCTTATGTTTTTCATACAGTTCATTAAAGACTTTTTATAAGTCTTCTGATTCTGACCCTGAATCTGTGCAAGAATTAAAAAATGAGTCAGAATGTACCTCATCTAGTCCAACCATGAGGGCTAGATTTACCTGCTCCTTTTCGAAATCTGAGCTTGTGGCCTCATCATTTTCCTAAGCAGCTGCCATGGCTTTTCTTTTAAATTTCTTGTGCTGCTTCTTGTGTTTCTCAGTTTGACCAGTCTTCTTGAGTCTTGGACAATCCGGTCTCAGATGTCCAGGTTTTCTGCATTCATAGCAGACTGGTTCATTATCTTTTCTGTCTTTCTTTTGAATCCTTTTCGATCCATTTTTCTTCTTCTTGAAAATTTTCTGAAGCTTGGACAGAACCTCATCTACGTCACTGTCTTCAGAATCTGCATTTTTGGAGCTAGAAGAAGAAGTGGAAGGAGCAGTTACCACTTTAAGAGCATTAGTACATTTCTTCTTAGATGAGCTTTCAGATAATCGCTCCATATTTATTTCATGTGCCATGAGAGAACCTATTAAATTATCAATCGACAATTTGGTTAAATCATGGGCCTCTTCAATAGCAGTTACTTTAGGTGTCCATGAAGCACTTAAAGACCTAAGTATCTTTCTAACAGTTTCTTCATTGGAAAGAGTTTTACCAAGAGAATTTAAACCTACTACTATGCTTGAAAATCTATTATCCATAGTAGTAATGTTTTCGTTTGAAAGCATTTTAAATTGTTCGTATTGTGAAACAAGAATATCTATTCTAGTTTGTTTCACTTTATCCGTTCCTTCATAAGTTATCTGCAGTTTATCCCAAATTTCTTTAGCATATTTGCATGCAGATACTTTACTAAATTCCTTTTTAGATAAAGCACAACATAAATAATTTTTTGCTTTAAAATTTAGAGAGAGTTTACTTTTATCAGCAGGTGTAATGGCAGTAGTGCCTTCAACAAGAATAATAACAAAATCACCCACTTCAATTACCTGCCACAGATCAAAGTCTGTGCCTCGAATGAAGCATTCCATCCTCATCTTCCAGTATTGATAGTCTTATCCATCAAAGAATGGAGGTCTGGTGACTGATTGTCCTTCAGCGTATCCTTGAGCTGCAATGGATCTTTGCTCTAAGATCGTTGGATCTTCTTGGATGTTCAGAGACCCGCTCTGATACCACTTGTTGGCCCTTTTGGTATGGCAGAAAGGTAACCTAGAGGGGGGGGGGGTGAATAGGTTTTTCTGAAATCTGAAATCAAAACGTGAACACTTAAAAGTTTGGTTAGTGTTAGTGTGATGAAGAGTGGCAGTGCAGAAGCAAAAGAACAATCACACAAAGGACACAAGAGATTTATCTTGGTTCGGCCCTTCCCACATGCAAGTCCTACGTCCAATCCCCAAGCAACCTCTTGGGATTTCACTAACCAAGGGTACAGTCCCCTCAAGGAGACTACAACACCCAGCACCCCAGCTGGTCTTCTTCTCTTTCCAGGGCAAGAAGGTAGCCCACTTCTTTTCTAGGCTCAGAAGAAAACCTACTGGTACAAACCCTAGTGCGGTTCTGCTAGACACAAACCCCTAGCTGGGTTACACACTGTATACAGTCCTACAGCTGGACAGAAATCTTTCTTAGAAAAGAAAGATCAGACTGAGAGCTATTACAAGATGAACACTCAGGACTTAGCTCATAGTCACAGACTCTCCCCCAAGATTACAATGAGCACAGGGAGAAAAAATGAAGAGAGAAGAAAGGAAGTTTGAAAGCTCGATTTGCTTCAAATGCTTGAATACTTCTTCTTCTTGGGCTCAGGCTCTTTCTCACTTTTCCTTTGAGTGTATTTGGAGTTCAGGTTCTTCACTGGTTGTACACTCCTTCAAAGATATTCAAGAAGGCTGTTTTGATCTTCAGCCTTGCTTTATCTTTTATATGTGAGGCTTTGAATAGATCCGTTGGAGCTCTTCTAGACATTGCTGATCTTCTCTCCATTTGTCTTAATCAGACTCTGGTGGTCTTCGAGGTCTGTAAGCATAGAAGAGAGTGTTAGCACAAAAGAGTATTTGTGATAAACTGTGTATTGCACTGTGTTTCTGCTAACATACTGAAAATAGCAGTTTATATCATTTCAGACAAGACTCTGAAATATGCATGCAGCTTTTTCTGTCAAAAGATATTTTGACTTTTCATTAGGCACCAAACATATTTGAAATATAAAGGCAATTTGTGTTTGAACAGAATCCATGAAGAAATCGTTATGAGCATGACTTATGAAATCGTTATGTGTAGAGTCGTTGCTCATTTGTAAACAAATCGTTGTGAGCTACTAAGCAAATCATTATGATGCTTAATGAATCGTTACAGTGATCAAAGAAGTCGATGTAAGGAACAAATCATTGTTCTTACTTATGAAATCGTTATGAGATCAATTTCTTATCAAATCGTTGTGAAGGCAAATCGATGTGAGGGCAAATCGTTGTGAGCCTTAGCGAATCGTTATGGAACTTATCGAATCGATGTGAGAAGCAAATCGTTGTGTCTCATTTATCAAATCGTTATGAAGGAAAATCGATGCGGTCACTTAAGAAATCGTTATGAGACCGATTTCTTAGCAAATCGTTGCGGTCACTTAATAAATCGTTATGATACCGATTTCTTATCAAATCGTTGTGAAGGTAAATCGATGTGAGGGCAAATCATTGTGAGCCTTAGCGAATCGTTATGGAACTTATCGAATCAATGTGAGAAGCAAATCGTTGTTTCTCACTTATCAAATCGTTGCACAATAAAATCGATGTTTCACTTAACGAATCGTTACACGATCAAATCATTGTGTAACTTATGAAATCGTTGTTTAGTGAAATCGATGTGGCACTTTGAATAGAAATCGATGTATATTAGATGAACATCGATTTAGCATTTTAGTGCGCCATATTGCATCAATGTGAGACTCAGTATTTTGCTATGAGATTGATGCGACACAGATGAAACAAAATATTCAATTTTACTTATCATCTGTAAATGGGATTGATGCAACACGGATGAAATAAAAATATTTGTGAACACCTATATTTTGATATCTCCGCAATAACAAGATAATTTTGTTATCACCTAAATGCATCATATATTTTGTTATCACCAAAATGCCAAGATTACAGATAACCATAGAGTGGTTCAACAGGAAGGATAGAGACGAAGCTAGTGACGCCAAGGTATCATCCAGGATATTCTGTGAGCGAGGAGTGTGGACATAGATAAGCTTGCGGAACTGCCTTGCCAACAACGTGACCAGATCTTGATATGGTTTAAGCTTTGGGTCACGAGTGCGGTAAGTTGAGAGCACCTGCCGCAGAATGAGCTGAGAGTCTCCTATGATTCTGAGGTTGGATGCACCTAAGATATACGCACGCTTAAGACCAGCTAAGAGAGCCTCATACTTGGACATGTTGTTAGTGGCAGAGAAGGTGAGCTGAAAAGCGATGGGGATAGTGATACCTTCCGGGGTGAGCAGCACGACTCCAATGCCCCGTCCCTGAGAGTTGAGCGCACCGTCAAAATGGAGGGACCAGAAGGGATCTTTGGAGATGACCGAGAGCACTTCATCAGGGAATTCCTCTCGGATGGAATCGCTATGAGGGAGTGGAAAATGGGCAAGGTGCTCGGCGATGGCATACCCTTTGATGGCCTTTTGGACCACAAAAGAGATGTCGAAATGTGAGAGGATGCTCTGCCAGCGTGCAAGCCGATCAGAGAGGACAGGCTTTTCTAGAAGATATCTGAGTGGATCCATCCTCGAGATCAGCTTGACCTCGTGGGCAAGAAAGTAGTGCTTGAGCTTTTGGACTACCCACACGAGCGTGGCATAGGTTTTGTCTGCGGTGGTGTACTTGGATTCATTGTTGTTGAAAAGCCTAGAAAGATAGTATGCTGCCCTTTCTTTTCCAGATTCATCATGTTGCGCAAGGACAGCACCTAGGGAGTCCTCAATGACTGAGAGATATAGGATTAGTGGTTTCCCGGGTATAGGAGGTTGCAAAACTGGGGGATTCATGAGATACCTCTTCAAATCATCAAAGGCTTCTCGGCACTTGTCATTCCATTCGAACTTTGCCCCTCCTTTCAAGAGGTCATAGAATGGGCGGCATCTTTGTGAATGCTGTGATATGAATCTTCTAATAAATTGCATACACCCAATCAAGCCTCTTAGTTGTGAGATGTTCTTTGGAGGCGGCATTTCTGCAATAGCCTTGGCCTTATTTGGATCGATCTCAATTCCCCGCTTACTAACTATGAAGCCTAGCAACTTTCCTGAGGATACCCCGAACACACACTTCTTAGGATTCATTCTCAGCTTATACTCCCTTGACCTTTGCAACACCTTAGCGAGGATCTCGGGGTGTTCTCTCCTGGTTCTTGACTTCACCAAGATGTCATCCACGTACACTTCTACATAGACATGGATCATATCGTGGAATATAGCCATCATAGCCCTTTGATAGGTAGCCCCAGTGTTCTTTAGCCCAAATGGCATGACTACATAGCAGTATGTTCCCAAGGGCATGGTGAAGGATTGTTTTCTCTTGATCTTCAGGAGCTAGACGGATTTGGTTATAGCCTGAATATCCATCCATGAATGAGAGGGTCTCATACCAAGTGGTGTTATCAATTAGCACATCAATGTGAGAAAGCGGGAAGTCATCTTTTGGACATGCCTTATTTAAGTCTCGGAAGTCAATACAAATTCTGACTTTTCTGTCCTTCTTCATGACTGGGACTATATTCGCCACTCAATTCGGATAAAGTACTACCCTGATGAATCTAGCCTTATGGAGTTTATCTACCTCGTCCTTCATCTTCATGGCCATAAGTGGGTAGAACCTTCTGAGTTTCTGCTTTACGACCTTTGCCCCTTCTTTCAATACAAGTCGGTGCTCCACTAATAAGGGGTCTAGATTGGGCATGTCCTCATACGACCAGGCAAAGGTATCCTTGTACTCCCTCAGAATTTGCATCAGTTCCTCTTCTTCATCAGGAGGGAGGATCGCTGAAATAATCACTATCCTTGGATCTTCGTCTGTTCTAAGATTGACTTCCTTAGTAGGTTCATCCACTGCCGTTGTAGGTTCATCGAATCTTCTTACGCCACTCGCGTACGTCTCGGCAGTGTCATCTACTTCGCTATCCTCTTCATTGATTGGGTCCTCATCATTCATGATCTCATAGATGCCAAACCCGTCGTCTATGAACACCCCATCCTACTCAATTTCTTCTTCTAACACCAACGCGTCCTTTGTGAACTCCTCTATTAGCAACATTTCTTGACATCGCCGAGCTAACTCTTGAAGGTATCTTCGGGGAATAGCCTTGCCTCGTTGCTTCCTAGGGTGATGTCTGGACTTGGCGGGCGCTGGGTTGACCTAACTCTCTACCCTAGACTCTCCTAGACCAAGACTAGACTCTTCTATCCTAGACGATCCTAACTGGCTAGACGACTCTACAGGACTAGGGGAGGACATGGTGTCCTCGAAGAGGATGGCTCCTAATGAAGGAGCGAGAGGGGAAGCCCCAACTGAGAGGTGCCCCTGATCAGGAGGGTGAAGGAGGTATGATGGCTCCTCAACCTCAATGTGCATTTGAAGATTGGCATTTTTTTTTGGAGATCGGGATCAGTGGAGAGCATGCAGCACGAGAGAGTGATCTGTGGTCGCTCAGATCAGACTGTAGAGCAAAGAGGGTTGAAGGTGGGAGATCAGGAGTGAGGATGCTGTGCGCAATTGTCAGGAGTTGAGGAGACAATTGTATGAGTAAGGGAGGGGATGAAGGGACCAGGCTTGGGAGGAGGGAACACAAGAGTGATGGATGGATGGCCAGGCACGTGCCCCTCCACAGCTCATCCACTATCTTCCCCTCTTCGTAAGGGATGTCTGGCTCCCCCACGTCAGTGGCGTCACTCATTAACTGCCTTTTGGATGTGATGGATGTGGGTGGATCTAGCAGTTCGGCTGCAGCTGGCGGCCATATTCTCTCTTCTTCCCAGAACAAGTGACGGAAGGCTATAGTGATGTCTTCTATATAAAACCAGCGGTACCATTCAGCCTCTGGGTCCCCTGTCTTCCTTTTCTTTCTTGGGCAGAGTGTTTCTAGCGCCTTATATGTGAGCATAGGAGCCATGTACCGAGAGAAATTCCTGCCATAAACATCGTGTTGTGATAGTTCTGCCTCGACCACCACAGTGTTATACCCAGGTTGGGTAGGGCCTCTAACAAAGTGACACCAGAGTGTCCATGTGAGCGGTTGGCAGTCGGATTTGAGGGTGGATGTGCTAGTTGACCATGGCTTGGACTTCTCCCTATAGCCAAGTCCCCATCGACTTTTCATTACAATGTCTGGAATGGGCTTGGTGATGCCCTGCAGTTCTGCCCCTAGGCCCTTGCCTTCTTCATATCCCAGCTTCATCATGATCTGCCACACCTTAGTGTCTAGTGGTTCCTTCCTCTTGACTGCATTGACCTGTGCGGAACTGGCCTCTTGCTTGGAATAGAATGAGTAGGCCCAAGGATAGTTGAAGTCCAACACTGAGACAATGGGCTTGTTGGTGGGCCACACCTTAGTGTCTAGTGGTTCCTTCCTCTTGACTGCATTGACCTGTGCAGAACTGGCCTCTTACTTGGAATGGAATGAGTAGGCCCAAGGATAGTTGACGTCCAACACTGAGACAATGGGCTTGTTGGTGGGCCACACGGCTGGGAGTAGAGTGTCATGGATGGCATCAACTGTGTGGGCAGTGGCTATGCTTTTGACTTTGATCACTCGTCCTTGGAAGGGAAACTTTAGGCATTGGTGCGCAGTGGACGAAACAGCTCCCAGCGCTTCTAACCATGGACGCCCTAGGATGGCCTTGAACATGGGATCGATGTCAAGTACATAGAAATCGACAGTGATGGCCAGCGGCCCCAGTTCAGCTTGTACCATTACCATGCCGTGAAAGGATCTCCTGGAGTTGTCATACGCCGCTATGGTGGTTGGCGTTGGTTTCAACAACCCTTCTGACACATCGCAGGCTCTCAAGGTACTCAGTGGGCAGACATTTATTGACGCCCCAGTGTCGACCAATGCTGCCCCTACTGCCACATGGTTGATGACTAGGGTAACATAGAGCGGGAGCCTCCTGGCTTCCGGGGGTGCTAGTTCATTTTCGGCAAAGGTGATGGCCATCCCACGAGTCACCATGGCCAGTGCACTTGGCAGTTTGTCGGCAAGCATGTCCTCGTTTACCGCTACCCTTTGCAGAAATTTCTCAATGCTTCTTGATGTTCCTTGGATCGCTTTATCAATTCCAGTATGGAAATTTTATCCGGCACATGATCAAGATGCTTGAGGATATCATAATGTGTACCGGGTAGCGGCTCAAACACCCCCTCGTCTTGTGGTTGCTGCTGAGATTGTTGCTGAGGTGGCTGCAGGACCTGTTGGGGAATGCCTTGGCTGGTGGTGATAGTAGAGATGGGTGGATACAGGCGACGGAAGACTCATCTGCTCCGCAGGGTAGTTGGTTGGGTGGTGGCTTGTCTGGAGGAGGATAACGTGGCGGCGGAGGGTTGATTCAACCCAGGTGGTGGCAAGATGATGGATGTGGGAGTGGTTATGACAGGTGGTGGTAGTACGGAGACAAGTGGAGCGAGGGATGTGGTAGGCTAATGGAGGGCATAGCGACTGGCGCAGGTGTTGAACCGATGGGCAGTATGATGGCGTTGGCCTGGGAAACTAAAGGAGGGATTGATTGGGGAGCCATGTTGGCTGATTGTATTGTTTCGAATTGCTGAGGATACTGGTGGTTAATGGCCATCATCTGCTAGACATCGGGTTCATCATCATACGTCCAGTTCACTTGAGGAGGGGGGTGGTGGACTATAGGATTCACTTCGGCTGGTTGCTGTGGTGGATTGTGAGCTGGCGGGTGGTTTGGCAAGGGGTTATGGACAATCCCCAGGTCTCGCAACGGCTGTTGTTGTTGAGGGGGTGGTTGGCGCTGCTACCTCTGTTGTTGCTGCTGCCTCTGCCTTTCTTTGATGTCTCCGATCACTTGTCTGAGAGCTATCCAGTCCAGTCTGTTCTGTTCATGCAGATCATATACCAGGTCTTTGAATGTGAAGCACTGCTCAATAGTATGACCCGGCTGCCGATGGAACATGCAGTACCTTGTCTGGTCCACACTCGGATTCATTGGCCTTTCCGGAAGGAGCTTGATGGCTTCTGTGGAGACCAAGGCCAAGAAGATGTCGGAGAGTGTCTCGGGGAGTGGTGGGTACTGAGTTCTCCTTGGACCTAGGGGACGCCTTTGTTGGGTGCCATCAGGAGGTGGTACTTGGTTATATTGGGGCTGCTGGCATTGTGGAGGATTGGTGCGGTTTTGACCTTAGGCAGTGTAAGGTTGACGGTTGTTGTTCTGGACGACAGGGTTGAATGCACTCACTTGCTCATTTACTTGGACACCCTCAGTGACTGGCCCCTGAGGTTTTCTTTGAAATGAGACTTCTTGGGTTTGAACATGGAGTGTATGGGGGAGTCCTTGAGCTGGGTCTGGATGAACCTGGCCCGACTGTAGAGCTGGTGCATGGTGGTGATATCATTCATTGCTAGGATGTTTTTATAGGCAGGGGTTGCATTGGCAATGATGATTTTGACCTTTTGTCCCTCCGGAAGGTATCCAGGGACTCGTGTGCCCATCTGCCTCCACCTGTCGGCATATGTAGCGAAATCTTCATCCGACTTCATCCTATCAGCCATGAAATCCATAAGAGAATATTCTGGCCCAACTCTGTCTTGGAATTGTTCAAGGAATTTTGCTTTCACTATGGCAAAGTCCTCTGCATCCTCAGGTAACAAGGAATAGAACCAGTCTAGTGAAGGCCCGTCCAATGACCGGTGGAACAGATTCGCCATCAAGCGGCGATCATGCTGGTAGGGTGCGGACTCATAGATGAAATCCTAGATATGGATGTATGGGTTGCCAGAGCCATTGTACTTACGGTACTTTGGGAGTTCGGATGGAGACGGGACCCACAGGCCATTGAAGTTAGGCATGTGAACATCATGGTGCTACCTAGGGTCGACCTGCCTTCGCAGCTCTTGTAGTTCTTTCTTGATGGATGCTCACTCGGACATCATGTCGGGAGCGGCAGATGGTTGAGCATACAAGGAGGAGGCACGAGATGCTGTCCTGGTGCATGGCTCCAGCTGTGGTGGATGGCAAGGGAAGTAAGGGGGAGACCGGGGCCTCGACTCACATGGATGATAATGCTCAGACTCGAAGGGAGTAAATCGAATGGCCCGCGGCCGGATGGGAGTGTTGTCGACTGGTCCCGTGACAATGCGGGGGCCGGAGGTAGATTCCATGGGGCGAGAGGCGCCCGCTCGGGGTGAGGGCGACGAGGCGGCCTTTCCTTTGAGGGCCGTCATGAGATCCTGGATTTGGGATTGATCGAGCTGAGGAATTAGGCGCATGAGTTGAGCAACTTGATCATTTGCGTGAGGGGAACGAACATTTAGCGACGGGCCGCCGTCGTCGGGATGATGGCTATCACTAGCATGAACTATAGCGACCCAGGGCCAGGTCGACTCCCCGAGGAGATCATGAGGAAGAGATTCCTCATAGTCTTGGGTGGTGTAGAATGCAGCATCTTGATTCTCATCACCACAGATTGGGTTCAAGTAGGACTCCATATCTGGAAAGCGGGTGTGCCAAAATAAGGAAAGCATGTCCAGACCTGAGATACACCCTAACCTAAACAGACACTTTGTAGCACCTCGGAAATTTTAATTATATAAAAATTCAAATAAATGGAAATAAATTATTTCCATAATATCTAAGTATTTAAAACATACGTATCATTATCGTATGTGCTAAAACACCTCGGAAAAATCCGTAAAAATTATAAATTAACCCCACACATTATTCCTAAGTGTTCCACAAATAAATTCGTACGACGAAAAATCCGATTGAACCAAGTGTACATCACATGGTGACCGATTATCCAAATTAGGAATCAAGTCGGAAAACCGTTAACACGGAAATACGACGCAATCATAAATTAAATAAAAATGTTAGAAATGCTTCTAACATTATATATTAATGACCCAATATCTTAATTGGGCCAATGGACCACATATGACCCAAAAATCAAATAAAGCTAGAAAATGCATGGAAATTCGTAAATCTAAATAGGCTGAAATTAGAAAGGGGCAATTAGGGTTTAATTGGGATGCAATCATACACTTTTAGCAACCCAAATTCGTGCCTACCCATCCATGGAAGATGCTTTATGGCCAAGACTCTCTAATGGAGGAAGAAATCATCAAAAATAGGAAACCAACATGCCAATCCCGCAACCCTTCTTTCCTAGTTACAATAGGACTCCTAAACACCATGGTTACTTAAATACTCTTCACCAAACCCTAGGTACGAGTTTTAGAACTTGCTGGGGTCGTGTGGAGGAGTTCTTGGTGGCTAGAGAGCTGTGGATCGACCACAAGAAGCTCACCTTCTTCCCCTTCTCGTCTGCTGCGACCTGCACAAACCACCTTCTTGGAGTCGATCAAAGGTAGGCCAAACCTAAATCCCAACGTGCAAGGTTTATACCCCTGGAAAGAGGGTCGAGTCTACTTCCTAACCCAAGTGGAATGCCCAAATTCCATGCAGTATACAAGGAGTATTAAGCGTTCTCCTCCAAGTGGTCTGAACACAGGTTTTCTGGAAGAACGAGACTTCATCAACCTAAAAGGTAGATTTTCTCGAGCCAAATATTAACATCTCCTATACCAAATGTGTAGAGCATCAAGTTAGCTTTCATTGCCCTCTGGTTTCATCGAATTTCATTGAGTAGATTTTGAATTATAAGCGTTTTCTCAAAGTCGTGCACTGTTAGGGCTTTTTCCTATTCTTCATATGTTGCATGTGATTCAAGACCGAATTAGAGTAAACTCATAACATGAAACTTATTCTACTAGTTATCCTCTTCAGGTTTTGTGTTGAACATTTTATCTAAATGTCATTAGTTAGAGAGTTATAAGCATGGTAATAGGGTTGCTGCATAAAACTACGGTTTCAGGTTACACTTGCTCTGAAGTTGTGTTCGACTTGATCAAAGCCTATCGAAACCATCCTTACTTTCTAATTCTGATTTACTGAAAGTACCCTTGTATGTCTAGGTTGTTTTAAAACTAATTTCGTTATTTTTCATACACTGTACAATTTGTTCTCTATTTCGGAAGCACCCTGTGTCAATATATGGCAGTTCTGGGACCGCAATCCAAGAACATGTCCTTGCTCTGTCAGAGTCAGGCGAAGACCCTGTGAACGCGACGGCCCGATAGGCCACATTCTGAGGCCTTGTCGCGACAGTCAACACTATCGCGATCTGATCGCGGCGAAGCGCTCCCGTCGCGATCGTGCTGCCTGATCTGACCGCCCAGTCGCGTTCTTCACAACACCCTTTCGCCTTCTAGTCCCGACCCGTCGCGATCCTTGCTGTGGCCTATTGCGACCTGACCCCGGGCCTGACAGACCCTGTCGCCTTCCTTATATGAACCTGTCGCGACCTGACCCCGGGCCTGACAGCCCTGTCGCTATCCTTATATGCCCCTGTCGCGACCTCAGGATTTGTCATTTAACCCCACTTACTTTCTTGCAAACCTAACCACTATACCCTAGGTCTGGTTAAGGTAATATTTAGTGTGTAATTCATATGTTTTGGGTCTGATCATTGCATGGTGGTTATCTTAATGGCTTAAAAGTGTTAAACCCATTTAAAAAGCTTTAATTACATGAATGCTATTCTAAGTGCTCGTTAAATGTTATGACCCATTCATGCTACTTATGATTTAATCTTCCTACTGTTCTACCATGTTTACAATGATAATTATTGTTCTTAAAATCTTGCGAACCCATGTGTAGTTAAATACATTGTTCAATTCATGCCATCACGTTAAGTGCTTTCCGCGAGTTTGAAACCGATGGTTGTGAATTGAGACACGCGTACCACACTACACACTCGCACTGTTAGGCAGCCCTTTCTTGAGAAATTGGAAACTCTCTACCGGTCATTCTGAATCGGTAGACTAGCGACCTTTTCACCAAGGCCTCCGTAAATCTCCTCTGACCATGGATTCCCACATGGCCGACGAGTTGGTTGTACCATTGAAGTTCCCTGAAGATAGCGTGCACTTCCTTTCTCTTCTTGTTCTCGTGAGTGTGATTGACAATCTAGACTAAAGCCATTCATGTAAAGATTTAACCAAAGTACAAATCGTACCGTTATGCTGTCGAATTTATCTCTTGACCATTGTTATCATGAAATCATGTTCAATTACTTATTACTTGTTCCCATCATCATCATGAAGATGACATTACCCATGCTTACTTATTGAAACTCTCATTGGCCATTATTAATGACTGTGGGTATCTACATTTAAAAATTTACATGAGATGCTGACAGGGCACGGCGTGTGTCCAAGGGCTCCAATCTAGCCCCAATGACGGCGAGTCATATATATACTGTTAACCATGGGGTATAATGATTACTGGCGTTGCATCTACGCTGGGAGTCCTGCTTGCTTGTTGAATGATAGATACAATACCACATACACGTGTCCGGGTGTACATTCTTGATGGATCTTTTCTCGGTGTACATTATTGTCTACGTGCCTGATTAGTGTTACTTGAACGTGCTCGTACATTCTTGCTTGCTTACTTGCGTAATATGGCCATTCTGCATTTAATGCAATTAGTGATATCTTGCGTTCATGAAAGCTATTGACATCAAGTGAAATCTTGCGTGCTTGTACAAAGTGATCTATTGCTAGTTCTTTCTTGTCATCTTGTTCAAAATCCTGTTCTATCTTGTTCACTCCATCTAGCTTATTTCATGTATCATATTTTAATGAATTTTATTCGTACATACATATCATGACATTCATCGTGCTTACCTAGTTCTAAATTGTTAATCACTTATATCGTTGCCCGCACATTGAGATATAAATCCTACTGGGCTAGTTTGCTCATCCCCTACTTTTACCCAATCTAGGTGACTATGACGTTCAAGAGGAAGAGCAAGTCGAGGATGGGAATGCGTCCGAGTGAAGAGCGTTCCAACTATGAGTCCAGTTATAGTAGTTTGCTTTGAGTGTTAGTACAATGTAGTAGGAAGTGAGGATTAAATGTACTTTCCCTTTTATTGAGTCTTAGTCATGTACTAGTTTCCATTTGAATAGAAAGAGTTGAGATTTAAATACAATTTATAATTGAGTTCAACATTTGGGCCCTATTATGATGTTGTGTTGATACACATGTAGTGCGTGCTAGCTAGAGGCTTATTTGCCGACTGTCCACGTCTCGAAATATCGACTCGAATTAATTAATAATATCCGCTGCGTAATTCTCGGGACGTGACAGTTTAGTGGTATCAGAGCCGAGGAATACCAAATAGGATATGTCTCAGGAATAGGAGATACCTATGGAACCTAGGTCATGAAGATTAAATACAGTACCTGGTGAGATTGGGTAGAGACTGAGAATATGTAAGAAAGAATTAAACACTCCTACCCATTGACTCTTATAATGTATCTAGAGACATTAATTGGTTTCCATCCTTTTCTCAGGAACCTCATAACTCTTGCACTCAATCGCAATGGCTCGTAATCAGTGGCAAGTTATGCAAGAAACCGTGACTAGATTGACCCAGGCACTACAAAATGTAGTTCAGGCTGGAAATCAAGCTGGAGCTGCAAGGAATGGAGCCAGTGATCTGCACTGCAATTTTAGGAGTTTAAACCCTCCTCGTTTCTCTGGATCCCCTGACCCAGACGAGGCAGAAAACTGGAAGGAAGAAATAGAAAGGATCTTCCAAGTAATGCAATGCACTAATAGGGAGAAGGTGGTGCTGGCCACTTTTCAATTTACCAAGGATTCCCGAGCATGGTGGAAGGCCACATCGGCCCACCTGCCTAATATAGCTGAACTGGAGTGGGCTGAATTCTTGGAGATATTCCAGGGAAAATATTTCTCTGAAAGAGTGAAGGAGAAGAAAGCGATAGAATTTGCCGCACTGAAGCAGAAGGGAATGTCCATGGCTGAGTATGAGGCTCAATTCGCGCGTCTTGCTGTGTATGCCCCACATCTGGTGGGAACTGAAAGGCTTAAGGCTAATCAGTTCATGGATGGGCTCAGGCCCATCTTCATTGAAAGGCTCGGACCACACAATATTCAAACTTACACTGAGATGGTCCAAAGAGCTCAGCTGATAGAGACCCTAGGTTTACATCCCACTTTTGGAAAGGACTGCACTACTCCTTGGGATCTAAACTAAACTTTAGCACGGCTTTCCATCCACAGACAGATGGTCAGACGGAGAGAACCAACCAGGTGATTGAAGATATGCTTAGAGCATGTGTCCTAGATTTTGGAGGTAGCTGGCACGAACACTTATCCCTCGTAGAGTTCACCTATAATAATAGCTATCAAGCTAGCATTCAAATGGCACCATTTGAAGCACTCTACGGTAGGAGTTTCCGATCTCCAATATGCTGGTATGAAGTTGGCGAGAAACAAATGTTAGGACCAGAGATGATAAGGGAAACCACAGAGAAGGTAAATCTTATTAAAGAAAGAATGGCAGTGGCGCAGCAAAGACAAAAGGCATATGCAGATAATAGAAGAAGAGACCTAGAGTTTCAGGTTGGTGAACATGTATTCTTGAAAGTGTCTCCAGGCCGTGGGATCAGACGATTTGGCATTAAAGGCAAGTTGTCACCAAGGTTTGTCGGGGCTTTCGAAATCCTTGAAAGAGTCGGAGAGGTGGCATATCGTCTCACTTTACCACCACAATGGATGGAATACACAATGTGTTCCACATATCCATGTTGAAAAAGTATGTACGAGATCCATGGCATGTCATAGAATATGAGCTTCTGGAATTCCACAAAGACGGAACATATCAAGAGAAGCCAATTAAGATCGTGGACCGGGAACTGCACCAACTAAGGAACAAGGTTATTCCACTCATAAGGGTTATATGGAATCAACGCATGGATGAAGACGACACGTGGGAAACCGAGGAAGCAATGCGCAAAAGATACCCGGAGCTATTCACAAGTAAGCATACCTCACTCGCACAATAATTTTCTATACATGAATTTGGGGACCAAATTCTCTTAAGTGGGGGAGGGTGTAGCACCTCGGAAATTTTAATTATATAAAAATTCAAATAAATGGAAATAAATAATTTCCATAATATCTAAGTATTTAAAACATACGTATCATTATCGTATGTGCTAAAACACCTCGGAAAAATCCGTAAAAATTATAAATTAACCCCACACATTATTCCTAAGTGTTCCACAAAGAATTCGTACGACGAAAAAATCCGATTGAACCAAGTGTACATCACATGGTGACCGATTATCCAAATTAGGAATCAGTCGGAAACCATTAACACGGAAATATGACGCAATCATAAATTAAATAAAAATGTTAGAAATGCTTCTAACATTATATATTAATGACCCAATTTATTAATTGGGCCAATGGACCACATATGACCCAAAAATCAAATAAAGCTAGAAAATGCATGGAAATTCGTAACTCTAAATAGGCTGAAATTAGAAAGGGGTAATTAGGGTTTAATTGGGATGCAATCATACACTTTTAGCAACCCAAATTCGTGCCTACCCATCCATGGAAGATGCTTGATGGCCAAGACTCTCTAATGGAGGAAGAAATCATCAAAAATAGGAAACCAACATGCCAATCCCGCAACCCTTCTTTCCTAGTTACAATAGGACTCCTAAACACCATGGTTACTTAAATACTCTTCACCAACCCTAGGTACGAGTTTTAGAACTTGCTGGGGTCGTGTGGAGGAGTTCTTGGTGGCTAGAGAGCTGTGGATCGACCACAAGAAGCTCATCTTCTTCCCCTTCTCGTCTGCTGCGACCTGCACAAACCACCTTCTTGGAGTCGATCAAAGGTAGGCCAAACCTAAATCCCATCATGCAAGGCTTATACCCCTGGAACTAGGGTCGAGTCTACTTCCTAACCCAAGTGGAATGCCCAAATTCCATGCAGTATACACGGAGTATTAAGCGTTCTCCTCCAAGTGGTCTGAACACGGGTTTTCTGGAAGAGCGAGACTTCATCAACCCAAAAGGTAGATTTTCTCGAGCCAAATCTTAACATCTCCTATACCAAATGTGTAGAGCATCAAGTTAGCTTTCATTTCCCTCTGGTTTCATCGAATTTCATTGAGTATATTTTGAATTATAAGTGTTTTCTCAAAGTCATGCACAGTTAGGGATTTTCCTGTTCTTCATATGTTGCATGTGATTCAAGACCGAATTAAAGTAAACTCCTAACATGAAACTTATTCTACTAGTTATCCTCTTCAGGTTTTGTGTTGAACATTTTATCTAAATGTCATTAGTTAGAGAGTTTAAGCATGGTAATAGGGTTGCTGCACAAAACTACGGTTTCAGGTTACACTTGCTCTGAAGTTGTGTTCGACTTGATCAAAGCCTATCGAAACCATCCTTAATTTCTAATTCTGATTTACTGGAAGTACCCTTGTATGTCTAGGTTGTTTTAAAACTGATTTCGTTATTTTTCATACACTGTACAATTTGTTCTCTATTTCGGAAGCACCCTGTGTCATATATGGCAGTTCTGGGACCGCAATCCAAGAACATGTCCTTGCTCTATCAGAGTCAGGCGCAGACCCTGTGAACGCGATGGCCCAATAGGCCGCGTTCTGAGGCCTTGTCGCGACAGTCAACAATGTCGTGATCTGATCGCGGCGAAGCGCTCCGTCACGATCGTGCTGCCTGATCTGACCGCCCAGTCGCGTTCTTCACAACACCCTGTCGCCTTCTGGTCCCGACCCTTCGCGATCCTTGCTGTGGCCTGTCGTGACCTGACCCCGGGCCTGACAGACGCTGTCGCCTTCCTTATATGAACCTATCGCGAACTGCCCCCGAACCTGACAGCCATTGTCGCCTTCCTTATATGAACCTGTCGCGACCTGACCCCGGGCCTGACAGCCCTGTCGCTATCCTTATATGCCCCTGTCGCGATCTCAGGATTTGTCATTTAACCCCACTTACTTTCTTGCAAACCTAACCACTATACCCTAGGTCTGGTTAAGGTAATATTTAGTATGTAATTCACATGTTTTGGGTCTGATCATTGCATGGTGGTTTTCTTAATGGCTTAAAAGTGTTAAACCCATTTAAAAAGCTTTAATTACATGAATGCTATTCTAAGTGCTCGTTAAATGTTATGACCCATTCATGCTACTTATGATTTAATCTTCCTACTGTTCTACCATATTTACAATGATAATTATTGTTCTTAAAATCTTCTGAACACAGGTTTAGTTAAATACATTGTTCAATTCGTGCCATCACGTTAAGTGCTTTCCGCGAGTTTGAAACTGTAAGGCCCTCGAATTTTGTTGCATTATTGTATTGCATGTAAATAATTCATGTTGTGTATGTACTTATGTAAATATCTACGTAAGTACTAGTTAGTATACTATTGCATGCATGTGTATAAATTAGATGTAAATAATGTATGAACGATATGTTGGTATTGTGTACATGATAATACATATGTATGGCATGTAAATATGTATAAGTTAAGCATGGTTTCTGCATGTTTTAGAGTTCTGGCCGAAGGCCAGATTGGTGTCAATATCAACAGACGTCGATGTGGTGTCGGCGTCAACCATATGGACGCCAACACTAACCCCAGCGTCCAGTGATGTAGACGCCAACTTCTCTGACCTGCATGCATTGCAGAGCCCAGAATTCCGGGAGCAAGCTAGCTCACCCATTGGGGAGCTGTCTCCAACGGTCTGAAAGCCCTCTTGTCCGACCTGCGTGAGAGGAGAGCTCCTCTCCTCTATATACAGACCCTTTTGCAACCCTTAGACCTCTCTTGGCTCTTTGCAAAGAGAAGAAGAGAAAACCCTAGCTCGGAGCTGTGCAAAGACTGAACTTTGGAGGCTTCAATCCGGCGATCCAAGGCTTCATCCGGCGTTCTATTGCAACTGGAGGCTAGAGGGAACCAAGGAGAAGGCTTCTCCACCACTGGCTTAGCACCTGCATCGACCAAGAACCCGGAGGAGTGGTGTTTTGGAGGCTTCTTGGGACTGCCCAAGGAGAGCTTCACCGCCATTTAGATCCGTCTGGAGTATTTTTCAGAGGCAAGTAACACTCACACCCCGTCCATGTAGATGTCTAGTAGGGTTTTATAATTTTTATGTATTTTTCCTCGTGTCCTAGATCACCCTTTCACCTTTGCATTTGGAGTTCGGTCTGTGTTTCTGCACAGACAGGAACTTGGCGTCAATGCCCTTGACGCCGAGATCCCTGGTATGCGTCCAGCAATCTGGTCGTCCACTCCTGGAATGGCCAGAGACCGCCGCCAAGTTCGTCTGGACAGAACAGTGAACTGTTCTGCCCTTCTATATGATTAATTTCGACGTGTTTTGCGATGAGGATATATGTAACTCTTATATGCTATGTATACTAGCTAATGTGATGAATGGGAGAATGAATGAACATTTATTTTGTGGGTGGTTGAATTTATTCGTCTATCTAATGTGTATGCGAAATGAATGGCAATGTATATTCACCATGATCCTAATGATCCGTGGCAAAGTGTTGTGGCCCAAAATTGTTAGACCATGTATGTATGATTCTGTCTGTGTTCTGAGTTTCTGACATTTTTCCCATGCTTGTATGGTTATTGAAATTTCTGTTTTGGGGAAATAGAAATCATGCGTAGGTCATGTTAAATTTCCAGTAAATTGCGTGTTGCTCGGTAAATTCGGGAATAAATTCTGAGACCCTGTGCATGCTAGGGTGCAGACAGTGAGCTGTTAAAGTTGTGATTATGTTCAACTCCATGTTAATTTGCATTATGAATAATAATGTGAAATCGATATTGAATTTTCTGTAACTTCATTTTGAGTCAGAAAAATCTGAAAATTTTCATGTGGGATCATAAACCTGAGATCAGCATGTGGTTAAATTTTCAAGTTATTTGGACAACTGTATAGTGAAATATGAATTTTTCCATGCGAGAAATGTGAAAAAGAATGCATGCTAATGTGGGAATAATGTGACATGTGCGTGTGATCTGATTTGTGTAAAATTCTGAACCTGTAATCCCTGTTAACTGTAGAATCATGTTAGGAAAAACAGAGCACTTGTGTGAGTGAGAAAATGAAAGAGAGGCAAGTGACATGTGTAAAGATATGTGTTAAAAATCGGTAAATGTGTAAATTGTGCCAAGTGTGATACTGCTTCCATAGAGGGCTGTGGAACTGTACCATGGAAAAGTCCCCATGGGAAGGTTCAATGTGTTGTGATCCTAAGGGCATTAGGATGAAATCCTAGAGGTGGACAAGTACCACTGGTTAGGGTGGAGACTTGTTCTCCCGGTCTGCGCAGTCCAAGAGTCATCACTGTTTTGCCTAGGTGACGTCTATGTGTATGTGATGTGATGTGTCCTTCTTATGGTGGTTTGGGCTATGTGTCACGGCACTAAAGTGAAAAATGTGAATGTGATTGTGATCATGTGCAAATTGTGTAGTGTGAACAATGTGTAAATGTGAATGTGTAAATGTGCAATGTGTAAAGAGTGAAGTATGTGAATTAGAAATTGTGTAAAAATGTGAAACCAAAATGTGAGGATGTGAAATTGAAATCCATGATATGATGATCTGAAATCATGTTAGAACAGCAAAATAAATGTGGTTATGATCATGTTTTATATGTGTACAGTAGAATCCATACTAGGGACAATCCTTACTTATGTGTAAACCATTCCATGTATGTTTACTCTCACGTTGTGATTTGAATGAGAATGTAGCTTTCATGTGTTAGATTGTAAAGTGTTAAACCATGTCAAAACAGCAAGCTTAAAGTATGTAAAATGGTTATGTGCATGTGTAAGAATGAGTAGTAACCATGTTAGCAAGGTTTTCTTTCATGTATGTAAGCTAATTAGGCTAAATTGCTTTCATGTTTTAGCTTGATTGGAAGTAGAACTTTCATGTGTTGGAAAGATTAGAGAGCATGTGATAGGAGATTTTAATTTAGAAAATCTGAAAGCATGAATCATGTGTTTAATAAGTAGAATCACCATGATAGGTTGTTAATTTCAATCACAAGCATGCTACATGATTGTGTCTTGTAAATGTGTATGTAAACCTGCTATGTCATGTATATGAATGGTATGCGTAGAGTTATTTGCTGAGTCTTTTAGACTCATTACTTGCTTCGGCGTACAGGTGTAGTAGGTGACACACCTTTGGAGGAGACCGTGGAAAGCGACTCCGAGCGCGGAGAGTAGCTCGTTTGGTGGAGCTTAGTTGTGACATTTTGGCATTTTGATGTATGTAATTGAAACATTGTACTAGCATTATCATGGAAAGAAATGCTTAAGTGTGGACAATTATGTATTTGATTTTCAGCAATTTAATTATGTGGACCTTTAGTTCTTCAAATGTTATCGAATCATGTATGTTAAATGTGGATGATGAATGAAATGAAGACAGTGGTTCTTTTACTTCCGCTACTCTGTTCTTATATTCACGTGTATCTCAACTGAATGTTATTGTTGGGTAAATGTCCCACTGTGGCAACGTTCACTATATCGACGCGGGTTGGTATAGCCGTACCGATATAATGAGGGTCGCTACAGAAACTGATGGTTGTGAATTGAGACACGCGTACCGCACTACACACTCGCATTGTTAGGCAGCCCTTTCTTGGGAAATTGGAAACTCTCTATCGGTCATTCCGAATCGGTAGACTAGCGACCTTTTCACCAAGGCCGCCGTAAATCTCCTCTGACCATGGATTCCCACATGGCCGACGAGTTGGTTGTACCATTGAAGTTCCCTGAAGATAGCGTGCACTTCCTTTCTCTTCTTGTTCTCGTGAGTGTGATTGACAATCTAGACTAAAGCCATTAATGTAAAGATTTAACCAAAGTACAAATCGTACCGTTATGCTGCCGAATTTATCTCTTGACCACTGTTATTATGAAATCATGTTCAATTACTTATTACTTGTTCCCATCGTCTTCATGAACATGACATTACCCATGCTTACTTATTGAAACTCTCATTGGCCATTATTAATGACTGTGGGTATCTACATTTAAAAATTTACATAAGATGCTGACAGGGCACGGCGTGTGTCCAAGGGCTCCAATCTAGCCCCAATGATGGCGAGTCATAGATATACTGTTAACCATGGGGTATAATGATTACTGGCGTTGCATTTGTGCTGGGAGTCCTGCTTGCTTGTTGAATGATAGATACAATACCACATACACGTGTCCGGGTGTACATTCTTGATGGATCTTTTCTCGGTGTACATTAGTGTCTACGTGCCTGATTAGTGTTACTTGAACGTGCTCGTACATTCTTGCTTGCTTGCTTGCGTGATATGGCCATTCTGTATTTAATGCAATTAGTGATATCTTGCGTTCATGAAAGCTATTGACATCAAGTGAAATCTTGCGTGCTTGTACAAAGTGATCTATTGCTAGTTGTAGCAACCCGGAAAATTTAATACTTAAAAATTCGAAATAATAATTTCTTTAAATCGAAATAATAGAAACATGCGTACCATTATCATATGCACAAGAATACATCGGAAAATTTCTTAAAAAATTATAATCAATCCCAGACATTATTCCTAAGTGTTCCACGAAGAAATTTGTGCAACAAAAAATCCGATTGGCCAAGCGTATGTCACAAGGTGACCAATTATCCAAATTAGAAAACTAAGTCGGAAAACCGTTAACACGGAAAGATAACACGCCCATAAAACAAACGAACATGTCGGAGAGACTTCCAACATCATGAAATGATTATCCATTATCGGGATTGGACTAATGGACCTCTCATAGTCCATAAATAAAATCAAGTGAGAAAAATATAATAAAATCCGTAACTCTATTATTCTCTAATTAAAAAGGGAAATCCCATAAGATAAATTCCAATAAATAATGAGTTTTTATAAATGGACCATATAAAATTTATTGGGCCAAAATAGAGATTTATAAAAGAAGAATAATAGGAAAATACCCTAAATTCGTAACTAAATTATTACTTAAATAGAAAAGGGGTATTTAAAGCATTAAATAAGAAGTTTGAGTTGTAATTGGATTCCTAAACCTACCCTAATGGGTTGGCCATGAATTTAGCTCCCATCCCAACCCAAATAGAAGTCCTCATGCTTAGAAAGGGAAGAGAGAATAGGAAATTCGGAATTAATAGGAGTTAGAGTCCTATTAGGAAATAGAAAGAGGAGAAGCTTAAATACTCTCCTAAAACCCTCATGGCTGGCCCTAGCTCGTGCCAAGGGATTGCTGGACCAAGAGGAGAGGCCAAGGAGGAGGAGATTTCGTGGGGAGAAGAACCTTTCAAGCTCTCAACCCCGTTCTTCAAGTTCTAGCCCTAGAAGAGGAAATCGAGTCAATGTAGGCATTCTCACGAGCAAAACTAATGAAATTTTGACTGTAGATTTTTCCATACATCAGGAACAAAACCATCAAATTTCATAATTTTCCATCGAGCCAATATTTTCTTCTTGAATTTCCAAGTTCTGCAACTCTCTTGACCCCGAACCCTCTTCATAATTCTTGTTCTCCATGAATACTAAATCCCATGCCTTGAAATTTTTATGGGAGATACTGATGATCATTAGGGAACTTTCGCCTATAAAATCCCTAATTTTTATCCACCCTATCTTGAAAATTAAATCGTTCATCTCAACTACTCACTGTGTCATGTACTCCATGTTTGACGTGATGAAAGCATGTCAAACTCTATCTATTGGCCAATTCCTATTTACTGTAAGTACTCATGCATGTCTAGATCAATTCAAAACTTGTTTCATGATTTTTCATCGTGTATACAATTAGTTATGATTTTCTGAACGACCCTATATCAAAATCTGATATTTCTGGACCGCAATCCAAGACAGAGCAGAACTCTGTCAGGCTCAGGCGCAGACCACCAGATTGCGACAGGCTGATATGTCGCCTTCTGGGTCTGATTGCGACTGTCCACCTGTCGCTTTCTCAAGCCGTCGCGACGCTTTCCTTGTCGCTTTCTGAATGTGATAGTACCTACGTCACTTTCTGGCCTTCTGTCCTGGCAGCCCTGTCGCAACCCTTTGCAGGCCCTGTCGCTACCTACCCTACCCCTGTCGCAATCCTTACATGCCTATGTCGCCTTCACAGGATTTTGCATAAAAACCCATAATATTTATTGCTCTCACTTTCTACAATATTTTTATGCCTTTTTAACAGTCATACACGCAGTAAAACACCGTCTTAAATTGGAGCTTTATTAAATGCTTTAAAATACATATTCACGACATCTTTCTATCTACAATTTCATGACACATGCACACACTTGGAATCATCCAAATATGGCTTAATTGGCATGAACTTGTGACATAATTTATCTGGTAATTTATGCAATTAAATTGCCTTACTTGTAAATGAACTTGTCCTCGATTTTCGCGTTGTTTTGAAACACCGATCTCGACGCTCCACTGTTCTAGAATTCCTCTAGAACGTCGAGCACCTGTTTTATATACACACTTTACTTGGCTTGTGGTGAACTCTCCGTCGGATATTCCTTTCGCCGGACTAGTGAACCCTTGCACAAGGCCTCCGTCAGTCTCCTCTGATCATGGATTCCCACATGGTCGACGAGCCGGTTGTACCCTAACACCTGTGATACACCTTAGGGATCAGCAAGATCCAGACGGCCTTAGTTGCTCTCGTTCTTATCTTGAATCACGCCGAACCTCTGGACCTATGCATAACGAGGTCAGCGGAAAGGTTGTGTTCCACCTGACTGCCAACACCGTGCGCGCGTGTTGTGCAACTGTTACTATCTCTCGTTACTCGACGTTTCATGTGCAATGACCATAAGATCTCATCTATACTGTACTCGCTCGTCTATTCACATTCACTCTACTATCTCGTCTCTCTCGTCTATTCACGTTCACTTTACTATCTCGTCTCTCTCGTCTATTCATCGAGTACTCTCTTGAGACTCGTTGAGCTGTTGTGGCTCCTATCGTTTGTACTATTTCATGACTGTCTAGCGCTATAATGCATACTGTGCAGGGCACGGAGAGTGTCCGAGGGGCTCCAATCTAGTCCTGGGGCAGAGAGCCACCCGAAAATACCTGCAGGGGCTATTGACGGTGTTTTACATTGCACCGGTTCTGACTATACTATCTTGGCTAGACATCTGACTACTATCCTTTTAGTCTGAGGAGTTCAGACGTACTGTGATATTACTGTGCTATCACAAACTATGATACATTAGTCTGAGGAGTTCAGACGTAATGTACTATCGTGAAACGGCTATTGTCCTAGAAGTGACTATTGTCGTACTCTACCAGTGCACCGTTGTGCAACCATACACGCTATCTTGTTACACGCTATCTTGTTACACGCTATCCCGTTACACGCTATCTCGTTACACGCTATCTCATCATACGCTCTACTTGCTCTACTTGATACTCGCTATCTTGAGTTACTGTGTGCTATCGCGACTTGATCACATTCAAAGTGCAATTTACTCTTTACATGACCATCTACTATCATCTCTTCTTGCTATACATGTCGCTTGCTATTCTTGACAATATCGTTACTTGCTATTGTTGTTAACGTTTTCTATCGTAACTTGACTTTAGTCATCGTGCTATACTTGATTCATCTACTATTTGAACCACGTTACTTGTGCTATTACTTTCTCAACTTTACATGACTCTCTCTCTATCATTAGTTACTCTGCCATTTAATGCATTAATTATTTAAAGCCTGCTTGAGCCTGAGATTTAAGTCCTACTGGGTGTTATCACTCACCCTTCGTTATTTGTTATTGTGTCTCAGGTAAGTCGGACAATGACGTTATACGTGCCAATGGGACAGGACCCGAGTGATGAGTGACCTGGAGTCAAATGACGAAGTTACCCTAGCACCATGGAGTCTAGTAGTGATTGTTTTAGATTTCTTTTCAATGTAATGATGTCATTAAGCCTTATGTGTGGCTCCGAATTAGTGGTTGTAATAGTATTAGTGATTTTATAAGAAAATGAAGAATTTATTTCATTATTGTTCGTTAGATGCTCTGATGTTTGTGAAAGTATGCGCAATTGTCGTTACCATACTCGTTGTTCGCGTCTCCCTCCGATTTATTCCGCTGCTAAATTGGAGGAGCGTGACACTAGTTCTTTCTTGTCATCTTGTTCAAAATCATGTTCTATCTTGTTCACTCCATCTAGCTTGTTTTCATGTATCATGTTTTAATGAGTTTTATTCGTACATACATATCATGACGTTCATCGTGCTTACCTAGTTCTAAATTGTTAATCACTTATATCGTTGTACGCACATTTAGATATAAATCCTACTGGGCTAGTTTGCTCATCCCCTACTTTTACCCAATCTAGGTGACTATGACGTTCAAGAGGAAGAGCAAGTCGAGGATGGGAATGCGTCCGAGTGAAGAGCGTTCCAACTATGAGTCCAGTTTAGTAGTTTGCTTCGAGTGTTAGTACAATGTAGTAGGAAGTGAGGATTAAATGTACTTTCTCTTTTATTGAGTCTTAGTCCTGTACTAGTTTCCATTTGAATACAAAGAGTTGAGATTTGAATACAATTTATAATTGAGTTCAACATTTGGGCCCTATTATGATGTTGTGTTGATACACATTTAGTGCGTGCTAGCTAGAGGCTTATTTGCCGACTGTCCACGTCTCGAAATATCGACTCGAATTAATTAATAATATCCGCTGCGTAATTCTCGGGACGTGACACACTTGATTTCCTAAACAAACAATCCTATGCAAACAAAAGAAAGAGAAAAATGTCTCACCCAAAGCAAGCAGTTGGCAATGATGATGATTTCTTTTATTGGTTCAAGTTTGCCTTTTGATGGATTGATCTTTTGGCAAGTTCCCTCAAAGGAAAGGTTTCCTAAAGGGGGACAGCTTCCAACTTCGGGTTTGACTAGGATTTCTCAAACTTACCAATGAATGAATCCTAACTCTAGGTTGCAATAGGTACAACCAGCCCGGCGGCCGTGTGGGAATCCACGGTCAGCGGGGACTTACGGAGGCCCTCGAGCGAGTGCGTTAGTCAGACACAAGGAGTATGTGGTCGAGAGAGCGGGCGTCGCCGAGGAGGACAACCTAAACTAAAATATGGAAATATGTATGCACGCCCTATGTGCACCGGAGTGCATGCAAAATCTAGTCCAGACTAACAAACAGAAATCAGGTCGGCCTGCTCTCAGAAGCAGAAGGCGATAGACAACCTGTTGTGACCAGGATCATGACAAGGAGGGCGTCGCGTTCTTCTTCGCAAGGGATAGAGATTAGATAAACCTGATTATGCACAAAAAAACCAAACAACCCTATAGCATGGAGGACTGACAGACTCTCATAAGCACGGAACAGGAAAGAAACAACTCAATCATGGATGGAGTACTTGAAATAAACCCAAAACACAGAGAGAGAGGGAATCAGGAGCACTGACCTGATCGTGACGACCTCCCTGTCGTCTTCTAGATAGCGACGGTTACCTCGTCGCCTTCTCACCCTGAATAGCAGAACTCAAAACAGCAGTAAAATAAACGGGAAAACACAGAATTTAGAGAAAGACCACACACATGAAAGACTAAAAACGACAGGGAAAGACAGCAACAAGCACGATAGGCACTAGAAGTCCCACCGTGATCGCCAAAAGGTGTAATCACAGGATTAGCTCTCCAAAGATGATGATTAAAAACAAGGAAAAGAGACTGTGATCGCCACCAAAGCAGTTGCAAAGAGATGTATGACGAGGGAAGATGATAACTACTTTGGAAAAGGAAGAAACAATGCAGAAGGGTACCTTGTCCTGTGAATGCGACAGTCCCGGTGTCGCCTTATTGTGAACGCGACGATGGAGGTGCCGCTTTCCGATCTTCTGAACGCGACGTGCGGACTGTCGCCTTCTTCAGATCGCGACCAGATTGCTGTCGCCTTCTACTCCAGAAGATGAAGACTGTGGGTTTCTTTCTTCCTGCTCCTCAGCCGGCCAAGGGGCAAGAGCCTCGTGCTGCTACTGTCTTCTAACACCTGCCAAGAAGATCAAACAATAAAACACCCATTAGAAATTCGTTTTATGTAGAATCTATCCCAAACAAAGAGTGAACTTGAACTAATTGGGGGAACTCACGTGGGGTGGGGTTTTAACCCCTTTGGGTGATTAAAAACGGTGTGTGTGTGGTGTTCTAATGCAAATCTACGAAAAAAAAATCGATCTAACATGCATGAATGAAGAGAAAAGGATGAAAAGGAGAGAGAGAAAGTGTGGATGAGGAGAAAATGCCCTGGGGGCACTTTCGGGTCGTTTGGAGGCTGAGAGCTCTTCTGAGAACTCGTAGCTCTCTGGGAGAGGAAGAAGCGGATGTCGGCCTTGCCCTAAACGATGCTCTATGAAGGATTTATACCCCATTATTCCTGAACGGGCTGAGAGGAGAATAATAGGCAATGGTCCGAATTTGGGTAGGTGTACTCGGGCAAGGGGAATCAGAACTCGGAAAGGACTTTCTAAAGAGGGTCTCCTCCAAATTTGGAAGAATTTGGACTCCTTTAGACCCACTAAAAGACAGACTATTCATCAATATCAAGGGTCCAAGTCGGGTTAGGAAAGGGTACATTGCATGGAAACCAGAACGCGACCGCCTCCTCGTCGCTACCAGGTCGCGACGCCTCAACACATCGCCTTCCATAGAAGGAAACCTTTTAAGGATTTTCTGGCATTTTTTCAGGGAATTAAAATGCCAAATGAGAACGCGACGTATCGAGGTGTCACCTTCTGAAGATGATCGATTCTGGCTTGAAGGCAAATCAGTGTGAGGAGGAACACGACATGAATAGTGTCGTCTTCTGAGTAGAACACGACAGGTCTATTGTCGCCTTCATGAACTTCTTGCATATAGCCCAATCAAAATGTCTAATCTCCTTGCATGGCTATCGGATTGACGTGCAGTTTGAAGCGTTGGACTCCTAACTCAGAGAGCTACGAGATACTGATGAAGTCTGATTGATTTGACCAGGAAGAACCCACCAGGTCGATGAACTAATGAAAATACCATGATCGGATAAAACTAGCTAGGCGACGATGATTCAACGTGCGGCATCAATGATATGACAAGGAATTTGGATCCACTTATGGGCCAGAAATGGTGTCAACACTCACTCCCTGTTTTTGTAGGGGAGACTTCACAGCAGCTCCCTCTGCGGTGGACTGAGGAAACGGGGCCGCAGTAGTCGGCGTCTCTAGTGGCAGTGTTCCCGCAATAGTTGTACTTCACCCTCGGGGTATGCCCCTAAGGGACGTGTTCCTTCCCGTTTATTTCAGCACTTGTACTTTATTTACTTTGGACTGTACTAGACTGTTACTTAGTGTTGGACACTTTTCGTTCACTTGTGGTTCACTTTAGTACGTTTGTTGTTATTTATTCTGTTACATATCTTGTTAGACCGATCCATTAGCCCTTTCGGGTCTCCGGACTCATGGGCGGCGGTCCCGATGTTCAGATTCTTGGTGGGAGCCGGGGATCCGGGCGCCGGGGTCGTTACACCTGCCATTCTGACAGGCGTCAGACGACCAAATACATAAAGCTGTCGCGACCCGTTGACCAGGCGTGACAAGAACGCGACGCCAAAGGCGGTCGCAACAGGGATGACTGTCGCGACGGGCACCTCCGTCGCGACAAGGCCAGTCATCCCACACACAACGGAAAGCCAGAAAGCCCGAGATGTTACATGGGTGCAATGGGAAGAGTGATCACGTACGTACCTTTTGGAGCGGGGAGATTGCACGAGAACGTGGGTTCCTCGTCTTGTACGAGCACGGTCGGCCGTGGTAGAAGGCACTTTCTTCATTTGATTACCCTTGCAAGAAAAGATAAAGAAAATGGGGATTAGCCACGTGACGTGTAGTATCAAATCCTAAATAAATGAAATGAATTGAAGAACATGGAGATGAACTTACCACGTGGTGGTTTTTAAACCCCTAGGAAAAGTGGGTGTGTGTGGTGTGTATGCGCATGTGTATGTGTGTGTATAAAAAATGGAGAAAATAATGAAAAGAGCCACGTGGGGCTTGGAGGAGTTGATATAAACAAGATAGAGAAAGAGGGGATGCTTCCCCAATGGATGGCGCGATAGCCACTGCTGGAATTTGAATGGATGAAGAGGAGGAAGAGCGTCCTCCCGCCTCGCTCGGATGCGCGTAAGGAAGATGACGGCTCCAAACACCAAGGAAGAAGGGCACAGATTGATGTGGAAGACCTCCTTGGCTCGGAGTTGAGTCGCCAATCCGGCAGGGCTTCGTCGTAGTGGTTGGGGATGCTCAAAAGGCTGGCCTCGGGTCTCTATTTATAGGGAAAATATGCTGAAATCACATCCGGTACAGTGGATGCAATTAATGATGAATAGCGGCTGGGATAATGGATGCATTTCAAAATTGCCATTTTCGGCCAACGGTACGGCTTTAAATCGTGTCCAAGTAAGTGGATGCGTTTCAGAATTGCCAAAAAATGCTTTTGGAAAGCTTCCAAAACAATTTTGGAAATGAAAATCACGTCCGGTATAGTGGACGTGTTTCAAAAAAGGGCAATTTCGCACATATAAAGCTTCCAAAAATAATTTTGAAAATTAGAATCGCGTCCGGGACACCCGGCGCTTTTCAAACAAGGTATTTTTTAAATTTGGACATTTTTGAATTGTGGCGGCCAGAAATAGGTAGTTATGAATCACGTCCGGAGTCCCGGATGCTATTAAGACCCCTCTGAATCACGATGGGTTACCCCGTCGTGATTCAAGAGAAGGCGGCAGTCTTTGTGAATGTCGTCGCGATTCAAACCCTTTGCCCATAGCCCTTGAAAACCAATGGAGAAGCACCCAAAAATTGGAAAAAATAGGAAAAACTCTTGGAAGGCAAAAGAGGGCCATTTTGTGGCATTACGGTGCAATTTGAAATTTCCCATGATGGTGTCAAATTCGCGTGTCTACAGCTGCCATGCCTTGGCGTCTGCTTTGCAGGGGAGTGAAGCGGAAGGATGCGAAGTGAGTGTAATGAAGTGAAATGAAATGAAGTGTAGCAAAGTGGAATGAAGTGGGAGCGGACTGATAAGTAGACACCAAGGTGAAAAATAGACACGCGTGATCGTTGGGTGAGCACCACCTGATGAGAGTCTTTCACCAAAACCCAAGGTAGTTATCTCCAGAGAAGAAGAACTAAAGAACGAATGTTTAGATGGAAAGAAGAAGGGTGCATGAAGGGCACGAAGGAGGTGTGTACGTGGTATACGAAGGAAAGTTGCCACATAGGGCACAAAGGAGAGATCAACTTCCAGCAAAGGGGAAGTACCTAAGGACACAATCCGTTAGGTTGCACCATTGGGGGCGTCTGCCACTGCCAAGGTGGATCTATGGGAGTAAAGACGAAAATAGAGGGATAAATCCAAACAAAGGTTATGAGGAAATAAACTCGGAGACAACATCAATGGGAATTAGGTACTTGACCTGGAATGGAATATTTCAAATTGACTTGGAGTTGAAGCGAGAATGGCTCTCAAGTTGCATTGAAAGAGTGGTTTTCCACAGTAATTTCAAATATGCATGTATGCTGGGCTAAAAGGAAAATAAGGATAAAAAGGAGTAGAAAATAATCAAGGATAATATTGTTACGATGGGTTGAGTCAGGACCAGAGTTTTATGCATGGGTCCGTCGTCCTCACGTGCCAAGCGTAACGCCTATCCGTGCGGCTAAGGATCCTCGAGAATAATCATTGATTTTGATAAAGGGGAACTCAAATTCCAGATTTCTCAGAGCCACAAGGTCCTTGATGTGCTCTAAAGGTATACCATATAGTAAGATGCATATAACTGGATGGTGAAGGAAGCCTGTTGCAGTTTGATTGCCAGATGAGGTAACTCGAACCTGCACTCGAAAAGTCATTAGCCAAGAGATAACAGATATCATGGAATAACATGGAGCATGGATAAAACATTCAATAAACATACACATCTCATTCAATTGTTTGTTTAAACCATGAGGATAAGTGGACTTGGCCAAAATCAATGTTGGAGTTCAAGACAGGAGGAACCAATGATTGGAGGGATTGAATTGATCTACCACAGGGAGATGTGCAACGTGCTTGCCATGTGCCATACCATCATGAATTTGTTTTTGGATTTTGAGGATATTCAAATTTTTATAAGATTTTGAAAATATTTGATTTTTTTGAGATTTTTGGATTTTGGAAATATTTGAATTTTTTTGGAGTTTTGGAAATATTTGAAATTTTTTTTGGGATTTTTGAAATATTTGAATTTTTATGGGATTTTGAAATATTTATTTGGATTTTTTTTATGGATTTTTGAAAATATTTTTGGATTTTTTTTTTGCATTTTGGAAATATTGTCATGCCACGACAGCATTTAGATCATGAAAACTGACTAGCGAGGGGTCCTTGTTACCCCCGTTTCATTAAAGGGTGCCCAGAGTGGAGCGTGCATTTAAAGTGGTGCCCAGGGGCTGACTGCTAGCGGTTAACAGCGTCACTATCAAAGCCATGCCCAAAAAGACGACTAAATCTGGCAGGGAGAAGGAGGAAAGTTTGGAGATAAGCTTGATATGGGTGTTTGAGGGGTTGGGTTTGACTTCCTTCCTTGGCACAACCAACAGGAGATTCAGTCTCATTGAAAGTTGGGGCTTTTTAGGATTGATTGATGGCCATTCAATTGTAGGGACATGCGTACGACCAGGTCCATTTGGATCTCTGTGGGGACTTTGCCACTCTTTGCCATGCCCTGTTATCTTGATTGTTGGATCTCTGGGGGGACTTTGTCACTCTTGACATGCATTTGACTTTAAGGCTTATTGGTCTTTTGATTTGCCCATTTTTGAGACATCCTCTCGTCAGGGAGTGCTTCAGGTTGGTTGCCTTGTCCAGACTACCTCTACTACGCATATTTCGACCGAGTAAGGGGAGAGACAGACTTTTGTGCCGTTTAGACATGGTTGTGACAGTGACAATTTCTTCCTAGAACAATCGGCTTAGGGCGCCTTGAAGTGTGTGTAAGTGCCCATGCCAAGGGCAAACCTTAATGACCCGGGAGGGAATTTTGGACTCCGGGCGCAGAGCTCTAGTAACAGAAGTGCTGCGATAGCATGACAATATTCATATTCATCTTTTATGGATTTTTTTTTTTGACACTGATAGACAATATAATAGCTAAAAATAAGAGTTTTAGAGGGTAAGAGGAGGACGAATGCCCTGCATTGGGGTGAGACTCAGAGGCTTTGAAGAATGTACAAATTACGCGAAAATTAGAAAGATACATGGGGGCTAAAACCCTGAAAATATTCGGAGAAAGGTCGGATGACCTGATTGAAAATGGAAAGGAGAGAATGGCGAAAGAATTTGGAGACTCTGGTGGGACCGGACGGAGTAGAAGAAGAAGGGCACGGTGCCCAGTAAGAGAGAAAGAACTCGGATGGTCTGGAGGAGAGGAAGGGAAAGGTGGGCCGTGAGGGGCCAAAAAGGGAGGTGCGCTGCGTGGGGCGCAAGAAGGTAAGGTGCCGCGTGGGGCACAGGAGGGAGTCGCGCCTCGTGGGGCAAAGGATGGAGATGTGCCCCATGGGGGCACTGGATGGAGGCGTCGTGCGGGGCACTGGAGGGAGATGTGCCACGTGGGGCATGGGAAGGAGATAGGCCACGTGGGGCACGATGAGGAGGGTGAAAACAATGGGTTGTGCCACATGGGGCACGGAGGGGAGAATGGCGGGGAACATAACGATGTGCCACGAGGGGCACGAGGCAGAGAAGGAGTACAAAGGGGGACGCGATGCCTAGTACAGAATGATGGATCATAGAAAAGGGGGAAATAAAATGCCTCCCGTGGGGAGAGAATGTGGAGAACCACGGAAAAGTGCTAAGTAGCACAAAAGAGGATTGAAAGGATGGAGGAGGAGGTAGAGGCCCCTGGTCTTTGCCTTGCCCGGCGTTTAGGCTTCCGCTCGGGAATTGGCATCCTGACCCTCAGGTACTTCCTCACATGTCTTGCCCAGCGGGTGGAAGGTCTTGCTCTTCTCACATGATTTGAACGGCTCTCAATGATTGGATTATTGTTGACTTCCGTCGGAGTTTCAAGCGACAATGACAACTCCCTTGGAATATGGTTCAATGAAAGGGTGGGGGGTTCCACTGGTGGAATTGGAAGCAACAATAAGGGGACCGTGCCCAAAGATTATATAGTGTTGGACATAGAAGGGGCACGACCCCTTGAGTAATTGATTGTGCCAATGATTTGGCCTTAAAGTGTGTAAGCACAAGTTGTAGAGTTGACCCCTTCACTAGAGTGGGAAGGTTCACAACAATTGTGGGAGGGGTCATGAGAGCTTGGAGGGATAGATTCCCTAAGAGTATTTTGAAATGTGATTCGTTGGCAACATTGATGATTGGCATATGATTAAAAGGCCTCTTGACGGGCATGATTGGAGGTTGACTTCTGCTCATTGAAATTGCCCGATATGGAAACATGACCGGCATGCGAGGAATGTAATCTTGGATTTTGAATAGCATGCCCGGTCTCAGGGCTTCCTTCTTCTGCTGATCGGGCTTGTTGCTCTTTGCTTGTTTACACACGCTCCGTTGGATGGGGGTGGAGATAGATGAAGTGGAAGGTTGTATGGCCAGTGGAGGTGTGATAGGTATGATAGGGAGGTTTTACTCAGGTTCGGTTGCCAAGGGTGTGGCATAGTGGGAGGTGTAGTGGTTGGTTTAATGGTAGGTAAAATGGTTGGTGGAGGTTTAATAGTGGAGGGCTTGATGGTAATGGATGGAAATGTAGGAGGGGTAGGTAAATGGCGTACAAACATGACCTCGAAAGGTTCATCGTCGTAACACAGGTGGATTCATAGATGGGTTGGTTATTGGAAACTTCGGCCCGAGCAACGGCCTGTGAGGGAGGTGGAGGCTATTGTGGGGGTAATGGTTGTTGTGGTGGAGGTATGGGGGCTGGCATGGGAGCCGGAGCAGGTGCAACGTAGGGCATAGGAGCTTCTTTATGTATGAGGGCGTTGTATGGCCCAGTTGGAGGTTGTGGAGTGGTCCGAGGAGGACGAATTAGTGGACGCCTGGGTAGGGGCATGTCATGGTAAATGGGAGGTTGTGGAGGTGTATATGAGCTGGACGTTGTATGATGGCGAGGTGGATGGTGTCCACTGACCCATTGTCATGCCCGCGCGGAATATCGAAACGTGAGGCAGTTGCAAATAAACGGGTACAGAGATAGTACTGGACATCATACCATTGAACAAGAAATAAACACTAAAGCATATTCTTCTCATTAATAATTTCCAATGTCTAGTTACAACCACTACTATCAGATCCATTCTATAGGGCCCAATTACATTGAAATAAAGCAAAAGACTAACTGACGCTGTAATATAGTACTAAGACGCTAAGGTACACATGACTTCACTCCTGGTCATTCCCATCCTCTTGAGTGTATGTGTCATCCTCGGTCTCACCTGAGAACATAATGACAAATAACACAGGGTGAGCGATAACGCCCAGTAGGACTTAAATCTCAATAGTCAAGCAGGATTTAAATGATTAATGTATTAAATGGCAGAGCAACTAATGATAGAGCGAGATATTCAAGTAATGTGAAAGATAGCAAGATAGCACATGATTGAAATAGCACAAGTTTCCAAATACAACACAATGTCAAGTATAGCACAGGTATAGCACAATGAGAATATAGCACTTTGTCGCCAATAGACAACGATGTGAGAACATAGCATTTTTGATTGTCATTTAGATAGTCGAGATAGATAGCACTCGAGTGTAATGCCAAACACTCTGATCATTTAACTCTCATGGGCAAATAGTACTTTCGGGCGCACATTCCAGGACCAGATCGGGCCGTTTATATATATTGCCAGACATTGGTTATATTGTTTATCTTTAGACAATCAGTCAACGGCTAATAGAGAGTACCAAGAAATAGATGAGAGCACTAGATGAATAGACGAGATAGTAAAGTGAACGTGAATAGACGAGCGAGTAGAGTAAAGATGAGAACTAAAGGACATTGCATGTAACACGTCGAGTAAACAGGCAATAGTAACAGTTGCACAACACGCGCGATTGGTATTGACAGTCAGGAGGAATTCACTACCCTTCCACTGGCCATGTTATGCACAGGTCTAGAGGTCCGGCATGATTCAAGGTGAGAGCAAAATTCTAATACCCATTTTGATCATATTGATCCCTAAAGGGTATCATAGGTGTTAGGGTACAACCAGCTCGTCGACCATGTGGGAATCCATGGACAGAGGAGACTTACGGAGGCCTTGAACGAGGATTCACTAGTCCGGCAGATAGAGTATCCGATGGAGAGTTCATCCAAGTCAAAAGAAAAGTGTGTAGAGAAACAAGTGCCCGACGTTCTAGAGGAGTTCTAGAACAGTGGAGCGTCGGTAACAGTATTCCCAAAACATTGCGAGAAAACGTAGACAAGTCCATTTAAAATAGGGCAATTTAAATATATAATGGGAATAAATTACCAGATATTTTATGAGATATTTTCATGTCATGTTAAGCCATAATAGATGGTTCAAGGTGTGTGTATGTGTAAGAGAAATCATAGATAGAAAGAGGTCATGTGCATGTATTTTAATCATTAAACAAAAATATGATTTATAACAACTTCATTGACTGCGTTGGTAACTGTTAACAAGGGTATTAGCACTGTAGAAAGTCAGAACATCACAATTTATGAGTTTTCATACAAAAACGTGAAGTCATGACGTACCCTGGAAAGGGTAAGAGTAGAACGCGACAGGGGTTTACACAGAACGCGACGGGTCGGTCAGAACAGGCTGACAGATCGCGACAGTAGCGCCTGTCGCGTTCAGAACGTGACGGGTATCGCTGTCGTGATCAAACCTTAGAACGCGGCCTATCGGACCGTCGCGTTCTCAGGTCCTGCGCCTGAGTCTGACAGGGAAAGGACAGTGCATTGGTTTACGGTCCAAACCTTCCTAGTTTTGACACATGGTGATTCAAAAATTCATAACTAATTGAACAGTCGACGAAAATTCATGAAACTAGTTTTAAACAACTCCAGACATGCAAGAGTACTTACAGTAAATAGGAATTTGAAAACAAACATGGTTTTGACATGGTTTAATCATGATACTTCACGAAGGACATAGAACAGTAAACAGTTGAGGTAAAAGATTCAATTCGCAAAGTAGGGTGGATGAAAATTAAGGCTTCGAAAGCAAAAGAAACCTAACTATCATCAGTATCCCCAACAAAACTTTCGTAGCATGGGGTTTAGTATACATGGAGATCAAGAATTAAAAAGAGGGTTCGAGGTCATGGAGTTTACAGAACTTCAAAAATTAAGAAGAAAAGATTGGGTGAACGAAAAATTATGGAAAGAAAGGGGTTTTGTTCCTGATGCATGGAACAATTCACAGACGAATTTAATTTAGTTTTGCTCGTGAGAATGCCTACCTTTGGCTCGTTTAATCTTCTAGGGCTTAGAACTTGAAGAACGGGGGTGAGAGCTTGAGAGATCCTTCTCCCCACGAGATCACCTCCTCCTTGGCCTCTCCTCCAGGTCCAGCAACCCTTGGCAACGAGTTAGGGCCGGCCATGGGGGTTTAAGATAGTATTAAGCTCCCTAGATTTATAATTCTTATTAGGACTCTAACTCCTATTAAATTTTGGGATTTCCTATTCTTTCCCCCTTTCCATGCTTGCCACTTCCTATTTGGGTTAGGATGTGAGCTAAATTCGTGGCCAACCCATTAGGGTAGGTTTAGGAATTCAATTCCAACTCAAATTGATTATTTTAATACTTTAATACCCCTTTTCTATTTAGGTAATATTTAAGTTATGAATTTTGGGTATTTTATTATTATTCCCCTTTTGAAAATCCATATTTTGGCCCACTAAATTCAAATGGGTCCATTTAACAAAGCCCATTACTCCTTTTCTTTTAATGGGTTTTATTTAATTCTCTTTGTTTTGATTTCCTAATTAATTTAATAGATTTTCTTTTTTATATTATTGATTTTTTTTATTTTCCGAAAAATTCAAGTTGCTACATCCTCCCCCTCTTAAAAGAATTTGGTCCCTAAATTCATATGATCATAATGGAGAGGATGTCTTACCGAAAAGATCTGGGTAGTTCCGTCTGATGATTCCTTCCGGTTGCCATGTGGCTTCTTCCACTCCACGATTATTCCATAGGACTTTAACCACATGGATGGGACGGTTCCTGAGTTGTTGCACTTCTGTTCTAGTATATTGACTGGCTTTTCTTCATATCTCATGTCTTTGTTTAGCACCAGCTTCTCATGGCGATTGATATGTGTAGGATCATATACATATTTCCTAAGCATGGGACATGGAGACATGGAACACATTGTGTATGCATGCCAAGTTTGGCGGTAACGCCAGTCGGTATGCAACCTCACCGACCCTTCGAGCACTTCAAAAGGATCGATGAATCTAGGTGTAGCAACCTGAATTTTTGAACAAAAATAAAGATTTACATAATGTTAAAATTTGTTAGAAAAATCAATTAAAAGAAAATAAATGACATAGGAAATTAATGAAAAGGGAATTAAATAAAACCCGTTAAATGAAAAGAAGTAATGAGCTTTGTTAAATGGACCCATTAGAATTTAGTGGGCCAAAATATGGATTTTAAAAGGGAATAATGGGAAATCACTCTAAATTCGTAACTAAAATAATGCTTAATTATAAAAGAAGCATTTAATGTATTAAAGGAAGTTGAGTTAGAATGTGATTCCTAAACCTACCCTAATGGGTTGCCCACGAAATTAGCTCCCATCCTAACCCAATTAGGAGATCTCTTGCTTAAAAAGGGGAGAGGAAAATAGGAAATTCAGAATTTAATAGGAGTTAGACTTAAACTAGGAAAGGGAATAGGGAGAAGCTTAAATACTTCTCTTAGACCCTCATGGCTGGCCCTAGCTCGTGCCAAGAGGTTGCTGGACCAGGAAGAGAGGCCAAGAGGAGAAGAATCGTGGAAAATAGGGATCTCCCAAGTTCTTCCCCGAGTTCTTCAAGTTCTTAACCCTAGAAGAGGAAAACGATCAAAGGTAGGCATTCTCACGAGCATAAACTATAAATTTTAACTGTAGGTTCTTCCCATCATCATGAGCAATACCCTCAAGTTTCATGATTTATCATTGAGTCAATATTTACTTCTGATTTTCAAAGTTCTGCACTCGTCTTGACCACGAACCCCCATGTTAAATCTTGTTCTCCACGTACACTTGATATCATGCCACGAAAGATTTACTGGATGATCTAATGCGTGTTAAGCTTCTTTTGCCCTTGAAAGCCCTAATTTTCGTCCATCCTATCATGAGAATAATTCGTTGATCTCAGCTGTGTATTGTTCTATGTGCTTCATGATTACCTTGATTAAACCATGTTGAAACCTTTGTTGTTTGCAAATTCCTAATTATTGGAAGTACCATTGCATGTTCAGAGATGATTAAACTTAGTTTCATGATTTTTCATCGACTATGCTAATTGTTCTTATTTCTAAAGTCTCCTATATCAAATACACTCAGTTTGGCCCGCAATCCAAAGTCATGTCTGAATCCTGTCGGACTCGGGTACAGACCACCAGAACGCGAAGGCCCGATAGGTCGCGATCTGGTGTCTAGTTGCGACAAACTGCCAGTCGTGTTCTGAACGCGACAGGCATCACCGTCGCGATCACTGTGCCTGGTCTGACAGACCCGTCACGATCCGTCTAAATACCTGTCACGATCTCCCATATACCCATCGCGACCCTTACTGGGGTGCGTCGCGTTCACCAATTTTTGTAGAAAAACCCCTGATTTGCAATGCTCTAATCATCTATTGTGTTTATACCCTTTTATTCCAGTTATACCCGCAGTAAATTCACTCAATATAAATTGAACACTTATAGGTGATTTAAAATACATACACGTGACTAAATTCCATCTATGATTTCTATGACACAAGCACACACTTTGAACCATCCAAATATGGCTTAATTGGCACGAATATGATACATAACCCATCGGGTAATTATTGAAATTTTAAATCAACTTGCTCTCGTTTCTCGCGTTATTTTGGAACACCGATCTCGACGCTCCACTATTCTAGAATTCCTCTAGAACGTCGAGCACTCGTTTCTATATATACACACTCTCTTGACTTGGACGAACTCTCGACGGATACTCCTTCTGCTGGACTAGTGAGTCTGTGATCAAGACCTCCGTAAGTCACCTCTGTCCATGGATTCCCACATAGTCGACGAGCCGGTTGTACCCTAACACCTATGATACCCTTTAGGGATCAATAAGATCCAAACGGCTATTAGAAGTTCACTCTCGTCTTGAATCACGCCGGACCTCTGGCTTGTGCTTAACATGGCCATCGGAAGGCCTGACTGCCAACACCACGTGCGCGTGTTGTGCAACTGTTACTATCGCTTGTTTACTCTACGTGTTACGTGCAATGTCCACTAGTTCTCATCTATACTCTACTCGCTCATCTATTCACGTTCACTCTACTATCTTGTCTATTCATTTAGTGCTCTCATCTACTTCTTGGTACTCTATATTTTCCATTGACTGATTTTCTAGAGATAAACAATATAACCAATGCCTGGCAATATATAAAGGGCCCGATCTGGTCCTGGGATGTGCGCCCGAAATTGCTAGTGCCCATGGGAGTTAAATGATCAGAGTGTTTGGCATTACACTCAAGTTCTATCTATCTCGACTATCTAAATGACAATCAAAAGTGCTATATTCTCGCGTTGTCCATTAACAACAAAGTGCTATGCTATACTCGTTGTGCTATGCTATACTCGTTGTGCTATGCTATACTCATGGTGCTATTGTACTATGGCCATCTTGCTGTACTTGACATTGTGCTACCCTGCTATTTGTGCTATTCCTGACACTTGTGCTATTTTTGGAAAGTCTATATTTGGAAAGTCTTACTATTCGTCCACGTGCTATCCTGCTATCTTTTACTGGACGCTCTCGCTCTATCATTAGATAATCTGCCTTTTAATGCACTAATTACTTAAAGCCTGCTTGACTATTGAGATTTAAGTCCTACTGGGCGTTATCGCTCACCCTGCGTCATTTGTCGTTTTGTTCTTAGGTGAGACCGAGGATGAACAATACACTCAAGAGGATGGAAACGACCTGGAGTGATGTCATGAGTACCCTAGCGTCCTATTACTATGTTTAGCGTTGTAGTAGTTAGGTTTGAAGTTTAGTCTTTTGCTTTATTTCAATGTAATTGGGCCCTATAGATGGCTCTGATATTAGTGGTTGTAACTAGACATTTGAAAGATTATTAATGAATGAAGTTGCTTTAGTATTATTCATTGTGAAATGGTTTGATGTCTAGAACTCGCTCTATACCTTTTCTTGCAACTGCCTCGCGTTCTGATATTCTGTGTCGGGGCGTGACACTAGGACTGAGCTTCCCTTTTACACCAAATCTTTGGATACCTCGAGTAGGCGATACTTTTAAGAGCACATGATCACCCACTTGAAATTCCAAATCTCGCTTTCTCCGGTCAGCGTAGCTCTTCTACCTGGACTGAGCAATCTTGAGTCGGTCTCTGATCACCTGTATATCCCTAGTTGTATTTTGTACCATGTCCGGGCCTAGCCATTGCTGTTCTCCAACCTCATTCCAGCATGCAGGAGATCTACACTTTCTGCCATATAATGCTTCGAACAGTGCCATTTAATGCTCGCCTGGTAACTGTTGTTATAGGCGAACTGTATTAGAGATAGGTGCTCATTCCAATAACCTTGGAAGTCTATGGTGCAGACTCTCAACATGTCTTCTACAATTTGGTTGGTTCTTTCGGTCTGCCCATTAGTTTGTGGATGAAAAGCGGTACTAAAGTTGAGTTTAGTACCACTTTGGAGTCCCTTCCAGAAGTGGGACGTAAATCTCGGATCTCGATCCGAGACAATAGATGATGGGACTCTGTGCAGTCTCACTATTTCCTTGAGATATAACGCAGCTAGGACCTCCACCCACCACTTACTCTTTATAGCTAGAAAGTGGGCGGATTTGGTTAGTCGGTCGACAATGACCCATATGGCGTCGAGTCCACCACGAGTCTTGGGTAAACCCATGATGAAGTCCATGCCAATGCTTTCCGACTTCCACTCTAGAATATCTAGTGGTCTAAGTATGCTAGCAGGGCGCATGTGTTTCGCCTTTACCTGTTGACAAGTAAGGCAATGAGCGGCATGTTCGGCTACCTCTCTCTTCATGTTCGGCCACCAAAACGTTCGTTTCATGTCGTGATACATTTTGGTACCTCTAGGATGAATAGTGTACCTCGTCTTGTGAGCTTCATCCATTAATTTCCTCTTCAGTTCTTCGTTGTCTGGCACACATGTCCTTCCTTGGAATACCAACCTTCCATCTTCGGTCATGGCAAAATTAGGTCTTTCGGCTAGGGTTTCCTTGATGCGAACCAAGAATGGATCGTTGTCTTGTTGAGCTTTAATTTCTTCCAACATGTCAGATTGAATCTTGATGTTGGCAACCAAGACTCGATCATCCCTATGTTCAATATTCAAGTCTAACCTTGCGAATTGTTCTAGTAGTTGCATTTCGCCAAGAACTAGACTCGATACAGATGCCATTGGCTTTCGACTAAGAGCATCAGCCACGATGTTTCCCATGCCTGGATGGTATTGGATGTTGAAGTTGAAATCCTTTAGGTGTTCCAACCATCTTCTTTGTCTCATGTTGAGTTTCTTCTGGGAGAATAAATACTTCAAGCTCTTGTGATCTGGGTAGACAGTGAATTGTTCACCATATAAGTAATGTCTCTAGATTTTCAAGGCGAAGACCACGGCAGCCAACTCTAAATCATGCACAGTGTAGTTGACTTCATGCGTCTTTAGTTGTCTTGAAGAATAGGCAATGACCTTCTCCTTTTGCATCAATACACAACCTAGCCCAATTCCTGAGGCATCGGTGTAGACAGATAAACCTTCTCCCTCCACTGGAAGAGCGAGAATAGGTGCTGAGGTAAGACAGTCTTTTAGAGTTTGGAAACTCTTCTCACACTCTTTACTCTAGGAGTAGGGATTCTCCTTTCGTGTCAGACACGTAAGAGGAACGACGATCTTTGAGAAGTCCTTTATGAACCGCCTGTAGTAGCCAGCCAGTCCTAAGAAGCTTCTGATCTCGGTGATGGTTGGTCTCTACCAATTGAGTACAACTTCGACTTTGGAGGGATCAACAGAGATGCCGTTTTCTGAGATGACGTGGCCCAAGAAAGACACTTCTTCGAGCCAAAATTCGCACTTGCTCAGTTTTGCGTACAGTTTGTTGTCTCGCAGGACTTGCAGTGCTATCTTCAGATGTTCTTCATGTTCTTCTTTGGTCTTTGAATATATAAGGATATCGTCGATGAAGACGACCATGAACTTGTCAAGGTATGGCCGATATATGTTGTTCATGGGTTGCATAAAGGCTTCAAGAGCATTGGTTAGACCAAAAGGCATAGCAACGAATTCATAGTGTCCATACCTACTCCTGAAAGCCATTTTAAAGATATCATCATCCTTGATCCTCATTTGATGATAACTAGATCTAAGGTCGATCTTGGAGAAATATTGAGCTCCACATATTTGGTCGAACAGTTCATCGACCCGAGGCAATGGATCCTTATTCTTGATGGTTAGCTGATTGAGTTGACGATAGTCGATGCATAGTCTCATCGATCCATATTATTTTTAACGAACAGCATAGGTGCTCTCCATGGGGAAGTACTTGGTCTGATGTACCCCTTCTCTAATAGCTCCATCAGTTGCACCTTCAATTCCTTTAACTTGGCAGGTGACATCCGGTACGGTTGACGGGATACCGGGGCAGCTCCAAGGATCAACTCAATGGCGAAGTTGACATCACATTCCAGGGGAATCCCTGGCAGATCTTCGGGAAACACATCTGGGAAATCCTGGACTATGCGGATGTCTTCTATCTTAGATCCCTTCATTTCAACTATTACGGCCTCAAGGAAGGCAATGTAACCTTTCCTTATCATATTGTGAGCCTTTATGGCATAGACTAGAGACATCTGTTTCTTATGTCTGATCCCAGTAAATGACAACTTAGAGAACTCACTAAAAGTAACTTTCCCTTTCTTACAGTCGACACTTGCCCCATAAGTGGACAACCAGTCGGCTCTCAATATTACATCATAGCCTTCCATGGGCATACACACCAGGTCAGCTTTTAAGTTATGTTCTCTGATCATTACATCGGCAGATGGAAAGTATTTGTTCAATTTTTCTTTTTCTCCCAGTGGTGTGGTGACCGAGAATTCACATCCCATGGGTGTAGGTTTAGCATTCAGAGTATCGGCAAAGTTTTGAGATATGAATGAATGTGTTGCTCTAGTATCAAATAAAACAAATGCTGATAAGGAGAAGACTTGTAGGGTACCTTCCACCATGCCACCTTCCTCATTGGGCTTTTCATCATGCAGGGCTTGCAGTCTGCCCTGTTTCTTAGGCACATTGGTGCGCCTCTCATTCTCCTTCAGTAGCAGGCACTCGGGATGCGGTGCTCGCGGCTTCCACAGCGTAGACATGCGTCGACTTTCCTCCAGCATTCACCAGCCGTGTGACCCGGCTTGTCACAGTGTTTGTAGTTGCTTTTAGCTAGAGTGTAAGGGACAATAGCTTTGGGTTTTCTTTCTTGGTTGGGTCCCTCCGTGATGTTGAAGGGATGCTTTTTGCCATTGTTCGGTTTAGCAGATGATTGACCAGATGTCATTTCCTTTTTCACGAACTTCCTTTTTATGCGGTCAGTGAAGTCCGTAGCATCTTCTAGTAGCTGAGCTTTCTTACCATCTCGGCATAGGTCTGTATGTTGAGAGGGGCGAGTTGGGTAATGTACTGAGGCTTAAGGCCATTGAGGAGGCGCCTAACCTTCATCTTTTCAGTATTTACCAGATGTGCGACATAACGTGCCAGTATTGAAAACTGGGCTTCATACTCGGCCACAGTCAAACTCCTCTGTTTAAGAGCAGCAAATTCCGCGGCCTTCTTCTCTTGAACACGCTCCGAGAAATACTTGGAATTGAATGCTTCTTTGAACTCAGCCCAAGTAAATTTACCATTAGCTCTGGTGGCTTCTACCGATTCCCACCAAGCGCGGGCATCCTTCTCTAACTGGAAAGTAGCCAGTAGCAGCTTATCCCCTACTGCACATTGCATAACATGGAAAATTCTTTCCGTCTTCTTTAGCCAATGCTCGGCCTCGTCCGGATCCATGGATCCACTGAACCTAGGTGGGTTCAGACTCCTAAAGTTACAATGCAGCTCGCCTGCACCGCCGCGGTTCCCACCTCCTTGGGTAGCTTGCATAATGGCACGGGTGAGTTCTTGGATGGTCTATTGCATGCCCCTCATTTGAGCACATTCATCAGTCATCTTGTTTGCTTAGTTCCTACAAAAGTAACTTACTGTTATGATATTGAAGTGGAATTTAATTCGTGCGTGTGTGAGTTCATTTTAACTAGTTATTCATGGTTCTAACCAGATCTCGGATAGGTAGGATAATTGACTCTAGTCGATGCTTGTAGCACCCCGGAAATTTTAGTATATAAAGGAATCAAATTTAAATAAAAGTGTTGGAGGGACTTCCAACATTATATATTAATGACCCAATATCATAAGCGGGTCAATGGACATCAATTGGCCCAATAATCAAATAAAGCTAGAAAATGCATGGAAATTCGTAACTCTAAATAGGATGAAATTAGAAAGAGGCAATTTGAGTTGAATTGGGATGCAATCATGCATTCTTGGCAACCCAAATTCGTGCCTATCTATGGTGGGAGGTTTCCTAAAGCCTCACACACTCTAAGGGAGGAAGGAATCCTCAAAAGATAGGAAACTGCCCTGTCAAAACCGCAGCTTAGCTTTCCTAGTTATAATAGGACTCCTAAAACACCATGGTTGCTTAAATACTCTTCACCAAACCCTAGGAACGAGTTTTAGAACTTGCTGGGGTCGTGTGGAGAAGTTCTTGGTGGCTGGGGAGCAGGAGATCATCCACACCAAGTCGTTCTTCTTCCCCTGTTTCGTCTGCTGCGACCTGCACAGACCATCATCTTGAAGTCGACCAAAGGTGAGTCAAACCTAAACCAAACCTTGCAAGGCTTATACCCCTGGAAAGAGGGTCAAGGCTACGTTCTAACCCAAGTGGAATTCTCAAATTCCATGCAGTATATACGGAGCAGTAAGCGTTTTCCTCCGAGTGTCTGAACTCGGGTTTTCTGGAAAAATGAGACTTCTTCAACCCAGAAGGTAGGTTTTCTCGGGCCAAACCTTAATATATCCTATACCAATGTGTAGAGCATCAAGTTAACTTTCGTTTCCCACTGGTTTCATCGAATTCTAATGAGTATATTTTGAGTTATAAGTGTTTTTCCAAAGTCGCGCACTGTTAGGGTTTTTCCCGTTCTTCTTATTATGCACGTGATTCGAGACTGAATTTGACTAACTTCCTTCACAAAGTTTTCTAATTGAAGTCACGATCATCTTTTATGTTGGACGTTTTGTCCAAAAGTCCTTGGTTAGAGAGTTACAGGTGTGGGAAGAGAGTCACTGCATGATACTGGGATTTCGGGCTACACTTGACTTTCTGTTCTTCATATGTTTTCTCGGGATTCGAGACCGAATTAGATCAAATCCTCAACATCAAAGTTCTTCTACTCGTTGTTCGCGTCATCTTTCGTGTTGAACGTTTTGTCTAAATGCCATTAGTTAGAAAGTTATAAGATCGGTAAATGAATCGCTGCATGAGACATGTTTTCAGGTCACACTTGACCATATGTTTTGTCATTGAGGGCAGCTAGTGTCGACACTACCTCATCTAGTGTCGACACACTGTCCCAAAGCAGCCCAGAAATTGTTCTGGGAAGCTCTCTAGTGTCGACACTACCTTATCTAGTGTCGACACCCTGTCCCAAAACAGCCCAGAAAGTGTTCTGGGAAAGCTCTCTAGTGTCGACACTACCTCATCTAGTGTCGACACACTGTCCCAGTTTTTCCCAGAAAGTTCTGGGAAACTGATCTAGTGTCGACACTACCTCATCTAGTGTCGACACACTGTCCCATGTTTTCCAGAAGGTTTTCTGGAACCTGTCTCTAGTGTCGACACTACTTGAACTAGTGTCGACACTACTTGACCAGTTTTTCATGTTTTTGCTTTGTGTTTGAAGCATGGTGTCGACACCAGCATGGGTTGTGTCGACACTACCTTTACAAGATATTGCATATTTTGGGTCTGTTCATTACATAATGTCTATTTAATGGCTTAAAAGTGTTTAACCCATTGAAAAATCCTTAATTACATGAATATTATTCTAATTGCTTTCTTAATGATATGATCATACATGAAACTTGTGATTTACTCTTGTTACCATTCTAGCTTGCTTTAAGTGATAAATTTTATCTTAAAATCTTGTAAACCCATTTGTAGCTAAATGCATTGTTCATTGCATGCCATCATGTTAAGTGTTTTTCCGAGAGTTTGAGACCGACGGATTGTGAATTTACACATGTGCATTTCTACACACTTATACATCTAGGGCGTGCACTTCCTTCTCTTCTTGTTCTCGTGAGTGTGAATTGCCATCTAGACTAAAGCCATTAATGTAAAGATTGAACTAAATTGTAAATTATCATTCAGCTGCCGAATTTATCTCTTGACTATTGTCCTCATGGAATCATGTTCAATTTATTTATTTCTTCTCATCATCATCATGAACATGACATTACACATGCTTACTTTTGAAACTCTCATTGGCCATTATTAATGACTGTGGGTATCTACATTTAAAATTTTACATGAGATGGCTGACAGGGCACGGAGTGTGTCCAAGGGCTCCAGTCTAGCCCCAATGACGGCGAGTCATAAATATACTGTTAACCATGGGGTATAATGATTACTGGCGTTGCATCTGCGCTGGGAGTACTTTCTTGCTTGTTGAATGTTAGATACATAACCACATACACGTGTCCTGGTGTACATTCTTGATGGATCTTTTCTTGGTGTACATTGGTGTCTACGTGCCTGATTAGTGTTACTTGATCGTGCTTGTGCAATCTTGCTTGCTTGCTTGCGTGATATGGCCATCCTGCATTTATTGCAACTAGTGATATCTTGCTTTCTTGAAAACTATTGACATCAAGTGAAATCTTGCGTGCTTGTGCAAAGTGATCTATTGCTAGTTCTTTCTTGGCACCTTGTTCAAAAATCTTATTCTATCTTGTTCACTCTATCCAGCTTGTTTTATATATCATGTTTTAATGAGTTTTGTTCGTACTTGCATATCATTCATCGTACTTGCCTAGTTCTAAAATGTTAATCACTTATATCATTGCCCGCACATTGAGATATAAATCCTACTGGGCTAGTTTGCTCATCCCCTACCTTTTCCCAATCTAGGTGACTATGAAGTTCAAGAGGAAGAGCAAGTCGAGGATGGGAATGCATCCGAGTGATGAGCGTCTCAATTATGAGTCTAGTTATCGTAGTTTATTTTGAGAGTTAGAACATGTAGTAGGAAGTGAGGGGTAAATGTACTTTCCTTTTTATTGAGTCTTAGTCCTGTATTAGTTTATCTGAGACAAATATGAGATTTGAATACAATTTATATTGAGTTCAACATTTGGGCCCTATTATGATGTTTGTGTTGATACACATTTAGTGCGTGCTAGCTAGAGGCTTATTTGCCGACTGTCCACGTCTCGGGATATCGACTCTAATTAATCAATAATATCCGCTGCGTAATTCTCGGGACGTGACAGTTTAGTGGTATCAGAGCCTAGGAATACCAAATAGGATATGTCTCAGGAATAGGAGATACCTATGGAACCTAGGTCATGGAAATTAAATATAATACCTGGTGAGAATGGGTAGAGACTGGGAATATGTTAGAAAGAATAAAACACTCCTACCCATTGACTCTTATAATGTATCTAGAGACATTAATTAGTTTCCATCCTTTTCTCAGGAACCCTCATAACACTCTCACACAACTGCAATGGCTCGCAACCAGTGGCAAGCTATGCAAGACACTGTGGCTGGACTTACTCAGGCCCTGCAAAATGTAGTTCAGGCTGGAAATCAGGCTGCAGCTGCAAGGAATGGAGCCGGTGATCTGCACCGAAATTTTAGGAGTTTAAACCCTCCTCGTTTCTCTGGATCCCCTGACCCAGATGAAGCAGAAAATTGGCAAGAGGAAATCGAAAGGATTTTCCAAGTAATGCAATGCAACAATAGGGAGAAAGTGGTACTGGCCACTTTCCAACTTACCAAGGATGCTCGAGCATGGTGGAAGGCCACATCGGCCCACCTGCCAAACGTAGCTGAACTAGAGTGGGCCGGATTCCTGGAGATATTCGGGGAAAATATTTCTCTGAGAGAGTGAAGGAGAAGAAGGCAGCAGAGTTTGCTGCACTAAAAAAAAGAGCATGTCTGTGGCTGAGTATGAAGCTCAGTTTGCTCGTCTGGCAGTGTATGCCCCACATCTTGTGGGCACAGAAAGGCTGAAAGCCAACCGTTTCATGGATGGACTCAGGCCCATGTTCATTGAAAGGCTCGGACCACACAACATTCAAACTTACACTGAGATGGTCCAAAGAGCTCAGCTAGTGGAGGACACCATGGCTAAAGTAGAGAGCATGAGGGGCAAGGACAACTCTAAGCCGGTCTTTGTCAAGAAGGGAGCACCTAACACTGTTCCAACGTTTCGTAGCAACAATAACAACTTTAACAGCAACAACAAGAGGCCAATTGCTGGAAGAGATGCGGCGGGAGATAAAAGAGTCAAAGTGGAAGGTAGGCAGTTGTCTGAAAACTGCAAGTTCTGTGATAAACCAGGACACCGAGCTGAGGAATGCTGGAAGAAGCTCGGGGCATGCTTGAGATGTGGTGGTCGTGACCACCGTATTCCGGATTGTCCTATGCTGAAGGACCAGCCCGGGAGAGCCCAGAATGCACCACGGCGTCAGGGACGCCTTAATGCTGTCATAGAAGCTGACCTACCCGAGGAAGGGGGTATGGTGGAAGGTACCATTTCCATACACTCTCAACCTGCATTTGTACTTATTGATACGGGAGCTGCATATTCTTTTATTTCCACCACATTTGCTGCAACTTTACCTGTCAAACCTGTACCCTTGAAATCCAAGATCATTGTAGCCTCTCCACTAGGCTCAGAATCTGAACTCACTCACTACTTGCCAAAATGTGAAACCATAATTGGAGGACACAATCTCCCTGCAGACCTTATCTGTTTAGACATGAAGGGTTATGATGCCATTCTGGGTGTCGATTGGCTAATTAAATATGATGCCGATGTAAACTGTCGCCATAGGAGGGTCACTTTTAAAAGATCAAACCTTCCAACTCTATCACTACTTGGCACCCGTTATCACAAACACCCTATCTTGATATCCTCCTTGAAGGCTTCTAAGCTGATCAACCAGGGTTGTGATGCTTTCCTAGTTTCCGTCTTGGCTACTGAAAAGAAGAAACCGACCTTAGAAGACATTCCAATAGCCAGGGAATATCCTGATGTATTTCCAGAGGAATTGCCTGGTATACCACCTGAGCGGGAGGTAAACTTCACCATTGAGTTACTCCCTGGGGCAGCCCCTGTTTCAAAGGCCCCGTATCGCATGTCCCCTGTTGAATTGCAGGAGTTGAAGAGACAGATCCAAGAACTGCTAGATCAAGGTTTTATCAGGCCTAGTACATCCCCGTGGGGAGCGCCAGTACTATTCGTCAGAAAGAAGGACGGATCAATGAGGCTTTGCATTGACTACCGTCAGTTGAACCAGTTGACAATAAAGAACAAGTATCCACTACCCCGCATCGATGAACTGTTTGATCAGATCTCTGGCGCACAATATTTCTCTAAGATAGATCTAAGATCTGGCTACCATCAACTAAGAATAAAGGAAGAGGATATTCACAAGTCTGCATTCCGGAGTAGGTATGGTCACTATGAGTTCGTGGTCATGCCGTTCGGATTAACCAATGCTCCAGCGGCTTTCATGCAACTTATGAACAATATTTATAGGCCCTACTTGGACCAGTTCATAGTGGTGTTCATTGATGACATCCTTATTTACTCCAAATCCAAAGAAGAACATGAGGAACACTTGAAGGTTGCTCTGCAAGTGCTCAGAGATAACCAACTCTATGCTAAACTTAGTAAGTGTGAATTCTGGATGGAGGAAGTATCTTTCCTTGGTCACATCATATCCAAGGAGGGAATCTCTGTAGATCCATCCAAGGTGGAGGCGGTAAAGAATTGGGAAAGGCCGACAACTGTGTCGGAGATTAGAAGCTTTCTGGGGTTAGCCGGTTATTATCGTCGCTTCATTAAAGATTTCTCAAAGATAGCTGTACCAATGACCAGGCTTACCAGGAAGGAGAATCCATTCGCATGGACTGATGAATGTGAAGAAAGTTTCAGGGCATTGAAAGAACACCTTACCTCAGCACCCGTACTAACCTTGCCAACTGCCGGGGGTAGTTTTGAAGTATACACCGATGCATCCGGGATCGGCCTTGGCTGTGTGCTGATGCAAGAAGGGAAAGTTATATGCTACGCGTCCAGACAATTGAAGAAGCACGAGGACAATTATCCCGTACATGATCTGGAGCTAGCTGCTGTAGTCTTCGCCTTGAAGATATGGCGTCATTATCTATATGGTGAGAAATTCATTGTGTTTTCTGACCATAAAAGCTTGAAGTATCTGTTTTCTCAGCAGGACTTGAATATGAGGCAACGGAGGTGGTTGGAGTATCTCAAGGACTTCGACTTCTCTATTCAATATCATCCAGGAAAAGCAAATGCTGTGGCAGATGCTCTTAGCAGGAAGCCGATGGCTACCTTGTCTAGTCTCATGGTGGGTGAATGGAGGTTATTAGAAGACTTCGCCAAGTTAAATATTGATGCAGACATCAAAGAGAAGGGATGCTTTGTTGCAAGTGTTAGAGCACAACCCACACTATTGGAGGACATCACAACACTCCAAGACAATGACCCTATAGTTGTGGAGATTAAGGCTAATCTGGACCAGAGGCCAGATTTCTCATTAACTGAAGATGGAAGGCTATTGTTCCGGGATCGAGTCTGTGTACCCGACCATGCAGAGACAAAGAAAATGATTATGGACGAGGCTCACAAGACCAGATATACTATTCATCCTGGAACTACCAAAATGTATCAGGATTTGAAAAGAAGCTTCTGGTGGCCTAATATGAAGAGAGAGGTGGCGGAATATGTCGCCCGATGCTTAACATGTCAAAGGGTCAAGGCAGAACACTTACGACCCGCAGGTAAACTCAAACCCCTAGAAATTCCGGCATGGAAATGGGAAGGTATAGGGATGGACTTTATTTTCGGACTACCTAAATCTAGAGGTGGATTCGATGGTATCTGGGTTATAGTCGACCGCTTAACCAAGTCAGCTCACTTCTTGCCAGTGAAGAATAAGTGGTCAATAGATGTTCTGGCTGCATTGTATGTGAAGGAAATAGTCAGATTACATGGAGTACCGGTGTCTATCGTGTCTGATAGAGACCCCAGGTTTACATCCCACTTTTGGAAAGGACTGCATTACTCCTTGGGATCTAAACTAAATTTTAGCACGGCTTTCCATCCACAAACAGATGGACAGACGGAGAGAACCAACCAGGTGATTGAAGATATGCTCAGAGCATGTGTCCTAGATTTTGGAGGTAGCTGGCATGAACACTTACCTCTTGTGGAGTTCGCCTACAATAATAGCTATCAAGCTAGCATTCAGATGGCACCATTTGAAGCACTTTATGGCAGAAGTTGCCGATCTCCAATATGCTGGTATGAGGTTGGCGAAAAACAAATGTTAGGACCAGAGATGATAAGGGAAACCACAGAGAAGGTAAAGCTTATTAGAGAAAGAATGGCAGTGGCGCAGCAAAGACAAAAGGCATATGCAGATAATAGAAGAAGAGACCTGGAGTTTCAGGTGGGTGAACATGTATTCTTGAAAGTGTCTCCAGGCCGTGGGATCAGACGTTTTGGCATTAAAGGCAAGTTGTCACCAAGGTTTGTCGGGCCTTTCGAAATCCTTGAAAGAGTCGGCGAAGTGGCATATCGTCTCGCTTTACCACCGCAAATGGATGGAATACACAATGTGTTCCACATATCCATGTTGAAAAAGTATGTACGAGATCCATGGCATGTTATAGAATACGAGCTTCTGGAGTTCAACAAAGACGGAACATATCAAGAGAAGCCAATTAAGATTGTGGACCGGGAACTGCGCCAACTAAGGAACAAGGTTATCCCACTAGTAAGGGTTAGATGGAATCAACGCATGGATGAGGACGACACGTGGGAAACCGAGGAAGCAATGCGCAAAAGATTTCCGGAGCTATTCACAAGTAAGTACACCTCACTTGTACAATAACTTGCTATACATGAATTTGGGGGAGGGTGTAGCACCCCGGAAATTTTAGTATATAAAGGAATCAAATTTAAATAAAAGTGTTGGAGGGACTTCCAACATTATATATTAATGACCCAATATCATAAGCGGGTCAATGGACATCAATTGGCCCAATAATCAAATAAAGCTAGAAAATGCATGGAAATTCGTAACTCTAAATAGGCTGAAATTAGAAAGAGGCAATTTGAGTTGAATTGGGATGCAATCATGCATTCTTGGCAACCCAAATTCGTGCCTATCTATGGTGGGAGGTTTCCTAAAGCCTCACACACTCTAAGGGAGGAAGGAATCCTCAAAAGATAGGAAACTGCCCTGTCAAAACCGCAGCTTAGCTTTCCTAGTTATAATAGGACTCCTAAAACACCATGGTTGCTTAAATACTCTTCACCAAACCCTAGGAACGAGTTTTAGAACTTGCTGGGGTCGTGTGGAGAAGTTCTTGGTGGCTGGGGAGCAGGAGATCATCCACACCAAGTCGTTCTTCTTCCCCTGTTTCGTCTGCTGCGACCTGCACAGACCATCATCTTGAAGTCGACCAAAGGAGAGTCAAACCTAAACCAAACCTTGCAAGGATTATACCCCTGGAAAGAGGGTCAAGGCTACGTTCTAACCCAAGTGGAATTCTCAAATTCCATGCAGTATACACGGAGCAGTAAGCGTTTTCCTCCGAGTGTCTGAACTCGGGTTTTCTGGAAAAACGAGACTTCTTCAACCCAGAAGGTAGGTTTTCTCGGGTCAAACCTAATATATCATATACCAATGTGTAGAGCATCAAGTTAACTTTCGTTTCCCACTGGTTTCATCGAATTCTAATGAGTATATTTTGAGTTATAAGTGTTTTTCCAAAGTCGCGCACTGTTAGGGTTTTTCCCGTTCTTCTTATTATGCACGTGATTCGAGACTGAATTTGACTAAAATTCCTTCACGAAAGTTTTTCTAATTCGAGATGAATTTGTCCAACAATCCTTGGTTAGAGAGTTACAGGCGTGGGTAGAGAGTCACTGCATGATACTGGGATTTCGGGCTACACTTGACTTTCTGTTCTTCATATGTTTTCTCGGGATTCGAGACCGAATTAGATCAAATCCTCAACATCAAAGTTCTTCTACTAGTTGTCCTCGTCATCTTTCATGTTGAACGTTTTGTCTAAATGTCATTAGTTAGAGAGTTATAAGATGGGTAAGTGAATCGCTGCATGAGACATGTTTTCAGGTCACACTTGACCATATGTTTTGTCATGGAGGGCAGCTAGTGTCGACACTACCTCATCTAGTGTCGACACACTGTCCCAAAGCAGCCCAGAAAGTGTTCTGGGAAGCTCTCTAGTGTCGACACTACCTCATCTAGTGTCGACACCCTGTCCCAAAACAGCCCAGAAAGTGTTCTGGGAAAGCTCTCTAGTGTCGACACTACCTCATCTAGTGTCGACACACTGTCCCAGTTTTTCCCAGAAAGTTCTGGGAAACTGATCTAGTGTCGACACTACCTCATCTAGTGTCGACACACTGTCCCATGTTTTCCAGAAGGTTTTCTGGAACCTGTCTCTAGTGTCGACACTACTTGAACTAGTGTCGACACTACTTGACCAGTTTTCATGTTTTTGCTTTGTGTTTGAAGCATGGTGTCGACACCAGCATGGGTTGTGTCGACACTACCTTTACCAGATATTGCATATTTTGGGTCTGTTCATTACATAATGTCTATTTAATGGCTTAAAAGTGTTTAACCCATTGAAAAATCCTTAATTACATGAATATTATTCTAATTGCTTTCTTAATGATATGATCATACATGAAACTTGTGATTTACTCTTGTTACCATTCTAGCTTGCTTTAAGTGATAAATTTTATCTTAAAATCTTGTAAACCCATTTGTAGCTAAATGCATTGTTCATTGCATGCCATCATGTTAAGTGTTTTTCCGAGAGTTTGAGACCGACGGATTGTGAATTTACACATGTGCATTTCTACACACTTATACATCTAGGGCGTGCACTTCCTTCTCTTCTTGTTCTCGTGAGTGTGAATTGCCATCTAGACTAAAGCTATTAATGTAAAGATTGAACAAAATTGTAAATCTATCATTCAGCTGCCGAATTTATCTCTTGATTATTGTCCTCATGGAATCATGTTCAATTTATTTATTTCTTCTCATCATCATCATGAACATGACATTACACATGCTTACTTTTGAAACTCTCATTGGCCATTATTAATGACTGTGGGTATCTACATTTAAAATTTTACATGAGATGGCTGACAGGGCACGGAGTGTGTCCAAGGGCTCCAGTCTAGCCCCAATGACGGCGAGTCATAAATATACTGTTAACCATGGGGTATAATGATTACTGGCGTTGCATCTGCGCTGGGAGTACTTTCTTGCTTGTTGAATGTTAGATACATAACCACATACACGTGTCCTGGTGTACATTCTTGATGGATCTTTTCTTGGTGTACATTGGTGTCTACGTGCCTGATTAGTGTTACTTGAACGTGCTTGTGCAATCTTGCTTGCTTGCTTGCGTGATATGGCCATCCTGCATTTATTGCAACTAGTGATATCTTGCTTTCTTGAAAACTATTGACATCAAGTGAAATCTTGCGTGCTTGTGCAAAGTGATCTATTGCTAGTTCTTTCTTGGCACCTTGTTCAAAAATCTTATTCTATCTTGTTCACTCTATCCAGCTTGTTTTATATATCATGTTTTAATGAGTTTTGTTCGTACTTGCATATCATTCATCGTACTTGCCTAGTTCTAAAATGTTAATCACTTATATTATTGCCCGCACATTGAGATATAAATCCTACTGGGCTAGTTTGCTCATCCCCTACCTTTTCCCAATCTAGGTGACTATGAAGTTCAAGAGGAAGAGCAAGTCGAGGATGGGAATGCATCCGAGTGATGAGCGTCTCAATTATGAGTCTAGTCATCGTAGTTTAATTTTGAGAGTTAGAACCTGTAGTAGGAAGTGAGGGGTAAATGTACTTTCCTTTTTAATGAGTCTTAGTCCTGTATTAGTTTATCTGAGACAAATATGAGATTTGAATACAATTTATATTGAGTTCAACATTTGGGCCCTATTATGATGTTTGTGCTGATACACATTTAGCGCGTGCTAGCTAGAGGCTTATTTGCCGACTGTCCACGTCTCGGGATATCGACTTTAATTAATCAATAATATCCGCTGCGTAATTCTCAGGATGTGACAATGCTGGTCAACCTAGATCATCCTATTCTTAAGAACAACCTAGGCTTTGATACCACAAAACTGTCACGCCCTGACATGGAATATCGGAACGTGAGGCAATTGCAAATAAACGGGTATAGAGAGAGTACTAGACATCATACCATTGAACAAGAAATAAACACTAAAGCATATTCTTCTCATTAGAAATTTCCAATGTCTAGTTACAACCACTACTATCAGAGCCATTCTATAGGGCCCAATTACATTGAAATAAAGCAAAAGACTAACTGACGCTCTAACATAGTACTAAGATGCTAAGGTACTCATGACTTCACTCCTGGTCGTTCCCGTCCTCTTGAGTGTATGTGTCATCCTTGGTCTCACCTGAGAACACAATGACAAATAACGCAGGGTCAGTGATAACGCCCAGTAGGACTTAAATCTCAATAGTCAAGCAGGCTTTAAAAGATTAATGTATTAAATGGCAGAGCAACTAATGATAGAGCTAGATAGTCAAGTAATGTGAAAGATAGCAAGATAGCACGTGATTGAAATAGCAAGTTTCCAAATATAGCACAATGTCGAGTATAGCACAATTAGCACAGGTATAGCACAACGAGTATAGTATAGCACTTTTGATTGTCATGTAGACAACGAGAGAATATAGCACTTTGTCGCCAATAGACAACGATGAGAGAACATAGCACTTTTGATTGTCATTTAGATAGTCGAGATAGATAGCACTCGAGTGTAATGCCAAACACTCTGATCATTTAACTCCCATGGGAAAATAACAATTTCGGGTGCACATCCCAGGACCAGATCGGGCCCTTTATATATATTGCCAGGCATTGGTTATATTGTTTATCTTTAGACAATCAGTCAACGGCCAATAGAGAGTACCAAGAAATAGATGAGAGCACTAGATGAATAGACGAGATAGTAGAGTGAACGTGAATAGACGAGCGAGTAGAATAAAGATGAGAACTAAAGGACATTGCATCTAACACGTCGAGTAAACAGGCGATAGTAATAGTTGCACAACACGCGTGATTGGTGTTGGCAGTCAGGAGGAATTCACTACCGTTCCACTGGCCATGTTATGCACAGGTCCAGAGATCCAACGTGATTCAAGGTGAGAGTGAAATTCTAATAGCCGTTTGGATCATATTGATCCTTAAAGGGTATCATAGGTGTTAAGGTACAACCAGCTCGTCGACCATGTGGGAATCCATGGACAGAGGAGACTTACGGAGGCCTTGAACGAGGATTCACTAGTCCGGTAGAAGGAGTATCCGACGGAGAGTTCGTCCAAGTCAAGAGAAAAGTGTGTAGAGAAACAAGTGCCTGACGTTCTAGAGGAGTTCTAGAACAGTGGAGCGTCGGTAACAGTATTCCTAAAACATCGCGAGAAAACGTAGACAAGTCCATTTAAAATAGGGCAATTTAAATATATAATTGGAATAAATTACCAGATATTTTATGAGATATTTTTATGCCAAGTTAAGCCATAATAGATGGTTCAAGGTGTGTGTATGTGTAAGAGAAATCAAAGATAGAAAGAGGTCATGTGCATGTATTTTAATCATTCAACAAAATATGATTTATAACAACTTCATTGACTACGTTGGTAACTGTTAACAAGGGTATTGGCACTGTAGAAAGTCAGAACATCACAGTTTATGGGTTTTCATGCAAAAACCTAAGGTCGCGACGTACCCTGGTAAGGGTCGCGACAGGGCAAGAGTAGAATGAGACAGGGGTTCACACAGAACGCGACGGGTCGGTCAGAACAGGCTGACAGATTGCGACGGCAGCGCCTGTCGCGTTCAGAACGCGACGGGTATCGCTGTCACAATTAGACCTCAGAACACGGCCTATCGGGCTGTCGCGTTCTCAAATCCTGCGCCTGAGTCTGACAGGGAAAGGACAATGCATTGGTTTGCGGTCTAAACCTTCCTAGTTTTGACACAGGGTAATTAAAAAATTCATAACTAATTACACAATCGACGAAAATTCATGAAACCAATTTTAAACAACTCCAGACATGCAAGAGTACTTACAGTAAATAGGAATTTGAAAACATACATGGTTTAATCATGATACTTCACGAAGGACATAAAATAATAAACAGTTGAGGTAAAAGATTCAATTCGCGAAGTAGGGTGGATGAAAATTAGGGATTTCGAGGGCAAAAGAAACCTAATTATCATCAGTATCCCCAGTAAAAATTTCGTAGCATAGGGTTTAGTATACATGGAGATCATGAATTAAAAAGAGGGTTTAAGGTCATGGAGTTTACAGAACTTCAAAAATTAATAAGAAAAGATTGGGTGAACGAAAAATTATGGAACGAAAGGGGTTTTGTTCCTGATTCATGGAACAATCCAGAGATGAATTTAATTTAGTTTTGCTCGTGAGAATGCCTACCTTTGGCTCGTTTAATCTTCTAGTGCTTAGAACTTGAAGAACGGGGGTAAGAGCTTGAGAGATCCGTCTCCCCACGAGATCACCTCCTCCTTGGCCTCTCCCCCAGGTCCAGCAACCCTTGGCAACGAGCTAGGGCCGGCCATGGGGGTTTAAGAGAGTATTTAAGCTCCCTAGATTTCTAATTCCTATTAGGATTTTAACTCCTATTAAATTTTGGGATTTCCTATTTCTTTCCCCCTTTCCATGCTTGCCACTTCCTATTTGGGTTAGGATGGGAGCTAATTCGTGGCCAACCCATTAGGGTAGGTTTAGGAATCCAATTCCAACTCAAATTGATTATTTTAATGCTTTAATACCCCTTTTCTATTTAGGTAATTAAGTTACGAATTTTTGGTATTTTCCTATATACCCCTTTTAAAAATCCCTATTTTGGCCCACTAAATTCTAATGGGCCCATTTAACAAAGCCCATTACTCCTTTTCTTTTAATGGGTTTTATTTAATTCTCTTTGTTTTTATTTCCTAATTAATTTAAAAAATTTTCTTTTTTAATGGGTGTAGCAAATTTTCTGAAAAATTCAAGTTGCTACACCCATTCTACCTTGGATTAGCTTGATCAAATAAGTCCACGATCGGGGAGTCCATCAGATGTGTCTGGATGTAACGTCCCCGGTAGTAGAGCTCTTCCATGTAAGTGATTTGGTTCATGGCCAGAATGTGCTTGAACCTCGGAGTAGAGTTTGAGATGATTATTTTAATTTGCTTCGACTCCGAGAGCACATGTTGCATTCTAAGGGCCATCGACCTCCAACGGTCAGTAAACTGTACAAATTCCTCATTGGCCCTCATCTTCTCGGATGCTAGATCCGTGATAGAGAGATAAGGACTAACGCGGTCTTTGTACCTTTGAAGGAATTTCTTATGTAAAGGGTGGAAGTCTCCTGCCTCACTTGGCTCTAAAGAGTAGAACCATTCGAGTGCAGGGCCATCAAGAGACTTTCTAAATAGGAATGCCAGAGTGATAGGGTCATGTTGCCAATGGGAGGACTCATAGAGGAATTCTTTGATATGAAGGTAGGGATTACCCGTGCCATTGTACAATCGGTACGTTGGCATCTCCGAAGGATGTATATAGATTTGAGGGAGAGCCAGCATGGCGGCAATGGGATCACCCATGGAATTTGAAAGTTTTTTGATTTGTTTCTCCAAATTGTTCAATTTATGGAGAAGAGCATTTTGGAGTGGAGTGGATTTCTGCTGGGCGAGTGAGGGAGTACATGGGGGTGGCCGTGAATTAGTGGGCCTTCCCAAGGTTGGTCCATTTAGATCGGAGCACGGAGTGCAATTACCAGAGGGCCGAGGTGATGAAGAAAGTACAGGGGGATGTGGCGAAGTCGCCGGAATGTACAAAGATGGGTGCCTGGGAGAAGGAGAGGGAGGAGGAGTCACGCCCTCAACCAAAGATTGAATGAGGTTGAGTTGTTGAGGGGTGAGTTGATCTAGTGCATTCAAGACATTTTGTACAGTGGGATCATGGTGGGGGGAAGGCTCTCGCCAGGTTTTAATTGGGGCAATGTGTGAAGGGACATCAATTAGTTAGTGCGCGGTGTGCGCGCATGACCGTAGGAAGTTGTTGTTTGTCCCTCATGGTGGTGAGATGGACGGACATGGGATTGAAAGGATTGACGATATACATTATCCTCATAGTCCATGTTAGAATTAACATGATGGTGTGAGTCCATTTTTAGCGATCAAGCAAGCAATCAAGTTGAACAAAGATGTAAATCATCAATGTAGTTCACACAAGTTGTAATGCTTAACGCTTGTTTTAGGAGTTTCACAATTAATTAGATGGATTGAAAAATTGTTGTCACTTCAAATGAGATCTTAGTTGGGTAGAGTATGGATACTTCGGGATGCAACTAAGCTCACCCTCACCACATAGTAGGATGTCTAAACCCGGGTCACAAGATGGTACAACAAGCTTAGTCTGCCGTGAGGGAATACACGAGGTACGGAGACTTACGGAAGTTCCGGGAGAAGGTTCGCTAGTCCAAAGGGACGGAATGCCCAATGGAGAGCTTGCCTACACCGGAAGGGTGTGTGGAGCCTAGGATATGAAAGAAGAGGTCCCCCAACCGAAGTGGAATGCCCTGTATGCACAAGATATAGCAGAGAAATGGCAGAAGGGCGCGTTCTGTCAATAGTCAGAATGGCGTCGGGTACAGCCACTGCAACTTTAATTGAATCACGTCCAATCACCTGGACGCGGTTCTAAAAGCCCAGTAGGCTTCCAGCCCCGCGCTTGGTCCCTGTGGATGGACCGTCAGACAGAAACGCGTCGACCTTAGTCGCCGCGACACAAACAAAAACGCTTCCGGTTAAGTGGACGCATTATTAGACACTGAACTGCGTCCACTGTATCGAACGCGATTCCAGAAGACACCCGAAAACTGAAGAAAACACAGAACAACAAGATATATGTACAGGAAATCAACTATACACACAACACACAGCAGGGTATAAAGCAATGATAAAAGAAGTAGGGGCACGCGAGGGTGCCAAGGAGAGTGCCACGTGGGGCACGAAGGAGGGGGGTAATCAAAAAGAAAAGGCGGAAAGATGTCCCACCGTGATCGCCAATTTGTAGATATCGCTTTTCGTTCGTCAGGAACTCCAAGCGTCCACAAAGAAAAATATGAAAGAAAAATATATAAATAAAAGGTGGAGCACAACTCCTAAAATGGAAAATCCGCGATCTCCAGACACACGTGGTGTCGAAGGAGGTGCAACACGTGGTGCAAAGGGAAGAGTGATCACGTACGTACCTTTTGGAGTGGGAAGATTGTGCGTGGACGTGGGTTCCTCTTCTTCTACGAGCACGACCGGCCGGAGTAGAAGGCACTTTCCTCGTTTGATTACACTTGCATGAAAAGACAAAGAAAAAGGGGATTAGCCACGTGACGTGTAGTATCAAATCCTAAATAAATGAAATGAAATGAAGAACATGGAGATGAACTTACAACGTGGTAGTTTTTAAACCCCTAGGGAAAGTGGGTGTGTGTGTGTGTATGCATGCATATGCATGTGTGTATATAAAAGGGAGAAAATAATGAAAAGAGCCATGTGGGGCTTGGAGGAGTTGATATAAACAAGATAGAGAAAGAGGGGGTGCTTCCCCAATCGATGGCGCGATAGCCGCTGCTGGAATTTGAATGGATGAAGAGGAGGAAGAGTGTAGCAACCCTGAATTTTTTGAACGAAATAAAAATTGACATAATATTAAAAAAATGATTTATTAGAAAATCAAATAGAAGAAAATAAATTAGATAGGAAATTAATGGAAAGAATTAAATAAAACCCATTAAATGAAAACAAGTGCTGGGATTTATTAAATTGACCCATTAGAAATTAGTGGGCTAAAATAGAGATTTTAAAAAGGGGAATAATAGAAAAATATCTAAATTCGTAACTAAAATATTACTTAAATAAAAAGAGGTTATTCAATGCATAAATTAAGTAATTTGGGTTAGATTTGGAATCCTAAACCTACCCCAATTGCTTGGCTACGAAATCCCCACTCTCTCACCCAATTAGGAGATCTCTTGCTTAAAAAGGGGAGAGGAGAATAGGAAACTCGAAATTAAAGAGGAATTAGACTTAAACTAGGAAAGGGAATGGGGAGAAGCTTAAATACTTCCCTAAAACCCTCATGGCCGGCCCTAGCTCGTGCCAAGAGGTTGTTGGATCAGGAAGAGAGGCCAAGAGGAGGAGAAATCGTGGGAGAAAGGAGTTCTCAAGCCCTCAACCCGAGTTCTTCAAGTCTTAACCCTAGAAGGGGAAAACGATCAAAGGTAGGCATTCTCATGAGCAAATCCTAAAATTTTGTCTGTAGGTTGTCCAAATCATCAGACACAATACCCTCAAGTTTCATGATTTGTCAATGAGTCAATATTTACTTCTTGATTTTCAAAGTCCTGCACTTATCTCGACCCTGAACCCCCTTAGTAAATCTTGTTCTCCTTCTACCCTTAATCTCATACCACGAAAATTTTATTGAAGATTCTTAAAGATGTTAGGTTTCATTTTCCCCTGAAAGCCCTAATTTCCATCCACCCACTCATGTGAATTTATTCGTTGATCCCAACTGTACACAGTTCTATGTTCATCATGAATACTCTCTATTAAACCATGTTGAAACCTTCGTTGCTTTCCGATTCTGATTTATTGGAAGTACCCATGCATGTCTGGATATGTTTAAAACTAGTTTCACGATTTTTCATGCACTATACAATTTCTTCTTAGTTTTAGAACAACCCTGTGTCAAAATCGTGAAAGTCTGGTCCGTAATCCAAGACATGTCTAATTCTTGTCGGACTCGGGCACAGACCACCAGAACGTGACGGCTCGATAGGCCGCGTTCTATGGTCTGGTTGCGACAGTCTGCCAGTCGCGTTCTAAAGGTGATAGGCATCTCTGTCGCGATCACTGTGCCTGGCCTGAACGGCTTGTCGCGTTCCTTACAGGTCTCTGTCACGTTCTCCGTGCCTGATCAGACAAGCCTGTCGCGATCCTTACAAGGCACTGTCGCATTCTGATCCGACCCCGTCGCGATACTTACAAGTGTCCGTCGCGATCATAGGATTTTTGTAGAAAAACCCCTGATTGCAAAGCTCTAATTGCCTAGTGTGCTTATACCCTTTAATCTCAGTTATACCCGCAGCAATTGCACTTAATATAAATTTAACATTTATATGTGGTTTAAAATACATACACACAACTAATTTCCATCCATGATTTCATGACACATGCACACACTTTGAACCATCGAAATATGGCTTAATTGGCATGAACATGTGACATAATATATCTGGTAATTTACGTAATTAAATTGCCTTATTTATAAATGAACTTGTCCTGATTCTCGTGTTGTTTTGAAACACCGATCTCGACGCTCCACTATTCTAGAATCCTCTAGAATGTCGAGCACTTGTTTCTATAACTACCCTCTTTCTTGACTTGGACAAACTCCCGTCGGATGCTCCTTCTGCTGGACTAGTGAGTCTTTGTTCAAGGCCTCCGTAAGTCTCCTCTGTCCATGGATTCCCACATGGTCGACGAGCCGGTTGTACCTGTTGAACCACTCTATGGCTGTCCTTGTATTTTGGTGATAACAAACTTATGATGATAACATAATGAATATTTTGTTTCATCTGTGTCGCATCAATCCCATAGCAAAATGCTAAGTCTTTCATTGATGCAATATATGGCGCACAAAAATGATAAAATCGATGTTTAATCAATATACATCGATTTCTGTTTAAAGTGCCAAAGTATTAAGCGCAACGATTTGTTAAGAAGTCGATGCCATAACGATTTGATAAGTGACCATAACGATTTCCTCTTTAGCGCATTGATTTCGTAAGAAATCGATCTCATAACGATTCTATAAGTGAGCGCAACGACTTGCTCTCACAACGATTTGTTCACATCGATTTCGATCTCATAACGATTCTTAAGTGAGCGCAACGACTTGCTCTCACAACGATTGTTCACATCGATTTCGATCTCATAACGATTCTATAAGTGAGCGCAACGACTTGCTCTCACAACGATTTTCACATCGATTTCGCTCTCATAACGATTTGATAAGTGAGTACAACGATTGCCCTCACATCGATTTGCTTGCATAACGATTTCATAAATGATCACATTGATGTTTATAAATGAGCAACGACACTTCACATAACGATTTCATAAGTCATGCTCATAAAGATTTCTTCATGGATTCTGTTCAAACACAGATTGCCTTTATATTTCAAATATGCTTGGCGCTTAAATGAAAAGTCAAATATCTTCTGACAAAAAGCTGCATGCATATTTCAGAGTCTTGTCAAAAAGATATGACCTCTATTTTCAGTATGTTAGCAGAAGCACAGTACCATGCATCGTTTATCATAAACACTCTTTTATGCTAACACTCTCTTCTATGCTCACAGACATCGAAGACCATCAGAGTCTGATTAAGACAAATGAAGAGGACATGAGCAACGGCTAGAACTCCAACGGATCTCTTCAACGGATCCATTCAAAATGCTCATATAAAAGAAGGAGCACTGCTGAAGAACTAAACGGCCTTTTTTCTTGAATATCTTTGTAGGAGTGTACAACTGTGAGAAACACCTCAACTCCACACACTCAAGAAAGAGAGAAAGAGCCTGAGCCAAGAAGAAGCATTCAAAGCATTTCAAGCTCTCAAGCTTCCAAGCTTTCAAGCATTCGAGCCTTCCTTTCTCTCTTCTGTTTTCTCTCCGAGCTCATTGCATATCTGGGGAGAGTTTGTGACTGTGAGCTTTGCACAAGTGTTAATCTTGTAAAGCTTCTCAGTTTGATCTTTCTAAGGAAGATCTGTGTCCGGCTGTAGGACTGTATACATTAGTTAACCTAGCTAGGGGTCAGTGTCTAGTAGAACCGCACTGGGGTTTGTACCAGGAGGTTGGCTTCTTTACCTGTAAGAGAAGTGGGTTGCCTTCTTGCCCGGAAAGAGAAGAAGACCAGCTGGGGTGCTGGGTGTTGTAGTGTCCTTAAGGGGGACTGTACCCTTGGTTAGTGAAATCCCAAGAAGTTGCTTGGGGACTGGACGTAGGACTTCCATGTGGGAAGGGCCGAACCAGGATAAATCTCTTGTGTTATTTGTGTGATTGTTTTTTGCTTCCGCACTGCTACTCTTTATCACACTAAACTAACCAAACATTCAAGTGTTAATTTCTGTGTTTAAGTTTCTATTTCAGATCTCAGAAAACCTATTCACCCCCCCTCTAGGTTAGCTTGCTGCCGTACCAAAAGGGCCAACAAGTGGTATCAGCGGGTCTCTGATCATTCAAAGAAGATCCAACGATCTTAGAGTAAAGATCCATGGCAGCTCAAGGATATGTTGAAGGTCAATCAGTCACCAGACCTCCATTCTTTGATGGAGAGGACTACCAATATTGGAAGATGCGAATGGAATGCTTCATTCGAGGCACAGACTTCGATCTGTGGCAGGTAATAGAGGTAGGTGATTTTGTTGTTGTTCCTGTTCCAGGCACTACTGCTATTACAATAGCTGATAAAAATAAACTATCTTTAAACTTTAAAGCTAAGAACTATTTATGTTGTGCTTTATCCAAAAAGGAATTTAGTAGAGTATCTGCATGCAAATCTGCTAAAGATTTTGGGATAAACTGCAGATAACTTATGAAGGAACGGATAAAGTGAAACAAACTAGAATAGATATTCTTGTTTCACAATATGAATAATTTAAATGCTTTCAAGCGAAAACATTACTACTATGTATAATAGATTTTCAAGCATAGTAGTAGGCTTAAATTCTCTTGGCAAACTCTTTCCAATGAAGAAACCGTTAGAAAAATACTTAGGTCTTAACTTTTCATGGACACCTAAAGTAACCGCTATTGAAGAAGCCCATGACTTAACCAAATTGTCATTGATAATTTAATAGGTTCTCTCATGGCACATGAATAAATATGGAGCGATTGTCTGAAAGCTCATCTAAGAAGAATGTACTAATGCTCTTAAGGTTGTAGCTGCTCCTTCCACTTCTTCTTCTAGCTCAAAAATGCAGATTCTGAAGACAGTGACGTAGATGAAGTACTGTCCAAGCTTCAGAAAATTCTCAAGAAGAAGAAAAATGGATCAAGAAGGTTTCAAAAGAAAGAGAGAAAAGAAAAGAACCAGTCTGCTATGAATGCAGAAAACCTGGACATCTAAGACCAGATTGTCCTAAACTAAAGAAGATGGGTCAACCAGAAAAGTCCAAAAGAAGCACAAGAAATTCAAAGAAAAGCTATGGCGGCTGCTTGGGAAAATGAAGAACCACATGCTCAGAATCATCAAGCTCAGAATCAGAGAAAGAGCAGGTAAATCTAGCCCTCATGGTAGGACTAGATGAGGTACTCTAATCATCTTTTGATTCTTGCACAGATTCAGGATCAGAATCTGAAGACTTAGAAGAAGTATTTAATGAACTATATGAAAAACATAAAAATGTTGTAAAAGAATTAAGAATCTAAAAAACCACTATTTGCTTAGAAAACACCAATTCGATCTTAAATCTAAATGGAGCAACTAGAAAAACAATTAAAGGATAGTAAAGATAATAATTCTCTTTTGAATGAAAATTTAAGGAGCACGAATAATGAAAAAGTAGAGTTGGAAGAAAAAGTGAAAACTCTAACTGAAGAAAATTTTATTTAAAAGAATCAGTTAGGAAATTAACGAAAGGAAAAACATCTCTAGCCCTATGCTTAAAAGGATCAAAATCTGGAAATGACAAACAAGGGCTTGGTTATACACCTCCAGAAAAAGGAAAACAAGTAATAAACTCAGGAAAATATCATTTACCAAAATTTGTAAAAGAAACCAAAATGCCTCAGAAAAAGGAACCTGAAACAACCAAGCTTTATCAAAAGAAAAAGGTTTCTAAAAATTATGTTCAAATCATGCATCACAAAGGCAATAAGAACTGCAAAACAAATTATATTCATTGCTGCTCTCATTGCAATAAACTAGGACACACTGTGAACACCTGCACAACTAAGCACCTAGTTTGGATACCTAAAGGCTATTTTTATGCATCTAATCATCAAGGACCCAAAAAGATTTGGGTACCTACTTCTGAGTAGTTTATTTGCAGGTTAGCCTTGGAGCATCAAAAACCAAGGATGCTCAAGGCAGAGTGACTGCAGACTCTTCATTCAAATCACATCTGAAGAAAGAGTAGTCACAAAAATTGAATTGGTCTTCATTACTAATAATTATTTACAAGTTTCATTCAGGTGAAGTTCCTCACTCAGGGGGAGCTCTGATTAAGGGGAAGCAGAGAATAAGGGGAGTTATCCCTTATAAGAAAAAGGGGGAGAATAGTTGAACCCCTCTATGGTAAGAAGTTCTCTCTAAGGGGGAGAGAAATGCATGGTAAGATCCTTCCTTTTTGGTTAGTGACAAAAAGGGGGAGAGTATGTATGCACTATGAATTTTCTGTATGTCTCTGCATGTTTCAAGATTTAATTCTGCATGTTTTCATGATTTAAAGCGTTTCATGATTATCCCTATCAGAAAATCGCATAAATTTTGTCATCACCAAAAAGGGGGAGATTGTTGAACCACTCTATGGCTGTCCTTGTATTTTGGTGATAACAAAACTTATGATGATAACATAATGAATATTTTTGTTTCATCTGTGTCGCATCAATCCCATAGCAAAATGCTAAGTCTTTCATTGATGCAATATATGGCGCACAAAAATGATAAAATCGATGTTTAATCAATATACATCGATTTCTGTTTAAAGTGCCAAAGTATTAAGCGCAACGATTTTTAAGAAGTCGATGCCATAACGATTTGATAAGTGACCATAACGATTTCCTCTTTAAGCGCATTGATTTCGTAAGAAATCGATCTCATAACGATTCTATAAGTGAGCGCAACGACTTTCTCTCACAACGATTTGTTCACATCGATTTCGATCTCATAACGATCTATAAGTGAGCCAACGACTTGCTCTCACAACGATTTGTTCACATCGATTTCGATCTCATAACGATTCTATAAGTGAGCGCAACGACTTGCTCTCACAACGATTTGTTCACATCGATTTCGCTCTCATAACGATTTGATAAGTGAGTACAACGATTTGCCCTCACATCGATTTGCTTGCATAACGATTTCATAAATGATCACATTGATTTGTTTATAAATGAGCAACGACTCTTCACATAACGATTTCATAAGTCATGCTCATAACGATTTCTTCATGGATTCTGTTCAAACACAGATTGCCTTTATATTTCAAATATGCTTGGCGCTTAAATGAAAAGTCAAATATCTTCTGACAAAAAGCTGCATGCATATTTCAGAGTCTTGTCAAAAAGATATGACCTCTATTTTCAGTATGTTAGCAGAAGCACAGTACCATGCATCGTTTATCATAAACACTCTTTTATGCTAACACTCTCTTCTATGCTCACAGACATCGAAGACCATCAGAGTCTGATTAAGACAAATGAAGAGGAGATGAGCAACGGCTAGAACTCCAACGGATCTCTTCAACGGATCCATTCAAAATGCTCATATAAAAGAAGGAGCACTGCTGAAGAACTAAACGGCCTTTTTCTTGAATATCTTTGTAGGAGTGTACAACTGTGAGAAACACCTCAACTCCACACACACTCAAGAAAGAGAGAAAGAGCCTGAGCCAAGAAGAAGCATTCAAAGCATTTCAAGCTCTCAAGCTTCCAAGCTTTCAAGCATTCGAGCCTTCCTTTCTCTCTTCTGTTTTCTCTCCGAGCTCATTGCATATCTGGGGAGAGTTTGTGACTGTGAGCTTTGCACAAGTGTTAATCTTGTAAAGCTTCTCAGTTTGATCTTTCTAAGGAAGATCTGTGTCCGGCTGTAGGACTGTATACAGTAGTTAACCTAGCTAGGGGTCAGTGTCTAGCAGAACCGCACTGGGGTTTGTACCAGGAGGTTGGCTTCTTTACCTGTAAGAGAAGTGGGTTGCCTTCTTGCCCGGGAAAGAGAAGAAGACCAGCTGGGGTGCTGGGTGTTGTAGTGTCCTTAAGGGGGACTGTACCCTTGGTTAGTGAAATCCCAAGAAGTTGCTTGGGGACTGGACGTAGGACTTCCATGTGGGAAGGGCCGAACCAGGATAAATCTCTTGTGTTATTTGTGTGATTGTTTATTTGCTTCCGCACTGCTACTCTTTATCACACTAAACTAACCAAACATTCAAGTGTTAATTTCTGTGTTAAGTTTCTATTTCAGATCTCAAAAAACCTATTCACCCCCCCTCTAGGTTAGCTTGCTGCCGTACCAAAAGGGCCAACAGTACCCTAACACCTATAATACCTTTAGGGATCAATACAATCCAAACGGCTATTAGAAGTTCACTCTCGTCTTGAATCACGTCGGACCTTGGACCTGTGCTTAACATGGCCAGTGGTAGGGTTGTGAGTTCCACTGACTGCCAACACCAAGTGCTCATGTTGTGCAACTGGTACTATTGCATGTTTACTCGACGCGTTACATGCAATGTTCACTAGCTCGACTATCTAAATGACAATCAAAACGTGCCATATTCCCTCGTTGTCTATTGACAAAAAGTGCTATGCTATACTCGTCGTGCTATTGTTATACTTTGTGCTATTGTGCTATGGCCATCCTATTATTTTGTGCTATTCCCGACACTTGTCCTATTTTTGGAAAGTCTATAATTGGAAAGTCTCGCTATTTCGTTCACGTGTCATCATGCTATTACTTGACTATCTTGCTCTATCATTAATTACTCTGCCTTTAATGCATTAATTATTTAAAGTCTGCTTGAGCCTGAGATTTAAGTCCTACTAGGCGTTGTTTGCTTACCTTGCGTTATTTGTCGTTGTGTCTCATGTGAGACCAAGGATGAACTATACACTCAAGAGGACGGGAACGACCTGGAGTGATGTCATGAGTACCCTAGCGTCCTATTAATATGTTAGCATTGTAGTAGTTAGGTTTGAAGTTTAGTCTTTTCTTTATTTCAATGAAAATGGGCCCTATAGATTGGCTCTGATATAGTGGTCGTAACTAGGCATTGGAAATTTTTAATGAGAAAGGTTTGCTTTAGTATTATTCATTGTGCAATGGTTTGATGTCTAGTACTTGCTCTATACCTTTTCTTGCAACTGCCTCGCGTTCCGATATTTCGCATCGGGGCGTGACAATTTTTGTGGTATTAGAGCCTAGGTTGTTCTTAAGTGTAGGATGATCTAGGTTAACCTGCCTCGACTAGAGTCAATTACCCTACCTATGTGAGTTGTGGTTAGAGCCAAGGTTAACTAGCTAAAATGAACTCACACACGCAAGCATTAAATTCATATCGATGTCATGACAATAAGCTATTTTGTAGGAAATAAGCAATCAAGATGACTGTAGAACGTGCTCAAATGAGGGGCATACAACAAACCATCCAAGAATTGATGTGCACTATCGTGCAAGCTACCCAAGGAGGTGGCAATCGTGGTGCAGGTGACCTGCAACGCAACTTCAAGAGTCTGAATCCACCTAGGTTCAGTGGATCCACGGACCCGGATGAAGCTGAGCACTGGCTCCAAGAGATGGAAAGGATTTTCTGTGTCATGCAATGTGCAGCGGGGGACAAGCTGCTACTGGCCACGTTCCAACTGGAGAAGGATGCCCGCGCTTGGTGGGAGTCAATGGAAGCTACTAGAGAGAATGGACAATTCACCTAGAACGAGTTTAAAGAAGCTTTCAACTCCAAATATTTCTCTGAGCGTGTCCAACAAATGAAGGCTACAGAATTCGCTACTCTTAAACAACGGAGTTTGACTGTGGCCAAATATGAAGCCCAGTTTTCAAGACTGGCGCGCTATGCTGCACATCTAGTGAACACCGAAAAGATGAAGGCTAAGCGATTTCTCAATGGCCTTAAGCCCCACTACATCACTCAACTAGAACCTCTCGACATCCAGACCTATGTCGAGATGGTAAAGAAAGCCCAACTGTTGGAAGATGCTACGGACTTCACCGACCATATTAAAGGGAAGTTCATCAAGAAGGAAGTGACCTCGGTTCAGTCATCTGCTAAGCCTACCAACGGCAAGAAGCGTCCCTTCAACATTACGGAGGGATCCAGCCAAGAAAGGAAACCAGGGTTTTTGTACCCAACACTCCAGCCAAAAGCAACTTCAAGCATTGTGACAAGCAAGGTCACACTGCTGACGAATACTGGAGGAAAGCCGGCGCATGTCTCTGCTGTGGGAGTTGCGAGCACCGCATCCCCGAGTGCCTGCTACTGAAAGAAAATGAAAGGCGCCCTAATGCGCCTAAGAAACAAGGAATGTTGCAAGCTCTGCATAATGAAGAAACCACAGAGGAAGGAGGTGTGGTAGAAGGTACACTTTAAGTTTTCTCTCTATCCACATTTGTCTTATTTGATACTGGAGAAACTCATTCATTTATGTCTCAAAATTTTGCGGATTCCTGAATACCAAACTTACATCCATGGGATGTGGATTCTCTATTACTACACCACTAGGAGAGAAGGAAAAACTAAAAAAATACTTTCCATCTGCCGATGTAATGATCGGAGACCAAAACTTAAAGGCTGACCTAGTATGTATGCCCATGGAAGGCTATGATGTAATCATAGGAGCCGACTGGTTGTCTGCTTATGGGGCAAGTATCGACTGTAAGAAAGGGAAGGTTACCTTTAGTGACTTTCCTAAATTGGCATTCTCTGGGATTAGACATAAGAGACGAATGCCTCTAATCTCCACCATAAAAGCTCATAACATGATCAGGAAAGGCTGCATACTTTCCTTGCGGCCGTAGTTGTGGAAAATAAGGGTTCTAAGATAGAAGACATCCACATAGTCCAGAATTTTCTCGATGTATTCTCCGAAGACCTGCCTGGGATTCCCCCTGAACGAGATGTCAACTTCTCCATTGAGCTGATTCCTAGAGCCGCACCGGTATCACGTCAACAGTACCGGATGTCACCTATCGAGCTAAAGGAATTGAAGGCGCAACTGATGGAGCTACTAGAAAAGGGGTTCATCAGACCAAGTACTTCCCCATGGGGAGCGTCTGTGCTGTTCGTCCAAAAGAAGGATGGATCGATGAGGCCCTGCATCGACTATCGACAACTGAATTAACTTACCATCAAGAACAAGTACCCTTTGCCCAGAGTCGATGAACTATTCGACCAAATATCTGGAGCTCAATATTTCTCCAAGATCGATCTTCAATCTGGCTATCACCAAATGAGGATTAAGGATGACGATATCTTCAAAACGGCCTTCAGGAGCTGGTATGGACATTATGAATTCGTCGTTATGCCTTTTGGTCTAACCAATACTCCTGCAGCCTTTATGCAACTCATGAACAACATATATCGGCCATACCTTGACAAGTTCGTGGCCGTCTTCATCGAAGATATCCTCATATACTCCAAGACCAAAGAAGAGCATGAAGAACACCTGAAGATAGCACTGCCAGTCTTACGAGACAACAAACTGTACATAAAACTTAGCAAGTGTGAATTCTGGCTCGAAGAAGTGTCCTTCTTGGGCCATGCCATCTCAAGGGACGACATCTCAATTGATCCCTCCAAAGTCGAAGTTGTACTCAAATGGGAGAGACCAACTAGCGTCACCGAGATAAGAAGCTTCTTGGTGAAGGATCGAAATAAATGTGTGGAAAAGATCTAGAAGGGGGGGATGAATAGATCTTAGCCACTTTTGCGGAAGCTTAAATAATTTTTAAAAACTATTTAGAATCAGAGGCAATGTTATCAGTGAAAAGCTACTGATCTGATTAGATTGGAGTGGGTTGAAAAACTTAGATGTGAATCAAGTTGATTAAGTGAATTAAAAACGAATCCTATGCAAGCATCTAGCGGATGAATCAGTCAAACCACAGAAAACAAATGCACAAGGATTTTTAGGTGGTTCGGAAATCACCCATGTGATTCCTACATCCACCCCTCACAACCCGTGAGGATTCACTAACACAACTGGGTAACACACCCACTGGAGCCTGACAACTCCAACACTGAAGAGCTTACAACTCACACCACTTCTAGAGTAAGACTACTCTAGAACAACTGAGCAAGACTGCTCAACCACACTTGAGTTTGACAACTCAACACTGAGCACAACGGCTCACAACAACCTGAGCACAAGGCTCACACTAAGACTACTAGACACCAACTTAAGACTGAGATCCTCTAGCAATAGATCTAGTCAAAGTTTGAGAACTCTAAAGAGAGTTATGCAGAAGTACTTGCATAATCCCAAAAGATATCTCAGAAGAACAGAAGAGAAATTAAGTTGAATTGAAAGTCTTCGTTCTTCAGTGTACTCCCTTGTAGAGGCTTGAATTGGAAAGAAGCATGTGAAGCTTGAAGTCCAAAACGATGCTCTGCAATTTGAGAAGTTGGATCTTCCTCGAATTCTTCACCAACAAAGTCTTCTACAGGAACTGCCACCTTGGAATGCTTCAGAGGAATCTTCAGGGCTCAAATTCCAATTCCCACACCTTGAATTGGTAGGAATTGGTCTTCTAGAAGCAATTGGAGAGCAGAGGAAGGAGACACGAGCTCTTCTGGCCGCAGGAGCTTCTTGGAGGCACTGAGAGAATTGGGTCAGTTGTTTCTATCGAAGGCAGGCCAAAAAGGACCTTTTATACCCTTAGGATTCCAAAGATACCCTTTTGGGGTACAAGGGCACGCTTTCCAAGAAAGATTCTGATCGCCCTAGAAGGACACGTGGCAGCCATGAGCTCTTAGTATGAAAAGTTTCCGTAGTGTGTCGACCTGCCCTGGTGGTTGTGTCGACACACTGTCTCAAAGATAGAAAAATCTGTTCTGGGAGAAAGGTCCCGTGTCGACCTGCTCTTGAGTGTGTCGACCTGCTGTCCCAATTCCTCAAACTGGCTGTTCTGGGAACTGGGTCTAGTGTCGACCTACCCTGGGAGTGTGTCGACCTGGGTACCCTTGATCTCTGGAAAACTGCCACTCGTGTCGACACACTCTTGACATTTTTACACAATTTCTCTTTGAATCTGTGTTGATGTGTTGACACCATTGATGGGTGTGTCGACACATCTTTTGCATAAAAATGTTTGTACCTGAAAAATAAACACATATATCATTAGTTAAATGATTTATCATGACTATAATTATAATGTGATTTGCAAAATACTTTTTGAACATGAATTTCAGGTATGATGTTTTTGACATGCTTCAATTAAATTGCTTTATGAACACTTCTTGTCATCATCAAAATAGGAGGAAAATGATATGAATTTGCATTCAACCCAACACTTGGGACTGGCTAGCTAGTACAGGCGGTTCATCAAATACTTCTCCAAGATCGCCGTTCCTCTCACTCGTCTGACACGGAGAATTCCTACTCCTGGAGTAAAAAGTGTGAGAAGAGTTTCCAAACTCTCAAGATTGCCTGACCTCAGCACCTGTTCTCGCTCTACCAATAGAGGGAGAAGGTTTCTCTGTCTACACCGATGCCTCAGGGATTGAGCTAGGTTGTGTACTGATGCAAAAGGAGAAGGTTATTGCCTATTCTTCAAGACAACTGAAGACTCATGAAGTCAACTACCCTGTACATGATCTTGAGCTGGCTGTTGTGGTCCTCGCCTTGAAGATCTGGAGACATTATCTATATGGAGAGAAATTCACTGTCTACTCAGACCATAAAAGTCTGAAGTATTTATTCTCCCAGAAAGAACTCAACATGAGACAGAGAAGATGGCTAGAATACCTCAAAGATTTCGACTTCAACATTCAATACCATCCAGGTAAGGGAAACGTCATGGATAATGCTCTTAGTTGAAAGCCGATGGCATTCTGTTTCAAGTCTAGTCCTTGGCAAGATGCAACTACTAGAACAGTTCGCAAGGATAGACTTAAATATTGAACATAGAGATGATCGAGTCTTGGTTGCCAATATCAAGATTCAATCCGACCGGCTGGAAGAAATCAAAGCCCAACAAGATAATGACCCGTTCTTAGTTCGCATCAAGGAAACTCTAGCCAAAAGGCCGGACTTTGCCATGACTAAGGATGGAAGGCTAGTATTTCAAGGGAGGACATGCGTCCCCGACAATGAAGAACTGAAGAAGAAGCTAATGGATGAACCTCACAAGACAAAGTACACTATTCATCTTGGAGGTACCAAAATGTATCAGGATATGAAGAGAACATTTTGGTGGCCGAACATGAAGAGAGAGGTAGCCGTACATGCCGCTCACTGCCTTACTTGTCAACAGGTAAAAGTAGAGCATATGTGCCCTGCAGGCGTGCTCAGACCACTAGACATTCCGGAATGGAAATGGGGAAAGCATTGGCATGGACTTCATCGGGGTTACCCAAGACTCATGGTGGACTCGATGCTATATGGGTCATTGTTGACTGGCTAACAAAATCCGCTCACTTCCTTGCTATAAAGAGTAAGTGGTCAGTAGAAGTACTAGCTGCCTTATATGTCAAGGAGATTGTAAGACTACATGGAATTCCATCATCCATAGTCTCAGATCGAGATCCGAGATTCACGTCTCATTTTTGGAAAGGACTACAAGGTGCACTTGGTACTAAACTCAACTTTAGTACTACGTTCCATCCACAAATCGATGGGCAAACTGAAAGAACCAACCAAATACTTGAAGCCATGTTGAGAGCCTGCACTATAGATTTCCAAGGTTATTGGAACGAGCACCTATCTCTAATTGAGTTCACCTATAACAACACTTATCAGGCAAGCATTAAGATGGCACCGTTCGAAGCACTCTATGGAAGGAACTGTAGATCACCTGCATGCTGGAATGAGGTTGGAGAACAACAATGGCTTGGCCCAGAGATGGTATAAAATACCACAAGAGACATTCAGGTAATCAGAGACCAGCTCAAGATTGCTCAATCTAGACAGAAGAGCTATGCCAATAAAAGAAGGCGAGATCTGGAATTTGAAGTGGGAGATCATGTATTTCTAAAAGTGTCACCTACTCGTGGCATTTAAAGATTCGGTGTGAAGGGAAAGCTCAGCGCTAGATCATCGGTCCTTTTGAAGTACACGAAAGGATTGGTGAGGTTGCATACCGACTGGCATTACTACCAGATCTGGCATGTGTACATAATGTGTTCCATGTCTCCATGCTCAGGAAGTATGTCTATGACCCCACACACATCATTCGCCATGAGAAGTTGGTGCTGAACAAGGATGTGACATACGAAGAGAAGCCAGTCAAGATACTGGAACGAAAAGTACAACAGCTCAGGAACCGTCCCATCCACGTGGTTAAGGTCTTATGGAAAACGCGGAGTAAAAGAAGCCACCTGGGAACCGGAAGGACTCATCAGACGTAACTACCCGATCTCTTCGGTAAGACAATTCCCCCTTATGATCATATGAATTTGGGGACCAAATCTTTTTAAGAGGGAGAGGATGTAGCAACCTGAATTTTTTTGAACGAAATAAAAATTGACATAACATTAAAATTTTTGATTTATTAGAAAATCAAATAGAAGAAAATAAATTAGATAGGAAATTAATGGAAAGAATTAAATAAAACCATTAAATCAAAACAAGTGATGGGCTTTATCAAATGACCCATTAGAAATTAGTGGGCTAAAATAGAGATTTTAAAAGGGAATAATAGAAAAATAATAAAATTAGTAACTAAAATATTACTTTAATAAAAAGAGGGTATTCAATGTATTAAATTAAGTAATTGGGTTGGATTTGGAATCTAAACCTACCCCAATTGCTTGGCCACGAAATCCCCTCTCTCTCAACTAATTAGGAGATCTCTTGCTTAAAAAGGGGGAGGAGAATAGGAAACTCGAAATTAAAGAGGAATTAGACTTAAACTAGGAAAGGGAATGGGGAGAAGCTTAAATACATCTCTAAAAACCTCATGGCCAGCCCTACCTCATGCCAAGAGGTTGTTGGGTCAGGAAGAGAGGGCAAGAGGAGGAGAAATCGTGGGAGAAAGGAGTTCTCATGCCTCAACCCGAGTTCTTTAAGTCTTAACCCTAGAAGGGGAAAAATCAAAGGTAGGCATTCTCATGAGCATAAATCCTAAAATTTGTTTGTGGGTTGTCCCAGTCATCAGGAACAATACCTCAAGTTTCATGATTTTTCATCGAGTCAATATTTAGTTCTTGATTTTCGAAGTCCTACACTTATCTTGACCCCGCACCCCTTAGTAAATCTTGTTCCCTTCTACACTTAATCTCATACCACGAAATTTTTATTGAAGATTCTGATAGATGTTAGGTTTCATTTCCCCTGAAAGACCTAATTCCATCCACCCTCTCATGTGAATTAATTCATTGATCCCACTGTACACAGTTCTATGTTCATCATGAATACTCTCTATTAAACCATGTTGAAACCTTCGTTGCTTTCCGATTTGATTACTGGAAGTACCCATGCATGTTTGGATCTGTTTAAAACTAGTTTCACGATTTTTCATGCACTATACAATTGTTCTTAGTTTTAGAACAACCCTGTGTTAAAACAGGGAAAGTTTGGCCCGCAATTCAAGACATGTCTGATTCCTGTCGGACTCGGGCACAGACCACCAGAACGCGACAGCTCGATAGGCCGTGTTCTATGGTCTGGTTGTGACAGTCTACCAGTCGCATTCTAAACGCGATAGGCATCTCCGTCGCGATCACTATGCCTGGCCTGAACGGCTTGTCGCGTTCCTTACATGTCTCTGTCGTGTTCTTCGTGCCTGATCAGACAAGCCTATTGTGATCCTTACAAGGCACTGTGGCATTCTGATCCAACCGCGTCGCAATCCTTACAAGTGTCCGTCGCGATCATAGGATTTTTGTAGAAAAACCCTGATTGCAATGCTCTAATTGCCTAGTGTGCTTATACCCTTAATCTCAGTTATACCCGCAGTAATTGCACTTAATATAAATTTAACATTATATGTGGTTTAACATACACACAACTAATTTCCATCCATGATTTCATGACACATGCACACACTTTGAACATCCAAATATGGCTTAATTGGCATGAACATGTGACATATTATATCTTGTAATTTATGCAATTAAATTGCCTTATTTATAAATGAACTTGTCCTCGATTCTCTCATTGTTTTGAAACACCGATCTCGATGCTCCACTGTTCTAGAATCCTCTAGAATGTCGAGAGCACTTGTTTCTATAACCACCCTCTTTCTTGACTTGGATGAACTCTCCGTCGGATGCTCCTTCTGCCAGACTAGTGAGTCTTTGTTCAAGGCCTCTGTAAATCTCCTCTGTCCATGGATTCCCACATGGTCGATGAGCCGGTGTACCCTAACACCTATAATACCTTTAGGGATCAATTCAATCCAAATGGCTATTAGAAGTTCACTCTCATCTTGAATCACACCGGACCTCTGGACCTGTGCTTAACATGGCCAGTGGTAGGGTTGTGAGTTCCACATGACTGCCAACACTAAGTGCACATGTTGTGCAACTAGTACTATCGCATGTTTACTCGACGCGTTACGTGCAATGTCCACTAGCTCTCATCTATACTCTATTCGCTCATCTATTCACATTCACTCTGCTATCCCATCTATTCATCTAGTGCTCTCATCTATTTCTTGGTACTCTATATTGGCCATTGACTGATTGTCTAAAAGATAAACAATATAACCAATGCCTGGCAATATATAAAGGGCTCGATCTGGTCCTGGGATGTGCGCCTGAAAGTGCTAGTGCCCATGGGAGTTAAATGATCAGAGTGTTTGGCATTACACTCGAGTGCTATCTATCTCGACTATCTAAATGACAATCAAAACATGCTATATTCTCTCATTGTCTATTTACAAAAAGTGCTATGCTATACTCGTCGTGCTATTGCTATACTTTGTGCTATTGTGCTATGGTCATCCTGTTATTTTGTGCAATTCCCGACACTTGTGCTATTTTTGAAAAGTCTATAATTGGAAAGTCTTGCTATTTCGTTCACGTGTCATCATGCTATTACTTGACTATCTCGCTCTATCATTAGTTACTCTGCCTTTAATGTATTAATTATTTAAAGCCTGCTTGAGCCTGAGATTTAAGTCCTACTAGGAGTTGTTCGCTCACCTTGCGTTATTTGTCGTTGTGTTCTCAGGTGAGACCAAGGATGAACTATACACTCAAGAGGACGAGAACGACCTGGAGTGATGTCATGAGTACCCTAGCGTCCTATTACTGTGTTTAGCATTGTAGTAGTTAGGTTTGAAGTTTAGTCTTTGCTTTATTTCAATGTAATTAGGCCCTATAGATTGGCTCTGATATTAGTGGTTTTAACTAGGCATTGGAAATTTTTAATGAGAAAGGTTTGCTTTAGTATTATTCATTGTGCAATGGTTTGATGTCTAGTACTTGCTCTATACCTTTTCTTGCAACTGCCTCGCGTTCCGATATCCCGCGTCGGGGCGTGACAAAGATCGTCCTCCCGCCTCACTCCGATGCACGTGAGGAAGACAACGACTCCAAACACCAAGGAAGAAGGGCACAGATTGACGTGGAAGACCTCCTTGGCTCGGAGTTGTCGCCGATCTGGCAGGGCTTCGCCGTAGTGGTTGGGGATGCTCAAAAGGCTAGCCTCGGGTCTCTATTTATAGGGGAAACATGCTAAAATCACGTCTAGTACAGTGGACGCAATTAATGATGAATAGCGGCTGGGATAATGGATGTATTTCAAAATTGCCATTTTTGGCCAACGATACGGCTTTAAATCGCGTCCAGGTAAGTGGATGCGTTTTTGAAAATTGCATCTGGTACAGTGGACGCATTTCAAAAAAGGGTAATTTCGCACATAGAAAGCTTCAAAAATAATTTTGAAAATTATAATCGCATCCTGAACACCCAACGCTTTTCAAATAAGGTAATTTTCAAATTTGGACATTTTTGAATCGCGGCGGCCAAGGCCGTCACGATTCAAAAGAGGAAAGCGACACAGAAATAGGCAGTTATGAATCACGTTCGGGGTCCCGGATGCATTTTAAGCAAGAGAAGGCGGTAGTTTTATTGAATCGCAGCGGCATTGGCTGCTGCGATTGAAACCCTTTGCCCATAGCCCCTTGAAAACCAATGGTGAAGCACCCAAAAATTTAGAAAAAAATGGAAAAAATAGGAAAACTCCTGGAAGGCGAAAGAGGGACATTTTGTGGCATTACGACATAATTTGAAAATTTCCCATGATGGTGTCAAATTCGCATGTCTACAGGCAACGGGCTTATTGTTTACCTCATCTTGATGGCAAGGGATCTTGCTGCCAAGTTCCTCTCTGAAGAACTTGACATAAACTGATGTTGACGTTAAGTTCTTCAGCTTCCAGTAGCTGAAACGGCCCCAAGCCATTACCACGGGTGATCCAGCCCAAGAAACCACAGATTGATGATGGGAAACGCTTTCCTCATCTCAAATACCAATGTAAAGCTAGAAAACAACGATCCAATGCTTGGATCGGAAAATCAACCCCCAAAACTTGGCAAGATAAACCCTCCCCAAAACCGTAGATTTCATGCAAACACACACACCCACCCAAGCATAACATTTCAGCAATGGGCTGTCAAGGGGTCGAATCCCTACCTCAAAACGCAATATAACTCCAACAAGACCTCAAATCGCGCCGTTCACTCTGGAGCTTCTCCCACAAGGATGACCCTTCAATCCTCCATTTCCTGCCTGATCCGTCTGCGCCACAGCACCACAGCCTCCCCACGAACTCCCGTCGACCGCCGAAAGAAATGTAGAAGAAGAGGGGTGAAGGTGGGGGGAAGGAGAGGGAGAAAAGTGAGATGGGGGCCTCGGGTCACCCTAAAAAACACAAGCCCGGTAGGGTGATGTCACATCTGTTGCCATCAACTTGCACCGACAAAACTTGACGTCAACATTGATTGCCGTCAAGTTCATGCATGGGAAGACTCTGGAAACTACGGTAGACGACAACATCGTTTGATGCCAAGACACAATAGACGAAGCAATTTGCCTTCTAACCCACGTTGACGTCAACCTCCTTGACGTCAACCCCTGTTGACGTCAACACCCTTGAGGTCAACATACACTATTCTAGTAGAAGGCCCATTAAGGGTCCAATAATGCCCATAGCCTTACAGCCTCCCCCCCTTAAAAAATTTCATCCCCAAAATCAAACAATACAAGGGGAAGAGATCTCACCAAAGAGGTACGGAAACTATTTACGCGTCTCATCCTCCCACTCCCAGGTCGACTAGCCTCCTGAGTGTCATTGCCAAGCAACATGAACTAGTGGATCACTTGTTCCTTAACCTCTGAACTCGGCGATCCTCAAATATAGCAGATACTCTGTTACTGTCAACACTGGTGTCATTTTGGTCCATTTTGTACTAAGAGAATGTGCGACTCATGTGAAGGTACCTCTGAACATCAATACATGATGCAAATCGTGGACTACTGCCAACTCTGGCAGAAGCTGAAGTCAGTATGCCAAAACCGCAACACACTCGTGATGGTGAAGGTCAGATATAATGGGGACTCAACTTCCCACGTCTACGAAACCTCATCTCCCTTCATAGGGAATACTTGACAAACACCTGGTCCCCAACCTAAAACTCAAGCGGTCGTCTACGCTAATCGGCATAACTCTTATGTCGGCTCTGCGCTATCTGAAGCATCTGTCTAACAAGCTGAACCACCTCCACTGACTGCTGAACTATCTCTGGTCCAGTGATGACTCACTCACCAACCTCAAACCAATCAAGAAGAGTACGACATGGTCGTCCGTACAGGGTCTCATAGGGTGCCATGCCGATACTAGAATGATAACTATTATTATATGCAAACTCAACCAATGGTAAGTGCTGCCCAAGACCCCTGCCACTCCAGATAACAAGCTCGTAGCATGTCTTCCAAAGTTTAGATAGTCCGCTCCGACTGACCGTCTGACTGTGGGTGATAGGCAGAGCTAAACGCTAACTATGTCCCTAAAGCTCTCTGGAAGCTACGCCAGAACCCGGAAGTGAAGCGAGGATCTCTATCTGACACAATAGAGATCGGCACCCTGTGCAAAGGAACAATCCGCTCACAATAGCCTGGCCAACTGCTCATGCCCCAGCCAGCTCTGATGGGCAAGAACTGGGCAGTCTTTGTCAGTCTGTCCACTAGCACCCAAATACTATCATATCCTCCAGCTGTCCTCGGCAGTCCCACACAAAATCTATCGTCACATGGTCCATTTCCACATGGGAATCTCCACGGTCGCACAAGCCCTCCAGGGCGCTGGTGCTCGGCCTTCACCTACTGACAAACAACCACCTAGCAACAAAAAGCTGCTATATCTCTCTTCATCCCGGGTAACCAAATTGTCGTCTCAGCCTGTGGTACATCTTTGTTGACCCTGGGTGAATCGAGTATCGGGATCCATATGCCTCCTACAAAACTGCTCTCCTAACAGACTCCTCATCAGGTACATAGAGTCGGTTCTAGAGCTAACGGTCCCATTGTCATGCAGCTCAACCTCTGGGAGTAGCCCACTCTGTGCAACTCGGGATCTATCTATTGGGCCTTAATCACCTGTCTTACAATAGCAGGAGCTGCTAACAAACTGCCTAGCAACACTGCTGTCGTCTGTGGAAACTCTGAAGGATCCCTCTGCTGCAGGTTGCCACAACTGCCACTCTCTCAGCATGAGGTAAACTCATCTGCGCCTTCCAACTTAGGGCATCTGCAACCACATTCACCTTCCAGGCTGATACTCGATGCTAAAATCATAGTCCTTTAGGTATTCCATCCATGATACTGCCTTATTTTCAGATCCCTCTGAGAAAAGACATACTGCAGACTCTGGCGGTCAGTGCGAACCCCAAACCTCACACTGTACAAGTAGTGACACCAAATCCTTAGTGCAAAAACTATAGCTGCAAGCTCCAGGTCGTGGGTCGGGTAACTCTCCTCGTGGGGTTTAGCTGACGCGATGCATAAGCCACCACTTTAACCATGCTGCATCAGAACTGCTCCAAGCCAACACTGAAAGCATCTGTGCAGACCTCAAAACCCTCTGTACCTGAAGGCAACACCAAGACTGGCACTGACATAAGCAGTCGCTTCAACTCCATGAAGTTCTACTCACACTGCTCCGACCACTCAAATGTTACTCCTTCCTCATCAAGTGAGTCAGGGGTGCAGCAATCTTCAAAAAATCTCTAATAAATCTGCGGTAGTAGCCAACCAACCCAAAAAACTGTGGACCTCTGTCACTATACGGGGTCTCTCCCACTGCAAAATAGCCTCCACCTTCGCTGGATCCACTGAACTCCATCACCTGAGATCACGTGCCCCAAAAGTGAACCTGCTGCATCCAAAACTCGCACTTACTGAGATTGGCATAGAGCTGGTGCTCTCGCAGAGTCTGCAACATGATCCTAAGGTGCTGGGCATGCTCCTCTGAAGCAGAGTACACCAGAATGTCGTCAACAAACACCATGACAAATTGGTCCAAGTATCGGTGGAAACCCTGTGCATCATATCCATGAAGGCCGCTGGCACATTGGTGAGCCCAAACGGCATCACCAAAAATTCAAGGTGCCCATATCTGGTCCTAAAGGCAGTCTTCTTACATCAGAATCTCTGATCCGCAGCTGATAGTAGCCTGACCTCAGGTCAATCCTAGAGAAAACTCGGGCTGACTGAAGTTGATTAAAGAGATCATCATCCTAGGCAATGATACTTATTCTTGATGGTCACTTGGTTCAGCTTCCTGTAGTCAATACACAATCGTAGGCTACCATCCTTCTTCCTCACAGATAGCACTGGAGTCCCCTAAGGAGAAAAGCTAGGGCCGATATAGCCTTTCTCCAACAGCTCCTGTAATTGCCTCTTCAACTCTCGCAACTCTGTTGGTTCCATGCGGTATGGTGCCTACACAAATGGTATGGTGCTAGGAACAGCTCAATGGTAAACTAATCTCTCTCTCTCAGGTGGTAGACTAGGTAACTCATCCGGAAAGATATCCAGAAACTCACAAACCACGAGAATGTCCTCCACTCCCCAAGACACCTGGTCGACAAGCACGGCAGTGGCGAGAAAACACTGACACCCAGTAGCCAACAACCTCGCTGCTCTCAAAGCAGAAATCAAGAAGCGGGAAGTAAGAGGTATGATACCTGGAAGTAGAAGGCAGCTTCTCCGGTACCTGAAGGTACACCCTCTTCTTCCTACAGTCAACCATGGCACCGTACTGCTCGAGCCAGTCCATACCCAAAATCACATCGAAGTCCTGCAACTGCATAGCATACAACTGGGCTGGCAAACACTGACCCTGAATCTGTCTGGTACCTTCTCAACACAGTTAGAGGTAAGAGTGAAATCTCCTATCGACAGCTCCACAACAGCTCGATGGACACTCCCATGTCCAGCTCCAAAAGAGAGTCTAAAAACTCCTAAAAAACAAAAGAGTGAGAGGCACGGAATCAAACAAAACTCTAGCTGCATAACTAAAGATAGTCACAGTACCTTCCACAAGATGAGCTGCCTCTGCCTTTGCTCGGGTCATGTGCAAGACATGAGCCTGGTCTTCGGTCTGCCTGAACTCATAGTTTGCTAATGCTGTTACACAGAAATCTACTACTGCTGTTGCGCACGAGACTGAGGCTGACTCTGCTGCTAAGGGTCTCGAGGTAACAGGGGACAATCCCACGCCATGTGACCCAAAGGTCACATCGGTAACATCGACCAGGGAAATAATGTTGGCTCTACTACTGAGGCTGCCCGAAAGGCTGCTGAACACTCTCAACTGAAGGCTGCCTCTACTCTGCTTGCCTCCTGTCACGTTGGAACCTCCTCCGAGACTCTGACCTCGACGACGTCCCTACAAAAGAGGACATGTAGGAGGTCATGGTCCTTGAGCTCGACTGAGAGCTACTCTATTGCTGTCTCTACTGGGATGGACCCGCCTGTGCCTGTACTGCTTTGATCTGCCCACAGTCCGTAAGGTGTTAGCCTCAAGTGCTGCTGCAGTCTAATAGGCTGCGTCAAGGTCGGGTGACGTGAGCAAAACTATCAGTACCTGCCTGAGCTCTGGCCTAAGTCCTCTCAAGAACTCTTGAGTCCTCAGGCCCTCATCTGCGATGATCTGCAGTGCATAATGCCCCAACTCTACAAATCTGGCTCTGTATTGGACCACTGTCATCTCGCCCTGAGGCAGATCCAGGAATTGATACAGCCTCTTAGTCCTGACATATGTGGGGCAGAAAGCTCTCTCAAAAGCCGCCATAACCTCCTGCAAAGTGATCTACCTGAGCGAGCGAGACCGAAAAGTGATCTCCCACTCTGAGGTCCACCAGGTCAGTGCCTGCCCCTGCAACTGATAACTCGTAAACAAAACCCTCTCCTCTGCTGCGCACTCCATGGAACAGAAAGTTCGCTCCATCGTATCGAACCACGACCGAGCTGCATTTGGATTTGGCTGTTCCTAAACTGGGGAGGCTAGAACTACAAGAACTCTCTCAACACCCTCCCAGAACCTTCTGAGGTGCCGGAACGTCACCGTGCTGAGCAACAATTTGTGCCATCCGTCGAGAAAAAGGGTCCAGTCAAACCCCTGAGTTGCCTGAGGAGGGGTGGTGGTGGTGGTATAACACCACTATGTGCGTCCTGCAGTCCATGTGAGTCTGCTATGGTGGTGGGGCATCTCAAGCCTCCTGCTGAGGTGCCTGCTCTGCCACCTCCTCAACTCGACGTCGCCTAGGTGCCATAATTGATCTACATAGGACATGCACACAAATGAATACGCAAAATAACTCCGATTTTTTCTTGCTGCTACTGTACTCTTCATGCTCCGAGTTACCTTGATGAGCATTTCCTTATTTGTCTCGATAGACCAGGCTCTGATACCAACTGTAATGACCCAGGATTCGAATTATCGGTTACCAACCAATAACCCGAATCCTGACCCGTCACCCACGAGCCGAAGCTCGGAAGGGTAAAAAGAGAAAGTCTGAGGAGAACATATAAGAAAATGTACACACCACAATAATTTGAACGATCCACTATATTTATATAACAAAATGGTACAACTCAGAGTGGATCCAACAAAACTAAAGAGTACAACTAGTACATAAACTAAGTACTACTCACAGCAGTTAAGCAGGACCAGCACCAGAGTGACTAGGCTCCTCAACCCTGGAGCTGACGACGAACCACTTGAAAAGGAAGGGAGTGAGTCTCAAGAAGAGACCCAGTGGGGACACTATTCCCCACTGGTAACAGTACTAAAATAGTGCGGGAAAGTAAAACTACGGTAAGTAAACACTGCACAACATAGAGAAACTGGTGGCGTGTCACACCACTCTCGCAGGAGTGCGCCAAGAAATTGGAACCTCGCAGGCTCAACATACAACAAACACACACAAACAAGCACACACACACACACACAAGGTAGGACCAGCTAGGGCCTATGGTTTGGTGCCTCGACACCATAGAGTCCTCCACCCTATCCATATGTGCACACTCAGATGCTCTCCCTCGCGTCTGGTCCTCGACCAATTTTCCCCACGTCGGACTTGAACGGTGAGAAGGGGGCCCCACGGAAACTGGCTTGTAACCACCACAAGGGGCACACATAGGACGGAGTTGCACTCAACGTCCAGGCTCACTGCCGGAATAACTCACGCCAGTCATCCAAATGAAGCCTTCACCTTGACGTCTGGGAAACACACACAACACAAGCACAAGCACAAGCACAGACAAAGATGCTCTCAATGTCCGATACACCGTGCCAGGAGGCGGACACCGCATGTCAACACCTCACATAATGGAAAGGGACTCAGCTTGCTGAGACCTACCTGTGGGGTTGATGGTAACATCGATTGCCGCCAACCCTAGGGTAGACGGAAACACCTTGCCATCTACAAAAAAAAACATCAATAGGCTTGCTGTTTACCCATCTTGATGGAAAGGGATCTTGTCTCCAAGTTCCTCTCTGAAGAACTTGATGTCAACTGATGTTGACGTTAAGTTCTTCGGCTTCTAGCAGCTGAAACGGCCCAAGCCGTTCCCACGGGCAATCCAGCCCAAGAAACCACGGATTGATGATGCGAAATGCTTTCCCCCATCTCAAAATACCAATGTGAAGCTGAAAAACAACGATCCAATGCTTGGATCGGTGAATCAATCCCCAAAATCCGACATGATAAACCCTCCCAAAAACTGCGGATTTCATGCAAATCACACACACCCAAAATAACATTTCCAGAATGGGGAGTCAAGGGGTCGAGTCCCTACCTCAAAATGCAATATAAACTCCCAACAAGACCTCAAATCGCGCCGTTCACCCTGGAGCTTCTCCCGCGAGGACAACCTTCAATCCTCGTTTCCCGCCCTATCCGTCGCCGCCACGAGCACCACAGCCTCCCCATGAACTCTCGTCGGCATCCGAAAGAGGTGGAGAAGAAGAGGGGTGAAGGTGGTGGGAAGGAGAGGGATAATAATGAGGGGAAGGGGGCCTCTGGTCGCCCCAAAAAACACAAGCCAGGTAGGTTGACGTCAACATCTGTTGCCGTCAACTTGCACCGACAAAACTTGACGTCAACATCAATTGTCGTCAAGTTCATGCACGGGAAGATTCTGGAAACTACGGTAGACGTCAACATCGTTTGATGCCAAGACAGAGTAGACGGCATCACCTTTCCGTCTACCCCATGGTTGACGTCAATCGACTATTGACGTCAACAGACACTATTCAAATTGAAGGCCCATTAAAGGTCCAATAAGGCCCATAACCTTACACTTCTATTCATACAAATGGATGATCCTTCCTAATTAGTCTAGTTAGAGGCACAACAATTTTGGAGAAGTCTTAATGAATCTCCTATAGTAGCCTGCCAGTCCCAGAAAGCTTCTTATTCTGTCACATTAGTAGGCTCCCAATTCATTACAGCCTCAACCTTAGAGGGATCTATTGTAATTCCATCCTTAGAGATCACATGCCCTATAAAGGACATATGCTTCAACCAGAACTCGCGTTTACTCAACTTAAAATACAATTGATATCTCTTAACAATTGTAAGGCTATCTTCAAGTGTTCCTCATGTTCTTCCTTAGTCATTGAATAGATCAAAATATTATCAATGAACACCACCACAAATTTATCAAGATATGCCAGTACACATCATTCATTAACTACATGAAAGCTACAGGGACATTTTTTAGTTCAAAAGGCATGACAAAAAATTCATAGTGCCCATACTACACCTGAAGGCCGTCTTATGGATATCTTCCTCCGAAATCCTTAACTGGTGGTAGCCAGTTCTAAGATCAATCATGGAAAAGTAATTAGCTTCAGAAATCTAATCGAATAGTTCATCAATTCTTGGCAAGGGATACTTGTTTTTGATGGTGAGTGATTCAACTATCTATAATAATACACAACCTTATTGAACCGTCCTTCTTCTTGACAAATAACACAGGGGTGCCCACGGTGGAGGTACTTGGTCTGATAAACCCTTTCTTAACAACTCCATTAGTTGTTCCTTCAACTCTTTCAACTCTAAAGATGACATTCTATAGGGGGCCTAGAGACTGAGGCAGCTCCTGATACTAAAGAAATAGAGAAATTTACTTCTCTCTCAGGGGGAATACCAAGTAGTTGTTCTGGAAACACATCTGGGAAATCCCTAACCACAACGATATCTTCCATTTTTACATCTTTCCTTTCCATACTACTGAAGTAAGGAATGCTATACACCCCTTCCTTATCATCCTACGGGCTCGAAGGGCAGAGATAAGGGATATGTGTTTACAATTCTTAACTCTTGAGTAAACAAGCTCTGGATATTCACTAAAGGTTACCCTAATCTTCCTGTAGTTGACACTAGCACCATGTTTAGTCAACCAATCGGCTCCTAGAATCACGTCATTGTGATCCATGGCCATGCATACCAAGTTAGTTGGTAGGTTCCTTCCTCTGATGTCAACATCAATAGAGGGAAAATATTGGCTGAGTTAGTTCCTTGCCCAAGGGGTGTTGTAACTAGAAATTCACCACCCATTGACACTGGTTTTATAGATAGGGTGTCAATGAACTCTCGGATATGAATGAGTGGGTGGCTCTAGTATCGAATAAAATAAAAGCAGGTCTAGAAAGTATTTAAGAGTACCTTCCACCACTCCTCCTTCTTCAGTAGTCTCTGGCTCCAGCATGGCTTGCAGGTGAGCTTGCCTCCTCTAGCCATTTTGATGCTTGTCCTGTAAGGTCTACTCCTTGGTCAAGGGGTAGTCAGAGATCCTGTGATCTTGGCTTCCACAGCGTAAGCATCTGCCTGAGCTCTCTAGCATTGTTCGAATCAGTGACTAGCCTTATCACAATGTTTGCATCTTTCTGAGGTAAGCAGTGCCAGTTGCTTGCCTACTTCCCTTGACTTCTTGTCTTGTTGTCCCATCAAACCACCACGGGCCTTTTCCTCCCAATGGTCGATTGGAATCTTCCAGTGGCAGATACATGTTCCCTTTTTATTCCCTTGATTCTTTCTGCAATCTCCATAGCATCCTCCCATAGTTGGACTTTCTTTATCATGTCAGCATAGGTTTGGATGTCCATGCTGGTTATAAGTGCCTTTCAAGCCAATTCATGTGAGTGATGGCACTTGTAATTATGTACAATTTCTTTTGGTATATTATAATGGTATTTTTTCACTCTATTGTCCATGCATATGTATACTGTATGTCATGGGTCTGTGGAATCGGAATTGGATCATGATAATGAGGTCTATCCTCTTTAACAGATCCTAAATATTCCTAGTCATAGTTACTCAAGAAGGACATTGAGATGACCAGACAAACCGGTGTGCTATATACCCATCCATTGGATGGAGGCAGCTGGTCTCATAGCTGCTTGTGTGGAGAAACTAGGGATATGATGCAGATGCTTATTAGAGAATGAGTTCACTGAATGATCTGTTCTCAATATGTTGTATGGTTAATGACACCTGTTTGTCAGATAGCGATTCCGTAGTCTCAGTTGTGTAACTGGTCTTTAAACTTGAGACACCAAGTGTCTTGTTTGGGTACTCCATTCTTTATACTGGATTTTTAGGTCTGGATGTTCCAGGTCTAGTATAGTCAGTATTGGGAATGATAGCAACCTTACGAAGGATTGTGTGTCAATAGAGGATCATCCACTCTCGATATCATGAGAGGAATATCCTATTGTCTTACTCAGGCAAATCCCTGGCCATGGTCGAAGGATTTAGAGAGGAGTTCTCTAAGCGAATCCGATAAGATTTTCACCTTAACTGATTCCGTATAGGCCTGACAACACCATGCCTAATATATGGTCTCTGTGATAATAGATGGGTGAGGGACTACGGGTACACGGTAACTGGGGCAAACAAGTCTTGTAACGACCCTCCCTATACCAGTACGATTATACCAATCCACATCGATATAATGAACGCCGCCACAGTGGGACATTTACCCAACATTACCACTAGATTGAGATGTACACGAATAATAGAAGATTACAGTAGAAATAAAATAAATTAATCTTATTCCATCATCATCATTCTATCAACAGTCCATATAGTAAGAAGGAAATACAAATGTCCACAATACAACTCCAAAATAAATACATTATCTATGAAACATACATCACTTATTGATTACATACTTATAAAAAATGAAAGTACAATGTCAGATCTCTACAACACAAGCTACTCCTCTTGCTCGGAGTTGCTCCTAACTTTCTCCTCCTCGGAAGTGGAGACACATGTCACACCTGTACGCCGAAGCAAGTATGAGTCTAAATAAACTCAGCAAGCAATCTATGCACAATATCCTTACACATATCTTATGCACATGCTATCTTTCAAGGAAAATAAATAACGCATGTTGCAAGGTTCATACAATTTAAATTAGTATACATGGAAACCTATAACAATAGAGACACATGATACATGTTTATAATCTTCACAGAATAACACAAAAATCCTACACATCGTTCTACATACAACATATAGCATGATATCTACTCAATTTTGCTGCACTTTTCACATTTAATTACACATTTAATTGCTGTTTTAATGTAAATAATTCACATTATGCATAATATCATGTTTTATTAATCATGAATTAAGATTTAAAACATATTCAAGTCGGTTGGCAATTATGTACAATTAAGTATGAAAATATTTATTAATAAATAACATATCAAGAATGGAATCTAGACATTCATTCATGTATTTATCACAATTATACATGCATTTTACTTGCTGTTTTGACATAAATTAAACATCATTACATGGGTATACACTTATTCACATATTAACACATTCACTTAACAAATTCACATACTTATAATTCACATTGCATAATTCACCTGATCATTTTCACATATTCACATTTTCACTTAGTTGCCGTGACACATAGTCCAAACCACCACTAGAAGGACACACATATACACATACACTTATCCATCACCTAGGCAACATAGTGATAGATCTTGGCTAACTCCTCAGAACCGGGAGAAGCACTCTCCACCCTAATCAGTGGTACTTGTCCACCTCTAGGATTTCATCCTAATTGCCCATAGGATATCACACACATTGAACCTTCCTATAGGGACTTTACTACGGTACAGTTCCATAGCCCTCTATGGTAGCAGTGTCACTAACGGCACATTTTAACACATTTCACTTTAACCACATCTTTGCTTACACTATTCACATACACTAATCATTCATGCTCATGCACATAAACACACGCATAGTTTCAGTTTTACATAACATGATGCTACTGATCACAGTATTAAACAACTCATACCACAGACTTAATCATATTGTAATCATGGCATCATACAAGAATTAAATTTAATATGTTCAATTTGGCAAATATTCATGGTTAATTCACAACTGTACCTATTGCATCTAAATAGAATGAAATTTTTATCACAGGTTCCAATCATAAATACAACATATGCTCAATTTTCCATATTTTTTAGATCTGTAAAATAATTTGGCAATTTAAAACATGATTCAAGCATATTTATCACTACATTCATTTAAATAAGTTCCACAACAATTCAGTCATACCGACAGTGCCAACACTGTATACAGTTATGATACTGACATGGAAAAATTATGAAATCCTAGCTCACAACAGATCTATTACACAAGATTAAACATAGTCATTTCATGCTCAGTTCAATTACAGAATATTTAATAATTAACACAATCACCAAAATTCGGTACCTCCTCATAACATGACCTACTTTTGTTTCTGACTCAAACATAAATTCATAGTATGCACAGACCACCACAAGTCCGAATACAATTACACAAATGTGAAATTAGGGTTCTGTGAAACCAACGAACTTGGCGGCACACAGGTTGCCACTGACAGAGGTTAACGTCACCAGAGGTGGCGCTGACCAAGGATCCTAATGCAGCAAATGTTACCATTAAGTTCCTGTCTGCACAAGTACAGACAGAACGCACAAAACTCAGTGAATGGGGGGTTCTAGGACAGGAGATAAATTCTGTAAAAATCTTAAGACCTAGCTCACATGTGTAGGGATGATGTTCAAAAGTTACTTGCCTCTTAAAAATTTCTAAATCGAAGTTATTTACGGAAGATGCTCTCCTCGTCCAAGCCAAGAAGCACCCAAAACTCCCCTCGAACCGGTTTCTGTGATGAAATATAATGCACGCTGGAGTCGGGGAAGCTTCCCTAAGATCAAGTACACCTCCCTATCGAAGAAGAACTCCGGAAGACGCACCCAATCTCTAGATCCAGATCTCCAAAATTCGGGTTTCACACAAAGCAGTCTAGGGTTTTGACAAGAGCCAAAAGACCTAATCCATCTAGAAGAAATAGTTTTTATAGAGCAAGGGGTGGAGTTATGCAATAGATAGGGTATCTACCATTGGAGGTAGTTTCCAAAACCGAAACTGAAGAAATCGCGGCAGTTCTAGATCTGAAACTGCACAATTCTGGGAAATAGACGGCCACATTGGTTGCCTCCAACTAGTAGTTAGCGTCCATCGATCTGGACGTCGACTCCCTCTAAATGTCCATGCATGTTGACGTTAACATACACTTCGGCCAGAACACAGAATGCCCAATTATAGATATATACACTATATACATACATGCAATGTATAATGTATAATCTAAGCATCATAGATATAATATAAATAGAAGCTACATGTACACAAGTAAACACATATATACATATGTACAACATTATACAAATTCAATATGTACATAAATAAATACATGTACGTATAGACAGGTACATATGCGCACATAGCAACTAATACGTCATAGGACAAAGTCAAATAAAAGATCAAAATTCGAGGGCCTTACAAGTCTGATGAATTTGATCACTCGTACCGTCTGGGGATTGAACGCGACATTGTTGACTGTGCACTTCCGTTGTCTAGAGTTCTTTGTACACGTCAATATGCTCACCTTCTCTAAACCGTCTCACAAATTTAGAATAGCAAAGATGAACTAGCAAAGTGATGAGAACAGGTCATTTCCACTTGGAGATTGAATAAAGTTGACTTAAGAACACTTTTTTGAAACTTATTTTAACAAACACTATAAAACCGTATTAGAATTATTTCTGTAAACATCACCAATCAAATCTCTCACAACTCGACAGACAAACATAATGAAAGAACAAGTTGAATGAAATTTAAAAGAGAATTAGTATCACTGTACCCTCTCAATTGAGGGATCAAAACGGTAGACAAAAATCTGAACTAGAAAAAAAGGATGCACATCTAATTCTTAAATGATCTGAACTCAAAAAAATAAAAAGATGACAGAACAAGAATTCTCAAAAGTAATTATCAAATCAATTTACACCTATAGCTGAGGAGACGAACAATCAACAATAGTAGCTTACCACACACCAAATCACTACCCTCACAGCTCAAGAATCAGACAGACAATAAGAACAAGAAATTATTGTTGCTAAATTGAAATCCATATACTATTACTGAAGAACAGGAAATAGAATAAAATAATGACTCGAAAAGGCTAGAACGACTCAGAAATCTTCACGAAACTGATCTATCCTCTGCTACAACAAGAACATGGAATTCAAAATTTCAACTCTGGATCTGAAACTCTCTGGAAGTTCTCTGGATGCCAGACAACCGCAGAACAAGCCAAGAAATAAGATCTTCTTGGCTGCCCTGTGCTGTCTCTGCAGCACACACCTCCAGAATCTTCAGACACACTAGACCTTCAATCTCTCTCATACCAGATGCTTACAGAAAAGAGGAAGAAGAAGCAGTTGATTCCCTCAAATGCTAAAACCCTTTCCAGCAGCACCATCTCTCCCAGCAGTCGAAACTGAACCAAATGCTAAATAGAAGAAAGGAAAAAAAATGGAATGTCGACCTCTCGAACACAACCAACAGTTCCTACAAAAAAAGAGAGAAGCAACATTCGAATCTCTGAACCCCAAAAAAAAAAGGACAAATTAACATTGGATTGATCTCCTCAGCTCAGAAGAAATGGAAATAAATTCCCCACTCAGCAACCCAACAATCAGAAATCAAAACTCTCCAAACCCCCTAAAAATACCGAACCAGAAGAGATGCTGAACAACCGGAAGAAATGAAGAATAACTAAAAAATCTGAACCCCTAGATCTCTCACACAGCAGTCGAACCAGATGCTGAATCCCTTCCAGCAGCTTACAAAAGAATGGAAGAAAACCTAACAAAAATCACCAACTCTCCAACAACAGAACATCAAAATGCTGAACTAAAAGAGATGACAAAATGGAACCCAACAGCCCTACATCCGGAAGAGAAGAAGAAACAAACGAACTCTCCAACCAGAAGAAATGAAAAATGCCACTGGATCGAACTCTGGAACACAAAAGAAATGGAAATTAATGCATCTACCTCCCAACAGCTCTCACAGCCAACAACAGAAGAAACAAAACTCAGAAGAATGGAAGAAAATCCTTGGACTTCCAAACGCTGAACAGAAGAAAGGAAGAAGAAAAATTTCCAAAAAAATCACAGTTGCTTCCCTTCAAGCCGAAACCCCTAATTGCTCAACAAAAAAAACCATCAAAATGCTGAATACAAGAAGAAAGAAAAAAAAGCTAAATTGCCTACCTCTCCCCGCCCAACTCACAACTGAAGAAGAGAAGCAGAAAAACCCAATAGCAGAGAGGGAGAACCCCTCCCCCCTCTGTCTCCAACCCTCCCAGTTCATCCTCCTTGGGGTCCTTTTATAGGCGCTCCACATCTACTTCCCGCCCAAGCTCTACTCTGTGCCCAGGATCAGCAGCATCGCACCAGCCCCAGCTTTGGCCTCTGCGTCTCACCAGCCAGCTACTGCCCGCCTCCTGATGCGCACGCCTCATGCGCCACACCCCGGTCCGCACCGCCTCAGGTTCTGCTGCGCACGCCAGCAGCTCGCATCTGCCTCCGCAGCGGCTTCCAGATCTGCTGCGCACGCAACAGCTCCTCTGCCTGCCGCACACACGTCAGCACTGTAGCCCGCCTCTACTTCTGCATCGTGCTACAGTTGCACCGCCACAGCCGCGCACACCCTGCCTCCACACCGCGCCAACCAGATCCAGCCGACCAGCAGCTGCACACACCCCTGCTACTCCATCGCCAGCCGTACACAGCCCGCATCACGCCGTGCCCAGCCCTTCATAGCCAACAGCATCCAACCGTACACGCCCCTCCATCTGCTTCGCGCGCACAAGCCCCGGATCTGGGCACCAGCTCCACCCTCCAGATGCTTCCTGGTGGGGAAGAAACGAAATGGTCAAGAAGGGTTTCGTGGCCAAAGATATGGTGGGGTAAATAAGAAAATAATTATTTAATAGAATTGGTGGAGTAAAAAATTTATTTATTTACAATTTATAACTATCTACTATTAAAAGATATTACAAAGTATTATTATGACTAGAATTATTTATATACAGAAATTTACAAAAAAATCTTTTATTTCCCAAAATGAACCTAATTAGTAATCTGAAAGAAATTATTTATTAAATGAAAATCTAACATGTATTCTAACCCCATATCAACTAATATGTTCAAAAATCTATTCTTAGATGAAATGAGAATTAAAAAATTGAACATTATTTACAGACAAAGGATGTCTAAAATTAATTTTATGTATGAAATTTAACAAAAAAAATTATGTAGTTATCACTCCCCTCTACTTAAACATTGCTAGTACCTTAGCCATAAAAATTATTCCAAATGTAAGACTAGAAGATGTAATGTCTCATGCTAAACAACCATCATGTAAAGATTAATGTAGAGATATGTCTTTCTTAATTGTAAGGGTTTATGCCAAAAAATTAGTGCACGAATGATAGCTCACTTAAGAGTTCACATCAGCCCTTCTGGAGCTTCTTTGCCTCAGCTAGTATTTGAGATTAGATTAATTCGAGGGAGAAGAAAAGAATTGTGGAATAAGATCCTTGCTCAGTCAGATTGTGTTGTTTCTCTCAGTTCCATTCTGCCCAACTTCCTTGAGGATTATTTATCTGAGCTGAGGAGTTTGCCCCTTTATTTACACTTTGTGCACTCAACATTTTTCTTTCTTTTTCATCCATAATGCTGCACAACCCTCACTTTTCAAGAGTAGCGAGTCCAACTTTACTCAGATCGGGGCATTTTTCATGGATATATTTTTTCCTTTTATTTTATATTTTCTTTTCTTTTCTTTTCCACTTAAAGGAAGGATAGACAGTCAGGTTCCTTGATCGCATGCCTTCACTTCCTTCGCAATTCACTTAAGGGGAAGGGAGAAAACAACCACCTCTCTCCTACTAGCTTTAACAAATTTGCTGCATTCGGGTTCAGCTAGTCTAAGTGGCTGTGTAGTGTGTGTATAAAAACTTCTTGTCAGAAATCCTTACATAAGGTAGATAGGAAGTACATGTAATCCTTTACTAGAGGCTACCTAACATGGATGTTTGCAAAGGGATGTAACAACTTCAAAATTTTAATGGTTAAAGATCAGACACATAGTCTATGCTTCGCAATGCAAGCAATTTTTATTCAAGATGAACAATGTGAAATTTTCTTTTTATTGCACATGCTCAATATAAAGAAAGAAAATGAAGCATTGGTTAGGATGAGGACTATGAATGTATGCTTATTCTACCTCCCCCCACTTATTTACAAGAAAGGAAAGTAAGACAGAAAATTACCTGATAAAGGAAATCTTGACACATGGGTTGCCTCCCAAGAGCGCTAAGTTTATCGTCTTCAGCCAGACACAATTAGGCTCCATTTGGCTCAGCTAGCTTGGTAGACTCAATTTTCAAGGAATGTTTCAAGGATCGTGAGTCTATGTTTAGGGAGTGTCTACCAAGCATGCATAGTTGAAAAGCCTTCTATTTATGATTTTGAAATTTTAGACTTTTATTGATTTTTGAATTTATGAACAAACACAAACAAACAACAAACACTTTCAAAACAAATTAACATAAACACTAAGTGTTCCTTGGACTTAAGTTATTTTTCTCAAAATCAAATTTATGCTTGCTTAAATCCAATCCTAACTCTTCTTGTACCTGCTAGGTAAGAGGTGGAGTCGAGGGAGGCCCCCCTTGCTTTCGCAAGGACCCAATTAAATAACCTCTAGCTCACTTAAACATAAGCTTTTAACATCTAATCCTAGACACCAGACTTAAAGAGAAGACTTAGAATTAAGAAAGGATAAACTAATTATGAACCCTAGGGCCAAGTCTACTGATTTTTATTAAAAGCTTAGGCAAATGCAAGAATGTGATATTTTTTGTGATTTTTGGGCAAAGAAAAGGGTGATGAAATCCCTCACCTTATCTTATTTTTTTCTAAAGGATAAGCCCTTAGGCAGTCCCTTTTACAAATATGAATGCAACAAGCAAGTTCAAACAAGGGTTTTCTAATGCTAAGTCTAATGCATGAAACAAGAGATAGAAAATCTTACCTTTCCCCCGCACTCTTCAATGCAAAAAAAAAAAAAAAAAAAAAGTTGAATTCAAATGACAATTAAAATGATGAATGTCCTAAAGCAAGTGTTTCTAATCTTAAGAAGATGAAAACTTTAATTTGCAAAACAAACGGCTTACATGAAAGAGCGATTTGGAAAATTTTTAGATTTTATTATTTTTATTTGGTTTTTTTAAAACTAAATGAAATGAAACTTAACTAAGAAAATATAAAGTGATACTATAAACTAATTCCAAACCACATAAACCACAAAAAGGCCAATTATTACATGTCAACGAGAAAGAAATCTCTGTACATGCACAGAGAATACATGAAAGCCTCACTACAAGATTCACTCACACTCTTCTATCTAAAATTCTGAATTAAAAGCAAATATAGAAACAATTCAGCAAGCTCTCCTTCTCCAATGGGCTCAAATATCAAGCCCAATCTCCATGTTCCACTTCTTGTGCAAATCTGAAATGAAAAGCCCAATAACAAGCACAATGCAAATAAAATCAAATGAAAGCAGATTTAAATCAAACTCTAATGCCTCCCCAGCAACGACGCCAAGATGAATGCGGCATTGTTGACTGTGCACTTCCGTTGTCTAGAGTTCTTTGCACACGTCAATATGCTCACCTTCTCTAAGCTGTCTCACAAATTTAAGATAGCAAAGATGAACTAGTAAAGTGGTGAGAACATGTCATTTTCCACAGGGAGACTGAATAAAGTTTGACTTAAGAAACTGCTATTTGAAACTATTCTAACAAACACTATAACACTGTATTAGAATTAATTCTATAAACATCACCAATCAAATCTCTCACAACTCGACAGATCAAACAATGAAAGAATAAGTGAATTGAAATTAAAAGAGAATTAGTATCATTGTACCCTCTTAATTGATGGATCAAACGGTAGACAGAATCTGAACTAGAAACATAAACATGCACATCTAATTCTGAAATGATCTGAACTCAAAAAGATAAAAAGTTGACAGAACAAGAATTCTTAAAAGTAAATTATCAAATCAATTTACCCCTATAGCTCAAGAGACGAACAATCAATAATAGTAGCTCACCATAAACACCAAATCACTACCCTCACAGCTCAAGAATCGGACAAACAATAAGAACAAGATTTATCGTTGCTAAATTGAAATCCATATACTATTACTGAAGAACAGGAAATAGAAACAAAATTAATGACTCGAAAAAGACTAGAACAACTTAGAAATCTTCACGAAACTGATCTATCCTGCTACAACAAGAACATGGAATTCACAATTTCAACTCTGGATCTGAACTCTCGGAAGCTCTCCGGACGCCGGACAACCGCAGAACAAGTCAAGAAATAAGATCTTCTTGGTTGCCCTATGCCGTCTCTGCGGCACACACCTCCGGAATTCTACATACGCATTAGACCTCCAATCTCTCCAATGCCAGATGCTTACAGAAAAGAGGAAGAAGAAGCAGTTGATTCCCTAAGATGCTAAAACCCCTTCCTAGTATAACCATCTCTCCCAGCAACTGAAACTGAACCAAATGCTGAGCAGAAGAAAGGGAAAAAAAATGGAATGTCGACCTCTCGAACATAACAATAGTCCCTACAAAACAAAAGGAAGAACATTCGAATCTCTGAAACACAAAAAATGGACAAATTAACACGGGATTGATCTCCTCAGCTCAGAAGAAATGGAAATAAATTCCCCTCTCATAACCCAACAATCAGAAATCAAAACTCTTCAAACCCCCTAAAAATACCGAACCAGAAGAGATGCTGAACAACGGAAGAGATGAACAAAAACTAAAAAATCTGAACCCCTGGATCTCTTACACAGTAGTCGAACTAGATGTTGAATCCCTTCCAACAGCTTATAGAAGAATGGAAGAAAACCTAACAAAATCACCAACTCCCCCCCAACAGTAGAAATCCAAAATGCTGAACTAAAAGAGATGAACAAAATGGAACCCAACAACCCTACATTCGAAGAGAGAAGAAACAAACAAACTCTCCAACATGGAAGAAAATGAAAAATTCCACTGGATCGAACTCTGAAACACAAAAGAAATGAAAAATTAATGCATCTACCTCCCAACAGCTCTCACAGCCAACAACAGAAGAAACAAAACTCATAAGAATGGAAGAAATCCTCGGACTTCCAGATGCTGAACAGAAGAAAGAAAAAGAAAAAATTCCAAAAAAATCACAGTTGCTTCCTTCAGGCCAAAACCCCCAATACTAAAAAAAAAAAACCCCTCAAAATGCTGAATACAGGAAGAAAGAAAAAAAGCTAAACTGTCTACCTCTCCCCGCCCAACTCATAATCGAAGATGAGAAGCAGAAAAACCCAACAGCAGAGAGGGAGAACCCCTCCCCCCTCCATCTCCAACCCTCCCAGTCGTCCTCCTTGGGGTCCTTTTATAGGCGCTCCAGATCTGCTTCCCGCCCAAGCTCTGCTCTGCACCCAGACCGGCCGCATCGCACCAGCCCCAGCTCTGGCCTCTGCGTCTCACCAGCCAGCTGCTGCCCGCCTCCTAATGTGCACGCCTCATGCGCCATACCCCGGTCTGCACCTCCTCAGGTTCTGCTGCGCATGCCAGCTGCTCACATCCGCCTCCACAGCAGCTTCCAGATCCACTGCGCACGCAGCAGCTCCTCTGCCTACCGCACACACGTTAGCACTGCAGCCCGCCTCCGCTTTTGCATCGCGCTCCAGCTGCACCACCACAGCCGCGCACACCCTGCCTCCACACCGCACCCAGCAGATCCGGCCGAACAGAAGCTGCGCACAACCCTGCTGCTCCATCGCCAGCCGTACACAGCCTGCATCGCTCCGTGCCTAGCCCTTCACAGCTAGTAGCATCCAGTCGTACACGCCCCTCCATCTGCTTTGCGCAGACAAGCCTCGGATCCGGGCACCAGCTCCAGCCTCCAGATGCTTCCTGGTGGGGAAGAAATGAAATGGTCAAGAAGGGTTTCGTGGCCAATGATATGGTGGGGTAACTAAGAAAATAATTATTTAATAGAATGGTGGATTACATTTTTTATTTATTTTCAAATTTATAACTATCCACTATTAAAGATATTTACAAAGTATTATTGCGACAAGAATATTTACAAAGAAATCTTTTATTCCCAAAATGAACCTAATTAGTTAATCTAAAAGAAATGATTTATTAAATGAAAATCTAACATGTATTCTAACCCAATATCAACTAATATGTTCAAAAATATGTTCTTAGATGAAATGAGAATTAAAATCAAATTGAACATTATTTACACACAAAGGATGTCTAAAATTAATTGTATGTATGAAATTTAACAAAAACAATTATGTAGTTATCAGGGATTATGGCATACTGGCCTAGTATGTTCATAAGCAATGAGTTGAGTGAATTGTTATGGAGATAATAATTCACTAAGTCAGAAGGAGTTCTGACGGGTGCAACTCACAGCCAGCTCGATATTGGGCCTAGAGGGGCACACATAAGGTAGATAACATGATGAATAGAGGATTGGATAAAAGTTATTTAATAAGCCTTATTTAACCCATTATGGATCTATTGGGTAAGACACAATAAGCCTAGACCAGGATCCATTAAAAAGGGGCATTTATGGATTAGCCATCTTATTATGCCATCTTAACCTCTTGTAATGATTATAATCATTGCATATTGACAAGTGTGTGACACTTGTCCCTATGAGGTGTCCCTTGTCATGATTACTTGACGAGGTGTCCCTCGTCATGATTACCTAACAAGGTGTCCCTATGAGGTGTCTCTTGTCATGATAACTTGTTCAACGACCCTCATTATATCGGTACGGTTATACCAACCACGTCGATATAGTGAACGTTGCCACAGTGGGATATTTACCCAAACGATAACATTCAGCTGAGATACACGTGAATATAAGAACAGAGTAGCGGAAGTAAAAGAACTACTGTCTTCATTTCATTCATCATCCACATTTAATATACATGATTCGATTGAATTTAATGAGCTAAAGTCTACATAATCCATATAGAAGAAGTGATAAGATAAAATACATAGTTTGTCCAAGTTACATGATAGTTCTAATACAATGTCTCAATTACATACATCAAATGTCAAAATGTCACAACAAAGCTCCACCAAGCTAGCTACTCCCCGCGCTCAGAGTCGCTCTCCACGGTCTCCTCCAAAGGTGTCACCTACTACACTTGTACGCCGAAGCAAGTAATGAGTGTAAAAGACTCAGCAAATAACACTACATCTATCATCCATGCGCATATCATAGCAGGTTTTACATACACATTTACAAGACACAACATGTAGCATGTGTGACATTGAAATTAACAACCTATCATGGTAATTCTACTAATGAAACACATGATTCATGCTTTCAGATTTCCTAAATTAAAATCTCCTATCACATGCTCTCTAATCATTCCAACACATGAAAGTTCTATTTTCAATTAAGCTAAAACATGAAAGCAATCTAGCATGATTAGCTACATACATGAAAGAAACATTTGCTAACATGTTACTACTCATTCTTACACATACACATAACCATTTTACATGCTTTAAGCTTGCTGTTTTGACATGGTTCAACCACTTTACAATCTAACACATGAAAGCTACATTCTCATTCATCCACAACGTGAGAGAAACATACATGGAATGGTTTACACATAAGTAAGGATTGTCCCTAGCATGGATTCTACACATTGTACACATATAGCACATGATCATAACCACATTTATGTTGCTGTTCTAACATGATTTCAGATCATCATATCATAGATTTCAATTTCACATCCTCACATTTTGGTTTCACATTTTTACACAATTTCAAATTCACATACTTCACACTTCACACATTCACATTTACAATGTTCACATTCACAATTTTACATATTTCGCATTCACATTCATATTTAGTGCCGTGACACATAGTCCAAACTACCATAAGAAGGACGCATCACATCACATACACATAGACGCCACCTAGGCAATATAGTGACAACTCTTGGACTGCGCAGACCGGGGAACAAGTCTCTACCCTAACCAGTGGTACTTGTCCACCTCCAGGATTTCATCCTAATGCCCTTAGGATCACAACACATTGAACCTTCTCATGGGGACTTTCCATGATACGGTTCCACTGCCCTCTATGGAAGCAGTGTCACACTTGGCACAATCTTACACATTTCACATTACCGATTTTAACACATGCTTTTACGCATGATACTCACATCTCATTCATTCTCTCAAGCACAACATGACTCTGTTTTTCCATTAATCATGCCACTACAGATGACAGAAATTAACATTCAGAAGTTTCACAATCAGGTGGGTTACACAGAAATTAATCATTCACAATGCATGCATTAAATTCACATATTTTCGCATGGAAATTTCATATGCATTCTACAGTTGTCCAAACAAACAGCCAAAAAAATTTAACCACATGCAGATTACAGGTATGATTTCACATGCAAAATTTCACATTTTTCTGATCCAAATGCGATTGCAGAAAATTTAACATAAAGTCCCATATTATTCAAAATTCAATTTATCAGGGTGTATAACATAAAAGTTCAGTTTAATAGATCATAACCCTGAATCCAGTGCACACAACACCACATGAAATTTTCCAGATTTATTTCACAACATACAATTTACTGTGGATTTTTGGAAATCCTACACATACTTCCAATTTCTATTGCAATAATTACAGTAAATCATATGAACATGAATAATTTCTCGAATTTGCAGGGTATGAACTGACACATATACACATGGGGTAGAAAAATCCAGGACAATTAATTCCTCAGAAATCATATAGAAAGTAGGTAATCGTGCATAACCCTTTTTCCCAACATGTATTTCAATAAATCCAACAATTTATGCCATCCACAGAAAATCACAAAAATTTCCACACACATCACATTAGCTATTTTACATAACATATTAAAATTACACTATATCCTCATGCGTCAATGTCCGAAAAATAATTACTTAAGGTAGAACAGTTCACTGTATGCACTGAAGAACTTGGCGGCAGTGTCTGCCGTTCAAGGAGATGGACGGCAAGATCGCTGGACGCACACTGGAGATCTTGGCGTTAGGGCATTGACGCCAAGTTCTTGTCTGTGCAGGAACACGGACTGAGCTCTAAATAACAAGAAGAATGGGGGATCTAGGACACGAGGAAAAATGTGTAAAAATAAGAAAACCCTACTAGACATCTACAGAGACGATGTGGTAGGTTACTTGCCTTTCAAAAATTCTCCAAAGGGATTAAATGGGTTGGTGATGCTCTCCTTGGGTAGTCCCAAGAAGTTCCCAAGATTGCCTTCCCCTGGGTTCTTGAGCAATCTCCACAGCAGATCGAGGTCGGGGATGCCTTTCTCGATGTTCCAGATACCTCCTTGTCGTGGTAGATGGCCGGAACAAGCTTCAGATCGCCGGATTAAAGGTTGCAAAGGTTGGGTTTTGCTCACTGCAGTTAGGGTTTTTCCCTGTCTCTCAAAAGAGGTCAAGAGAGGGGTTTTAGGGTTGCACTCGGGTTCAGATATGGGAGAGAGGCCTCTCCTGTCCCGCAGGGTTGATGTGAACCCTTTCAGACTGTTGGGGATAGCTCCCCAATGGGTTAGCTAGCTTGCTCCCGGAAATCTGGCTCTGCAACGCATGCAGATCAGAGACATTAGCGTCCACATCGCTAGACGCTGGACTTAGTGTTGGCGTCCATATGGTTGAGGCCGACACAACACAAACGTCCATTGATCTTGACGCCAAGTTTGCCTTCGGCCAGAACTCAAAAACATGCAGAAACCATGCACAACTTATACCTATATACGTGCCATACATATGTATTATCATGTACACACTACCACCATGCATTTCATACATTATTTACAACTAATTATACATATGCATACATAAGTATAAATAGTTAATACATACGTAGATATGTACATCTATGCATACACAACATGAATTATTTTCACGAAATTAAAATAATGCACAAAATTCGAGGGCCTTACAACTTGACGAGGTGCCCCTTGTCATCATGACAGGATGAGGTGTCCCTTGTCATCATGACAGGATCTGGTGTCCTTGCTATGGTGTCCCTTGTCATGATAACTTGACGAGGTGTCCCTTGTCATCATGATAGGATGGGTGTCCCTACTAAGGTGTCTCATAGGCTCTCTATAAATAGAAGGGGTTATTCTTAAAGTTCATAGGCTAGATCTTGAGAAGAGAAGCCACCTTCTTCATCCTCCGTCCCATCTCTCCCTGCAATGCTCTCCCTAGGCAAGAGGAGAACTAGGAGGGCCACCCGCTCTTGTTGTTGCTGCTATTTGCTGCTGTTGGCCACTACGTGGTGTTGCACGACATGAAGGAGAGGCACCACCGGCGAAGGATGAGTCATCTCCAACTCCGATCATCCACTGTGTGGATACGACTAGAGGGAGTTTCGCTAGAGCTCCTCTAAACCAAGGACTAGTTCCGCACTTCAGGGGATATACAATCTCCCCTAGGTGAGATGGTCTCACACGTTCATACGTATGTTTACATGCACTGTACATCATAGCCCGATCATGTACTTCGATGGAAATTGATTTTGTTTTGTTTTACTTCCGCTGCGCATGTGATGCCCTAAGTGGATTTCCTACAGTCCATTGGCGCAAGTTGGGTGATATACTGGGGCCTTAGGCCATTCAAGAACCATTTGGCTTTCATTCTCTTAGTCCCGATCAGGTGAGTAGCATGTCGAACTAAACAAGAGAACTGAGCCTCATACTCAGCTATGGTAAGCTCGCGTTGTTTTAAGGCTGCAAACTCGGTGTTGTTTTAAGGCTACAAATTGTTCCTAGTGTTAAGTTATAATTGTGTGAACATACATTGTTTGATATTTTTTATGATGACATAAATTGTGTGTGCTTGATGATGACACAAGGATTTTACTAGATTGCACTAGGTGTTGACACTTGTAACAACATGTCGACACACAATGTGGATATTCAGTCATGGTCATATTCAGTCATGGCCTTATCTATTAAGAATATCCCACTTTGATTCATGACTTCTAATGATGATATCTAAGTTGATGGTCTTTTCTTGTAGGAGAATACATGATACAAGGGAGTGCACAAATATCAAGTTCAATCTGAAATAGAAGAGATTAAAGAAGTCCTACAGTAGTTGTCAACAACCACAAACTTGTCTATCGACAACTTGAAGCAACCATCAGGCAATACCTTCTAGATGGACGGATTCAAGCAGTAGCTGTCGACAACCGAGATGCGTCTGTCGACAACTAGTGAAAGCCTTCAACAACAAGCTTCAAGAAAAATCAAGGCAAGTAGTAGTTGTCGACAACTAGGAGGCGTCTGTCGACAACCCAGCTAAATACTCAAGGATTCAATTCTGGATAGAAGACTTGCAGTAGTAGCTGTCGACAACCTTTGTGTGTTTGTCGCCAACCGTAGTCTTAGCGCCAACACGTGAGCAGCGTGTGCTCTTAATTAGGGTGTCCTTTTCTCATACACACGAATCCCTATGTACGTGTGAGATAAGGACACACCTATATAAAGAATCCTTTGCCCTTTTTTCAGACTAAGGAACCTCTACACTCTTTCCAAGACTCAGAAGCAACCAGAGTCCCGAGTGCTCTACTCAATCTCCAACAATAGACAGCCAGAAGATTCATCTCTAGAGATCAAATTGGAGTAAAATTTGTCATCAGAGCTCAAGCATCTACCCAGAATCTGCAACTCGAAGTTAGAAGATCTAGATGATGAACTTGGAGGATTCAACTTTGTCATGTGTCTTTCTAGTTTGAATTCTCCATCTGCACTTCAATTTCATCATCTCAAGTGTGTGAACTGTTGAATTAAGAAATCCTTGTGCTCAATTCACACTGATGTGTTTTGATTTGAGACATTGATCATCTCAGATCGTGTGTGTGCTATTGTGTGGGTGTTGAACTTGCTACATAAGCAATTTGGTTTGTGTGTGTGTGGACGGTGGATGTAAGATACACAAGTCGTGTAATCCGAACCACCTTAAATCTTTGTGTCATGTGGTTTGAATTTTTCCATCGTTATGTTTTGATAGCACGATCAATTATCTCACTTATGCATTGTGTAGCCTTGAATTCACACTCTGCACACACAACTAAAACCTAAACCAATCTGCACATACACAGTTTTTCATATCATTTATTAATTTTGAATTAAGTGCCGTTGTTTTTGAATTGGAGGTAATCTATTCAACCGCCCTTCTAGATTGCCTAAATAGTTAATTATGCAATTCTTCAATTGGTATCAGAGCGAGTTCTCCAATTTATAGTTTAATTGCTTGATCTAAGAAGAAATTCTGAATAATGAAGGCTAATAGGGGATTTTTAGCTGAAGGACACTCAGTGTCCAGGCCTCTATTCTTCGATGGGACTGACTAAACTTACTGGAAAAATTGTATGCAAGTGTTTTTGAGAGCTCAAGACTATGAGTTGTGTAAGATCTTGAGCAAAGGTCCTTATGAGTTGCCCAATGATGAGGACAATTGGACAAGGGAGCAGATTCGAAGGGCAACTCTGAATTGGAGTGCCATACATGATGTAGTGTGTTGTGCATCCAAAGGAATATTCAAGAGTGTCCACATGTACATCTGCAAAGGAGATGTGAGACAAAATGTTGGATCGAGATAGAGCTTTAGATGTCCTAGAGGGGGGTGAATAGGGCTTCTTTGCACTTTTAAAAATTATTTGAAAATAGATAACGCTAAATGGTAATGTTAGTACTTAGTGTAGTGTGTGAAACAAGTGAAATACTTGGTAGAAACAATCACACAAAGTGCACAAAATTTTTTATCCTAGTTCGGCCCTTCCCACAAGGAAGTCCTATGTCTAGTCCCCAAGAACCACTTGAGATTTCACTAACTACCAAAAACACTTGGCCATCTGTTAACTTGAGAGGTATCACAACCCACTTGCTCCCAAGCAAGTCTTCCCTTCACCAAAAGGTAATACAAACACCTACAACTGCAGGTCTTCCCTTCACAGGAAGGGCACTCCAGGTAACAAACCCCCTGCTGGTTACAACACTAAAAAAGAGTACAGTGTGTCTGCTCAAGGAGTATGCAAACACAAAAAAATAGAAAAAGATAGAAAATAAGAATGACTACTCTAACTCTTTCTGACTCAAAGGTGGTGGACCAAGATGATCTAGAATATAAATGTCACCCAAAGAGAAAAGACTTCTAAATGCGGAGAGCTTGAAAGTGGAAGCTTGAAGCAACTGGCTCTCTTCAGATCTTATGAGCTTCTCTCTTTCTCTTTTCTGTAGAAAGTGTGGTTGTGTATGCTTGTTTTGGTTCTTGTGTATATCTCTTGCTTGCGTTCTTTAGTTCAAACTTCAGCTCATATATATGCATCAGAGATTGAGCTTCCCATTTGAAAATAGCCGTTGAAAGATAGCTATTAGATCCTTGGATGTTGAGACCTTGAGGCTTCTGAGATGACCATCGGTCCTTCAGCTCTTAGAGTGTCAACAGCTTCAGGCTATGCAGATAGCTTCATTGCTCCATGTGACAGCATTAATAAATGACTGCAATCTCCATACTCATGACTGAAAGCAAGCATGATTCAGTAGGTAGTTGAATATCTGCACGGTGAAGAAAAACATAAATACCTCTGTCCTTTGGGAGGTAGGTGAGATAGAAATATATATAAAGTATAAAGAGCTTCAGATAGACAGATGTTCATAGTATTTAAAGATAGACAGACAGACAGTTGTATGGGGAATGCAGGACTTTCCCTGAAAGTCAGAGAGTTCTGACAGAAAGGAGATGTGGTAGGTGAGTTCTGACAGATAACCCATGCTGCATATACCTACCATCGCATTTACTGCTTAGTATCTATTCAACTGAGATATAACTATATTTCTAACAATGAGTAAGAGAACACATTATACAAATTATTAGAATTTCAAACGAGATTTCAAATATGAGCATTTTAAATACACATTTTCTCGCCTATAAAATATTTGAATTTGATTACAAATAAGACATCATATTGTAAGTCATATATGAGACAATTATTTTTTAAAAGATCTCATAGGGATAAAGAGAATCTATTGAAATAATGAAGATGAATAAAACATTAGGTTCAATAAGAAATAAAAAAAAAATATCCAAGTGTGGTTACACAGAAGTTGATGTTATACTTCGACTTTTAAAGAGTCGGAGTGAAAAACAATATGAGCAATAGATGTAGACAAACAATAGTAGACTTTGAGTGTCGAAGAGTCAGAGTGAGGCATTGATTGGTAATAGACTTCGACTTCTTGAGAGTCGGAGCCTAACAAGTTTGTTCCTCAATCGATATCATACTTCGACTTTTTAGGAGTCAGAATGAGGCTATATTACTTCGACTTTCCAAGAGTCGAAGTGAATCTAGATCACTTCGACTTTTTAGTAGTCTAAGTGAACCCAGATCACTTTGACTTTCGATTAGTCAGAGTGAACCATATTACTTCGACTTCTCAAGAGTCGAAGTGAAGCCAGCAATTCATAAAATCGATAGCCCACTTCAACTTTTCAGGAGTTGGATTCAGTATAGTATACAGTATTGTAATCACGGGATTTGCTCCCAAAGATGATGATTAAAAATAAGGAAAACTGACCGTGATCGCCACAAAAGTAGTTGCAAAGAGATGTATGACGAAGGAAGATGCTAACTACTTTGGAAAAGGAAGAAAGGTGCAGAAGAAGAACCTGGTCCTGTGAATGCGACAGGCCCATCGTCACCTCAGCTTGAACGCGACGATGAAGGTGCCGCCTTCCGGTTCTCTGAACGCGATGCGCGGACTGTCGCTTTCTGAAGATCGCGACCAGATGTGTAACACCCCGAAAATTTAGTGATTTAAAATTTTAGAAATAAAGGAGAATAAGATTACATAAACATATTGGAGAGACTTCCAATACCAGGGTTAATGACCCATTAACAAGATTGGGCCAATGGAGCATATTTGGCCCAATGATATAAATGAACTAGGACAGGAAATTACCCAGAAATTCGTGTATGTAATTAGCAGTAATTAGTGAGGGTAATTTCGAGTTAAAATATGGTGATTAGTCATGTAAGGTAAGCCAAAACCGAACTCAACCCCAATTGGTGGTTTCATAAACCTTTGCTACCTCTTTTGGGTAAGGAATCCCAGATTTTATGGAAAGGGGGAAACAGAGCTCGTAGCCCCTTCCTAGTCTCGTTAGGACTCTTAATTACATCCAAAAATTATAAGAACTCATCCCTAAACTCTTGGGAAGGTTTAACAAAGAGTTGGGGTCGTTTGGAGGCAGGCTAGAGCTTCAGAGGAGAAGGAGAAAGGCTGGGAACCCGGAGCTTCATCCCCCTTCATCCTCTGCTGCGTCCAAAACGTCGACTGGTTTTAGATCTTCATAAAAGTAGGTATTCTCGGGCCAAGATTAAAGAAAACCTATACCATCATGTAGAGCATCGTGTCTATGTTCATTTGCACTTGATTTGCCCAATTTTCATGGAGTATGCATGGAGTATTGGTCGTTTTCTCTAAGTCGTGTCCAGTTAGGGTTTATTCCGTTCTTCTTATTATGCATGAGATTCGAGACCGAATTTGACTAAACTTCATTAACGAAAGTTCTTATACTTGAAGTCACGATCATCTTATATGTTGGACATTTTGACCAAAAGTCTTTCGTTAGAGAGTTATAAGCTTCGTAAGAGAGTCACTGCATGATACTACGATTTCGGGCTACACTTGACTTTTTGTTCTTCATATGTTTTCACGGGATTAGAGACCGAAGTAGATCAAACCCTCAACATAAAAGTTCTTCCCCTGGTTGTCCTCTTCATCTTTCATGTTGAATGTTTTATCCAATATCATTTTTTAGAGAGTTATAATAGTTGGAAGTGAATCGCTACATGAGATGTGTTTTCGGGTTCCACATGACTATAAGTTTTGTTCTGGAAGGGTACTAGTGTCGACACTACTTGGGCTAGTGTCGACACACTGTCCCAAAACAGCTCAGAAGGTGTTCTGGGAAGGCCTCTAGTGTCGACACTACTTGAGCTAGTGTCGACACACTGTCCCAGCTTGGCCAGAAGGTGTTCTGGGAGCTGTCTCTAGTGTCGACACTACCGAACTAGTGTCGACACTACTTGACTTTTTGCCTGCATTTGAAGCACTGTGTCGACACTACCTGATCCTGTGTCGACACTACTTGACCTTTTTGCCTTGTATTTGAGGCACTGTGTCGACACTACCTGGACTAGTGTCGACACTACTTGGCCAGTTTTGCATTATTTTGCCTTGCACTTGAGGCATAGTGTCGACACCAGTCAGGGGTGTGTCGAAACTACCCTTACAAGATTTTTTCATATTTTTGGGTCTGATTTCATGATATCTACAAGCATGTGCATGATGTTATATAGTATGCATGGACTTAAAATAAATCAACCCATTGAAGAAAAATGGTAATGATACGAATATGATTCTAATGTGAAATTTTGATTGTCCTTATATTCATTGGATTATCTTTTGATCTTGCTTATTGTCAATTGATAAGATAAGATTATGATATGAATGTGGGGATGAATACATGTTAGTATGGACTTGTTAGTGGGTTAATGTCATGATTTGCATATGAGTTCCTATAGTACATGCTTTCCGGTGTTCAATTAATTATTTGTCATAAGCATACATGCTAGGAAAGATCCGTGACTCATCACTTACACTTTTGCACGAATAGACACACCCTTCTTAGGAAATTGAGAGCACATGTTCTGCATATGATTTGTCTTTCGAAACACACCCTCCTGTCAAGACATTAATGAATTATGAAACATAAGATACGTCGTTATCCTGCCTTGTTCTCTTGAGCTATTGTCATACCTTGACTCTATGAATGATCATGTTTTTTTTACTATGATCTTGCCTTTGAAACTCTGTGGCCATAATATGAATATGTTTGTTCGGCACAACGTGGATTCCGGTCCAAATTTGACTAATACCTGTGCAATAAGGGCCCTGTCTGGTCCTGGGGAGGAGCACCCCAATGTACTTTTAACCGCGGGAGTATGGACTTGTGGTGCGTGGCATGGTACTGATACGATATGCAAGATTTGTGTGAATGTGCCTTTGTTTGATATGATAAGTCTGATGTGATCTGATATGATACGTCTGATCCGGTGAACGCATGATATCTGTCTGGATATGGCCAATCTTTGATACGATTCTATCTTGGAATATCTGTCCACTGTACATATGCAACTCGACATTTGATCTGAAATGATATCCGATCTACTCTGCTATTCGATCTGTTAGTATTGCAAGCATTGTCATCATATACATGTTCATATCTTGCCTGATTAAAATGCTAATCACGTATATTAGTGCCCGCACCACATGAGATGTAAATCCTACTGAGCTAGTTCGCTCACCCTATCATCCTACCCTTTTTCAGGAAGTGATGAAGAACCAGTGGAGTCCGATGGGACAGGGAAAGAGTGAAGAGTACCCTCCATATTAGTCGATGATAGTTTAGCAATAGACAATTGAGTAGTCTTGTATTAGTTAACTTTTCTGGAAGATTTATTTGAATAATGGACCTTTAGATGGTTCTTTCTTATGTAAGGTGTATCTAGTTGAATGAAATGAAATAAAGAGTACCTTTGATGATGTTATTATGACTTGAAAGGTGTTATTTATTCAATCGTGACTCTGTGTTATTCAACTGTGATACGCCTATTGTATCGTTCACGTCCCCCGGTATTTATTTCGCTGCTAAATGTCGAGGCGTGACAGTTGGTATCAAAGCTTGAACTTTAGGGTCCAAGGGATTAGGAACATAGAATGAAACTAGATTACATGAGTCAAAATCTGTCATACCTGATGTGAGCTTCGGTAGAGCCATGGGAGTAGAAGTCACATGTGATATTTAGATGACTGACTTATATTATTATCTTGAAGGTACTTATTACCTCAATGGCCGCTGAACGTGCCCAGGCTAGGGACATGCAACAAACAATACAGAACTTGACCCAGGCTATCCTGCAAGCCACCCAGGGTGGAGGTAACCGCGGAGCCGGTGATCTCCATCGGATTTTTGAAATATAGATCCGCCTAGGTTTAAGGGAGTACTGACCAAGATGTTGCTGAACACTGGGTTAAGGAAATTGAAAGGATATTCAGGGTCATGCAATGCACGGACCAGAACAAAGTACTACTGGCGACTTTTCAATTGGAAAAGGATGCCAGGGCATGGCGGGAGTCGGTAGAAGCAACACTGGATGGTCAGCAACTAACATGGGCTTAGTTCATTGAGCACTTCAACACCAAGTATTTTTCTGAGAGGGTCCAAGAATGGAAAGCAGCCGAATTTGCGGCTTTGAAGCAGAGATGACTCAATGTGGCTGAGTATGAGGCCCAATTCTCTCGTCTGTCCCGATATGCTGCTCACTTGATTGGGACAGAAAGGATGAAGGCAAAACACTTTCTGAATGTCTTGAGGCCCAAGTTCATCACTCAACTGGCGCCAATGGACATTCAGACCTATGCTGACATGGTAAAGAAGGCTCAGTTACTGGAGGATGCCATGGAGACTGCTGAAAGAATTACGGGAAAATCTGTGAAAAGGGAGCAAGTGTCTTGTACAGGAAGGTATCAGCCGACCATTGGGAAGAAAAGGCCCAGTGGCGGAGTAAATGAACCAGCTGATAAAAAGCCAAAGGAGTTAGGTAAGCAGATAATGGTGGCAACGGGGGAAAGGTGCAAACACTGTGACAAAGCTAGTCACCGGTCTGAACATTGCTGGAGAGTGCAAGGGAGATGCCTGCGCTGTGGTAGTCGTGACCATAGGATCTCGGACTGCCCACTACTGAAAGAACAAGCCCCTCAGGACAAGCGTCCGAATGGACAGAAGAGACAAGGCCATTTGCAAGCTATTCAGGAACCAGAAGCTACTGAGGAAGGAGGTATCGTTGAAGGTACACTTACTATTCTTTTCCGACCCGCATATGTTCTCTTTGATAAGGGAGCTACGCATTCCTTTATATCTCAAACATTTGTTGATACCTTACCTGTTAAACCCGTCCCAATGAAATCCGGAATAGTTGTGCCAACCCCGATTGGTCCTGGCACCAATCTTACAAACCATATACCCCTTAGTGAAGTGTTGATTGAAACCCAAAACCTACCAGCAAATTTAATATGTATGGACATGGCGGGGTATGATGTGATACTGGGAGCAGACTGGATGTCTGAACATGGGGCTAGTAGTCAATTGTAGGAGGAGACGGGTAACCTTTATCCATTACCCAAAACTAGTGTTCACAGGGGATAGAAACCGCAGGAGATTGTCACTGATCTCTGCACTACAAGCCAAAAAGATGATGAGGAAAGGTTGTATGGCCTTTCTTGCTGTCGTTGTCATCGCAAAGAAAGAAGTCAATGTTGAGGACATCCATGTTGTCAGCGAATACGCTGATGTTTTCTCGAAGACTTGCCAGGAATTCCTCCCGAGAGCGAGAGGTCGATTTTACCATCGAGTTGGTCCCTGGGGCAGCACCAGTATCTAGAGCACCATATAGATGTCCCGCGCAGAACTGAAGGAACTAAAAGAGCAACTGATGGAACTGTTAGAGAAGGGTTTCATCCGACCAAGCACATCGCCATGGGGTGCACCTGTCCTCTTCGTCAAGAAGAAAGATGGGTCGATGAGGCTATGTATAGATTACAGACAACTAAATCAGTTAACCATCAAGAACAAATACCCTCTTCCAAGGATTGATGAGTTGTTTGATCAATTATCTGGAGCTAGATACTTCTCTAAAATAGATCTCAGATCCGGTTATCATCAATTAAGGATCAAAGGAGAAGACATTCACAAGACAGCCTTCTGAAGCAGGTATGGGCATTATGAATTCATTCTTATGCCTTTTGGACTAACAAATGCACCTGCAGTTTTTATGCAGTGATGAATAGAATTTATCGCCATATCTTGATAAATTTGTGGTGGTATTCATCGATGATATATTGATTTATTCCAAGACAAAGGAAGAGCATGAGGAACATTTGAGGATCTCATTACTGATTTAAGGGAGAACAGACTATATGCCAAGTTAAGTAAATGTGAATTTTGGCTTGAGGAAGTATCCTTTTTAGGACATGTGGTAACCAAGGATGGTATCGTTGTTGATCCATCGAAGGTTGAGGCTGTACTGAAATGGGAAAGACCGACAAGCGTCACTGAGATCAGGAGCTTCCTAGGTCTAGCAGAATATTACCGAAGGTTTATAAAGGATTTCTCAAAGATTGCAGTGCCATTGACCAAGCTGACCCGGAAGGAAAATCGTTTGTGTGGACTGATGATTGTGAGGAAAGCTTTAACAACTTGAAGAAGTGTCTGACTACTGCTCCTGTCCTCGCCTTACCCATTGAAGATGAAGGATTTGAAATTTATTCAGATGCTTCGGGAACAGGTCTGGGATGCGTCTTAATGCATCAAGGGAAAGTAATAGCTTATGCCTCAAGGCAGTTGAAGATCCACGAAGTGAACTACCCGGTTCATGACCTGGAGTTAGCAGCCGTAGTATTCGCCTTGAAGATATGGAGGCATTATATCTATGGTGAGCAGTTTAAAGTCTTTTCTGACCACAAGAGTTTGAAATACTTGTTCTCACAGAAGGAGCTTAACATGAGACAAAGAAGGTGGTTAGAGTACCTTAAGGACTTTGACTTTTCCATTCAATCACACCTGGGAAAGCCAATGTAGTGGCTGACTCTCTAAGTAGACAACCAGGAGCTATGCTAGCTAATATGATGCTGGGAGAATGGAAGTTACTGGAACAATTTGCAAGCTTGAACTTAGACATGGGAAAGAAGGAAAAACAGGTAATGATTTCCAATCTCCAGATACAATCCGATCTACTGACCGAAATCAAGGAGAAACAGGGAGAGGATCCATTCTTAGTTGAGATCAGGGAGAAGCTAGAAAAAAGACCTGATTTTACTCTATCAGCGGAAGGAAGATTACTGTTCCGAGGTAGGACATGTGTCCCTGATCATGAAGAACTCAAGAAGAGGGTACTAAATGAAGCTCACCAGTCCAAGTACACGATTCATCCAGGATCAACAAAGATGTACCAAGACTTAAAAAGGTCGTACTGGTGGCCAAACATGAAGAGGGATGTGGCCGATCATGTGTCATACTTTTTAACATGCATGAAAGTCAAGGCCGAGCATTTCCGTACAGCTGGTGGACTGCTACCACTAGAAATCCCAGAGTGGAAATGGGATAGCATCGGTATGGACTTTATCATGGGATTACCCAAGACTAGAGGTGGTATGGATGCAATTTGGGTAATAGTTGATCGATTGACTAAGTCGGCTCACTTCTTGCCGATCAAGAGTACATGGTCAGTGGATGTGTTGGCCGCTCTATATGTTAAGGAAGTAGTTAGACTGCATGGGGTTCCATCTAGCATAATATCAGATCGGGACCCTAGATTCACTTCACATTTCTGGAAGGGTTTACAAGCAGCAATGGGTACTAAGCTGAACTTTAGTACTGCTTTCCATCCTCAGATCGACGGACAAACTGAAAGGACTAATCAAATTGTGGAAGATATGCTTCGTGCTCTGGTGCTGGATTTCAAAGGTCGATGGGATGATCAGTTGTACTTGATGGAGTTTGCATATAACAACAGCTATCAGGCAAGTATCAAGATGGCTCCATTTGAAGCCTTATATGGCAGGAGTTGCAGATCACCCCTTTGTTGGGAAGAGGTTGGGGAGAACCAATGGGTTGGACCCGACTTAGTTGAGGCGACTGTTAGGAAGGTTCAGATTGTCAGGGAACGTCTGAAGATAGCACAATCCAGGCAGAAGAGTTATGCAGACAAGAGAAGGAGAGAACTAGAATTTCAAGTTGGCGAGCATGTTTTCTTGAAGGTCTCACCTTCAAGGGGAATACAGAGATTTGGGATCAAAGGAAAGTTGAGTCCCAGATTTATAGGGCCATTTGAAATTCTGGAAAGAATGGTCAGGTGGCGTATCGACTTGCACTACCTCCACACAGCTGGCGAATGTGCATAATGTGTTCCACATATCCATGCTGCGGAAGTATTTATTCAATGCCGACCATGTAATCAACCATGAGGACTTGGAGATTCGGGAGGACCTGACTTATGAAGAGAAGCCGATTAAACTGTTAGATCGGAAGATTCAACGACTCAGGAATCGTACCATACCTATGGTGAAAGTCCAATGGAGTCGAGACGGGGTTACAAATGCTACCTGGGAAACAGAAGAAAGAATGAAGAAAAACCACCCAGAACTATTCTCAGGTACGATCTACACCATTACGTGTAAATTTGGGGACCAAAATGTTTTTTAGAGGGGGAGGATGTAACACCCCGAAAATTAGTGATTTAAAATTTTGGAAATAAAGGAGAATAAGATTACATAAACGTATTGGAGAGACTTCCAATACTAGGTGTTAATCACCCATTAACAAGATTGGGCCAATGGAGCATATTTGGCCCAAGGATATAAATGAACTAGGACAGGAAATTACCCAGAAATTCGTGTATGTAATTATGCAGTAATTAGTGAGGGTAATTTCGGGTTAAAATATGGGTGATTAGTCATGTAAGGTAAGCCAAAACCGAACTCAACCCCAATTGGTGGTTTCCTAAACCTTTGCTACCTCTTTTGGGTAAGGGAATCCCAGATTTTATGGAAAGGGGGAAACAGAGCTCGTAGTAGCCCTTTCCTAGTCTCGTTAGGACTTTAATTACATCCAAATACTATAAGAACTCGTCCCTAAACTCTTGGGAAGGTTTAACAACGAGTTGGGGTCGTTTGGAGGCAGGCTAGAGCTTCAGAGGAGAAGGAGAAAGGCTGGAAACCCGGAGCTTCATCCCCCTTCATCCTCTGCTGCGTCCAGAACATCGACTGGTTTTAGATCTTCATAAAAGTAGGTATTCTCGGCCAAGATTAAAGAAAACCTATACCATCATGTAGAGCATCGTGTCTATGTTCATTTGCACTTGATTTGCCCAATTTTCATGGAGTATGCATGGAGTATTGGTCGTTTTCTCTAAGTCGTGTCCAGTTAGAGCTTATTCCCGTTCTTCTTATTATGCACGAGATTCGAGACCGAATGTGACTAAACTTCCTTCATGAAAGTTCTTATACTTAAAGTCACGATCATTTTCTATTGGACGTTTTGTCAAAAGTCTTTTTTTGAGAGTTATAAGCTTCTTAAGAGAGTCACTGCATGATACTACGATTTCGGGCTACACTTGACTTTTTTTCTTTATATGTTTTCTCAGGATTTGAGACCGAATTAGATCAAACCCTAAACATAACATTCTTCCTCTGGTTGTCCTCTTCATCTTTTATGTGTTGAACGTTTTATCCAAATGTCATTTTTTAGAGAGTTATAAGAGTTGGAAGTGAATCGCTGCATGAGATGTGTTTTCGGGTTCCACATGACTTATAAGTTTTGTTTTGGAAAGGCACTAGTGTCGACACTACTTGGGCTAGTGTCGACACACTGTCCCAAAACAGCTCAGAAGGTTTTCTGGGAAGGCCTCTAGTGTCGACACTACTTGAGCTAGTGTCGACACACTGTCCCAGCTTGGCCAGAAGGTGTTCTGGGAGCTGTCTCTAGTGTCGACACTACCTGGACTAGTGTCGACACTACTTGACTTTTTGCCCTGCATTTGAAGCACTGTGTCGACACTACCTGATCCTGTGTCGACACTACTTGACCTTTTTGCCTTGTATTTGAGGCACTGTGTCGACAATACCTGGACTAGTGTCGACACTACTTGGCCAGTTTTGCATTATTTTGCCTTGCACTTGAGGCATAGTGTCGACACTAGTCAGGGGGGTGTCGACACTACCTTACAAGATTTTTGCATATTTTTGGTCTGATCATTTCATGATACTACAAGCATGTGCATGATGTTATATAGTATGCATGGACTTAAAATAAATCAACCCATTGAAGAAAAATGGTAATGATACGAATTTGATTCTAATGTGAAATTTTGATTGTCCTTATAGTTCATTGGTTATCTTGTGATCTTGCTTATGTGAATTGATAAGATAAGAATATGATATGAATGTGGGGATGAATACATGTTAGTATGGACTTGTTAGTGGTGTTAAGGTCATGATTTGCATATGAGTTCCAATAGTTACATGATTTCCGGGTTCATTAATTATTTGTCATATGCATACATGCTAGGAAAGATCCATGACTTCACTTACACTTTTGCACGAATAGACACACCCTTCTTGGGAAATTGAGAGCACATGTTCTGCATATGATTTGTCTTTTGAAACACCCTCCTGTCAAGACATTAATGAATTATGAAACATAAGATACGTCGTTATCCTGCCTTGTTCTCTTGAGCTATTTGTCATACCTTGACTCTATGAATGATCATGTTTTTTTACTATGATCTTGCCTTTGAAACTCTGTGGCCATAATATGAATATGTTTGTTCCGCACAACGTGGACTCCGGTCCAAATTTGACTAATGCCTGTGCAATAAGGGCCCTGTCTGGTCCTGGGGAGGAGCACCCCAACGTACTTTTAACCGCGGGAGTATGGACTTGTGGTGCGTGGCATGGCACTGATACGATATGCAAGATTTGTGTGAATGTGCCTTGTTTGATATGATAAGTCTGATGTGATCTGATATGATATGATTTGATATGATACGTCTGATCCGGTGAACGCATGATATCTGTCTGGATATGGCCAATCTTTTGATACGATTCTATTCTTGGAATATCTGTCCACTGTACATATGCAACTCGACATTTGATCTGAAATGATATCCGATCTACTCTGCTATTCGATCTGTTAGTATTGCAAGCATTGTCATCATATACATGTTCATATCTTGCCTGATTAAAATGCTAATCACGTATATTAGTGCCCGCACCACATGAGATGTAAATCCTACTGAGCTAGTTCGCTCACCCTATCATCCTACCCTTTTTCAGGAAGTGATGAAGAACCAGTGGAGTCCGATGGGACAGGGCAAGAGTGAAGAGTACCCTCCATATTAGTCGATGATAGTTTAGCAATAGACAATTGAGTAGTCTTTGTATTAGTTAACTTTTCTGGAAGATTTATTTGAATAATGGACCTTTAGATGGTTCTTTCTTATGTAAGGTTGTATCTAGTTGAATGAAATGAAATAAAGAGTACCTTTGATGATGTTATTATGACTTGAAAGGTGTTATTATATTCAATCGTGACTCTGCGTTATTCAACTATGATACGCATATTTGTATCGTTCACGTCCCCCGGTATTTATCCGCTGCTAATATCGGGGCGTGACAAGATGAACATCGCCTTCTGCTTCAGAAGATGAAGACTCTGGGTTTCTTTCTTCCCGCCCTCAGCCGGGCCAAAGGGCAAGATCCTCGTGCTACTACTGTCTTCTAACACCTGCCAAGAACATCAAATGAACAAAACACCCATTAGACACAAGTTTGTGTAGAATCTATCCCAAAAGCATAAGTAAACATGTACAATTGGGAGGAACTCTCGTGGAGTGGGGTTTTAACCCCTTTGGGTGATTGAAATAGGTGTGTGTGGAGTGCTTCTAATGCAAATCTACGAAAAAGAAATCGATCTAACATGCATGTATGAAGAGAGATAGGATGAAAAAGGAGAGAGAGAAAATGTAGATGAGGAGAAAAACCCCTGGGGGGCACTTCCTGATCGTCTGGAGGCTGAGAACTCGTAGCTCTCTGGGAGAGGAAGAAGCAGACACCGACCTTGCCCTAAACGATGCTCTATGAAGGGATTTATACCCCATTATTCTTGAACGGACTGAGAGGAGAATAATAGGCAATGGTCTGAATTTGGGTAAGTAAGCTCGGGCAAGGGGAATCAGAACGTGGAAAGGACCTTCTAAAGAGGGTTTCCTCCAAGTTTGGAAGGATTTGGACGCCTCTAGGCCAACTAAAAGTCAGACTATTCATCAATGGCAAGGGTCCAAGTCGGGTTAGGAAATGGTACGTTGCATGGAAACTAGAACGCGACGAGCTCCTTATCGCTACCAGGTCGCGACGCCTTGATACGTCGCCTTCCATAGAAGGAAACCTTTTAACCATTTTCTGGTGATTTTCCAGGGATGAAAATGCCAAATGAGAATGCGACGTATCGAGGTGTCGCCTTCTAAAGATGATCGATTCTGTCTTGAAGGCAAGTCGATGTGAGGAAGAACGCGACAAGAAGGGTGTCGTCTTCTTCAGTAGAACACGACAGGGTCATTGTCGCCTTCATGGACTTTGAGCATAAGGCTCATACAAAAGTATCTGATCTCTTTGCATGGGTATCGGATTGACGTGCAGTTTGAAGCGTTGAACTCCTAACTCAGAGAGCTACGAGATAATGATGAAGACTGATTGATTTGACCAGGAAGAACCCTCCAGGGTGATGAACTAATGAAAAAGACGCCATGATCGGATATAGCCAGCTAGGCGACGATGAACCAACGTGGGGCGTCAATGATATGACAAGGAATTTGGCTCGACTTATGGGCCAGAAATGGGTGTCTACAGATTGCCCCTCCTTGATGCCTGCTTTGCAAGGGAGTTGAGCAATAATGAAGCAGAGATGGCATGAAATGACGATGTAGCAGAATGAAGTGGAATGAGATGAAATGCGGACATCAAGGTAAAGAGACACCCATTCTGAGCGAATAAGCAGCGAGAATTATCTGGCGATCTTTGAACATGGCTGGAACAGAATGCACGGATGGTTCTAATTCTGCGACGAATAAAGATCAAAATAAAAGAAATGATCAACCTCTTGATCAAGAGGTACCCTGGCTATTTTTAGCTTGCAAGTTTCGTTCATTAGGGGATAGGTACTGCCCGACGGGTCGATTTGACTCTGGCCTTCGAGTGATTCACGACTAATGAGCGGATCGGAGGGAAAGGGAATGACTGATATAATGAATGGGGATGAGAGGAATCCTGAATAGGAACCATATTGGCAAACTGGACCGAGCAACTAGCTCGAAGAAGACTTTCAAATTCGGAATGGAATGAAATTCCTGTCTGAGAAATGAAGATCTGGTTGAAACTTCATCGTGAAGCTGGCTTTAACTAATCATGAGGCATGAAGCTCAAAGATCCTAATTGATGCATGCTGGGCTAAAAGAAAAGAAATCATAAAATAAAATGCAAAGAAAAGGAAGAAAATAAAAAACTCAGGTCAAGATAATGCTAGACACAAAATGAGCAAGGGTCAAGACACTTCGCATCCCCGGCGTGCGATAGAATCCATCGTCCCCGAGCCATACCATCTAACGGCCTATCCAACGATTAACAGTGCGCACTTAGATCATCCTTGTTTTGGGTGAAGGGGAACTCAGATCCTGGAACATACTGAGAACCAGCCGGTCCTTGAGATGATATAGTAGGGTAGATACGATATAGTAATGCAGAGATAAGGTTAGAAATACTTACCTGTACTTACCTGACGAGCCGTCTTTTGATTTTCTAAATTTTCTAATTTTTGTGATTTTTCTGCATTTTCTGATTTTTATGGATTTTCATAGATTTTCAAAATATAAAGCAATAATGATAACAGGATACAAGCTCAATATGCACCGAAATATTTGAAGATCTAAGCATAAGTGCAAACATATCTCAAATTAGAAATAGAAATCTCAACAATGCAAAGGAATCAGCCAACATATGTTGAAACACAGAACGTGACATGGTGCATGTCGCTACCTCAAGCAGAACGCGACAGGATGACTGTCGCGACCAGGTGGCGACGTGTCATTATGTCGCGACCTCAATTTTTTGTGCCCAGAGAGCAATTAGCCACCCGAGGGCGCCATGTTTGGCTCCAACTTGGACTCCTAGAGTTCTCTAGTCATGTTCTAACTCCTATCAACCCTTTTAAACTCTCTCCCACCATGAATAGGAGTGTTAGATGCCTATAAGTAAGGGTGTGGAGGCCAAATTCAGAGTTTGTGTGACAATGACGAGTGAGATGGAAGTACCGCTTTCTTTCTTATGCTGCGACCTGCACACTTAGGACAACCATGAAGACACGTTAGATATGTTCTTCGACTTAGCCCCTTGCCTTGAGCATGACATGTGACCATCTCTCGATAAATGGTCAAGGGGCTAAGGTTTATTAAAATAAGCAAAAAGTCATAAATAAATAAATGACATGCATGAATGAATGAGTAAAGTGTTCTTTGAGATTTTGAAAATATTTTTTAGAGTTTTGAGATATTTGATTTTTTGGAGTTTTGAAATATTTGATTTTTTTTAGAGTTTTGAAATATTTGATTTTTTTGGAGTTTTGAAATATTTGTTTTTTTGGAGTTTTGAGATATTTGATTTTTTGGAGTTTTGAAATATTTGATTTTTTGGAGTTTAGAGATATTTGATTTTTTTGGAGTTTTTGAAAGATTTGATTTTTTGGAGTTTTGACATATTTGATTTTTTTGGAGTTTTTGAAAGATTTGATTTTTTGGAGTTTTTGAAATATTTGATTTTTGAGTTTTAAGATATTTGATTTTTTTGGTGTTTTGAAAGACGCCTAAACCGACGTTAGCCCTTCCTAAAATAAACGCGTGAGACGGATGGTACTCGCCCTTTTGGTCCACAACACATAGACCAGTTCAACCACTGTTTTAGGAGTCTTGGTCGCTTCCCCTTTTCACCGAAGGCTTTACTAAGATAGGACGTGCATTTAGGGGTGACATGCCATAGGCGGCTGCTCTTAGTTGATAGTGCAGCTACTTAGGCCATACCTAAGTGATGACCTAATCTTTTGAGGGAAATGGTAGACTATTTAAGGAAAGTCTAATGTAGGTTTAAGGTCGTTGGGTCTGGCTTCTTCCACACCATACCCTTCAAAGATTAGGTCTGTTGCGTAGGACTTTATGGTCTTTTCTTATGGATTTACACTGTCTGGGGCATGCGTACGACCGGGCTCATGAGCGTCCCGCGGGGACTTTGCCACTCTTTCCCATGCCCCTATTTTGTCATGTATTTTATCCTTACTTTTGCTTTTTGTTTCTTTGCCCTTGTTATTTCGACCGTCCCTGTTTGAGACTTCCTCTCATCACGGTATGCCTAAGGTTGACAACCTCGCCCTTACGACCCTTGCCCCTACACTTCGACCATTTTGGGAGAGAATGACCTTCGCATCACTAGAGTAGGGCGCATCTAGCTATGGTACCTACTAAGTGCAGCCGCCCAGGCTTGACATGTGTATGTGTTGGTCCTAACTTAGGTCAATCCTTGATGATTGGGGAAGAGACTTCGAACTCTTAACATGAGGTTATCCCTAATCTAACTGTTGTGGCCTCACACCTAAGACCTAGGGATAGAATCTTTTGAGGTACAACCCATTCCATGAGTGACAACTCTACGCCCTCAGCGTTAACTAGGCAGTAGGCGTTCCCCGATACACTTCTTTCACAACGTACGGACCCTCCCAATTTGGTTACAATTTAGACCTTGGACCTCCAGGTTTGATAAAAATGTGTTTCAAGACCATATCACCCTCTTGGAATTTTTGCTCAATTACCTTCTTTTGAAAAGACCTTGAGATTCGCCTTTGGTATGAGATGATACATGATCGCCGCCATATCACCTTTCATCTAAGAGTTCCAACTAGACTAGCAACGCCTCTCGACATTCGTCAAGATTAAGTTCCTTATCAAGTTGAACTCTTAGTGAAGGGATCAAGGTCTCGTATGGAACTACCGCCTCCATCCCATAAGTGAGAGCATACGGTGTTTGTCCCGTGGGAGTACGGACAAAGGTACGATAGGCCCATAGGGCCTTATTAGCTTTTCCGGCCAATTGACGAATTTGTGCGGTTCACAAGTTTTCTTCAAATTTTAAGAAGGGTTTTATTAGTTGCTTCAGCTTGGCCATTGCCTTTGGGTAATATGGAGATGAATGATTCAGAGTGATGTTGTATTTCTTACAGAGGTCCTGGAGTTCTTGTGAGATGAATTGTGGCCCGTTGTCTGTGACGATGCTGCTTGGCACTCCGGACCGCGAAATGATATTCTTCATGATAAAGCGGCACACTGTGGATGCTTTGATTTCTACAAACGCTTCTGCTTCTGCCCACTTGGTGTAATACTTAGTTGCTGTTAGGATAAAGGATTTTTGTTTGGTTTGAGCATTAGGATCACCAAGGGGGCCAACAATATCAAAGGCCCACATGGAGAATGGCCAAGGTGTGGAGAGTGGATGAAGTGAAGGTGAAGGAGCATGAATTTTATTAGCATGGAGTTGGCATTTGACACACCTACAGATGTAGATGGCACAGTCTTCTTCTAGGGTTGGCCAGTAGTAGCCCTACCTAATGATCTTCTTAGCAAGCATCTAACTGTTAACATGCCCTCCGCATTCACTAGCATGGGCTCCTTCTACCACCTTCCAAGCCTCATCATCATTAAGACATCTCAGGAGAACCCCATTAAGAGCCCACCTATACAAAACTTCTCCAACGACTGTGTACCTCAAGGCGGCTCTTCTTATGGCCTTGCGATCCTCCGCATTTGCCCCTCTGGGATATGACCCATCCTTGCAGTACTGCTCAATCTCAAATAGGATGGCAATTCCTCTTCATCTAAAATTTCCTTAAGCTCAGCTAGCATGACTTGTTGCCCTTCTCTCTTCCTAGCCCTTTCTTCTAAAGTTGTCCTAAGGTTGTTGAACCAAGGATCCTGGATAGATGGAATCGATCCATTGGATGACAATTGTCTCAGTCCGGCGACTCAGAGGGAATGATAGAGATGAAGCTAGTGACGCCAAGGTGTGAGCCAGATATTCTGTGAGCGAGGAGTGTGGACATAGATAAGCTTGTGGAACTGCCTTGCCAACATCGTGACCAGATTTTGATATGGTTTAAGCTTTGGGTCACGAGTGCGGTAAGTTGAGAGCACCTACCGTAGAACAAGCTGAGAGTCTCTATGATTCTAAGGTGAGATGCACCCAAGATATAGCACGCTTAAGACTAGCGATGGGAGCTTCATACTCAGACATGTTATTAGTGGCGGAGAAGGTGAGCTGAAAAGCGATGGGGAAAGTGATACCCTCCGGGTGAGCACCACGGCTCCGATGCCCCGTCCCTGAGAGTTGAGCGCACCATCAAAATGAAGGGACCAGAAAGGATCTTTGGAGATGATCGAGAGCTCTTCATCAGGAATTCCTCTCGGATGGAATCACTATGAGGGAGTGGCAAATGGGCAAGGTGCGCGGCGATGGCATACCCTTTGATGGCCTTTTGGACCACGAAAGAGATGTCAAATTGTGAGAGGAAGCTCTGCCAGAGCGCAAGCCGATCAGAGAGGATGGTTTTTCTAGAAGATATCTGAGTGGATCCATCCTCGAGATCAGCTTGACCTCATGGGCAAGAAAGTAGTGCTTTAGCTTTGGACTACCCACACGAGCGTGGCACAGGTTTTGTCTGCGGTGGTGTACTTCGATTCAGTGGTGTTGAAGAGCCTAGAAAGATAGTATGCTGCCCTTTCGTTTTCAGATTCATCATATTGCGCAAGGACAACACCTAGGGAGTCCTCAATGACTGAGAGATATAGGATTAGTGGCTTCCCGGGTACAGGGGGTTGCAAAACTGTGGGATTCATGAGATACCTCTTCAAATCACCGAATGCTTCTCGGCACTTGTCATTCCATTCGAACTTTGCCCTCCTTTCAGGAGGTCATAGAATGGGCGACATCTTTGTGAATGTTGTGATATGAATATTCTAATGAATTGCAGATGCCCAATCAACCCTCTTAGTTGTGAGATGTTCTTTGGAGGCAGCATTTCTGCTATAGCCCTGGCCTTGTTTGGATCAATCTCAATCCCCCGCTTACTAACTATAAAGCCTAGCAACTTGCCTGATGATACCCCGAACACACACTTCTTCATATTCATTCTCAGCTTGTACTCCCTTGATCTTTGCAACACCTTGGCGAGGATCTCGGGGTGTTCTCTCTTGGTTCTTGATTTCACCAAGATGTCATCCACGTACACTTCTACATAGACATGCATCATATCATGGAATATGGCCATCATCGTCCTTTGATAGGTAGCCCCAGCATTCTTTAGCCCAAATGGCATGACTACATAACAGTATGTTCCCTACGGAGTGGTGAAGGATGTTTTCTCTTGATCCTCAGGAGCTAGAAGGATTTGGTTATAGGTTGAATATCCATCCATGAATGAGAGGGTTTCATACCCAGCGGAGTTATCAATCAACACATCAATGTGAGGAAGCGGGAAGTCATCTTTTGGACATGCCTTATTTAAGTCCTGAAAGTCAATGCAGATTTTGACCTTTCCGACCTTCTTTATGACTGGGACTATATCTCCACCCAATTCGGATAAAGCACTACCCTGATGAATCTAGCCTTATGGAGTTTATCTACCTCGTCCTTCATCTTTAGGGCCATAAGTGGGTGGAACCTTTTGAGTTTCTACTTTATGGCCTTTGCCCCTTCTTTCAATACAAGTCGGTGCTCCACTAATGAGGGGTCTAGGCCGGCATGTCCTCATACGACCAGGCAAAGGTATCTTTGTACTCCCTCAGAATTTGCACTAGTTCCTCTTCTTCATCAGGAGGGAGGTTCGCTGAAATAATCACTATCCTCGGATCTTCGTCTGTTCCAAGATTCACATCCTTAGTAGTTCATCCATTGCCATTGTAGTTCATCAAATCTTCTTACGCCGATCACGTACATCAGTAGTGTCATCTACTTTGCCATCCTCTTCATCGATCGAGTCCTCATCATTCATGATTTCATAGATACCAAATCTCATCTACGAACACCGCATCCTGCTCAATAGTTCTTCTAACACCAATGTGTCCTTTGTGAACTCCTCTATTTGCAATAGCGCTTGGCATCGCCGAGCTAACTCTTGAAGGTATCTTCAGGGAATAGCCTTGCCCCGTTGCTTCCTAGGGCAACATTTGGATTTGGCGGTCGCTGGTTGACCTGACTCTCTACCCTAGACTCTCCTAGACTAAGACTAGACTCTTCTAACCTAGACGATCCTAACTGGATAGACGAATCTACAGAACTAGGGAAGGACATGGTGTCCTCGAAGAGGATGGATCCTAATGATGGAGCGACAGGGGAAGCCCCAGCTGAGGGGTGCCCCTGATCAGGAGGGTGAAGAGGTATGTCGGCTCCTCGACCTAAATGTGCATTTGAAGATTGCATTTTTTTGGAGATCGGAGGAGAGCATGTAGCACGAGAGAGTGATCTCATGATCGCTCAGATCAGATTGCAAGGCAGAGAGCACTGCAGGTGGAGATCAGGAGTGAGGATGTTGTGGGCAGCTGCCAAGAGTTGGGGAGATAGTTGAATGATTAAGGGAGGGGATGAAGGGACCAGGCTTGGGAGGAGGGAACACCAGAGTGATGTGTGGATGGCTAGGCACGTGCCCCTCCACAGCTCGTCCACTGTCTTCCCCTTCTTCGTAGGGGATGTCGAGCTCTCCCACGTCTGTAGCTTCGCTCATCAACTGCCTTTTGGATGTGATGGATGTGGGTGGATCTAGCAGTTCGGCTGCAGCTAGAAGCCATATTCTCACTTCTTCCCAGAACAAGTGACTGAAGGCTATATTGATGTCTTCTATATCAAACCAGCGGTACCATTTAGCCTCTGGGTCCCATGTCTTCCTTTTCTTTCATGGGCGGAGTGTTTTCTAGTGCCTTATATGTGAGCATAGGAGCCATGTGTCGAGAGAAGTTCCTGCCATATATGTCATATTGTGACAGTTCTGCCTCCACCAACACAGTGTTATATCCCGGTTGGGTAGGGCCTCTAACAAAGTGACACCAGAGTGTCCATGTGAGCGTTGGCGGTCGGCCTTGAGAGTGGATGTGCTAGTTGACCATGGCTTGGACTTCTCCCTATAGCCAAGTCCCCATCGCTTTTCATCACGATGTCTGGAATAGGCTTGGTGATGCCCTACAGTTCTGCCCCTATGCCTTTGCCTTCTTTATAGCCCAGCATAATCATGATCTGACACCCCTTAGTGTTTAGTGGCTTCTTCCTCTTGACTGCATTGACCTGTGCGGAACTGGCCTCCTGTTTGGAATGGAATGAATAAGCCCAAGGGTAGTTGATGTCCAGCACTGTCACGCCCTGACGCGTAATATCAGAATGCAAGGCAGTTGCAAGTAAACGGGTATAGAGCGAGGACTAGACATCAAACCATTGAACAAGAATAAGTACTAAAAAAATTTCATTCATTAATATTGTTCAAATGTCTAGTTACAACCACTAATATTAGAGCCAATCTATTCGGCCCAATTACATTGAAATAAAGCAAAGGACTAAACTAGGACTCTATCATAGTACTAGGACACTAGGGCACTCGTGACGTCACTCTTGGTCGTTCCCGTCCTCTTGAGTGTATAGTTCATCCTCGGTCTCACCTGAGAACACAATGACAAATAACGCAGGGTGAGCTGTAACGCCCAGTAGGACTTAAATCTCAATAGTCAAGCAGGCTTTAAATGATTAATGAATTAAAAGGCAGAGTAACTAATCATAGCGTGAGAAAGTCAAGTATGGTGAAAGATAGCAGGATAGCGCATGATCGAATTTGCAAAACTTTCCAAATATAGACTTTCCAAAAATAGCACCAGTGTCGGGATTAGCTAAAAAATAGTAGGATGGCCATAGCACAATAGAACAAGTATAGCAATAGCACAACGAGCATAGTATAGCACCTTTTTGTCAATACACAACAAGAGAACATAGCACTTTTTGATTGTCATTTAGATAGTCAAGATAGATAGCACTCGAGTGTAATGCCAAACACTCTGATCATTTAACTCCCATGGGCACTAGCACTTTCGGGCGCACATCCCAGGACTAGATCAGGCCCTTTATATATTGCGAGGCATTGGTTATATTGTTTATCTCTTAGACAATCCGTCAATGGCCAATATAGAGTACCAAGAATTAGATGAGAGCACTAGAAGAATAGATGAGATAGTCGAGAGAACGTGAATAGATGAGCGAGGAGTATAGACGAGAGCTAGTGGACATTGCACGTAACATGTCGAGTAAATAGGTGATAGTAACAGTTGCACAACACGCGCAGTCGGTGTTGGCAGTCAGGTGGAATTCACGACCCTTCCACTGGCCATGTTAAGCACAGGTCCAGAGGTCCGGCGTGATTCAAGATGAGAGCGAACTTCTAATAGTCATTTGGATCATATCGATCCGTAAAGGGGTATCATAGGTGTAGGGTACAACGGCTCGGGGACCATGTGGGAACCCTTGGACAGAGGAGACTTACGGAGGTCTTGAACAAGACTCACTAGTCCGGCAGAAGGAATATCTGACGGAGAGTTCATCCAAGTCAAGAGTGTGTATATATAGAAACAAATGCTCGACGTTCTAGAGGAGTTCTAGAATAGTAAAGCATCAAGATAGGTGTTCCAAAACATCGCGGGAAAATGTGCACACATAGAAATTAAGCATGAGGCAATTTAATTACATAAATTACCTGATATATTATGTAGCATGTTCACACCAATTAGGCCATATTTGGATGGTTTCAAAGTTTTGCATGTGACATGAAATCATAGATGGAAATTAGTCATGTGCATGTATTTTAAATCACATAGAAATTTTCAATGTATATTAAGTGAAATTACTGCAGGTATAACTGGGATTAAAGGGTATAAGCACAATAGACAATTAGAGCATTTCAAATCAGGGGTTTTTCTGCAAAATCCTGTGAATGCAACGCAGCCCAGTAAGGCTCATGATGGGTATAGGGTAGATCACGAAAGATGTTTAGATGGATCGCGACGGATCAGTCATGACAGGTAGTCAAATCACGACAGGGGCATGTATGGGTCACGACAAGTCGATCAGGCCAGGCACAGCGATCGCGATGGCGATGCCTGTCGCGTTCAGGACGTGACTGGCAGACTGTCGCAACCAGACCACTGAACGCGGCCTATCGGGCCGTCGCGTTCTGGTGGTCTGTACCCGAGTCCGACAGGAAGGAGACATGTCTTGGATTGCGGTCCAAGAGTTTTCCTTCTTGACACAGAGATCAAAAATATAGAACTAGTTGTACAAGTGACGAAAAATCATGAAACAAGTTGCAAACGAATCCAGACATGCAATAGTATTCCCAGTAATTAGGAATTGGTAAACAGTCATGGTTTCGACATGGTTTAATCAGATCAAACATGGAGGATAGAATACTTGAAATAGTTGAGATGGAAGATTTAATTCGCAAGACATGGTGGATGGAATTTAGGGCTTTCAAGGGCTAAAGAAGCCTAACATTCGTCAGTCCTTACATTAAAAATCTCATGGCATGAGGACGAGTAACATGAAGATAGAATTTAAGAAGAGGGTTCGGGGTCATGAAGTTCACCGAACTTTGAGAATTTAGAACTAGAGATTTGCTCGATGGAAAAATATGAAAACTAAAGGGCTTTTCTTCTTGACAGATGAGACATCCTACAGAAAAATCTTCATGGTTTATGCTCGTGAGAAGGCCTACCTTTGGTGATTTTTCTCTCCTAGGGCAAGAACGTGAAGAACTCGGAGAAGAACGTAAGAGCTCCTCCTTCTCCATGATTTCTCCTCCTCTGGGCCTCTCCTCCGGGTGCAGCAACCTCTTGGCATGAGCTAGGGCTGGCCATGAGGGTTTTAGGAGGGTATTTAAGCTTTTCCCCATTCCATTTCCTATTATGACTCTAATTCCTATTTATTACGAATTTTCCTAATTTCTTCTCCCCTTTTTAAGCAAGAGATCTCCTAATGGGTGGGAGAGAGCCAAATTTGTGGCCAATCAATCAGGGTAGGTTTTAGGATTCCAAGTCTTACTCAAATTAGCTATTTAATGCATAAATACACCTTTTCTAATTAAGTAATAATTTAGTTACGAAATTAGGGTATTTTTCCTATTATTCCCCATCTTATAATCCCAATTTTGACCCACTAATTTCCAATGGGACAATATAGCAAAGCCCATTACTCTTTTTATTTTAACGGGTTTTGTTTAATTCTCTCTTATTTGATTTCCTAGTTGATTTATACATCTTCCTTTTATTTGATTTTCTAATTAAATAATATAAATATTTATTTTTTTTTATTTTCCCAAAAAATTAGGGTTGCTACATCCTCCCCCTCTTAAAAAGAATTTGGTCCCCAAATTCATATGATCATTCAGGAGAGAATGTCTTACTGAAAAGATCGGGGTAGTTTCGTCTGATGATTCCTTCCGGTTCCATGTGGCTTCCTCCACCCCTCGATTATTCCATAGGACTTTAACCACATGGATGGGACGATTTCTGAGTTGTTGTACCTTCCGTTCTAGTATCTTGACCGCTTTCTTCGTATGGCATGTCTCTGTTCAGTTCCAACTTCTCATGGCGAATGACATGCGTGGGATCGTACACATATTTCCTAAGCATGGAAACATGAAACACATTGTGTACACATGCCAGATCGGTGGCAACGCCAGCCGGTATGCTACCTCTCAACCCTTTCGAGTACTTCAAAAGGACCGATGAATCTAGGGCTGAGTTTACCCTTTACACCGAATCTTTGAATGCCACGAGTAGGTGACACTTTTAGAAATACATGATCACCCTCTTGAAATTCCAGATCTCGCTTTCTTTTGTTGGCGTAGCTCTTTTGTCTGGACTGAGCAGTCTTGAGCCGGTCTCTGATTACCTAAGTGTCTCTTGTCGTCTTCTGCACCATGTCTGGGCCTAGCCATTGTTGTTCTCCAACCTCATTCCAGCATGCAGGAGATCTACAGTTTCTTCCATAGAGTGCTTCAACGGTGCCATCTTAATACTCTCCTTGTAACTGTTGTTATAGGCGAACTCAATTAGGGGTAGGTGCTCATTCCAATATCCTTGGAAGTCTATAGTGCAAGCTCTCAACATGTCTTCCACTATCTGGTTGGTTATTTCAGTTTGCCCATCAGTTTGTGGATGGAACGCGGTACTAAAGTTGAGTTTAGTACCTAATGCACCTTGCAGTCCTTTCCAAAAATGAGATGTAAATCTCGGATCTCGATCCGAAACAATAGATGATGGAATGCCATGTAGTCTTACAATCTCCTTGATATATAAGGCAGCTAGTACCTCCACTGACCACTTACTTTTATGGCTAGGAAGTGGGCATATTTGGTTAGCCGGTCAACAATGACCCATATTGCATCGAGTCTACCACGAGTCTTGGGTAACCCCATGATGAAATCCATGCTAATGCTTTCCCATTTCCATTTCAGAATATCTAGCGGTCTGAGCACACCAGCAGGGCGCAGGTGTTCCGCTTTTACTTGTTGGCAAGTAAGGCAGTGAGCGGCATGTTCAGCTACCTCTCTTTTCATGTTCGGCCACCAAAACGTTCTTTTCATATCTAGATACATTTTGGTACCTCCTAGATGAATAGTATTCTTTGTCTTGTGAGCTTCATCCATTAGTCTTCTCTTTAGTTCTTCATTGTCGGGAACACATGTCCTTCCTTGAAGACAAGCCTTCCGTCTTTAGTCATTGCAAAGTTCGGTCTTTCAGTTAGAGTTTCTTTGACGTGAACTAAGAATGGATCATCGTCTTGTTGAGCTTTGATCTCCTCTAGCAGATCAGATTGAATCTTGATATTGGCAACCAAGACTCGATCATCTCTATGTTCAATATTTAACTCTAACCTTGCGAATTGTTCTAGTAGTTGCATCTCTCCAAGGACTAGACTTGAGATAGACGCCATTGGCTTTCTACTAAGAGCATCAGCCACGGCATTTCCCTTGCCTGGATGGTATTGGATGTTGAAGTCGAAATCTTTCAGATATTCTAGCCATCTTCTTTGTCTCATGTGAGTTCTTTCTAGGAGAACAAGTACTTCAGACTTTTATGGTCTAAGTAGACAGTGAACTTCTCTGCATACAAGTAGTGTCTCCAGATCTTTAGGGCGAAGACCACGGCCACCAACTCCAGATCATGCACAGGGTAGTTGACTTATGTGTCTTCAGTTGTCTTGAAGAATAGGCAATGACCTTCTCCTTTACATTAGTACACAACCTAGCCCGATTCCTGAGGCATCAGTGTAGACAGAGAACCCTTCTCCCTCTATGGCAGAGCAAGAACAGGTGCTCAGGTAAGGCAGTCTTTCAGAGTTTGGAAACTTTTCTCACACTCTTTACTCCAGGAGTATGGATTCTCCTTCGTGTCAGACGCGTGAGAGGAACGGTGATCTTTGAGAAGTCCTTGATGAACCGCCTGTAATAGCCAGCCAGCCCCAGGAAACTTCTGATTTCTGTGACATTGGTTAGTCTCTCCCAGTTGAGTACAACTTCGACTTTGGAGGGATCAACGGAGATGCCGTCTTTAGAGATGACATGGCCCAAGAAGGATACTTCTTCAAGCCAGAATTCACACTTGCTATGCTTTGCGTAAAGTCTATTGTCTCGCAAGACCTGCAGTGAAATCTTTAGGTGTTCTTCATGCTCTTCTTTTGTAGCAACCCGGAAATTTTAATACTTAAAAATTCAAAATAATAATTTCTTTAAATCGAAATAAAAGAAACATGCGTATCATTATCATATGTACAATAACCCAACGGAAAATTCCTTAAAAATTATAAATCAATCCCAGACATTATTCCTAAGTGTTCACGTAGAAATTCGTGCAACGAAAAATCCGATTGGCCAAGCGTATGTCACAACATGACCAATTATCCAAATTAGGAAACTAAGTCGGAAAACCGTTAACACGGAAAGATAACACGCCCATAAATTAAAAGAACATGTCGGAGAGACCTCCAACATCATGAAATGAATAACCATTATTGGGTTTGGACCAATGGACCTCTCATAGCTCATGAATAGATTCAAATAAGAAAATACAATAAAAATCATAACTCTATTATTCCCTAATTAAAAAGGGAAAACCTATAAGATAAATTCCAATAAATAATGGGCTTGGTAAATAGACCCATTAGAAATTAGTGGGCCAAAATAAGGATTTTAAAAATAAGAACAATGGGAAAATACCCTAATTCGTAACTAATTATTACCTAAATAGAAAATGGGTATTTAATGTATTAAATGAGCAATTAGAGTAGGAGTTGGATTCCTAAGCCTACCCCATATGGATTAGCACGAATTTGGATCTCTTCCAAGTCTAAATAGAGATTGAAAAGCAAGGAAGGAAGGTGGGAGTAAGGAAATCTCGGAATTAAGAGGAATTTGAGTAGTAGTAGGAATAGGAACTTGTGTTTACATAAATACACCTCTTAAACCCTCTTGGCCGACCCAAGCTCATGTCAAGGGATTCCTGGACCAGGAGGAGAGGCCAAGGAGGAGGAGATTTCATGGGAAGAAGAACCTTTCAAGCTCTCAACCCCGTTCTTCAAGTTCTAGCCCTAGAAGAGGAAATCGAGTCAAGGTAGGCATTCTCACAAGCATAAACCATGAAACTTTTTCTGTAGGTTCTTCCTACCCTCTTGAACGAAACCCCCAAGTTTCATATTTTTCCATCCATCCTATCTTTTGTTCTTAATTTTTGAAGAACTGCAAACATGATAACCCCGAGGTGTCATGTTTAATTCAAATCTCTATGTATACTTGATCCCATACTACGAAAGTTTTACTATAGATACTTCATGTTGTTAGGGATCATTTGCCCCTAAAAAGCCTAACTTTCATTGAGCATGTTGCTCGAATTAAATCAGTCTTGCTCTCTATGTCATGTTCTATGTTACTCGTCCTTGTTCGTTCTCAAACCATGTTCAAACCATGCTCTCTCTCTAATTCCGATTTATTGGAAGTACCCTTACATGTCTAGTTTAATTGCAACTGGTTTCATGATTTTCGTTCACTATACAATAGTTATGTTATTTTTCAAAGCACCCTGTATCATTCGATTTCAAGTTGGCCCGCAATCCAATGTCTGGTCTGACCCCTGTCAGAGTCAGGCGCAGACCACCAGATCGCGACTGCCCGATATGTCGCTTTCTGGGGCCTGATTGCGATAGCCTCCCTGTCGCGACGAAGAAGGCGACAGGTGAGCCGTCGCATTCTCAGAACCTGATTTGCAAGCCATGTCGCAACCCGTACAGGACCCTGTCGCGTTCTGCCTGGCCCATGTCGCAATGCTCATTGACTATTCGCCTTCTTACTGTTATACCCCCAGTAAAAACCCTACTTAAAAATGGTGCTATATTGAATGATTTAAAATACATGTTCACGACTTATTTCTATCTATGATTCTCTTGCACTTGCACACACTTGAACCATCCATTTATGGCTGAAATCTTGCAGAAAATATCTAATGTATCTGGTAATTTATTGCAATAAAACATATTAATTGCCCTATTTTAAAGGACTTGTATCGTTTCTTGCGTGTTATGATACATTAGATATCGACGCTCCACTGTTCTAGAATTCCTCTAGAACGTCGAGCACATGTTTTATATACACGCTTTACTTGGCTTGTGGTGAACTCTCCGTCGGATATTCCTTTCGCCGGACTAGTGAACTCTTGCACAAGGCCTCCGTAAGTCTCCTCTGATCATGGATTCCCACATGGTCGCGAGCTGGTTGTACCCTAACACCTATGATGCCTCTAGGGGTCAGAAAGATCCAAACGGCCATAGTTGCTCTCGCTTATCTTGAATCACGCCGGACCTCTGGACCTGTGCATAACGAGGCCAGCAGAAGGGTTGTGTATTCCACCTGACTGCCAACGCCGTACGCGTGTGTTGTGCAACTGTTACTATCGCTCGTTACTCGACGTTTCATGTGCCATGACCATAAGATTCATCTATACTGTACTCGCTCGTCTATTCTCGTTCACTCTACTATCTCGTCTCTCTCGTCTATTCTCGTTCACTCTACTATCTCGTCTCTCTCGTCTATTCATCTAGTACCCTCTTGAGACTCGTTGAGCTGTTGTGGCTCCTATCGTTTGTACTATTTCATGACTGTCTAGCGCTATAATGCATACTGTGCAGGGCACGGAGAGTGTCCGAGGGGCTCTAATCTAGTCCTGGGCAGAGAGCCACCCGAAAATACTGCAAGGGCTATTGACGGTGTTCTGCATTGCACCGGTTCTGACTATACTATCTTGGCTATACATCTGACTATATCCTTTAGTCTGAGGAGTTCAGACGTGCTGTGATATTACTGTGCTATCACAAACTGTTATACATTAGTCTGAGGAGTTCAGACGTAATGTACTATCGTGAAACGGCTACTGTCCCAAAGTGACTATTGTCGTACTCTACCAGTGCACCGTTGTGCAACCATACACGCTATCTCGTTACACGCTATCTCGTTACACGCTCTACTCGCTCTACTTGATACTTGCTATCTTGAGTTATTACGTTCTATCGTGACTTGATCACATTCAAAGTGCCATTACTATTTCGATTGACGAAAGTTAATCAACAATGCTATACTATTTCGATTGATGAGAATCAATCAAAGTGCAATTTACTCGTTACATGACCATATACTATCCACTTTTCTTGCTATACATGTCTCTTGCTATTCTGGACAATATCGTTACTTGCTATTGTGTTAACGTTTTCTATCGTGACTTGACCTTAGTCATCGTAGTATATTTGATTCATCTGCTATTTGAACCATGTCACTTGTGCTATTACTTTCTCGACTTTACATGACTCTCTCTATCATTAGTTACTCTGCCATTTATGCATTAATTATTAAAGCCTGCTTGAGCCTGAGAAATAAGTCCTACTAGGCGTTATAGCTCACCCTTCGTTATTTGTTATTGTGTCTCAGGTAAGCGGACAATGACGTTATAACGTACCAATGGGACAAGACCAGAGTGATGAGTGACCTGGAGTCAAATGACGAAGTTACCCAAGTACAATTGGAGTCTAGTAGTTATTGCTTTAGATTTCTTTTCAATGTAATGACGTCATTGAGCCTTATGTATGGCTCCGAATTAGTGGTTGTAATAGTCTTAGTGATTTTATAATGAAATGAAGAGTTATTTCAATTATTGTTCATTAGATGCTCTGATGTTTGCGAAAGTATGCGCAATGTCGTTACCATACTCGTTGTTTGCGTCTCCCTCCGATTTATTCCGCTGCTAAATTGGAGGGGCGTGACATCTTTGGTCTTGAATAAATGAGGATGTCGTCAATGAAGATGACCACGAACTTGTCAAGGTATGGCCAATATATGTTGTTCATGAGTTGCATAAAGGCTACAGGAGCATTGGTTAGACCAAAAGGCATAACAACAAATTCATAGTGCCCGTACCTGCTCCTGAAAGCCGTCTTGAAGATATTGTCATCCTGATCCTCATTTGATGATAGCCAAATCGAAGATCGATCTTAGAGAAGTATTGAGCTACAGATATTTGGTCAAATAGTTCATCAACCGTAGGCAGTGGGGTTTGTGCTTGATGGTGAGCTGGTTGAGTTGTCGATAGTCCATGCAGAGCCTCATCGATCCATCCTTCTTCTTGACGAACAGCACAGGCGCTCCCCATGGGAAGTACTTGGTCTGATGAACCCCTTTTATAATAGCTCCATCAGTTGCGTCTTCAACTCCTTTAGCTCGGCAGGTGACATCCTGTACGGTTGACGCGATACGGGGCAGCTCCAGGATCAACTCTATGGCGAAGTTGACATCACGTTCCGGGGGAATCCCGGCAGATCTTCTGGAAACACATCGGGGTAATCCTGAACTATGTGAATGTCTTCTATCTTAGCACCCTTCTTTTCCACAACTACGGCTGCTAGGAAAGCAATACAATATTCCTCATCATGTTGTGGGCTTTTATGGCGGAGACTAGAGACATCCGTCTCTTATGTCTAATCCAAGAGAATGCCAATTAGGAAAGTCACTAAAGCTAACATTCCCTTTCTTACAGTCGACACTTGCCCCATATGCGGACAACCAGTCGGCTCCCAAAATTACATCATAGCCTTCCATGGGCATACACACCAGGTCGGCTTTTAGGTATGGTTTCCGATCATTACATCGGCAGAGTGAAAGTATTTGTTCAATTTCTCCTTTTCCCCTAGTGGCATTGTGACAGAGAACTCACAACCCATAGATATAGGTTTAGCATTCACAGTATCAGCAAAGTTTTGAGATATAAATGAATGAGTAGCTCCAGTATCAAATAAAACAAATGTTGATAATGAGAAAACTTGAAGGGTACCTTCTACCACGCCACCTTCCTTAGCAGGTTCCTCATCATGCAGGGCTTGCAGTCGGCCCTGTTTCTTAGGCGCATTAGGGCGTCTCTCATTCTCTTTCAGTAGAGGGCACTCGGGATGCGGTGCTCGAGACTTCCGCAGCACAGACACGAGCCGACTTTCCTCTAGCACTCGTCAACGGTGTGACCTGGCTTGTCACAATGCTTGCAGTTGCTCTTGGATGGAGTGTTGGGTAAAAAGACCTTCGGTTTCCTTTCTTGGCTAGATCCCTCCGTGATGTGAAGGTGTTGCCCAGTTGACGAGCCCAGAGGGGGGTGAAGGGTCTTTTTAAAAAATAATCTTTAGACTATTCCTGTAATTAAACATACACATAAATGTTCTTCGAAGAAGGTTAGTGACTGTTAGTTTAAATAACAAAACACCAAGAGAAAGGCAATCACACAACAAATGAAATTATCCTGGTTCGGACCTCCTCTCCTTAGGAGTCCTACGTCCAGTCCCTGAGCAATCTCTCAGGATTTCACTAACAAGGGTACAGTCCCCCTTAAGGACACTACAACACCCAGCTCAGCTGGTCTTCCTTTACACCCGAAGGGAACAACTACACCCTGGATACCTCACCAGGTCTTCCTTCACAACCGAAGGGAACAACACCCTGGATACCACCAGGTCTTCCTTCACAACTGAAGGGAACAACACCCTGGATACCACCAGGTCTTCCTTCACAACCGAAGGGAACAACACCCTGGATACCACCAGGTCTTCCTTCACAACCGAAGGGAACAACACCAAGAGAATAGATTGAAATACACGCCCCTAGACCAAGCTTAAACAAGCAAGGATCTGAAGCAACTAGCACTGAGAGCAAAGAATCTTAATCTAAGCTCACTCTCAGAACTACACAAGCTCTCTCAAGGATTTTTCACTACAAATGGAGAGCTAAGAGCTATAGCAATGGGAATGGAATTCTTGGCTCTAGAATTCTCAGGAGACTTGAAAGCTTGAATGATTTTGTATTGGTCTCTTCAGGAGTTGTTGCAAGAAGGTTGTTGCAATGAAAGTTCCGGTTAGTTTTTCTGTACTTCAGACTTGTATATATATATCTTCAATTTGAAATATGGACGTTGAAGTATCCGTTGTCTCTCTCTTGAGAGAGTCGTTAGACTGAAGGGTGTCTGGAGTCTTGGAAGCTTCCAGCCAACAGTCTTTTTGATCACTTGAGCACGCAAAGAGATGAGATCTTCAGAAATATCCTTTGGCTTCTATTTTGTTTAACGTTTGTACCATGAAACTAGTTCAGAGGTCTGCACAAACGCCAATCTCAAATAGAAGACAACTAAGCTGTCTCTGATGTCAGTCAACGTTAGTACAATAGACATGAAAATAGTAATGCCAAATAGCTTAAGTCTAAAAGACGTAATCAGAGTAAGCACGATAAAGGATGATATTGTCTGTATGCATGCAGAGATACGTTCAAGTCTCATTAAATGCAGGTGCGTCAGAGAGATGTATACGTGGTCTTTGACTAGTCAACAAAGATATATCAAGTCAATATGAAATCGATGACTATATGACTTATGAAATCGTTATGAATAAGTCAGGTTGACCAAGTCGTTATGACACAGGAGAAATCGTTGTGAAACACTTGACAAATCGTTATACGATGCAAATTGTTGTGTTTCTGAGAAATCGATATGGAACACTTAACAATCGTTGTAAGATGTAAATCGTTGTATTTCTGAAGAAATCGATATGGAACACTTAACAAATCGTTGTAAGATGCAAATCGATATGAGCACTTATAGAATCGTTACGGCGAGCAAGTCGTTACGCTTTCTGAAGAAATCGTTGCGATGACTTATAGAATCGATATGACAAACAAGTTGTTACGCTTTCTAAAGAAATCGTTGCGTTGACCTATAGAGTCATTGTGGCGAGCAAGTCGTTACGGGCTCTAAAGAATCGTTACGTTAACTTATAGAGTCGTTGTGACGAGCAAGTCGTTTCGGGCTCTAAAGAAATCGTTACGTTTACTTATAGAGTCATTGTGACGAGCAAGTCGTTACGGGCTCTAAAGAAATCGTTACGTTAACTTATGGAGTCGTTGTGACGAGCAAGTCGTTTCGGGCTCTAAATAAATCGTTACGTTTACTTATAGAGTCGTTGTGACGAGAAAGTCGTTACGGGCTCTAAAGAAATCATTACGTTAACTTATGGAGTCGTTGTGACATCGACTTGTTTGAAACAACATGACCTTTTGGTCTTATAAGGAAATCGTTATGATCTTCACAGAAATCGATATGGACTTAGAGAAATATCATGTTGAAAAGATTAAAGCTTTAGAGAAGTAATGCATACCTTTTGTGGGCTTGTTTGACCTTGGTGTTTTTCCTCTACTTAAGACTTATGAAATATTCATTAGATATAATTGATAAACACTTGTTTGGTTTTGTTAATCATCAAAATATATATATGTAATTAATTAAAATTACATGGGGACAGACTGATCATCAATCTCCCCCTTTTTGGTGATGACAAACTGAACAATAAGCATGAATGAAAAAATATCTGAAATGCTATTTTTTTTTTTGAAAAATTAGTGGCATGTATTTCAGACATGCTAGTTTTCTCCCCCTTTTTGTCATTGAGCAAAAAGAGAATGAGAAATATCATGTTGAAAAGATTAAAGCTTTAGAGAAGTAATGCATACATTTTGTGGGCTTGTTTGACCTTGGTGTTTTTCCTCTACTTAAGACTTATGAAATATTCATTAGATATAATTGATAAACTCTTGTTTGGTTTTGTTAATCATCAAAATATATATATGTAATTAATTAAAATTACATGGGGACAGACTGATCATCAATCTCCCCCTTTTTGGTGATGACAAAATGAACAATAAGCATGAATGAAAAAATATCTGAAATGCTAATTTTTTCTTTGAAAAATTAGTGGCATGTATTTCAGACATGCTAGTTTTCTCCCCCTTGTTGTCATTGAGAAAAAAGACAATCTGAGACAAAGAAAGAAGAGAGAAAGAAAACAGGAGTACACAAAGAAGGTGATTTCATTAACTTTGTGGAGGTACAGGTAAATAGAAAGCAGGAGACAAAAGAGAGGCAAAATGGGAGATGGTTTCCCATGCCTGTGCTTCCTGCTCTTCAAAATGAGTTTTAAAAACACAAAAAGACAAGGAGTAGGATGGTCCCATGGTGGAAGCCATCCTTTTGAGATGAAGATCTAGATGCTGATAGAGAAGATCAGCATATGCATTCTTGTCCATGTTCATCTTGAGAAATCAATGAGTCCCAAAGATGGCACAGGTGAGGAATTGGTCCATGGTTACAGTATAGTGGTTGTGGTTAGCTCTGAGAGCCTTGTGCATAGACACATACACTTTGTATCTTTCCTCCCAGACCTTGAAGGGTCATCAACAAGATGAATGGAGTTCATATCTAGGAAAGTAGCTGGAGAATGGCTGGTTTGCCTCCCTGGCCTGAGCTTCATTGATTTCAAACAGCTGCTGAGCTGACATGGGGTAGAACTTGGACCATTCAGAAGATGACAGCCTTTCACATTCAGACAGAATAGGGGCTAGAACTGCAGCACTTACATGCCCCTGGTGATATTCCCTAAATAGGAATCTAGGAAAAGCAACCAGGCAGCCTTTCTGCACTTTAATTCTGCCCATTACTCTGGCAAAACGTTCAAAGATAATGGATCCTACAGAGGACTCCATGACAAGGAAATGGATTTGCGGAAGAGCTATTTCTTCAGGTACTTGGAGGGTAGCAAAATCTACCTGGACATCTGAAGTATGTGAGATGTCTGGAGTGAGAGCTGAAATGGCCCTTTTGAACTGGCTGAGCTGAACTTTAGGAAGTCGATGGACATATCTGTAGTTGTTGAACAACACATAGTGCCTGACCATCTTAATTTCCTTTTGAATGAAGGGAGACCAAAGTTCTTGGTGATACATCCTGAACCACTCAGATAGGGTCAGGGAGTGGTCCCTTGGAGGAAATCTGGCAGATTTTGCAAGAATGTATTTCTTTAGGAGATCCTTGTGACCTTTGCCCCACTGCTCTTCAGATTTGGAGTGAGCAAGAGAGAAGATTTTGGACTTTTCGGATTTTGAAAGAGAAGTGTAGGGTAGAATAGTGTTCAAATGATCTGTGAGATTTTGAAAGGGAAGGTTGATGATGGTGGCAAGAACAACTTTGGAAAGGTATTCCCTATACAGTGGGTTATGTTTGTTGTCCACTGTGAGAGAAAACCACAAAGGTGGGTATTTGAGTTCAGATGAAGAGGAGGAAGTAGAAGTAAGTTTCCTCTTCTTGGGGGCAGGACTAGAAGGGTCTGCCCTGTGAATATGTTCTCCAACTTTCAATACAGACCTGAGGATCCCTTCCTCAAACTCATCCTTTATCTGTTCCATAAAGGGAGAGTTGAGTTGAGCTCGTTCAGGTATGATAGTGATGAAAGATGGTGGAGGAGTAGGATGAAGAAAAGAATGTGAAGTAGTTGGGAGATCATCTGCTGGTCCAAGGGAGGGACCAGAGGAGAAGGAGGAGGCTCCAGCTGAGGATGCTGAAGGGTCCTCATGTATAGTAGAAGAGGAAGGAATGGAGGTGGAGGAGGCAGGAGATGAGGTGGACTGAAATGGTGTAGGAGAGAAATTTGTCTAGATTGAGGCTTCTTGAATGTTTGAGGAGCAGGAGGTGCTGTAGGAGCTGAGGGTGGAGTTGGAGGAATAGGTGTGTGAGAGGGAGAAGAGGGAGCTGGGGGCTTGGGCGCCAAGAACTCTTCTGCCTCTATCTGCACAGACTCACTCTCCAACGGCCCTGATGGCCCTGACCCTTGCTCAGATGGCCCTAGTGGCCCTGCAACTTGATCAGCTGGCCCTGTTGGCCCTACCTCTTCTGGTGCTGCTGCTGCTTCTGGTGCTGGCCCTGATGGCCCAGACACATTTTCTCCAGGCTCCTGAGCTTCTGGAGGAGGAGGAGGAGGAGCTTGAACTCCAACTGCCTTGATAATATCCGAGAGCATGCCTTTCATGCTACTCATCTCCTTATTAAACCATTTCATAGCATTTCTGATTTGACCTAACTCTTTGTTGGCTGAAGCTTGGTTCAAAAATATAGAATTTACATCTGATTGGAGAGTACATAACAGCTCACCTTGCACATTTAGCCTTTCAATCACTGGCTTCAAATTATAACATTTTCTGCTTGACCTGTCTCTCAAAGGTGAATCAGCCAGGAGAGAACTTCAGAGGCAACTTCTTTTCCTTTCTTCTTGCCTTCTTTTGCTGGAGGAGGTTGATCATCATCTGAGCTCGAAGAGCTTGCAGTCTCCCCTTCTCTGACATCCAAATTTGGAGAATCTCCATGCCTTTCCTCCTGATTATCAACAACAGGAGTTGTTACTGCTGAACCTTCTTTTGATAGCTCCCCCTCAATAGGAGCATCTTCTTCATTTGATACCTGCTCCCCCTGAATGGGAGCATCCGCCATCACAGAGTCACCCTGAACAGCTGGGTGCTCTAACTCTACTGGAACATCTTCCATTGGTTCATCAAAGTGGCCTGATGCCACAGCCTCTTCAGCAACTCTGCCACTAGCTTCTGAAGCACTAGAGGTGAAAGGAATCAATCAATGATGTCTGAAAGAATAGATGCAACTACAGTTGAGGGTAGTGGGTCCTCAACTGGAATAATGTCCTCTAGGAGAATATCCTCAATTCTCCTTTCTGCAAAATTTACAGCTAATTCTTCTGGAAATTCTGAAGCTGCTACTGATACTCCTTCTTCTTCTACTGCAATTTCAGGATGAACTTCTGCTAAAGAGGGGCGTGACGATTCTGCTGCTCCAACAGCTGGAGCTGAAACTGACTCCACTGGCAATTCTGGAATCATATCCGCTGATCCCATCTCCTGATGAACAACTGAGGTGTCGTCGATGATGGCTTCGCCTTCAGCAACAGAAGCCTTGTACCAGACACCATTTTCCTCAGAGAAGCCACTCTTCTTTAGGTTCCTGGACCTGATTGCTTGGCCCATTTTCTCTACAACTGCCCCAGAAAGATCAACACCGAATTGTTTGAAGATCTTGGTAAGTAGGTGGGCATAAGGCAGGGACACATTTAACTTACTCTTGGTGTCCCAAATCTGATCTCTGGCAAATTTCATTCTTTCCATCATCACTGCGGCCATATTTATCTCCTTATTTTAAATGGCCCAGTACATCATGTTTGAGTCGGCCTTTGTGCAAGAAAGAAATGTTGCACTTCTGGGAACTAAGATTTGACAGACAATAAAATGAAGGAGGCGGTTGAAAGCACTTAATTGATTTATATCAAGTTTTCCGTCCCTTAGCTTGAAGCCCGGCCCCACAATTCTCAAACCCTTCACTTGGGCGTCCACAGTGTGAACCCCACTAAATCTGGAAGTCTTTACATTAAACAACATTTTCAGCAACTCAGGGTCTATTCTAATCAAGGTTCCCTTCACTGAAGAAACTAGGGACCCATCTTCCTCTGTTCTCATACACACGAAGAAAGCTTTTACCAGGTCTGGATAACTGACCTCTGAAAAGGTGGAAACTTCTGTCCACTACATCTGATTGATCAATTCTACCATGCTACTCATTCCACTTTTCCTCAGATTAGCGACATCGACTTCTTTATTGCCACAGAGCTTCGTCTTCACAAAGGTAAACTTCTCCTGCTGCTCAGGAGTGAGAAACTCGGCGCTGTAGCCACCCAAACTGCCGGCGATGACTAGTGCGGCCATGGATTCAGGTGGGAAAGTCTCTGGAGGGTTGAAACGGAAGGAGAAGAGAAGGAATCCTCAAGAAATTTTGTGGGAAGGAGGAGGAAGGTTCAAATTTGCATAGGGTTGAGGTATGAGTTGTTAGGGCATCGGCTCATGCGACAGGATGAAAAAGGGAAAACGGTAGACGATGAGATATGAATCGTTCTGTCATTGATTTTATGAATAAATTAATGCGATGTGGAAAGTGAGGCGCCAAAAGGCGGAGGAAAACGACAAAAGATGTTGACTATTCAAACCGACTTCAATGAAAGAGCGGTTACAAAGGATAATTTAAATTTCTTTCGCCAAAAACAGATTGAGGAAAAAATAGCTTAAATCTGAAAATTAATGTGCCAGTTGTAAGCAAACTTTTTATCACAAATTGCACATGCCTAATTCCCTTCTAAGAGATCTGAATCTCTCTTCAGGTAAGGCTTTTGTGAAAATGTCTGCTAATTGGCCATTTGTATCAATAAAGGATATTTCAATATTTCCATTTGCAACATGATCACGAATAAAATGATATCTAACCTCAATATGTTTAGTCCTTGAGTGCTGAACTGGATTCTTGGTGAGATTAATGGCACTGGTGTTGTCACACAATAGTGGGATGGATTTGATGTTTAATCCGAAATCTTCAAGTTGTTGCTTTATCCATAAGAGTTGTGTACAGCAACTTCCAGTAGCTACGTACTCAGCTTCAGCTGTAGATAGTGCCACTGAATTTTGTTTCTTTGAAGACCAAGATATTAAACATCCTGCAAGAAATTGACAACAACCACTGGTGCTTTTTCTATCTAATTTGCATCCAGCATAGTCAGCATATGAGTATCCTATTAAATCAATTTCGCAAGATTTTGGAT
>CM024758.1:43871569-44197295 GCA_014218235.1 Colocasia esculenta | reverse complement strand
AATGGTTATCATAAAATCTTGCAAACCATGATTAGTTAAAGTGCATAGTTAATTCCATGTTATATTGTCAAGTGCTTCATGCGAGTTTGAGACCGATGGTTTTGTGAATTGAGACATGCGTACCGCACTACACACTAGCACTATTAGGCAGCCTTTCTTGGGAAAATGGAAACTCTCTACCGGTCATTCCGAATCGGTAGACTAGTGACTTTTCACCAAGGCCTCCGTAAATCTCCTCTGACCATGGATTCCCACATGGCCGACGAGTTGGTTGTACCATTGAAGTTCCCTGGAGATAGCGTGCACTTCCTTTCTCTTCTTGTTCTCGTGAGGTGACTTACAAACTGGACTAAAGCCATTAATGTAATGATTGAACGAAAGTATAAATCGTACCGTTATGCTGCCGAATTTATCTCTAACCATTGTATCATGAAATCATGTTATACTTATTACTTGTCTCTCATCATCATGAACATGACATTACACATGCTTACTTATTGAAACTCTCATTGGCCATTATAAATGACTGTGGGTATCTACATTAAAAATTTAAGTGAGATGCTGACAGGGCACGGCGTGTGTCCAAGGGCTCCAATCTAGCCCCAATGACGGCGAGTCATAGATATACTGTAACCATGGGGTATAATGATTACTGGCGTTGCATCTGCGCTGGGAAAATTGGCTTGCTTGTTGAATGATAGATACAATACCACATACACGTGTCTGGTGTACATTCTTGATGGATCTTTTCTCGGTGTACATTAGTGTCTACGTGCCTGATTAGTGTTACTTGATCGTGCTCGTGCGTTCTTGCTTGCTTGCTTGCGTGATATGGCCATCCTGCATTTAATGCAATTAGTGATATCTTGCGTCTTGACATCAAGTGAAATCTTGTGTGCTTGTACAAAGTGATCTATTGCTAGTTCTATTGTCATATTGTTCCTCAATCTTATTCACTCTCTCTAGCTTGTTTTATATATCATGTTTTAACGAGTTTTATTCGTACTTGCATATCATTCATCGTACTTGCCTAGTCCTAAATGCTAATCACTTATATCATTGCCCGCACATTGAGATATAAATCCTACTGGGCTAGTTTGCTCATTCCTACTTTTACCCATCTAGGTGACTATGAAGTTCAAGAGGAAGAGCAAGTCGAGGATGGGAATGCGTCCGAGTGAGAGCGTTCCAACTATGAGTCTAGTTATAGTAATCGCTTTGAGAGTTAGAACATGTAGTAGGAAGTGAGAAGTATCATGTACTTTTGTTTTATTGAGTCTTAGTCCTGTAATAGTTCCACTTTGAATACAAAGTTGAGATTTGAATACAATTTATATTGAGTTCAACATATGGGCCCATTATGATGTGTGTTGATACACATTTAGTGCGTGCTAGCTAGAGGCTTATTTGCCGACTGTCACGTCTCGAATATCGACTCGAATTAATTAATAATATCCGCTGCGAAATTCTCGGGACGTGACAGTTTAGTGGTATCAGAGCCTAGGAATACCAAATAGGATATATGTCTCAGGAATAGGAGATACCTATGGAACCTAGGTCATGGAAATTAAATATAGTACCTGGTGAGAATGGGTAGAGACTGGGAATATGTTAGAAAGAATTAAACACTCCTACCCATTGACTCTTATAACGTATCTAGAGACATTAATTGGTTTCCATCCTTTTCTCAGGAACCTTCATAACACTTACACTCAACTGCAATGGCTCGTAACCAATGGCAAGCTATGCAAGAAACCGTGGCTGGTTGACTCAGGCCTGCAGAATGTGGTTCAGGCTGGAAATCAAGCTGGAGCTGCAAGGAATGGAGCCGGTGATCTGCACCGGAATTTAGGAGTTTAAACCCTCCTCGTTTCTCTGGATCCCCTGACCCAGACGAGGCAGAAAACTGGCAGGAAGAAAATAGAAAGGATCTTCCAAGTAATGCAATGCACCAATAGGGAGAAAGTGGTACTGGCCACTTTCCAATTTACCAAGGATGCCCGAGCGTGGTGGAAGGCCACATCGGCCCACCTGCCTAATATAGCTGAACTGGAAGGCTGGATTCCTGGAGATATTCCGGGGAAAATACTTCTCTGAGAGAGTCAAGGAAAAGAAGGCAGCGGAGTTTTCCGCACTAAAACAGAGAGGAATGTCCGTGGCTGAGTATGAGGCTCAGTTCGCGCGTCTTGCTATGTATGCCCCACATGGTGGGAACTGAAAGGCTGAAGGCTAACCGTTTCATGGATGGGCTCAGGCCCATGTTCATTGAAAGGCTCGGACCACACAATATTCAAACTTACACTGAGATGGTCCAAAGAGCCCAGCTGGTAGAAGACACCATGGCCAAATGGATGGCATGAGGGGCAAGGACAACTCCAAACCGGTCTTCGTCAAGAAGGGAGCACCTAATATTGCTCCAACTTTCGTAACAACAACGTCAACAACAACAACAAGAGACCGAATACCGGAAGAGATGCCGCGGGAGACAAGAGAGTCAAAGTGGAAGGTAGGCAGTTGGCTGAAAACTGCAAATTCTGTGATAAACCAGGACACCGAGCTGAAGAATGCTGGAAGAAGCTCGGGGCATGCTTGAGATGTGGTGGTCGTGACCACCGTATTCCTGATTGTCCTATGCTGAAGGACCAGCCAGGCAGAATTCAGAATGTACCACGGCGTCAGGGACGCCTTAATGCTGTCATAGAAGCTGACCTACCGAGGAAGGGGGTATGGTGGAAGGTACCATTCCATACACTCTCAACCTGCTTTTGTACTTATTGATACTGGAGCTGCATATTCTTTTATTTCCACCACATTTGCTGCAACTCTACCTGTCAAACCTGTACCCCTGAAATCCAAGATCACTGTAGCCTCTCCACTAGGCTCAGAATCTGAACTCACTCACTACTTGCCAAAATGTGAAACTATAATTGGAGGACACAATCTCCCTGCCGACCTTATCTGTTTAGACATGAAGGGTTATGATGCCATTCTGGGTGTCGATTGGCTAATTGAATATGATGCCGATGTAAACTGTCGCCATAGGAGGGTCACTTTTAAAAGACCAAACCTTCCAACTCTATCACTACTTGGCACCCGATATCACAACACCCCATCTTGATATCCTCCCTAAAGGCTTCTAAGCTGATCAACCAGGGTTGTGACGCTTTCCTAGTTTCCGTCTTGGCAACTGAAAAGAAGAAACCATCCCTAGAAGACATTCCAATAGCCAGGGACTATCCTGATGTATTTCCAGAGGAATTACCTGGTATACCACCTGAGCGGGAGGTAAACTTCACCATTGAGTTACTCCCTGGGGCAGCCCTGTTTCAAAGGCCCGTACCGTATGTCCCTGTGGAATTGCAGGAGTTGAAGAGACAGATCCAAGAATTGCTAGATCAGGGTTTTATCAGGCCTAGCACATCCCCGTGGGGAGCGCCAGTGCTATTGTCAGAAAGAAGGACGGGACAATGAGGCTATGCATTGATTACCGTCAGTTAAACCAGTTGACAATAAAGAATAAGTATCCACTGCCCCGCATCGACGAGCTGTTTGACCAGATCTCCGGTGCACAGTATTTCTCCAAGATAGATCTAAGATCAGGCTACCATCAACTAAGAATAAAGGAGGAGGATATTCATAAGTCTGCATTCCGAAGTAGATATGGTCACTATGAGTTCGTAGTTATGCCTTTGGTTTAACAAATGCTCCAGCGGCTTTCATGCAACTTATGAATAATATTTATAGGCCATACTTGGACCAGTTTATAGTGGTGTTCATGACGACATCCTTATTTACTCCAAATCCAAAGAAGAACACGAAGAACACTGAAGATGGCTCTACAAGTGCTTAGAGACAATCAACTCTATGCCAAACTTAGTAAGTGTGAATTCTGGATGGAAAAGGTGTCTTTCCTTGGCCACATCATATCCAAGGAGGGGATCTCAGTAGATCCGTCTAAGGTGGAGGCGGTAAAGAACTGGGCAAGGCCGACAACTGTGTCGGAGATTAGAAGCTTTCTGGGTTTAGCCGGTTATTATCGTCGCTTCATTAAGGATTTCTCGAAGATAGTAGTGTACCACTGACCCGGCTTACCAGGAAGGAGAATCCATTTGCATGGACTGATGAATGTGAAGAAAGTTTCAAGGCATTGAAAGAGCACCTTACCTCAGCACCCGTACTAACACTGCCAGTTGCTGGGGGTAATTTTGAAGTATACACCGATGCATCCGGGATCGGCCTTGGCTGTGTGCTGATGCAAAATGAGAAAGTTATATGCTACGCGTCCAGACAATTGAAGAAGCACGAGGACAATTATCTGTACATGATCTGGAGCTAGCTGCTGTAGTCTTCGCCTTGAAGATATGGCGTCATTATCTATATGGTGAGAAATTCATTGTGTTTTCTGACCATAAAAGCTTAAAGTATCTGTTTTCTCAGCAGGACTTGAATATGAGACAGCGGAGGTGGTTGGAGTATCTCAAAGACTTCGATTTCACGATCCAATATCATCCCGGAAAAGCAAATTCTGTGGCAGATGCTCTAAGTAGAAAGCCGATGATCACACTGTCAAGTTTAATGGTAGATGAATGGAAGTTATTAGAAGATTTCGCCAAGTTAATATTGATGCTGACGTCAAAGAGAAGGGATGCTTTGTTGCTAGTGTTAGAGCACAACCCATACTATTGGAGGACATCACAACACTCAAGACAATGACCCTGTACTTGTGGAGATTAAAGCTAATCTAGACCAGAGGCCGGATTTCTCATTAACTGAAGATGGAAGGTTATTGTTCCGGGATCGAGTCTGTGTACCCGACCATGCGGAGACAAAAGAAAATGATTATGGACGAGGCTCACAAGACCAGATATACTATTCATCCTGGAACTACCAAAATGTACCAAGATTTGAAAAGAAGCTTTTGGTGGCCTAATATGAAGAGAGAGGTGGCGGAATATGTCGCCCGATGCTTAACATGTCAAAAGGTCAAGGCGGAGCACTTGCGACCCGCAGGTAAACTCAAACCCCTAGAAATCCCAGCATGGAAATGGGAAGGTATAGGGATGGACTTCATTTTCGGTCTACCCAAATCTAGAGGTGGATTCGATGGTATCTGGGTTATTGTCGACCGCTTAACTAAGTCGGCTCACTTCTTGCCGGTGAAGAATAAGTGGTCAGTGGATGTTCTGGCTGCATTATATGTGAAGGAAATAGTCCGATTACATGGAGTACCGGTGTCTATCGTGTCTGATAGAGACCCTAGGTTACATCCCACTTTTGGAAAGGACTGCACTACTCCTTGGGATCTAAGCTAAACTTTAGTACGGCTTTCCATCCACAGACAGATGGTCAGACGGAAAGAACCAACCAGGTGATTGAAGACATGCTCAGAGCATGTGTCCTAGATTTTGGAGGAAGCTGGCACGAACATTTATCCCTCGTAGAGTTCGCCTACAATAATAGCTATCAAGCTAGCATTCAAATGGCACCATTTGAAGCACTCTACGGCAGAGAGTTCCGATCTCCAATATGCTGGTATGAAGTTGGTGAAAAACAAATGCTAGGACCTGAGATGATAAGAGAAACCACAGAGAAGGTAAGCTTATTAAAGAAAGAATGGCAGTGGCGCAGCAAAGACAAAAGGCGTATGCAGATAATAGAAGAAGAGACCTGGAGTTTCAGGTTGGTGAACATGTATTCTTGAAAGTGTCTCCAGGCCGTGGGATCAGGCGATTTGGCATTAAAGGCAAGTTGTCACCAAGGTTTGTCGGGCCTTTCGAAATCCTCGAAAGAGTCGGCGAGGTGGCATATCGTCTCGCTTACCACCACAAATGGATGGAATACACAATGTGTTCCACATATCCATGTTGAAAAAGTATGTACGAGATCCATGGCATGTCATAGAATATGAGCTTCTGGAATTTAACAAAGATGGAACATATCAAGAGAAGCCGATTAAGATCGTGGATCGGGAACTGCGCCAACTAAGGAACAAAGTTATTCCACTAGTAAGGGTTCGATGGAATCAACGCATGGATGAAGACGACACGTGGGAAACCGAGGAAGTAATGCGCAAAAGATACCCGAAGTTATTCACAAGTAAGTACGCCTCACTTGTATGATAATTTTCTATACATGAATTTGGGGACCAAATTCTCTTAAGTGGGGAGGGTGTAGCACCCGGAAATTTTAATTCAAAGAGAATGGAAATAAATAATTTTCCTAATACCAGAGTATTTAAAACATACGTATCATTATCGTATGTGCTAAAACACTTCGGAAAATTCGTAAAAATTATAAATCAACCCTAAATATTATTACTAAATGTTTCACAAAGAAATTTGTGCCAAGAAAAATCAGATCATCCAATTTAAAGTGTTTCGCGACTTATTATGTAATTCATGAATAAGTCGTAAAACCATTATCACAGTACGTGGATGAGTCAGAAAATTAAATAAAAATCATATATGGACTTCAAATAATATCCTCTAATGACCCATCAAGAAATTGGGTTCAATAAAAATCATTCGGCTAGGTTTAAGAGTCATTGCGACCGATTATCTAAATAAGGAAACAAGTCGGAAAACCGTTAACACGGAAATACGACGCAATCAAAAATTAAATAAAAGTGTTGGAGAGATTTCCAACATTATATATTAATGACCCAATCCTAATTGGGCCAATGGACCACATATGGCCCAAAAATCAAATAAAGCTAGAAATACATGGAAATTCGTAACCATAAATAAGCTGAAATTAAAAAGAGGCAATTAGAGTTGAATTGGGATGCAATCATGCATTCATGGCAACCCAAATTCGTGCCTAACTATGAGGGGAGGTTTCCTAATGCCTCACACACTCAAAGGGAGGAGGAAATCATCAAAAATAGGAAATCAAACATGCAATCCCGAAACCCTCCTTTCCTAGTTATAATAGGACTCCTAAACACCATGGTTACTTAAATACTCTTCACCCAAACCCTAGGAACGAATTTAGAACTTGCTAGGGTCGTGTGGAGGAGCTCTTGGTGGCTGAGGAGCTGTGGAACGACCACAAGAAGCCGTTCTTCTTCCCCTCGTCGTCTGCTGCGACCTGCACAAACCACTCTCTTGAAGTCGACCAAAGGTGAGTCAAACCTAAACCAAACCTTGCAAGGCCTATACCCCTGGAAAGAGGGTCAAGTCTACGTTCTAACCCAAGTGGAATGCCCAAATTCCATGCAATACACGGAGTAGTAAGCGTTTTCCTCCAAGTGGTCTGAACACTGGTTTTCTGGAATAACGGGACTTCTTCAACCCAAAAGGTAGGTTTCTCGGCCAAACTTAACATATCCTATACCAAATGTGTAGAATCAAGTTAACTTTCATTTCCCACTGGTTTCATCGAATTTCATTTAGTAGATCTTGATTTATAAGCGTTTTGCCAAAGTCGCGCACTGTTAGAGTTTTTCCCGTTCTTAATATGTTGCACGTGTTTCAAGACCGAATTAGAGAAAACTCATAACATGAAAGTTATTCTACTAGTTGTCCTCGTCAGGTTTCATGTTGAACGTTTGTCTAAATCTCATTAGTTAGAGAGTTATAAGCGTGGTAATAGGGTTGCTGCATAAAATTACGTTTCAAGTTACCCTTGGTCGACCTTGTGTCCCCGTGATCAAAACCTATCGAAACCATTTTATTGTTCAATCCGATTTACTGGAAGTACCCTAGTATGTCTAGGTTATTTTAAAACTGGTTTCGTTATTTTTCACGCACTGTGCAATTTGTTCTCTATTTTAGAACAACCCTATGTCAAAAGAAGGAAAGACAGGTCCGCAATCCGAGGCACTGTCCATGCTCTGTCAGGGTCAGGCACGGACCCTGTGAATGCGACGGCCCGATATGTCGCTTTCAGAGGTCTTATTGCGACAGCCCTATTGTCGCCTTCTGAATGCGACGTGTACTACGTCGCTATATGGCTGCCTGATCTGACCGACACGTCGCCTTCCTTACATGACCCTGTCGCCTTTTAGCCATCCCTTCGCGGCCTTGTCCTGTCGCAATCTGACACCTGTCGCCTTCCTTATATACCCCTGTCGCCTTCTCAGAATTTTACCTGAAACCACGTGTTCTCCTGCATAGTTTTCCGCATATACCCAAGGTCTGTTTAAATATGATATTCACTGTGTAAGTTGCATGTCTTGGGTCTGATCATTACATGATTGTTATTTAATGACTTAAAAGTGTTAAACCATTTAAAAGCTTTAATTACATGAATGCTATTCTAAGTGCTCCTTAAATGTTATGATCCATTCGTGTTACTTGTGATTTAATCTTCCTACTGTTCTTCCACGTTAAATGATAATGGTTATCATAAAATCTTGCAAACCATGATTAGTAAAGTGCATAGTTAATTCCATGTTATATTGTCAAGTGCTTCATGCGAGTTTGAGACCGATGGTTTGTGAATTGAGACATGCGTACCGCACTACACACTAGCACTATTAGGTGCCTTTCTTGGGAAAATGGAAACTCTCTACCGGTCATTCCGAATCGGTAGACTAGTGACTTTTTCACTAAGGCCTCCGTAAATCTCCTCTGACCATAGATTCCCACATGGCCGACGAGTTGGTTGTACCATTGAAGTTCCCTGGAGATAGCGTGCACTTCCTTTCTCTTCTTGTTCTCGTGAGTGTGACTTACAAACTGGACTAAAGCCATTAATGTAAGGATTGAACGAAAGTATAAATCGTACCGTTATGCTGCCGAATTTATCTCTTGACCATTGTACTCATGAAATCATGTTCCATTACTTATTACTTGTTCCCTCATCATCATGAACATGACATTACACATGCTTACTTATTGAAACTCTCATGGCCATTATAATGACTGTGGGTATCTACATTAAAAATTTAAGTGAGATGCTGACAGGCACGGCGTGTGTCCAAGGGCTCCAATCTAGCCCCAATGACGGCGAGTCATAGATATACTGTTAACCATGGGGTATAATGATTACTGGCGTTGCATCTGCGCTGGGGAAAATCGTGCGTGCGTGTTGAATGATAGATACAATACCACATACACGTGTCCTAGTGTACATTCTTGATGGATCTTTTCTTGGTGTACATTAGTGTCTACGTGCCTGATTAGTGTTACTTGATCGTGCTCGTGCGGCTTGCTTGCTTGCTTGCTGCGTGATATGGCCATCCTGCATTTAATGCAATTAGTGATATCCTGCGTTCTTGACATCAAGTGAAATCTTGCGTGCTTGTACAAAGTGATCTATTGCTAGTTCTATATTGTCATATTGATCCTTAAATCTATCCACTCTCTCTAGCTTGTTTTATATATCATGTTTTACGAGTTTTATTCGTACTTGCATATCATTCATCGTACTTGCCTAGTCCTAAATTGCTAATCACTTATATCATTGCCCGCCATTGAATATAATCCTACTGGCTAGTTTGCTCATTCCCTACTTTTACCCCCTCTAGGTGACTATGAAGTTCAAGAGGAAGAGCAAGTCGAGGATGGAATGCGTCCGAGTGATGAGCGTTCCAACTATGAGTCTAGTTTAGTAATTCGCTTTGAGAGTTAGAACATGTATTGGAAGTGAAAGTATCATGTACTTTTGTTTTTATTGAGTCTTAGTCCTGTAATAGTTTCCACTTTGAATACAATAAGTTGCGATTTGAATACAATTTATATTGAGTTCAACATATGGGCCCTATTATATGTTGTGTTGATACACATTTAGTGCGTGCTAGCTAGAGACTTATTGCGACTGTCCACGTCTCGAATTATCGACTCGAATAATTAATAATATCCGCTGCAAAATTTTTCGGGATGTGACATCCATGGATGGTAGGCACGAATTTGGGTTGCTAAAAGTGCATGATTGCATCCCAATTAAACCTTAATTACCCCTTTTTAATTTCAGCTTATTTATGGTTACGAATTTTCCATGCACTTTCTAGCTTTATTTGATTTTTGGTTCATATGTGATCCATAGCCCAATTATGATATTGGGTCATTAATATATATAGTTATAAGCCTTTCTAACATTTTTATTTACTTTATGATTGAGTCATATTTCCGTATTAACGGTTTTCTGACTTGTTACCACAATTCGGATAATTGTCCCCATGTGATGCTCACTTGGTTAATCAGATTTTTCATCGCATAACTTCTGTGAAACCCTTAGAATAATGTGTGGGTTTGGTTTCCCCATTTTCATGGATTTTCCGATGTGATTTAGCACATATGATATGATACGTAGTTTTTAAACACCTTGATATTATGAATTTTTATATAGTTAAAATTTCCGGGGTGCTATAACTTCTGCAAAATCAGTAGCTGTCACAGATGATTCTTGCCTGTCGACAACCACTATCGGAATCCCTATACATGGTTCTTGAAACCAGTAGCTGTCGACAGCTACCTTCTAGCTGTTGAGAGATGCTGCCCTATTATCTTTTCAGCACCAATTCTTTTTCATCTTTTGAAGACTCACTATGCTATTGACCTCACAAGTTGTTTATCTCATTTTTCTTGGACTCTAAATTACTTTATGACCAAGACGATTTGATTACTCAATCATTAAACTATCTTTTGGAATTTCTATCCAAATTGTGCTCATGAAATAAACTTATGATCGAAGAAGACAGTGCTCTCTTCAAAGAGGGTTTAGGATCACTTGTGGTAGGCACCAGTCACTTGTGATCAGCTGTGGGCGACAATTTGTAGATAAATCCAAGTCAATGGATTGAAGATGGTGGGTACTAACCCCGTTCTTGCGCAATAACAAATCCAAGGTGCTGGACGCCTAGGCACTGAGGATGTATTTACGTCTATATAGTAACCTCTTGAGAGCAGTATGATGCCTGTCGAATTTGTTCTGAAATGAAGTTATGATCTGAATTTTGAAAGACAAATATGACTTTTCTTCTGAGATTTGTTTGAGCCCATTATGAACCAACTTGGGCTATATGTTTATGTTAAGTATGAAGTTCTTGAGCAAATATGTTTGATTCATATATGCACCTTCTGAATACTCAACTAGTTTTGCAATTGAAATTCCCATCTTTACGCTTACTATAACCTAGTAATCCCTCCGACTCATGCCTTTGTTTCCTCCACCCCCCCTTTCAGATTGAAGGCGAGTGCAAACTCAGCTACAAATTATTCACACTCCTACTAGTGATGAACAAGAAGAAGTAGAAGAGCATAGTTTTAGTGACTCTTTAGAGAATTTTTTGTACTATTAAAGTCTAGAAGAGAAAGTTTGGCTTTATAAATAAGGGTGTTGATACTAAGTTACTTTGTTGAGGTATAAATTTCCAAAGATGCCTTTGTGGAATGGTTTGCTAGTCTTAGACACTACACAAATTTGTTAGCCCATAACGATTTTGGTAGTGGACCCCTTTTCCCGATAAAGAGCTATGTGATATGTGATATGTATATGTGTGTGTGCGGTCGGAGGAGGGTGTTACAGAGGTGGTATCAGAGCAAAGTCAATTGAGGATCCAAATACTATGGTTTTGTTCTTCAACATCATGTAGTGACCTGTGAGGATGGGTAGAAAGTCTGAGGTTATGCTAGATAAGTAAATTGGATATAGATATCTTGTGTATAGAATGATTTTCTAGAGATTGGTGAATAAGTATTGTCAATTGAAACTTAAGAGGCCAAGACTATGATCAAATCAAATGAACAATGTAGTTAATTAACATCAAACCACATAAACCAAGCAAACATTTTTAAGGTAGTTCAATTCTTGTATGGAATTCAATACTTGGATGGATAAACCGGATCCACTAAATGTTGTCAACCTGTTTTGAATTATAGGAACACATAGAAGAGTCTTCTGAGATGTTTTAATACAATTTATGGAAGTTCAACCTACAACTGTCGATAGATAGAACCCATATGTTGACAGGTATCCTGCTTCCAAAACCCAGTCAATGCAAAATCAGCAGTAGCTGTCGACAGATGGCTTTCACTTGTCGACAGATATTCCTTGCCTGTCGACAGCTGACTCTGGTCTGTCGAAGATAGTATCAGACCGAAGAAACTGTGGTTCTGGGAGGACAATATCTGTCGACAGCCACTTCCTAGCTGTCGACACATACCAGTCTGTGATGAACTGATCCTTCTTCAGTCAGAAGTGTCAACAGGTTTAGTCAGAAGTGTCAGTAGGAACTTGTTAAAATTGGGAACTCATACCTTATTTACATTCCATATCATTTAAGTAATGAAACTTCATTTACTAAGATGCTAATATAAATAAAGAAGTACCCCCCATTTGAATCCAATAAACATGTCAAAAAAATTATATCTCTTACCATAAAAAAGTCAACTCTCCCACCGAAGAAGAAAAACAATTTTGGCGATTCCATCAAAATAGCGTCTTTCTAATTTCTCACAATTTGGCCTACCTGAAAGTCTCATTTCAAATAAACTAGTAGAATGCTAAGAATCCAAGGTCGCGTGAAAAATGATAAACACAAATATGACTTCTTCAAGGAGCCCTCTCGTACTAATGGAAAAGTCAAACCTGCTCATCCCTTATTTTACATTAATATGACATTTACATTGATATATTATTATCTCCAACTCTAATAAGATTAGTAAATGAATGGTTCATCAATCATATAGATTTCATGACTGTCCTCGTGATGTATTCTTCCGTTGACTTTCCATTTTATTGGATTCTAAATCATTATACCACTAAGATGAATCAGTTTAATCATGAAGGTTAATGTATCAAGTAACTAGGTACACACAATAACATTGTATTAATAGTATGAACTAGAAAAGCGTGATTTAAAATTACATGATTGATTAATCAAATATTATTTGCTTGCTCAGCTCACAGGATGGGAGAAGAAACACGTTGGAGAGAGGTTCAATATGCAATGAACAACTTTGCTTAGTCCTTGGGCGAGTAGTTCCAGTTGGTAATCAAGGGAAAATGGAACTGCATGAAAGTTTTAAAAGTACAAATCTCCAAGAAATAGTGAGTATTACAGTATCTATACAGAAAAGGACAGTTCCCTCCAATAAAGGAGAACCAATAGGCAAAAAGATGGTGAAACGGAACAAGAAGAGCAAAAAGATCAAGAAGACCAACAAGCGAGAGAATGTCAAGGCACAACCTAAGGAAGTTTGTGCATATTGTCACAAATTAGCCATGTCAAAAAAAAAGACTATTGGTAGAGACTAAGAGCATATGGGAAGTGCGGAAGTCTAAAGCACCGAATCTCAGAATGTCTTACACTCTCCAAACAATGACAGATTTTAGAAAGACCTTAAGCCATAAGGAGAATGTACTGATTTATTGAAGTAATTTTTATGTATAATGTCAATAGGACTAGAATACAGTGAGAAATACTTGAGTTTAGTTGTTTTAGCATGTCAAAGCTTAGTAATTTTGCCAACCCCTTGTAATTGGTAATGTTGAATTATAGAATTTTGTACTAGAAACTTTATGAGATAAATAAAATCTTTGTTGATTTCAGCATATTCTCAATACTCATCATTCTCGCCATGCCTTATTAACCCTTTCCCAAGGGATATGTATTCATATAACTCTTTAGGATTAAGATTATTCCTTAGTGGGGGAGACTTTAAGTATAATTGCTATAAACAGGATCGCTCAATACATAATACCTATTACCATAAATAAAGAATATAGTGAAGGTTGCATTTAATTAAATCTATGGTCACAACTGGCTCTTTGATAACTAAAAAATGCTAATATTCAGATCCCTATCACATGACAATGTCATAATAACAATGATAGAGAGGGTGTTGTACATTATATGACATAATAGACATGACAAATTGGTAAGACTAATCTGTAATAAATAACAATTTAAAAGGTTGAAAACATAATCTTTGTAATCCATCCAAACTAGTCATGGAGTTTGGAGGACCAACTCTTTTAGTGGGGGAGAGTTGTAACACCACCGAAATTCTATTTACTAGAAAACTGTGATAATTGGATTGCTAAACATAACTACTATCATGAGATATAATTAACTCTAATTAGGCATTATTTACATCAGTAAATGTTATTCCCGTAACGTACTTAGAGGTGCGCGCTCCGACAGAGCGACACGAAATTCTGTAACAAAATGAAATATGAGAATATCATAATTCATAGAAAAATGTGGTGATATCAAATGTAAATATCTGGACTTTTTGACATACGGATTTCAAGATTAGTCGACGTAACTATTTCAGAGTGATTTTTCACCCAGTGGAAATAAATTATAAATTTAAAATAAAATCACCATAGTTTGTAAAACCTTCCTATTAGTCATGGTTGAATTTCAATCAAATGGACATCACTTGAATATGTTTACATGAGATCTTTGAGCCAGCTGAATTATGGGCTAATTACGATAAGGATTTTCCTGGGAATTTTAAAAGTACGTGTGGGCAGTGAGGCAGTGGGAAGGCCAGCACACAAGGTGCTGAGGATAACATGTATTTGCATGAGGTGTTCAGCTGTGAAGGTGCAGGTTTAACGTGTCGACAGTAAAAACCAAATGGTTTTTACTGTGACACCCCAAGGGCCTGCATGTCCTTATGCATGGGAGCTTTGTTGAGTTATAAATCCTCCCTGTAACCAACATACTAGTCTTTCCAATGCTAGCATATGCTGGGTCTCCTTCTCTGCTCGTGCACTCTTCTTCAGTTCTTGTCCTTCTACTATTGCTATTGCTGTACATGCACCTTGGTGTTGGTGGGTAGCTGTCGTAGTTTCTCTTGCTGTTGTTGTTGCTTTTACTCCGATTGCAACTATGTTTGCAACCTTTCCGTCTCCTTCCTCTTGATGGTTGTGGGTTTCTTGTTAAGAGGAAGTGAAGGATTCATCCTTTAAATCAGGTAGGTTTCTCTCTTCTTTCGTAGTCCTTATATCTGACCTTTGCCAAAGAGTTTGTGATCATCTATATGCTTGCCTTTAAATTTGTTAATACTCTTTGAACTGTGTATTCATCCTTTGAAATCGTGTTTTAATATGTGTGTCAGTAGGATTCCTTTTCTCCTTTCTCACTCTTATCCTCTAAACGTGCTAAAGAGCTCCTTGTCTAGGTGTTTGAATCCATATACCTTTGTTTTGACTCCATTAACATCTTTTGAACTGTGAATCCATTCCGTGTAATCATGTTGTAGTGTATGTCTAAAGGATTCTATCCTGTCTTCATACCTTCATCTTCTACCCTGTTAGAAAGCTCATAACTACGCACATGTAGCCTTTGAACTTGTTAACCTATCTTGGATTAGTGTGTACATCTTCTGTATCATGTCATGTTGAGTTCTAGCCAGACATGTGTAGTTTGTAGTCTCATGTGTTATCTTGCTCAACCTGTAAATCAGTAGTGAAGGCTAGAAATAGGTCTCTACTATTTGACATGACTCATGTATAGGTTTATTGGCTTCATAGATAAGTCCCTTATAACTGTGGTTACACTATTTTTTGGAAGTGGAACCAACGGCCGTCGACAGACAGGATGTGCCTGTCAACAGGCCTGAACTTCACAGAACCCAGAACTTCTGCAAAATCAGTAGCTGTTGACAGATGATTCTTGCCTGTCGACAGCCACTATCAGAATCCCAAATACATGGTTCTGGAAACCAGTAGCTGTCGACAGATGCTGCCCTATAATGTTTCAGCACCAATTCTTCTTCCATCTTTTGCAGACTCACTATGCTATTGACCTCACAAGTTGTTTATCCCATTTTCTTGGACTCTAAACTACTTTATGACCAAGACGATTTGATTACTCAATCATTAAACTATCTTTTGGAATTTCTATCCCTATTGTGCTCATGAAATAAAACTTATGATCTGAAGACAGTGCTCTCTTCAAAGAGGTTTAGGATCACTTGTGGTAGCACCAGTCACTTGTGATCAGCTGTGGGCGACAATTTGAAGGTAAATCCAAGTCAATGGACTAACGATGGTGGGTACTAACCCCGTTCTTGCGCAATGAATAGGATCTAAGGTGCTAGAATCGCCTAGGCACTGAGGATGTATTTACGTCTATATAGTAACCTCTTGAGAGCAGTATGCTGCCTGTCGAATTTATTCTGAAATTAAGATATGATCTAAATTAATAAACAAATATGACTTTTGTTCTGAGATTCGTTTGAGCCCGTTATGAACCAACTTGGGCTATATGTTTATGTTATGTATGAAGTTCATGAGCAAATATGTTTGATTCATATATGCACCTTCTGAATACTCACTTAGTTCTGCAATTAAAATTCCTATTGTTACGCTTACTATCACCTACTGAGTCCCTTCGACTCATGCCTTTGTTTCCTCCACCCCCTTTCAGATTGAGGGTGAGTGCAAAATCAGCTACAGATTATTCACAACTGTACTTGTGATGAAGAAGAAGAAGTAGAAGAGCATAGTTTTAGTGACTCTTTAGAGATTTTGTTGTACTATTAAAGGTCTAGAAGAGAAAGTTTGGCTTTATGTAAATAAGGGGTGTTGATACTAAGTTACTTTGTTGAGGTATAAATTTCCAAAGATGCCTTGTGGAATGGTTTGCTAGTCTTGGACACTACACAGATTTGTCAGCCCATAACGAAGTTTGTTAGTGTAACCGCTCTTCTGATCAAGAGCTATGTGATATGTGGTATTATATGTGTGTGTGCGGTCGGAGGAGCGTGTTACGCAGGTCCAACCAAATGCCTATCTCTAGTCTCCTCCCAACACAAGGGAGACCTATAGGGCCGACGTACAAAGCCTCGAATGCAGCTATGCCTATACTGACGTGGAACTGTTGTTGTAAGAAAACTCCACCAATGGTAGGTGACGTTCCCAGTCGCCCTTCCAGTCAAGAATGCACGCTCTCAACATGTCCTCGAGCGTCTGAATCGTCCTTTCGGACTGAACTGCGGGTCCCTATCTGAGATAATGGACTTCAGCACACCATGAAATCTCACATGCTGCCTGCATAAGCCTCGCCAAGCTCTCCACAGATTGCTTCTTCCTCATAGGTAAGAAGTGAGCAGTCTTAAAGAAACGGTCCATGATCACCCATATCGAGTCATTACCCTTAACTGATCTGGGCAAACCCGTCGCAAAGTCCATGGTGATCGCTTCCCACTTCCCCACAGGTATCTCCATCTTCTGCATAAGCCCTGATGGTCTCTGACTTTCGGCCTTAACTTGCCGACACACCAAACACCATGATACGAACTCTGCCACATCCTTCTTCATGCCTGACGACCAGAAGGATCGCTTCAAGTTCTGGTACATTCTGGTGTTACATGGATGAATGGAAAACCATCACCTATGAGCTTCTGCAAGTACTCGCTCACGAACTGTCACAACATTTGGTACACATACTCTGTGCTGAAATCTAATAACATCGTCCTCATCACGAGCAATACCTACCTTTCCCCACCATCTCTTGAAGTCTGGGATCTACTCCGTGTTGCTCTATTACCTCGTCAAACACAGTGGATCGCATGGATAACTGTTCCATGAAAGCCTGACATAACTGTGGCTCTAGCTTGATCATTGCACATGTCGCATCGCATCTTCCAATCTTGCTGAAGTAGAGACCAATTCCTGCTGAGTGCATCTGCCATGACATTTGCCTTCCCTGGATGGTACTGAAGCTCAAAGTCCTAGTCCTTAAGAAACTAGATCCACCTTCTCTGTAGTAGGTTCAACTCCTTCTGAGAGAACATATACCTCAAGCTCTTGTGGTCTGTGAACACCTCGAACTAGATACCATAGAGGAAGTGTCTCCAGACCTTCTGTGCATGGACCACATCTGCTAACTCCAAGTCATGGGGTCGAATAGTTATGCATGCTCCTTTAGTTGATGAGAAGCATAGGCAACTACCTTACCATGCTGCATCAAAACACAACCAAGGCCTATCTGTGAAGCATTTGAATAGATCGCAAACCCTCGGCACCACTAGGCAATATCGACAAGGGTGTAGATGTCAGCCTTGTCTTCAGCTTCTAGAAACTGCTCTCAGAATCCTCGAACCACACATACTTAACCCCTTTCCTGGTTAACTTGGTTAAAGGTGCTGCTATGGAGGCAAAGCCTTCTATGAATCGCTTATAATAACTTGCTAAGCCAAGAAAACTCCTGATCTCAGATGTCCTCAGAGTCTCCCATTCTAATACTGTCTGTACCTTCGCCGGATCAACAACAACTCCAGCACCTTAGATGACATGCCTAAGGAAGTGAGCCTCGCGCATCCAGAAGTTGCACTTGCTGAACTTGGCATACAACTTGTGCTCTCGAAGAACTTCTAGAACTGTCCTCAAATGCTCACGGTGTGTAGCTTCGTCAGGGGAGTAGACTAACACATCGTCTATTAACACCACTACAAAGCAGTCCAAGTATGGCCTAAACTCCCTATTCATGAGATCCATGAATGCTGCAGGGGCGTTAGTTAGACCAAATGGAAGCACAAGGAACTCATAGTGTCCATAGCGGGTCCTAAATGCAGTCTTGGAAGCGTCCTCCTCCTTGATCCTCAATTGATGGTAGCCTGATCGTAGATCGATCTTGGAGAACATAGACACATTCTAGAGCTGATCAAACAAGTCATCAATGCATGGTAAGGGATACTTGTTTTTCACTGTCACCTAGTTGAGCTTCTTATAGTCTATGCACAGCTTGAGAGAACCACCTTCTCTTTACGAATAGTACAGGCGCGCCACGTGGATACACTCTAGGGTGAATAAACCCCTTGTCAAGCAACTCCTGCAACTGCTTCCTTAGCCCAGCTAACTCTGCAGGAGCCATCCGATAGGGAACCTTAGAGATAAGTGAGGTGCCTAGAAGCAACCCAATAGTGACCTCTATCTCCCTTGTTGGTGGCAATCTAGACAAATCATCAGGGAACACGTCTGTAAATTCTTACACAACCTCGATTTCCTCAAGGGTAGGTGACTGATTGGCCTTAGGAACAAAGACCACACTGTCAAGGAAAGCATCACAACCCTTGTTCACCATTTCAGAGCCTTAATGGCGGAGATCACAAACCTTCCTACTAGATTCCTAGGCAAAGAATGTGAAAACTCATCCTCTCCAAGAATACAGACATAATTCTCTTCCTCCTGCAATCGACCAAGGCATAGTGCTCTTCAGCCAATTCAGACCAAGTAGAGCATCATAGTCTTTCATCTTGAGCATGTACAAGCACCCAAACAAAGCTCGGTCTTCAATGCACATAGGTAAAGATGGGATGCACTTCCTAGTCTCTACAGTACCCACTGGTGTGTGCACAGACAGGGGAACCTCTAAATCCTCTGCCTCAACTCAAGATTCTGCCGCTAACTGCTTAGCAAACTGCTCGGAAACAAATGAGTATGTAGCACCCGTATCAAACAATACTCGAGCCTGCACACCCTAACTAAAATAGTACCTTCCATGGCGTTCTCTGCCTGCTCAGCATTCTCACGTGCAGTACATACTCTCAGGCTTGGGTCCGAGGCCTTCCTGGTTTTCCAGTCACTGGTGCCGCTATCGCTGCTGGGGCTGGCGCTCCTCTCTCTGCAATCTGCTGAAGTCTGGGGTAGTCTCTGATTTGGTGCTCTGTGCTTCCGCACATCAAGCATTCTCTACTACCTTCCAACATTCTGAGCGGCCATGTGTCCTTCCACAATGAAGACACTCCTTCTTGTCACTAGGCTTGAAGCTGGGTGTCTGGGGTACAGCCACTCACTGGCTCAGAATTGTTGTACGCTATGGTTGCTGGTACACGGCTGCTTTCTTCCTACCCTACCTATGGAAAGTTAGTGCCGACCTCTTCTGGGTCGCCCTCTTCTCTTCCATGTACTGGTCCATATTGCTCTCTTGCCTGCACGCTGCGCTGAGACCCTCGTCTAAGGTCTGATGATCAAAAGTTACCAGTCACGACCTGAGTGATAATCTGAGCCCCATCATGAACTTCTTGGCCTTCCTTCGCTCATCTGCAACAATATGAGGAGCATACTTGGAAAGCTCAGCAAATCTGGCTTCATACTCCAGGACAGTCATGGAACCCTATGTAAGAGATAGAAACTCTTGCGCCATCTTAATCCTAAATATGCTCGGGATGAACTTGGCCCTAAAGAGTCTGGTGAACTCTACCCAAATCACCTCTAAAGCTCCATCCTCGTACCTGGTATGTAGCATAGAGGCCCACCACACATCGGCTCTCTCTTGCAAGATTACAACCAATAAGCACCGTCTACTCCAAAATCATAATCTTATACAAGCACATATACTCTAAGTACCTGTAGCATGTAAGTCGCCAGGCTAACTTTATCCTCTTTTGCACACCTGATAGCACGAAAGATTATCTCTACCTCCCTCATCCAACTCTCTGCCAAAAGGGGCTGACTGTACCCCTTAAAAGGAGGCGGAGCCATCCTCTTAAACCTCTCCATGATGGACGGACCACCATGACCATGCTCCTGGGGAACTGGAGCTGGAGCCATAGACTATAATAAGCAACACATAAGCAATCATACAATCAACAAAAAAGACTACACCTATTTAACAACTCTAACCTGCGCCTACAACTGGGCCTGTAACACAACCTGAGTCTGTGCCTGTGTCTGCATCGCCTAGACCAGGCCTTGCCTGAACATGCCATAGTCCACAGGTGGCGGTGGTGGAAGTACCGTAGGATCCTGGGGTGCTGGGGCCTGCTGCTCACCCATCTCCTCACGTCTCTGCTCGTCCTCCCGAGCCTGAGTACTACGCCTAACACGGCTCGTCAATGCCTATAAAACAAGTAACTCAATTAGAATCTAAGTTATTTAGTCGTAACCATTTTCATAACTATCTTCAATTGATTGTTAGATATTTTTTCGCATGTATGACTGATTCTATAAAAACTTTGAAATATTGTATGGTTGATAGCTTATTTATGTACAGTCTCAACCTATTGCTCTGATACCATATTTGTAACGACCCCCTTTATACAAGTACAATTATACCAGTCCACATCGATATAAAGTGTGCCGTCACAGTGGGACATGTACCCAACACAACACAGTAGGTAGAGATGTACACAAATAATAAAGGAATGTACAACGGAATGAAAGTAATTCTCATCCCATCATCATTACACACATTCCACAGTCTATGTAGTACCAATGTAAATAGACAATGTCCACAATAAACAAGTCCATATCATAACATTGTTTCACATACTAGCAAAAGGAAAGTGCAAGCTATATGGATTGACCTCCAAAACTCAGCTACTCCTCTCACTCGGAGTCGCTCCTCGCTATCTCCCCCTCGATCTCAGGAATACCTGCCCCACCTGTATGTTAAAGCATGAATGGTCTTCACAAAAGACTCAGCAAGCAACCTAATGGTACATCCAAACCTTATCACATTCATTCTACACAAGTTTAACATATGGAACAATTTATCACGTGATTCATGTCACATTAAGCAAGTACTAAATGAACAATCTATAACATGCTATCTACACATGGATTCCCATAGGATATCACATACACATTGAGCCTTCCCGTAGGGACTTTTCTACAATATGGCTCCACAGCCTTCTATGGTAGCAGTGTCAATCTCGACACAATATTCACTTAATTACATTATTCACATTGGTCACATGTTTAACACACACTTTCATTCAATTAATGACTCATTCACATGCTCAGGATTCTAACACATGTATCTCAGGTTACATAAATTTATCATGACTATCTAACAGTGTTAAAACATGCTTAACATAACCTAATCATGGTGCTAATCATCAGAAAACCTCACTTTTAATTCTTCATTTTTAACATGATCATTAGTGGCATATACTAGAAACAATAGTCACAGATATCAGAACATGCTCAAATTTTAATCATTGATCTTATACATGGAATATGTCGGATGTCTAATTTTTAGAATTTTTACAACAGTACATCTATTTTTAACATTTAACATAGATCTCCAATAAATAACAAGATAATTTATTCATACGTGGTAAACAGAAAATAGAATACTCTGTCTGTCCTGAAACATGCACACAATAACCTTAGGTTCATGGAAAACTAATGTGACAATAATACACATCATACATATTTATCCTTGATTTAAATCTGTCATGACATGCTCATTTACTCATAACATAAATTCTACAATTTACAATTATGATTGGAAAAATGTCCAAAACTCAAAAACTCAATCTAACCCTATTCATACAGTCAAAATCTCCAAACGATCACATCACATAGGTTAAAACACTTTTCTGCAAAATTTGAAGAACTTAACGGCAAGGGAGTGATGTCAAGGAGGGTTAACGGCATGATCGATTGCCATCAACACAACAACATGACGGTAATGATGTTGCCATCAACTTCCTATCTACAGAAAGTACAGACCGAAACCAAAAAGACATGGAATTTGGGGTCCAGGACATGAGACAAAAATCCTAGAACCCTTTGTGATAGGTATAGGGATGAAACCTCTAAGTTACTTTCCTCTAGAAAACTCCCTGAAGATCGAATTTATGTGATGAAGCCCTCCTCGGCCAAGCTAAATAGGTAGGCTTCCCAGTTTCATTCGATCTCCACGCTCTTAGCAGATGATCTCTGAGCGTTGGGAGAGCTTCTACACGTTCAGAAGGATCTCTCCCTTGCAATAGAATGTCGGTGCAGCTTCTAGTTCGCCGGATTCGTCCTCTTAAACTCTCTCCTTTCCTCTCCCCCGAAACCCAAAAGCCCTAGCTGAGCCAAGCCTTCCCGTTGCAAAGATGTCCTGATTTTATAGGAGTTGGGTCATAGACATACTAGGAAAGAGGAATCCTAGCCAGCGTGGGGTTTCCTAATATGTCTCTTGGAGAAATTGGGATGGTTTCAGATCAAGAATCCCAAATGCAGCCGGACATCTTAACGTCCAATTGGTTGCCGTCCACATGAAGTAAACGTCAATCGATCTTGACGTCAAGATTCCTAAGTCAGGTGGTAAACGACACATGTCTTGCCGCCAACCAGCCCTTAACGTCAATTGATGTTGAAGTTAAGAAGAACTTTGGGCAGAAGTTTAAAACATAACAATAAGTCATGAAAGCAGAAAAAACTAGGGCTTTAAAACTTTAGAGGACGATGTTCCTTCGCCTCCCTCCTTATGTTCCTCAGCCATCGAACCTGCATCATATTTGACGATGAACCTTCTACTCCCTTCCCATCACGGATCGGTAACCAAGTCCTACTTGGGATAGGATTCACAATAGCCCTTCTCTATAGTGTGCTTCCTCCACCGACCGAACGACAGGCATCCTTAATATGCCCAAGATGAAAGCAAGAAAGATAATAATCGGGAATACTCAAATACTTAACGTCTTGCAAGTAACCTCCTAAGTCTCACATCCCAATCCATACCCTCTTAGACCTAGGTTTCATCAGATCAATTTTCACACAAACCCTAGCCGCCTTGGTGTTTAGAAGTAATTCAGTTGCATAAGCTATTTGAAGGACCAGACCCACGTTGCCAACGATAGATGATAGAAGCTTCTTCTGGAATAGATTAACAGGTAAGGCAAGAAACTCAATCCACACTAGAACCACTGATGGTTCCTCCGATGGTTTGAAAAGAGGCGTCCACTTGAAAAATCTAAAGAATTCCCTTGCACAAATAAAGACTCACATAAAAGTAGCCTTAGATAATCATCTTGGCATTTAAAGTGCAGAAGTAAATGAAAGTTGTCCAGAGCACTGATGATGAAAGAGTCTTTTAGACCACATTTGGATGCAAGATGCACCTAAATCTTTGGAAAGTGTGGCCTCCCATATGCAGTCTTCGCATCAACCGAGTAGAGGAAAAGCCTGAGAGAGGCATCCATCTCTTCCTTGGAGAAAAAGACTGCTGGCTCACGTTGATCAGTAAACTAGGAAGGTGAACTTCGGTGTCGATAGGTGGTAGTTCAAATGTGGCTACCACAACCTTCGCAACATAGGGGGCACCGGCAGGATGGGCGACCACTGGAGGAACTCCCCCGACAGTTGTCATGATGGCCAGGCCCCTAGGGCTGGTGGCACAAGGAGAGACCGAGAGAAAATCGCAGAGCTTCTTTCTCTAACCTAGAGAGAGAAATACTTATTCACACATAGTAGTCATCACGAGTCTAGTCGGGCTTGAACTAAACAAATCATGTACCATATGAAAGAGCGTCGAGTCTAGTTTTATTTGCAGTTGGTTTGCCCAATTTTCCTCAAGCATGCTAGTTGTATTAAGCATTTTCAGAGAGTCGCACATGTTTTGGGATTTTTTTGTTCATACTATGATTTACGCATACCCAGGACAAATCGGATCAACCCAAAGTCATAGTTCTCTTCTATTTGACATCCCTTACAACTTTTATGTTCAAAGTTTTGACTAAAGACCTCTAGATTTCAAGTTATAAGTCATTCATAAGGAAGCTACGTTGTTTTTACTGTTTTTGGGCAAGAACCTTGAACGTGACCACTCCAAACATCGCGTTCTTCATCGCATGAACGCAACGTATGAGACCGTCACGTTTACCTTAAAGGTGACTGCTCAAACTGTCACGTTTATGTGTTTGACCTGACAGCATTGACACATAAGACTGTGTGCTGGGTGGATTTTAGCACCAGTCTATGACGTGACCAGACCTTCTGTCGTGATTTTATTTGATTCCCGCTCTTGTTTTCCACACTATTTTAATATTCAGATTTTTTAAAATGCTCATGAATGTGACGTCTCAAGACGTCGCAATTCGGAGTCATTGCGGCCCATTGGCAGTCACGTTATGAAGGCAATTGACAAGACCGTTGCATTTTAAATATCATCGCGACATGTCGTCCTATCGCGACAGGAAGGCGATAGACTATTCCGTCATGATTTAGTGTTTTTTCACAGTGTACAGACCGTGTTGTATTTTGACTGTGTACGGCCTCCTGAATTGCGGCGTCTAAACCCGTCACGATTCATAAGCCAACCCGAGGCTGTTCCCTTTGGTTAGCCAGTTAACATGTGCATGTCTTACTCTGTTATCCTGTTAATTAGTTGTTCAATGGCTTGAAAGTCCTCAACCCATGTAAAAACCGTAATAACATGAATGTGATTCTAATTCTTTATATGAAGTGATTTATCATGCTCTCCCTTTGATTATACCTTTTCGTCCTTATGATCCAGCTTAATGTTAAATCTATCATGCTATAAGATGTGTTATAAATCTATTGACAAGAACATGCTATGTTTAGAGATAGACCTACTTTGTTTAAAGTTTTCCTTTTTGATACTTGCTATCTTTGTGACTTACCAGATGTGGACTTTCCTTACTTGTACGTTTCCCGTTGTTTCCATAATTGATCATTAATTATACGCATTGTTAGTTAAGTTTCGAATGATGACTCTCACACACTTTGCATGATCAGGCACACCTTCTTAGGGAATTGGAAACTCTCTGTCGATGATTCTGGATCGGTAGACTAGCGACCTTTCCTGTAAGACGTCCGTAAGTCTCCGTACTCTGTGGATTCCCTTATAGAGGCTGAGCTGGTCGTAACATGAAGTACCCTGGAGATACAGAGTACTTGTTCCGTGTACGATCTGTCATTAGTTCTACTCTTGTTAAGACATTAAAGACTATGAAACTTAAATATGCCATTATTTTGTCCGGTTGATCTCTCGAGCCATTGTCATATGTTGAACTTCGTGAATGATCATGTCCTTATTACTATGAGCTTGTTTTGGAAAATCTGTGACCACAATATGTATGTTTGATCGGAACTATATGGGACTTCGGTCCATGTGACTAATGCCTGTGCAAATAAGGGGCCCTGTCTGGTCCTGGGAGGAGTGCCCCAACGTACTCTATAACCGCGGAGTATAGACTTGTGGTGTGTGACATGAAAAAGATATGTGTGCAAGATTTGAATGTGCCTCTATGTGATATGATAAGTTCGTTCCATGTGAAAATGTGATATCTATGTGAATATGGCCAATTCTTATTATGTAATATGAACTCATTCTTGAATTCCATGTCCAATGCATATGAAAGTCAGTACATGATTTACTATGATATCCGTTGATTATTCTACTCTGTTTAGCCATTTACTTGTAAGTAATGTCATGCATGTCTAGTCACCATGTTATTTTAGATAATATGCTTATTGAAAATGCTAATCATGTATATTAGTGCCCGCATATTGGGATGTAAATCCTACTAGGCGTTAGTGCGCTCACACCTACTTTCCCAAACATTTTCAAGTTCTGGCAATGAGCATGTGGATAATGATGGGGAAGGGCGCGAGTGAAGAGCATCCCTACTGGCATGAGGCTGTGGAACTATAGTTTAGATGTCTGGATTAGTGTCTATAACAATAATACATTTCCCTTGAGTTTGTCATGTAATTTGAATAATGGGCCCTATGGTTGGCTCTGACATTTTATGGATGTAGTAGAATATTGTTAGTTGAAATTTTAAGGAAATTTATTTCTTCTTGATGGCACATCCATTATTTTTATTGCTCTATTTATGATCCGATTACAATTGCGCATTTCAATATTCCGCATCGGGGCATGACAGTTTATTGATGTCATAGCATTAATTCTTTAAGGTCCTAGGAGAATAGGAAAGTAGAATGAAACTGGTCTAGACCACACGCGTCAAAATTGTCATACCTAATGTGAGCTTGGGTAGAGCCATGGGAAAAGGAGTCACGTGTTATACTTAGATTCCTAACTAGTATTATCATTTTGAAGGTACTTAATACTTCAATGGCTTCTGAGCATGCCCAAACTAGAAACATGCAACAAACATTACAGAACTTGACTCAGGCAATACTACAAGCCACCCAGGGTGGTTGGAACCACGGAGCTAGTGATCTCCACTAGAATTTCTGTAACATGAATCCACCGAGGTTTGAAGGTAGTATTGACCCAAATGTTGCTGAACATTGGGTCAAGGAAATTGAAAGGGTATTCAGGGTCATGCAATGCAATGACCAAGATATGGTATTACTGGCGACTTTCTAGTTGGAAGAGGATGGTAGGGCTGGTGGGAGCTTGTCGAAGCAACGCTACAAGGTCAACAAGTGACTTGGGTGCAGTTTGTCGAACGCTTCAACATCAAATACTTTCAGAAAGAGTATAGGAGAGAAAGGCAGCTGAGTTTGCGGCTCTTAATAGCGAGAGCTAACTGTGGTTGAGCATGAGGCTCAGTTTTTTCGCTTGTCCAGCTACGCTACTTATCTAGTTGGGACCGAGAAAATGAAGGCTAAACGCTTCTTGAATGACTTGAGGCCCCAGTATATCACCCAATTGACACCAATGGACATCCAGGCCTATGCTGACATGATCAAGAAAGCTCGATTACTGGAAGATGCTATGGAGATTGCCAACAGAATAAAAGGAAATACTGTGAAAAGGGAACAAATATCGCTACAGGAATATACCAACTGACCATTGGGAAGAATAGCGCCAGTGGTGGTTTCATTGAACAGAATGACAAGAATCCAAAAAAGGCAAGGCCGCCTGCAAGACATACTGGAACCAGAAGCAGTTGAGGAAGGAGGAGTGGTAGAAGGTACTCTTTAAATACTTTCAAGATCTGCCTTTGTTTTATTTGACACTGTACCACACACTCATTTATATCAAAAGAGTTCGCAGATACTCTATCTACAAAACCAGTACCTTTAGGTTGGGAATTTCCCATCACAACACCTCTTGGGCAAGGAACCAAACTTAACAAATACTTTCCCTCTGCTGATGTGAACATCGAAGGGAACAACCTTCCAGCCGACCTTGTATGCATGCCCATGGATCACTATGAGGTGATTCTAGGAGTTGATTGGTTAACCCAACATGGGGCTAGTGTAAATTGTAGAAAGAGTAGGGTGACCTTCAGCGAGTATCCAAAATTAGTCTACTATGGAACTAAAAACCATAGACAACTATCTCTTATTTTGACTTATGAGCCCATAAGATGATAAGAATGGGAGTGTAGCATTTCTTGCTTCGGTGGTAGTGAAGAAGAAAGAAGTAAACATTGAAGACATCTCGGTGGTCAGTGAATTTTCGGATGTGTTCCCTAACGAGTTACCGGGCATTCCCCCTGAGAGAGAAGTAAATTTCTCTATCTCATTAATACCTGGTGTTGCCCCAATCTCTAGAGCCTCCTATATAATGTCATCTGCTGAGTTAAAGGAGTTGAATGTGCAACTAATGGAGTTACTAAGAAAGGATTCATCAGACCAAGCACCTCACCTTGGGGAGCCCTAGTACTATTTGTTAAGAAGAAGGACAGGTCAATGAGGTTGTGTCTAGATTATATAAAGTTGAATCAACTCACAATTAAGAATAAGTATCCCCTACCAAGAATTGATGAATTGTTTGATCAGATTTTCGAGGCTAAATATTTTTCAAAGATTGATCTCAGATCAGGCTACTACCAGTTGAGGATTTCAGAGGAGGATATTTACAAGACAGCCTTCAGGAGCAGGTATGGGCACTATGAATTTGTTGTCATGCCTTTTGGGCTAACAAATGTCCCTGCAGCTTTCTTGCAGCTAATGAATGACGTGTACCGGCCATATCTCGATAAATTTGTAGTAGTCCTTATTGATGACATTCTAATCTATTCAAAAGCCAAATAAGATCACGAGGAACATTAGAGGATAGCCTTGCAACTGTTAAGGAACAATCAATTGTATGCGAAGTTGAGCAAATGCAAGTTCTGGCTGGAGGAAGTGTCTTTCTTAGGGCATGTTATTTCAAAGGATGGTTTTGTAGTCGATCCATCTAAGGTTGAAGCAGTGATGAAGTAGGAGAGACCCACTAATGTGTCTGAGGTTAGAAGCTTTCTGGGGTTGACAGGTTATTACAGAAGATTTATTAAGGATTTCTCCAAAGTTGATGTGCCTTTAGCCAGATTGACTATGAAAGAAAATCCGTATGTGTGGGCAGAGGAGTGTAAGAAGAGTTTTTGCACTTTAAAGGAATGTTTAGCTACGACTTGTCCTTACTCTACCCACTGATGGAGGAGGATTCGAGGTGTATACTAATGCATTTGGTATTGGTTTGGGATGCATATTGATGCAGCTAGGCAAGGTGATAGCATATGCCTCTAGGCAACTCAAGATACATGAAGTCAATTACCCTATCAATGATTTAGAGTTAGCAGCGATGGTGTTCGCATTAATGATTTGTTGACACTATCTATATGACGAACAATTCAAGGTATACTCAAACCAACAAAGCATGAAATATCTATTTTCTCGTAAAGAAGTTAACATGAGAAAACGAAGGTGGTTGGAGTACCTAAAAGACTTTGACTTTGCCATACAATATATCCAGGGAAAGCTAATTTTGTTGCAGATTTTTTGAATAGGAATCCTGTGGCATCATTAACCAACTTAATGGTTGGGGAGTAGCGATTGCTAGAGTAGTTTGCTAATATGAACTTGAAGGTAAAAGAGGAAAATGAGCGGGTGTTGATTGCCAACATCAGTATAAGTCGAATCTATTAAGTGAAATTAGAGAACAACAAGACAACAATCCTATCTTAGTAGGGATTAAATAGAAGATTGATCAAAGGCCAAACTTTTCCATAACCGAAGGTGGCAGGTTAGTGTTTAAAGGAAGGACTTGTGTATCGGATAATGAAGAACTCAAGAAGAAACTGATGACTGAAGCTCACCGATCTAGGTATATAATTCATCTTGGCACCACTAAGATGTATCATGACGTAAAGAGAACTTATTGGTGGCCAAACATACAAAAGGGAAATAGCTGAATGTGTGTCTCGCTGCTTAACTTGCCAGTAAGTCAAGGGAGAACACTTAGGCCAGCAAGTGTGTTACAAACTCTAGACATACCTGAGTGGGAAAGTGTAGGCATGGACTTTATCATGGGACTGTCCAGACTTAGAGGAGGACTTGATGCAATATGGGTTATCGTGGATCGATTGACTAAGTCGGCCCACTTCTTGCCTATAAAGAGTAAGTGTTCCGTAAATGTGTTAGCCACACTATACATTAAGGAGGTGGTTAGATTACATGGAGTCCCCTCATCCATTGTATTTGACAGAGACCCCCGATAGCTAATTTTATCGTTAGGAGTAGAAGACGTCACACTTTTGGCGGGAGTTGTAGTCATCCCTTGGTACCAAGCTAAATTTCAGCATAGCCTTTCATCCCTCGAAAGATGAGCAGAAGGAGAGGATAAACTAGATTCTGGAAGATATGCTCCGAGCCTGTGCACTTGATTTTGAAGGATACTGAAGTGAACAATTATCCCTGGTCGAGTTTGCATATAACAATAGTTATCAGGCAAGCATAAAAATGGCACCCTTTGAGGCATTATATGGCAGGAGCTGCAAATCGCCCGTGTGCTGGGAAGAAGCAGAAGAGAGACAATGGTTAGGACAAGAGCTTGTGCCAGACACCACTCAGAAGATCCAGATTATTCATGAACGCCTCAAGGTAGCTCACTCCAGATAGAAGAGCTATGCCGACAAAAGATGAAGGGACTTGGAATTTCAAGTGGGTGACCACGTGTTCTTGAAGGTTTCACCTTCACTTGGAATCCATAGATTTGAAGTAAAAGGAAAGTTGAGTCCATGGTTCATTGGCCCATTTGAAATTCTTGAAAGGGTTGAAGAAGTAGCCTATCGATTAGCATTACCTCCGCAACTACCAACAGTACACATTGTCTTTCATGTATCTATGCTGAGGCATTATGTCCATGATGTCGAGCATGTGATATGGTTTGAGGACCTGGAGCTGAGGAGGGATATGACCTACATTGAGTAACCAATCAAGATTCTAGATCAAAAGATACAACAACTAAGGAACCGAGACATATAAATGGTTAAAGTTCAATGGAGCAAACGAGGAGTAGAGAAGCTACCTGGGAACTAGAAGAAATAATAAGGCGAAACTACCCCGACATATTTGATAAGACATGTACCCTATTGTGATTATATGAATTTGGGGACTAAATTCTTTTAAACGGGGGAGGGTGTAGCAACTCGCTATTTTCAAACAAAAGAAAAATAATTAGAAATTTGAATAAAATAGGTAAATTATTAAAAGAAGGGGGGGGTCCAATTTAGTTATGGGCCAATAAGTGTTCAAACCAAGGAAAATAATGTTTAAAATTCATAATGACCAAATACCTTTGGATGAAATGGTTCATTTAAGCTTAAACAAGGGTTAATTGGGCCATTAATTGTGAGGCCCCGAATTTTGTTCACGTTAAATTTTATGTAAGTGATGTTTGTTTGTTCTTATTTTTATGGTATGTATTAAATATATGCATATTATAATTATGTAATTATTGATGTGCCTACTGTATTTAATTATTTTATGCATGATGTAAGTAACCATAATGGGTATATGTATACATATATATGTTAATCTTGTTTAAATGATACTTATCTACTTTAAGCATGTTAAATTATTTATGATGTGTAGGGTACTTAAATAATAATGTGCATGTAATATTTAACTAATGATGAACACATTTCATTCATAGGTTCAGGCATGATGTATGAAATCATGTAGTGTGTATGTATATATACATGGATGTAGGTTATTTATGCAGATTATCTCTAATTAAGATTAATGTAAGTTATATTTAAATAAATATTATGTAATGCATGTACTTTATGTGGTAACGATATATGTAATTATTTTTACATATACTAAATTGTTTTGGTGTATTTATGCATTTATTTTAGGGTTTGGTGGAGTTTGACTGCACTATACAGTTGGCGACCAAGACCTGGATGCCAACTGCCAGGCTGATTGGCGTCCACATCCCTAGACACCAAGGCCCTATTGGCGGCCACCCCCTTGACGGCAACAACTTGTTGGCGGCCAGACCCTGGACGTCAACTGTGCAGTTAACTACAACCGAAGTTGACGTCAATATCCTCCTATGTAACAGTTCCAGATTAGGAAACCCATCCTAATGCATAGGGAACCTACCCTAAAGCATACCCAACTCATTTAACTCTATAAAAGCACACCTTCTGGCTGTGCCAAGTCTCTTTTGGTGGTTGTGAAACCCTAGAACTCCCTGTGAGAAAAGCTGATCTTCCAAGGCTTGGATCCGGTGACTGAAGGAGATTCCTGGAGATCAACACCGACTGGAGGGCAGCCCAACCATCAAGGAGGCATCCCCGACCCCAAGCATCAAACCCCATCAGCTGAAGGACCGGATTTAAGGAGTTTCTGAGCACCTTCTTGGCAAGGCCGAGGAGGGCTTCACCGGCAAATCTAGATCCTTTTTAGAATTTTTCCCAGGCATGTAGCTTAAGATCTCAATCCATAGACTTGTCCTCTAGGGTTTTCATATTTTTATGGATTTTTCCTCGTGTCCTGGAACCTCCAATTTCACCTTTGTGTTGAGTGTTGTCTGCATAGTGTGCTGGGAGGAAGTTGGCGGCAGCATCTGCTGCAGTCAAGTTCCTAAGTTGGCAGCAAGGGATTGTGCAGTTATCTTTTGATGGCAACATCCCTTGTAGTCAAGTTCCTTAGGTTTTCGGAAATGTTGTTTAACCTATTTAATGTGTTTATTGGTCTTCTGAGTATCTGTGCATGCTGTAATTTTTGTATGTAGTCCAAGGTGATCAGTAGGTCATATCATGAGGATCCACAATATTTCTGAGCATGGTGATAATTAAAAGAATTTCTATTAATTGAGAATAACTAGGTTTTGATTGTGATAAATTCAGATTAAATAGTTTTATTGCATGTTATGGATTAGGAAATTTTGGTCATGTTGAAATGACTGTTCTCATGTTTTAGAACTTCTAGAACCAACATATCACTGTAAACCATACTTAAATGATTTTTCATAGTAACTCTATGTAATCAGTGTTAATTAATAAAAATAGTGTTTATACCACAAAAAATTGTGAAAATTTTCAGATGTGTTCCTTGTGTTGTGTCTGAACTATGGTTAATATTTGTAGAATTTTACATACTATACAGGGTTCTATTAATTTCAGAGTGCTTTTACACCATGATATGATAGATTTAAATATAGAATAAGTATGCATATTGAATGTTACTATTTTTAGAAATTTTAATGAAGTAGTACCATGGTGTGCATGTTTTATCCCTATGAGAATGAATTATTTACTGTCTACCATGTTCAAATTGAAATATCTTGAAAATTACCTGAAATCTATGTGTAAAATTAAAATAGTTTTAATGCTTCAAAAATTCTGATAAATTACATATATATCCCTTATACTATATTCATCTTGTGGTTAATATTTGACATCATTTTGAGCTCTCTACATATTACTGTGATTTTCTGGATGATAAATACATATAGAAATCAATGGACACGATAATGTATATGCATGTTAAAATTTGGATAAAAGTAGTACCATGATAGATTGCTGTACCGCAGTAGGATTGGATTTAAGAACTGAGAAATATGATAGGCGATATGGTATTGTCATCTTAGTAATCATACATGAATATGTATATGTATTGCATTCCCAATTGGCCAATAAGACATTGCTACTATAGAGATTCCTACAAGGAACTACACCATGGATGCCCCTACGATAATGATTCAACTATATGAAATGACTAAATGAATCTGTGGGCAACGGATTGAAATCCTGGAGGTAGACAAGTTCTATTGGTAAGGTGGGAAGGGCTTTCCCCGGTTTTGCGCAAATACCATGACTTCATCACCGCTTTGCCTAGGTGATAAGCAAATGACAATATGACAATGTGCTATATGATCTCTATAATAGTGCGGGCTATGTCTTGGAAACTAAATGTTAAATGACTACATGACTACACGCTACATGCTATATAATTACATGCTACATGACTACATGACTACACGGTACATGCTATATGACTACATGCTACATGTCTACATGATACATGATTACATGCCATATGAACTACATGTCAATTGCTATATGTAATATTCATTGCATGTTTAAATGATCACTTGCTGCATGATGACTAATTGAGTGTTGAATAAGGTAGGTTAAAGGATTAATTGAATTTGTTTACATACTACATAACATTGGCTACATGATTTTGTTTAAATGCTTGTTTCATAAGTGGCATCTCATGAAAAAGGTAAATACATGTATTAATGTGATCCATGTTTAATGATAAACATAACATTTTGTTTAGTACCATGTGTAGGATTTTGTAAATTGTCCATGTAATAGTAATTATTTGATAAACATGTGTTAGTATCATGTATTAAATTGAAAAGATGTCATGTGTTAGAGTTATGTGAAATCATAGAAAATGAAAGCATAAGTACCCATGTTTAGACCGTTGTTTTACATGTGTTAATATAGTTTTGTTTAAAAGATCCATGTTTAATTCTTATATTATAGCATGAACATACATGAGATTAAATGTTAAATTCTAGTAAGTTAGTAAAATGTTAAAATTGTTAGAAAGCATGTGTGATAAGTGTATGGTTTTGTGATTTTTAAGTTACTTGCTGAGTCTATTTTGTAGACTCACCCTTGCTTAACATTTCAGGAGATTTAGAAGTTGAGAACGTGGCAAGATCGAACAAGGAACATGAAGATTAAATCAAAGACTTGTATTTCATTAGCTAGTAGGTGATGAAATGCATAATTAAAACTTTGGTATTATTGTAATTGGAAAACTAGCTATGTGGATGTTTATGATTATGTTATTTATTTCATGGACCATATAGACTGTGGTACATGAATTTAAAAAAAAATGTTGATGGAATAAGAGTTATTAATTTCCGTTGCATTATTCATTTCTATTCGTGTATATCTCAGCTCATTGTATATTGTTGGGGTTTTCTCCCCTGTAGCGACTTGCTCTCATTCGATGTGGGTTGTTATAACCGTACCAGGTGGAAGTGGGTCGTTACAGAGATGGTATCAGAGCATTGGGTTGAGATTGTACATGGATAGCCATCAACTAAATTCACATCTCTAAGTCTTTGTAGTGGATAGCCAAATCCAAGGAATAATTAAGGTAGGATTAGAAAAGTGATAAGATGAATGCATGATAATATGCTAGGTATAGTGATAAATGGAGCTTGCCATGGTATTTATTTTGCAGACTATGGCTGAAAAGACTTTGAGTTCAAGTGTATCTATCCAAGATGAGGAACCAAGGAGGATTGTAAATGAGCAGCAGGAGGTACCAGCACCTCAGGGACCATTCGGGCCACAGATGGGCGACTACGGCACGATCATGCAAGGACTCCCACAAGTGATGTAGACTCAAGTACAAATGCAGACAACTCTTCAGACGTAGCTTCATGCTCAGGTTCTGGCACCGGCTCAGCAGGACCATAGTGTAGGAGGTGTATCGATCATGGAGAGGTTCAAGCGGATGGCTCCACCTTCTTTTAACGGGGAGAGCGATCCGTTAGTTGTGGAGAGTTGGCTTAGAGAGATCGAGAAGATATTCAGAGCTATCAGGTGCGCAGAAGATGGTAAGATTAGTTTGGCGATGTATATGCTTCAGGAGCGAGCCGTTGCGTGGTGGTCTTTTGTTCTTCGCATGTAGTTTGAGGGAGTGTAGCTAGATGTGACTTGGGGAGAGTTCGTGAGGTTGTTTGAGGTCAATTATGTTCATAAGCAGGGCAAGAGGGAAGAGAAGAGGGCTCGGATGAAGGGAGTGCCAGAACCATTCCAGCGGCAAAAAAGGAAGATGAGGAAGCTCATGGAGAAGCAAAAGTCAGTAGTTTCTTCAGGCAGCGAAAAGCCTGAGTGTGTGCATTGTGGAAAGCGGCATGGAGGAGACTTATGTTGGACAAGTACGGGAATATGTTTAAGATGTGGTAGCAAAGATCATAAGATCAGAGAGTGTCCAAATCCGAAGAAGTTCGTTGCGCAGGATGTACCAGCAGCAAAGAAGCCAGCAATAGGAACTCAAGCATCAGCAATGGTGGGTGCATTGATTGGAGATGGCACCGATGATGGCACCACAGGTACATAATCCGATCATCGAGGACGAAGATCATTTTAAGGGGGAGAGGGTGTGAGGCCCCGAATTTTGTTCTCTTTATATTTTATGTAAGTGATGTTTGCTTGTTCTTACTTTTATGGTATGTATTAAATATATGCATATTATAATTATTTAATTATTGTTGTGTCTATTGTATTTAATTATTTTATGCATGTTGTAAGTAACCATAATGGCTATATGTATACATATATATGTTAATCTTGTTTAAATGATACTTATCTACTTTAAGTATGTTAAATTATTTATGATGTGTAGGGTACTTCAATAATAATGTGCATGTAATATTTTACTAATGATGAACACATTTCATTCATAGGTTCAGGCATGATGTATGAAATCATGTAGTGTGTATGTATATATACATGTATGTATGTTATTTATGCATATTATCTCTAATTAAAATTAGTGTAAGTTATATTTAAATAAATATTATGTAATGCATGTACTTTATATGGTAAGGATATATGTAATTATTTTACATATACTAAATTGTTTTGGTGTATTTATGCATTTATTTTAGGGTTTGGCGGAGTTTTGACTGCACTATACAGTTGGCGGCCAAGACCTAGACGCCAACTGCCAGACTGATTAGCGTCCACATCCCTGGACGCCAAGGCCCTGTTGGCGGCCACCCCCTGGACGCCAACAACCTATTGGCGGCCATACCCTGGATGTCAACTGTGCAGTTAACTACAATCGATGTTGACGTCAATATCCTCCTGTGTAACGGTTCCAAATTTGTTAACGCTCGCATTATGCCCGGTTCCAGATTAGGAAACCCATCCTAATGCATAGGGAACCTACCCTAAAGCGTACCCAACTCGTTTAACTCTATAAAAGCACACCTTCTGGGCATGCCAGGTCTCTTTTGGTGGTTGTGAAGCCCTAGAACTCCTTGTGAGAAAAGCTGATCTTCCAAGGCTTGGATCCGGCGACTGAAGGAGTTTCCAGGAGATCTACACCGACTGGAGGGCAGCCCAACCATCAAGGAGGCATCCACGACCCCGAGCATCAAACCCCATCAGCTGAAGGACCAGATTTAAGGAGTTTCTGAGCACCTTCTTGGCAAGGCTGAGGAGGGATTCACCGGCAAATCTATATCCTTTTTAGAATTTTTCCCAGGAAAGTAGCTTAAGATCACAATCCATAGACTTGTCCTCTAGGGTTTTCATATTTTTACGAATTTTTCCTTGTGTCCTGGAACCTCCAATTTCACCTTTGTGTTGAGTGTTGTCTGCATAGTGTGCTGGGAGGAAGTTGACGACTGCATTTGCTGCAGTCAAGTTCCTGAGTTGGTGGCAAGGGATTGTGCAGTTAACTTTTGACAGCAACATCCCTTGTAGTCAAGTTCCTCATGGTTTTCAAAAATGTTGTTTGATCTATTTAATGTGTTTATTGGACTTTTGAGTATCTGTGTATGCTGTAATTTTTGTATGTAGTCCAAGGTGATCAGTATGTCATATCATGAGGATCCACTAAATTTCTGAGCATGGTGATAATTAAAAGAATTATTGTTAATTGAGAATAACTAGGTTTTAACTGTGATAAATTTAGATTAAATAGTTTTATTGCATGTTATGGATTAAGGAAATTTTGGTAATGTTGAAATGACTGTACTCATGTTTTAGAACTTCTAGAACCAACATATCACTGTAAACCATACTGAAATGATTTTTCATAGTAATTCCATGTAATCAGTGTTAATTAATAAAAATAGTGTTTTGCGAAAATACCTGGAGGTAGACAAGTTCTACTGGTAATGTGGGAAGGGCTTTCCCCGGTTTTGCATAAATACCATGACTTCATCACCGCTTTGCCTAGGTGATAAGCGAATGACTATATGACAATGTGGTATATGATCTCTATAATAGTGCGGGCTATGTCTTGGCAACTAAATGTTAAATGACTACATGACTACACGCTACATGCTATATGATTACATGCTATATGACTACATGACTACACGTGCTATATGACTACATGCTACATGATTACATGCCATATGAACTACATGTCAATTGCTATATGTAATATTCATTGCATGTTTAAATGATCACTTGCTGCATGATGACTAATTGAGTGTTGAATAAGGTAGGTTAAAGAATTAATTGAATTTGTTTACATACTACATAACATTGGCTACATGATTTTGTTTAAATGCTTGTTTCATAAGTGGCATCCATATGCTACATGTCATGAAAAAGGTAAATACATGTATAATGTGATCCATGTTAAATGATAAACATAACATTTTGTTTAGTACCATGTGTAGGATTTTGTAAATTGTCCATGTGACAGTAATTATTTGATAAACATGTGTTAGTATCATGTATTAAATCGAAAAGATGTCATGTGTTAGAGTTAAGAGTTATGTGAAATCATAGAAAATTAAAGCATAAGTACCGATGTTTTACATGTGTTAGTATAGTTTTGTTTAAAAGATTCCATGTTTAATCCTTATATTATAGCGTGAACATATAGGAGATTAAATGTTAAATTGTAGTAAGTTAGCAAAATGTTAAAATTGTTAGAAAGCATGTGTGATAAGTGTATGGTTTCGTGATTTTTAAGTTGCTTGCTGAGTCTATTGTGTAGACTCACCCTTGCTTAACATTTTAGAAGATTTAGAAGTTGAGAACGTGGCAAGATCCAACAAGGAACGTGAAGATTAGATCGAAGACTTGTATTTTATTAGCTAGTAGGTGATGAAATGTATAATTGGAACTTTCGTATTATTGTAATTGGAAGACTGGCTATGTGGATGTTTATGATTATATTATTTATTTCATGGACTATATAGACTGTGGTATGTGAATTTAAAAAAAAATGTTGATGGAATAAGAGTTATTGATTTCCGTTGCATTATTAATTTCTATTCCTGTATATCTCAACTCATTGTATATCGTTGGGGTTTTCTCCCCTGTAGCAGCTTGCTCTCATTCGATGTGGGTTGGTATAATCGTACGGGTGGAAGTGGGTCGTTACAGAGATGGTATCAGAGCATTGGGTTGAGATTATACATGGATATTCATCAACTAAATTCACATCTCTAAGTCTTTGTAGTGGATAGCCAAATCGAAGGAATAATTAAGGTAGGATTAGAAAAGTGATAAGATGAATGCATGATAATATGCTAGGTATAGTGATAAATGGAGCTTGACATGGTATTTATTTTGTAGACTATGGCTGAAAAGACTTCGTGTTCGAGTGTATCTATCCAAGATGAGGAACGACGGAGGACTGCAAATGAGCAGTAGGAGGTACCAGCACCTCAAGGACCATTCGCGCCACAGATGGGTGACTACGGCACGATCATGCAAGGACTTCTACAAGTGATGCAGACTCAAGTACAGATGCAGACAGCTCTTCAGACGCAGCTTCATGCTCAGGTTCCGGCACCGGCTCAGTAGGACCATAGTGTAGGAGGTGTACCGATCATGGAGAGGTTCAAGCGGATGGCTCCACCTTCTTTTAAGGGGGAGAGCGATCCGTTAGTTGCGGAGAGTTGGCTTAGAGAGATCGAGAAGATATTCAGAGCTATCAGGTGCACAGAAGATGATAAGGTTTGCCCAATGTTTGTCAATCATGCTAGTTGTATTCAGCGTTTTCCATGAGTGCTCATGTTTTGGGCTTTCCCTGTTCATACTATGATTTATGCATACCGAGGACAAATCGGATCAACCCAAAGCCATAGTTCTCCTCTACTTGACATCCCTTACAACTTTCATGTTCAGAGTTTTGACTAAAGATGTCAGGTCCCAAGAATTACACAACGGATAATATTTGGATAATTTGAGTCGATATTCCGAGATGTGAACAGTCGGAAAATAAATCTCTAGCTAGCACGCACTAAAGGTATAACAATGCAACATCATAATAGGACCCAATAAAGAACTCAAAATGAAATTGTACTCAAATAGAATCTCATTGTTTCAAAGGGAACTAATACAACTCTTCAAAGATTGGATAGCAAGACTAAGACACAATAAAATGAAAAGTACATTGATTCCTCACTACCTACTATATGAATCTAACACTCAAAGCAAAGTAACTATAGATAGACACAAGTGTTGGAACGCTCATCACTCAGACGCATTCCCATCCTCGACTTGCTCCTCTTCTTGTATTTCATAGTCACCTAGAATGGTTAAGAGTAGGGAATGAGCAAACTAGCCCAGTAGGATTTATATCTCAATGTGCGGGCAATGATATAAGTGATTAGCAGTTTAGAACTAGGTAAGCACGATGATCAAGATATACATGTGCGAACAAAACTCATTAAAACATGATACATGAACAAGCTAGATATATTGAACGTGATAGAGCATGATCTAGAACGATATAACGAGCAAGATGTTATCAACAGTGTGGCATGTAACAAGCACGTAAGACATCACATAAATTGCAATAATTGCATGATGGCCATATCACGCTAGCAAGTAAGCACGAGCATGATCATGTAACACTAATCAAGTGTGAAGAAAACTAATGTACACGATGGAAAGATCCACCTTGAAATGCAAACTAGGACATGTGTATGTGGTTATTATATCTATCATTCAACACGCAAGTACTCCCAGTGCAGATGCAATGCGAGTAATCATTATACCTCATGGTTAACAGTATATTTATGACTCTCCATCATTGGGGCTAGACTGGAGCCCTGGACACTCTCCGTGCCCGATCACCATCTCACTATTTTTAAATGTAGATACCCACAGTCATTAATGGGCAATAAGAGTTTCAAGATGTAAGCAAATGTAATGTCATGTCATGATGATGATGTGAACAAGTAGCAAGTATGGTGAACATGATTTCATGATAACAATAGTCAAAAGATGATTTCGGCATCATATTGGCGTAATTATACTTTAGTTCACTATTTTCCATTATTAGCTTAAGTAAGATTATTAATCACTCTCACGAGAACAAGAGAAGAAAGGAAGTGCGTGTTATTTCTAGAGAACTTCAATGGTACAACCAACTCGGTCTGCATGAGGGAATCCACGGAGTACAGAAATTTATCGAGGTCTTAGAGAAAAGGTCACCAGTCTGTTGATACGAAATGACCAACAAAGAGTTTCCACTTCGCCAAGAAAGGGCTGCCTAAATGTGCAAGTGTGTAGTGAGTACGTGTCTTAATCTACATTCCACCGGTTTAAAACACGCAGAAAGCAAGTAACATGAATGATATGTGATTGAAATGTGCATTTAACTAAACATGGTTTGTAGTATTTTATGATCACAATTATTCATTTTAACAAGGTAGGACAATAAGATGAACAATCAATATTATGCCAGATTAGGTCATATCATTAAAGAACAATTAGAATAAACATTCATATATTTATGGCTTTTTGATGGGTTGACCATTTTTAAGCCATTGAACAGACCTCATGCATTGACTAGAACCAAGACATGCAACCATTAAACTCTAGACCATGTAAAACAGGTCCGATTAGGCCTTTAAATCTGCGACTGACATAGTCGTCGCATTTCAGAAGACAGTATAGAGTTGAAACATGAGTAATATGTAAAAACTCAAATCGCGGCGGTCTTGATTGTCGCTTTCATATGTAAATCATGACAGACCATCCTGTCGCGTTCATATCGCGACAGGAAGAGTGTCGCCATCATTCTTGAATCGTGACGGTTCGATCCGTCGCGTTCAAGTGATGTTTCAAAATACTAATATAAAAAAAACTTGAAATCCATGAGCAGGAAACATGTCCGAATCGTGAAGTGGGTCTACATCGCATTCATGCAGACACTGAAAACCATGCAGTGCACAGTTTGAGGTGTCAGGACGGTCAAGTCACAGTTGAAATCGCGACGCATCACGCAGTTGTGTTCCACATGAATGCGTCGGACTTGTACATCGCGTTCATGCATGCAAGAACTGTACGACCCGACCTGCTGGACCCCGTCAGGGACCCTGAAGTTTGCGTCGCCACCCACGGATCCAAAGATTCGGAAGGGTTAGAAGAAATAGTCTAGTGAGATAAGTACTAAATTTAAATAACTATTACAATATATATAACAATTGTACAACGTGTCCCAAGCAAAAGTACAGGTACAAGAAGAAAGGTGCAGTCCTTAAGGGGCATACCCTGAGGACTCGTAAAGCACAACTCTCTACTCACTCAAGTACAAGAGCTCACAACACTCGCTCTCAATGCTGCAGACAACACACGGCGGCAGAGCCGCCTCCGCAAACCCATTTGACACCGAGCTCCTGCGACGACGAGCCCCTAACTGAAGGAAGTGTGGGGGGGGGGGGGGTGAGCCTTGCGACCAAGGCCTAGTAGGGATTACCAGTCCCTCACCAGCCAGAGCAACAGGAACTCCGAAAATAGGAAACTACCCTAGAAAGCTGTAAAGTGAGGAACACCTACAGCAGGGTACTACAAAGCAGCGGAATAGAACAGTACAACGCCACGACCACGAACCAAGGTCGTGACACACACGTCTCCCGCAAAAACCAACGTAGTCAGGCACAAAGCGGAAGCAACCCTCGACACACCCACCGAGACCATGCAACAACTAGGCGAGAATGACGTCTCACCACAAGCACGACCACCTCAGACCTCCACAAGGTCGAGGGCCTACAAGAAGAACCACCCTGGACCATGGACACACCACGAGGTCGGGAAGCCACACATGCCGGTGCCACCACAAACTGGCACCCACAAACAAGACTACGGAACTGAGAGGACATCGAGCGGAAACCACCAGGAACATGGGTCCGCACATGGCCAGACCAACGACGCCAACAAAAAATAAACACGGTCGGGCTATAACCACCATGTAAGCTAGGGCAACGGATAACACTTGGAAACATCATGAGGGAACGTCGTAACAACAACAGTAACCAAGCCACCGCCGCTAGCAGCCAAGAGGGGGACACGCCGTCCACGCCCTCTGCTCGCCAGTCTAGCTCCTGCCTCCCCTCCGCGGAAGAGCGAGACAGAGCCGCCATAGAAACACACAAATGCACGCAACACCGCAGGCTGGCGAAGTTGCGGCCCCACGCCTAGCACAACTACGTGGCTCCGGAACCAACGCAGAGAGAGGCAGTGAGACGAAGGACTATCTGGGCCACGCCAGGAAGAAAACACCTCAACAACCTCGGCGTCCCACCCCAGACATGAGATCTCTACAAACAACTCATCGCCGCTGTCCAAACCTCATTCTCCCCTCTGCTCTAGAGTCCGCCAAGTCAGCTGCCAACTTGAGCACGCTCGTAGCCCAGAGCACTCCCTCAATAGGCTCCCGAGGATGGGGGTCCCAGGCAACGGAGACAACCTCTAAAGGGGACAAGCCCTCAAGTGCCAAGCACCAGGCGAACCGGTGGGGCAAGCACAACAAAAACCACGCCAAACTGCTGGCTTGTAACCCACGACAAGCCCAACAAGCAAGAGGCACGAACGAACCCTCAAGAGGGCCGTCGGCCAACCAAGGCACACAAGAGCAAGCCAGAACCTTGGAACACTACCAGAAGTACGGGAAACCCGTCGCTCTGCTAATAATCGATGGACCGCCAGTTGATCGATTATTAGATAGACGCGACCCTCCTAGCACCACCGCCAGGACACAACCACGAAGGTGTCACCTTTGGTCACTGAATGCAGGGGGGTACCCAGCCGCGTTCCCTACCAGAAGGTCCTAAGGGCAATCCTGTCGTGGGGCACACGCCGACACACAAACTGGCACATGGAACACCCGAGGCACGCACAGGCACTATCGTGTCCCCCTGGGCCGTCGCGACACCATCGCGATAGGGAAGGGCACTGCGATAGCAACCCTATCACGCCTGGGCAGCGTGTCACGACAACAACCTTGTCGTGACAGTAACACGCGTCGCGACAACAACCTTATCGCAACAGGCAACCGCGTCGCGATAAGGTCGCGCCCGACCGGGCCAACGCCTCTTCTGGTGTCGCGACGTGCCCCGCGGTCACGACACCAGTAGAGAGTCATACCGAGGGGATGCTCCATCCTGGGGCCGCCCACACGCTACAAACACCACCACACGGGGGAGGGGAGCATGGGAAAGTAGTAAACACTAACTACAAACCACGAGGGACTCCCAATCCGCCCGGATCGAGAAGAGTTCAAGTAATTCGTACCTTTCACGAAAAATGAACCCTAATAGGGCCCTTCACATTTATTGGCCACCTCCTCCTCACTCCAGGCAAGGTCCACGACGCCACGGCACCACGCACAGCCCTCCTCCTCCCATGAAACACACAAAGGGGAGAGGGGGAGGTGGAGCACCGTCGGAGGGAGAGAAGAGAGGGGGAAGGGGTCACCGGCCAAGGCCTTAAGCCTTTGGCACCCAAGACGCAACAGACTGCCCCGTTGCGTTAAGGACCTTAACGCGGCGGGTCAATGGGATGTGACAATAACTCGTCCCCAGAGATGCCGCGATAACCCGACAGGTCGTACTAACACACCTACCACCCTAACAGGCGTCAGATGACTGAAATGACAGAAAGTTGTCGCGACCCATTGACTGGGCGCGACATGAAGACACGACAGAGAAGCCAAGCGCGACAAGAACACGATGCACAAGCTCATCGTGACAAGGATGACTGTCCCGTCGTACACCCATGACGCGACACTAACGCGTCGCCCAGCCCGGACACGTTAGTGTCCAGTCATCGAAGACACCGGACGGAAAGAAGGGAAGCCGGGTCTTACATCCTACCCCCCTTAAAACAATTTCGGCCTCAAAGTTGGGTCAAGCCCAAAAGATCCCGAGGCACGAAATGAAGCACAAGGAGCAAACGTAAGACCAATGTGATTAAGCCACTAAGTCTCAACACGACTTTCTCGTGGCGACAATCGCACAGCCCAAACACGCGCGGAGCACACAAGGCGCGGGTGCGAAGAGCCACTAAGTCTCACCACGACCTCATCGTGGCAACAACCACACCGCCAATCGCGCGCGGGCACATGAAATTGGAAAACCAACGGCTCACACAACGGGCTCCAACACACGAGGAGCTTGCAATCGAAAACCCGACGGCTCACTCCAACTACACGTGGGGTGTCCAAACGGAACGACAACCCCACAAGTGCTGAGCAACGCCAAAACTTACCTGAACAACATAAAACGCCAGCCGAAGACCACGCAGCTGTAGCCACCAACAGACCCCACTGTTGGGACCAACCGACTAGTAACTCACTCTGTTGCCAATAAAACCCGACAGATGACGCAGTTGCCAATAGCAACACGAGAAACACCTGAGAACCAACCACAAGTCTAAGGGGAACGGCCTCATGCTACTAGCAGAAGCTAGCACCGGTCAATAGCCCAACGAGAGGCCACGCGAGTGAGAGCAACATCACGCTCGCAGAGGATCCACAACACAAAACAATGTCCATTGTCACTATTAGGTCTCACCCAGACCTTCCTCGCGGTCCAACAGGGATAGCAAATGCACGCGGAGAACCCCAACACGTGAAAACGGCATCCGCTGTCGCCACTAGGTCTCACCCAGACCTTCCTCGCGGCCTGACAAGGACACCAAATGCACGCGGAGCCACAAAAATTGGGAGTTACACGCACCACAACGTAGCACACCGCGATGGGAGCACGGAAGACGTTTGAAGTCACAACAGAACATGGCACCTCACAACATTGACAAACTATGTGGTCGAGTACTAGTAAGCCAATAAGCCTCACTATCACCAGACGAACCGACAAGAGATTCCGCCATCTGCTTCTAGACTCACCAACGCCACGCACATCCGAAGAACCAACGAGAAGTTGGAAGCACACCCGCCACGCGCACACAAGGCTCAGCACGGGTACGAACATGCCAACCACCAAAAAGATGCACAACCACATAGGAACCAAAACAACGCAGAGGTCGAGAACAACATGTCGACCTCAGAGGCACCCAGGCCAAAGCAGGGTACCACAATCGAACACACTCGCTCCCAAAGCGAGAGGAAAAACCTAGACACAGGCCACAACCAAAGCCTGTCGTACCACTAATAGGGCTACCTAGACAAGGCAAAGCAGCCACTCCACAGCGATAATGGTACAACCACAAGACTCAGGCTAGCACACGTGTCCTAGAGGCGAAAAGCTCAACGCCTCCAACACCAAGCAAACTGGTGAAGCGACGCACGAAGCTTACGATCAGGTGATATGGCACAACACAAGGTGCCATCACAAGCACCAGGAGTCACCCAAGGTACAACACAATGCACCAAGGGTCCAGACGGCACAAAACTGAAACACTCGAGCATGAGCATACAGTGCTACCACAAGGACCAAAACTAAGCAAAGTGCAACACAGGTGCACCAGCGGCCGAAACAACATGGGCTAATGGGAAGGACTCTCCACAAGAGACCTGCCAAAATTGCAGGCAAAGAACCGCAAGCCTGAAAGGGCACAACAGGCCACACCGGCCTCAGCCCTTGAGGCACAAAAACATGAAGCATCGAAAAACGCTCAAGGTGCAGCACACACAACCGCACCAACAGCCCGAGATGACAGAGGGCCCACTGAAGGGGACTCTCCACCAGAGACCCACAACAGAAGCAAACAGAAGGCCGACAACTTCGAGAGTGCAACAACCACATCGGCTCCAAAAAGCACACCAAAACATGGAGCACTCACTCTGCCGCACGGGGAACGAAAGACTACACCAACTCCCTAGCGCGCAAGAGCAAGAAGCACCACCTCTATCGCGACCGATAGAGAGGCCAAACACCAAAACGATGACACGAAAAGCCTTCAAGGCACAAGCTGAGGCACAATCGAGCATACACCAGAACAACGCTTGCATGAGCAGGCCAAGCAAGAAAACCGGTGCCTAGTAGAGCGACGCTCATGCATGCAACACAATAATAAAACGGTACTACCTCGCACTAAACCAAAAAAGACCCAATGCCCCAATTGTTCAGGCAGGTACCAAGAAACAATCAACGACAAACGACACGAATTGGTCCACTGACCCACGGTGCAACAAGAAAACGTCGGCATGAGGGGAGCAACCTTCTCAACCCAAAAACAACTCAAGGGAAGTTAACTCCACCAGAAGGTCGCAATGATGCACACCCTAGCAACACAACACCACAGTGGAGCATCGCTACCCAGAGCAACCAACGGAAAGCAGAGGATGGAGACACACAAAATGAGTCTCCTCCACATGCAGGAGGAAAATCCACAACGCAAGACTGACACTTCCAGAAGAAGCACAACCAGCCAAACACCCACTGCACTCACCAGACAACCATCTGCGAGAGCACGCTAGTAGCGAGAAACGATGCAAACCACCCGCACCACGGGGACACACGAAGTCCCACCAGTGTAGCCGAGAAAACTTGGAAATGAACAACGAGAGAAGCTGGCCAACGCGGCAGCCAGATGCATGACCAAGCTCACAATACCTTGACCAAGAACGCCCAAGCAGACTGTAACACGGACAGTCCAACCAGCAACAACGACAGCTCATCTCTACATAGAGATAGAGCAGCGACGCCCAAAACAAACACAGGGTAGCTTTGGGGAGAACCTCCACCAAAAGTGCCAAGAGCCGTCCTTTTAGAACCTCACCAGAACACAGCCCAACCAAATGGCACACTTCAAACCACAGGGGCAACACAACGGTGCCTCGAAACAAGCACAAAGCACTCCTGGGAAGAACCTCTGCCAGAAACGACAAAGAGTGAGCCTGGGAAGGACCTTCACCAGAATGCACAACCCAACAACCAAACAACACATACCTTTAGAGAGAACACTGCAGGAAGCAGAAGCAACGCAAGCCGGTCCTGGGTTCCTCCACCAGAACCACCAAGGCACCATTCTGGGAAAACCCACCAGAGCGCACCACCCAAAACAACAACATACCTCAGACCCTGAGGCAGCACAACAACAAAAAAAACAAGCACGAAATAGTCCTGAGAGAAACCCTCACCAGGACAACAAAAAACGGTTCTGGGAAACCTCACCAGAACACCGAGCAAGCAAGCGATGCACCTCAACCCAGAGGGCAACGCAACAGCAACCAGAAACGTGCACAACACAGTTCTGTGGAAACCTCACTTCTGCTAGAACCAACAGAGAAGAACTTCGAGAGCACCTCACCATAGCTCACAACCAGCCAGCACCAAGCCGACAACAACCACAGACAAGTGCCACAGCGCTCAACCAGAGATGCAACACGGCACACAAAACATCTGCTTAGCTCGAGCAACAACGTCAACCAAGCAGAGCACAGCGCACAACAGTGCATAAACAGGAGACCACACACAAGACCAACACAACACACACCCCAACAACAGGGGAACAACCGAGAAGGCAAGGACACTTCAACTGGTTCCACAGACAACAACTCTGCACCTTTGAAGGCCACACCACACGCAGGCTTTCTCATCCACAGCGGCACACACACACCCAAATGCGCCGAAGATGACCAGGAGCACCACACCTAGACCTGCCTGAAACCATCCTCCACACAGGGGAGACCACTGCCAGCGAGTCCAGCGCCAACCGGGCCACCATGACACGAACACTCGGGTGACAACACTCGCCACGCACGCGACACAGCAAAAGTTGCAACCCACCTGCAGTACGCACACAAATCTTGCAGGGGAGACGCATACCTGTAAAACAATTCAAAGCACAAGCCTAACACTAGTCGGACGGTGTCAGCAGCGTACTAGTACCTTTCTTTGAGACAACTATAGTTATTACTTCCTTAGAAATCTCAATAGGCACCCTCTCTGATACTACTGTAATGACTTGACCTCCCGGACCCCTGCCAGGGGCCCTGAAGTTCGCATCGCCACCCACGGATCCAAAGATCCGGAAGGATTAGAAGAAATAGTCTAGTGAGATATGTACTGAATTTAAATAACTATAACAATATATATAACAACTGTACAATGTGTCCCAAGGAAAAGCACATGTACAAGAAGAAAGGTGCAGTCCTTAAGGGGCATACCCCGAGGACTTGCAAAGCAAAAGTGTCTACTCACTCAGGTACAAGAGCTCACAACACTCGCTCTCACTGCTGCTGACAACACACGGTGCCATAGCCGCCTCCGTAAACCATCTGACACCGAGCTCTTATGACGATCAGCCCCTAGCTGAAGGAAGTAGGGGGGGGTGAGCCTCGCGAACAAGGCCCAGTACGGATTACTAGTCCCTCACCGGCCAGAGCAGCAGGAACTCTGAAAACAGGAAACTAGCCTAGAAAGCTATAAAGCGAGGAACACCTACAGCAAGGTACTATAAAGCAACAAAATAGAACAGTACAATGCCACGACCACCAACCAAGGTCGTGACACACACACGACTCCCGCAGAAACCAACGGAGTCGGGCACAAAGAGGAAACAACCCTCGGCACACCTGCCGAGACCATGCAACAACCAGGCAAGAACGAAGTCTCACCACATGCACGGACACCTCAGACCTCCACAAGGTCGAGGGTCTACAAGCAGAACCACCCCGAACCCCAGACACACCGTGAGGTCGGGAAGCCACACACGCCGGTGCCACTACGGACTGGCACCCATGAACAAGACTACAGAACTGAGAGGACACCGAGCGGAAACCACCAGAAGCACGGGTCCGCACAAGGCCAGACCAATGATGCCCACGAAAACTAAACACGGCCGGGCTATGACCACCGTGCAAGCTAGGGCAATGGATGACACTTGGAAACATCGTGAGGAAACCATAATAATAGCAACCAAGCCACCGCCGCTAGCAGCCAAGAGGGGGACACGCCGTCCACACCCTCTGCTCGCCAGCCTAGCTCCTGCCTCCCCTCCGTGGAAGAGTGAGACAGAGCTGCTACAGAAACACAGAAAACACACGAAACACCGCAGCCTGGCCAAGCTGCGGCCCCACGCCTATTACCACTACGTGGCTCTAGAACCAACACAGAGAGAGGTAGTGAGACAAAGCACTATCTGGGCCACGCCGAGAGGAAAACACCTCAACAACCTTGGCGTCCTGCCCCAGACAAGAGAGCTCTACAAACGACTCAGTGCCGCTGTCCAAACCTCATTTTCCTCTCTACTCTAAAGTCTGCCAAGTTGGCTGCCAACTCGAGCACGCTCGTAGCCCAGAGCACTCCCTCAAAGGGCTCCTGAGGATGGGGGTCCCAGGCAACAGAGACAACCTCTAAATGGGACAAGCCCTCAAGTGCCAAGCCCCAGGTGAACTGGTGGGGCAAGCACAACAAAAACCACGTCAAACCGTTGGCTCGTAACCCACGACAAGCCCAACAAGCGAGAGTCATGCACGAACCCTCAAGAGGGCCGTCGGCCAGCCAAGGCATGCACGAGCAAGCCAAAACCTTGGAACACTACCAAAAGTACGAAAAAATCGTCACTTTGCTAATAATCGATTGACCGCCAGTCGATCAATTATTAGACAGACGCGACCCTCCTGGCACCACCGCCAGGACACGGCCACGAAGGTGTCACCTTCGGTCACTGAATGTAGGGGGGTAACCAACCGCATTCCCTACCAGAAGGTCCTAAGGGCAAGCCTGCCTGGGGCACACGCCGACACACAAACCGGCACAAAGAAACACCCGAGGCATGCATAGGAACTGTCGCATACCCTGGGCTGTCGCGACACCATCTAGAAGCAGAAGGGCACCGCGATAGCAACCCTGTCGCGCCGGGGCAGCGCGTTGCGACAGCAACCCTATCGCGATAGGAAAACGCAACGCGACAGCGACCCTTATCGCGATAGGCAACCGCATCGCGATAAGGTCGCTCCCGACTGGGCCAACACCTCTTCTGGTGTTACGACGGCCCGCGGTCACGACACAGTAGAGAGGCAGACCGACGAGATGCTCCATCCCGGGGCCGCCCACACGCTACAAACACCACCACACGGGGGAGGGGAGTATGGGAAAGCAGTAAACACTAACTACAAACCCCGAGGGGTTCCGAATCCACCCGGATCGAGAAGCGTTCAAGTAATCCCTACCTTTCATGAAGAACGAACCCCAATAGGGCCCTTCACGTTGGTTGGCGACCTCCTCCTCGCTCAGGCAAGGTCCACGACGCCACGGCACCACGCACGACCCTCCTCGCCTGAAACACACAAAGGGGAGAGGGGAGGCGGAGAACTGTTGGAGGGAGAGAGAGAGGGGGAAAGAGGGAGAGAGGGGAAGGGGTCGTCGGACAAGGCCTTAAGCCTTCGGCACCCAAGACGCGACGGACCGCCTCGTCGCATTAAGGACCTTAACGCGACGGGTCAATGGGACGGACAACAACGCATCCCCCAGAGATGCCGTGACAACCCAAAAGTTAGTACTGACACACCTGCCACCCTGACAGGCGTCAGATGACCGAAACAACAGAAAGCTGTCGTGACCCGTTGACCTGGTGCGATACGAAGATTTGGGCGTGACAAGAACACGACGCACAAGGTCGTCGCAACAAGGATGACTGTTGCGTCGTACACCCACGACGCGACGCTAACGCGTCACCCAGCCTGGACGCGTTAATGGTTTGTCATCCAAGACACCGGACGGAAATCCGGGAAGCCGTGTCTTACAAGAACACTACGTCTGGTCCCGTCGCATTTTGGGGTGTTGCCCGAAAACACAGAAAAACGACCCTCGATGCATGCAATGCTTATATCTCCTAATCTTGGCTCTTGGGACACAAGTGTAAACATGAAACTTGTTGAAAATAAGGAGTAAAAGAGAACTACAGTTTTGGTTTCATGAGATTTGGCCTCTACATGCGTGAGTAATTGACATGAACGTAAAAGCCACTAACATGCGTGACTTTGGCAAAACATTTAATACACAATGTAATCTCAATAAAAATTGTGGAAAACACATTCACATGAAAGTAGACTTGATGCTCTACTCATTGGTATATGATTCATTTAGATTTGGCTCGAGATCACCTACCTTTAGAGTTGAATAAGACTCGTCCTCCAGAAAGCCCTCGCTCAGACCACTTGGAGGAGAACACTTAATACACCGGATTCACTGGACAAAAATAAGCAAACTAGTGCCATTATAAATGAGACTCAACCCTGTTTCCCCGTATAAGCCTTGCACGGTTTGGTTGAGGTTTGACTCACCTTTGGTCGACTCCAAGATGAGCTCTCTGCACAGATCGATGTAGATGCAGCAAGGAAGAAGGCTCTGTTTTGGGGCGTTTTCCTCCACCTCTGGTGCTCAAGAACGGCTACCCATGACCCCAACAATAGCTAAACTCATCCCCAAGGTTTCTTAACAAGTATTTATGCATCTAGGGTTTTTAGGAGTCTTATTCGGTGTAGGAAGGAAGGGTTGCAGTTTTGGTCACTCACCTTCCTATTTTTGATGAGTTCTAACTCCATTAGAGTGTGTGAGGCTTTAGGAAAACCCATACCATGGCTAGGCACGAATTAGGTTGCCAAGATAGGCTAATTGCATTAGTATTTGCCCTAATTACCTCTTCCTATTTTCAGCTCAATTAGGGTTACGAATTTCTGTGGTATTTTCTTGCTTCATTTTATTCTTGGGCAAAAAGTTGTCCATTGGCCCAATTCCGATAATGGGTCATCAATGCATGATGTTTGGAGTCTCTCCAACATGTTTATTTAATTTATAATCATGTTATATTCCCATGTTAACAATTTTCTGATTTTGTTTCCTAATTAGGATAATTAGTCACAGTGTGACGTAAACATGGCCAATCGAATTTTCCGTTGAATGAATTTCTTCATGGAACATTTAGGAATAATGTTTGGGGTTGAATTTTAATTTTTATGGAATTTTCCGATCGGTTTTCGTACATACGATAATAATATGTATGTTTCTAATATTTCAATATTATGAAAATTATTTATTCCCTATTTATTTTAAATTTTAAATCATTGAATTTTCCGGGGTGCTACAAAAGACCTCTAGATTTCGAGTTATAAGTCATTCATGAGGAAGCTACTTTTACTATTTTCGGGCAAGAACCTTGAACACGATCACTCTAGACATCGCGTTCTTCATCACATGAAAACGACGTATGAGACCATCTTGTTTACTTGAAAGGCGATTGCTCAGACAATCGTGTTTATGTGTTTCACCGATAGCCCTGACACAGGAGACCATGTCCCGCATGGATTTCAGCGCCGATCTATGACGCGATCGGACCTTCCGTCGTGATTTGATTTGTTTCCCGCCCTCGTTTTCCACACTATTTTTATATTCAGATTTTTTAAAACAATCATGAACGCGACATCTCAAGACGTCACGATTCGGAATCGTTGCGACCTGTGGTAGTAACGTTATGAAGGTGACTGACAAGACTGTCGCATTTTAATTATCATCACGACATGTCAGCCTGTTGCGATAGGAAGGTGACAGACTATTCCATCGCAATTTAGTGTTTTTTCACAGTGTACAGACTGTGTTGTATTTTGACGGTGTCCGGCCTCCTGAATTACGACGTCTGAACCCGTCGCGATTCATCGGCCAACCCAAGACTGTTCCATTTGGTTAGATAGTTAAACATGTGCATGTCTTACTCTGTTATCATGTTCATTAGTGTTCAATGGCCTAAAAGTCCTCAACCCATATGAAAACCCTAATAACATGAATATGATTCTAATGCTTTATATGAAGTGATTGATCATGCTCTCTCCTTTAATTATGCCTCTTCATCCTTATGATCTAGCTTAATGTTAAATCTGTCATACTATAAGTTGTGTTATAAATCCGTTGACGAGAACATGCTATGTTTAGAGATAGACCTACTTTGTTTAAAGTTTTTTTTTTGATACTTGCTATCTTTGTGACTTACCAGATGTGGACTTTCCTTACTTGTACATTTCCCGTGGTTCCATAATTGATCATTAATTGTACCCATTGTTAGTTAAGTTATGAATCATGACACTTACACACTTGCAAGATCAGGCACACCCTTCTTGGGGGATTGGAACTCTATGTCGGTCATTCCGTATTGGCAGACTAGCGACCTTTCCTTTAAGACCTCCGTAGGTCTCCGTATTCTGTGGATTCCCTCATAGAGACCGAGCTGGTTGTACCATGAAGTACCCTAAAGATAGAGACCATTTGTTCTGTGTACGATCTATCATTAGTTCATATCTTGTCAAGACATTAAAGACTATGGAACATAAATATGCTGTTATACTGTCCGATTGATCTCTCGTGCTATTGTCATATCCTGAACTATGTGAAGGATCATATCCTTATTACTATGAGCTTGTTCATGAAAATCTGTGGCCATAATCTATATGTTTGATCAACACTATATGGGAGTTCGGTCCATGTGACTAATGCCTATGCAATTAAGGGGTCCTATCTGGTTCTAGGGAGGAGCGCCCCAACTTACTTTATAACCACTGGAGTATAGACTTGTGGTGTGTGGCATGACACTGGTATGTGTGCAAGATTTGAATGTGCCTCTATGTGATAAGATAAGTTTGTTCCATGTGAAAATGTGATATCTATGTAAATATGGCCAATTCTTGTTATGTATTACGATCTCATTCTTGAATTCCATGTCCAATGCATATGAAAGTCAGTGCATGATTTTCTATGATATTTGTTGATTATTCTACTCTGTTCAGCCGTTTACTTGTTCCTAATGTCATGCATGTCTAGTCACCATGTTATTTTAGAGAATTATGCTTATCAAAAATGCTAATCATCTATATTATTGCCCACACATTAAGATGTAAATTCCACTGGGTGTTAGTGCAATCACACCTACTTTCCCAAACATTTTCAGGTTGTGGCGATGAGCATGAGGATAATGATGGGGAAGGGTGCGAGTGAAGAGCATCCCAACTAGCATGAGGCTGTGGAACTATAGTTTACATCTTTGGATTAATGTCTGTAACAATAATACATTTACCATGAGTTTGTCATGTAATTTTAATAATGGGCCGTATGGTGGCCATGACGTTTTATGGGTGTAGTAGAATATTATCAAATGATTTTTTAAGGAAATTTTATTTCTTCTTGATGGCACATCGATTATATTATTGCTCTATTTATGATCCGATTACAACTGCGCGTTCTGATATTCTGCGTTGAGGTGTGATGTATACGAAGTCCAACTTCATCATATAAAATTTCACTTTGACCGACAATGATAAAATTAGAAACAGTCGAAGCTTCACTTCATCATATACGAAGTCCCACTTCTACATATCTTGCAACACATAACAATGTTTCTGCTAACAACAGCAAGCTGTCTTTCAAAACTGCCCTCTACTTACTCATTACTAATCCTCAACTGTTACACTAAGCTGAATATATGAAAAATCATTCTATAACACTACCACATCTAACAAATGCTTCTGCTAACAGCCACAACTTGCCATTCAAACTACTATCTACCTACTAATACCTCATCTAAAGTTGATCTGAATCACTTAATCATCTAAAATCTTCCATATCACTAACCACAGTATCATCTAAACTACTTCTCAATACTTACTGACATAAATCTCAAAATATCAATTACCCCGCTAAGTTTCTCCATCGCAGTCCTTGTTGAACCACTCCAATATTTATCCTTTTATTTTGGTGATACAAAATCTCATGATTATTTTAAATAACATGAAAATGATTATTACCATTTTTCAAGATTATTTATGCATAAGAAATAACATGGTTTGTTCGAAGTTTCTTCATAAGTCGATGTTGGCAGTCGAAGTTGCTAGTCGAAGTTCACATCAATTACACTTAAACATCGATTATATGAAACATAGATTACATTAAAACATCAATTGCATTGAACATAGATTGCATTAAAACATCGATTACACTTAAACATTGATTACATTAAAACATCAATTACATTGAAACATGGATACATTGAAAAATCGATTGCATTGAAACATCGATTACACTTAAACATCGATTACATTGAAACATTGATTTCGTATATCAATTATATTAAAACATCTATTGTGATGGTCCTCGCCGTTCAGACCCGTTAAAGTAATAACGTGCCCGACACTACTCCGCCTCCTGCGAACAGGCCAAGGCCTCGCAAGGGATATCACAACACTAGTCTGTGAAAACACAAAAGAACACACTGCATATATATAAGATTTCTTGTCTCTCACATATTTACATGGATATTACATAGCCAGATCTCAACAGAAGTCAAAGTACAAGGTACACAACCTTGGGTCACAACGCAAGGCACTACAGTAAAAGATATTACACTGCTAGAGAAGTGAACCCAATTCCTCTAAGACGCGGCTCCAAACTAGCAGAAGGTCGAGAACCCTCTTGCTCTCCCTCGCCTAAAGAAAATGGGGTGAGCCTCACAAATCATTCGCTCAGTAGGGAATCTCTCTCGATAGTCGAACAATATTTAACATATGAAAAGAAAGAGTTAAACATCTACTATGCAACTAGTAGAGCTATCTAAGCATGGTATCACAATTTCAATACTAGCTTTTCTACTTTAATATCATGGACTAAACTTTCATAAATTATGGCAAACCATGCTTTAAAAGTACGAGATAGAGAAGGGCGACGCCACACACGAGTCACGAGAACTGATTCGCGACACCAACCACTGACCCGAACAACTACACAGGATTACCTCTCAGTCTCGTAGCCACGGACAACTAGTCTAGCTGTAGCTCCACGTCAACAAACCAACACACTATGGAGACCAACAACACCACACCTGCAGACTACACTGCTGCAAGTCCATGTCTGGCACCTTTAGGGTCTCCGGCTCGAGCTCCCTAAAGTGAGACACCAGAAGATAGGACTAGATGGAGACCAGTACGTCTACTTGTATCTGCCCCCCAACCATGACCACACTACAAGTGACCAAACACGAAGCCACACACAGGTCACTGCCCCTTGTCATCTTTCCCTCAACCGGACGTGCAACTCGAACACAGGGGTGAGGGTGTCCAAATAGATGACACAAACCTCGATGGTACACACTGTACAGGGACAAACCCTGATCACCACGTGCTTGGCTCACAAAGAACCTGGGGTACCCGACTCAAGAGGTGACCACGGAAGGTGTCAACGACCCAACTCCTCACGGACCCACAAGCCACTCACATTCGGCATTCTCAATCACGGTACATGTCAGTGCACCATATCAACAAATTAAGCATCTCAAACAATAACGCACATCTACCCAAGATAATAAATAGACCCACTGCCCTCAAGGGAAGACAGCTCGGGTGTACCAATCTTAAATCGCCATGGACACAGATGTCGCTATTCAACCACTTAATCGCGATGGATTACACGATCACGTTTAAAACCTGAATCGCGACCGACCAGGTCATCGTGTTAAAAAATGCGACATCCGGTCCCGTCGCCTTTCAAACCCCGGTTTCCATCAGAACTATAGCTCTGCAATGGGTATAAACCACCCTGTTCATTGATACAATTCACATGCTTTTATTCAAGTAAACACCAATTCATGCTTTCTATCTACCAAAACAATCCTCATGCACCAATCAACATACCCACATTACAAACCATTTAGAACAAAAGAATGAAATCCCTTACCACATGAAGAACACAAAAACCAATGTTGCCTCTGCGTTCCCCGCCTCCAAACTGTCTCCTCACACCAGAAACCCGCCGATTCACAAGCTTGAAGCACCAAATCGCCAACAATTTGCCCAAGAAACCCACAACAACTCCTCCCCTTTGCCAAGTAGTGTGCTCTACTCTATTTGTCCAAGGTTTGGAGGAAATGCATCACAATCAAAATCACGATGAGTATCACCGTCGTGTTTTAATCGTGACGTACGTCAACGTCACAATTAACGCCAACATCCCCACAGACACCAGGAAATGCGCATGCACGCGTGAGCCGGATTGAAGTGGTAGCAAAAACACGACAGACCAGGTGGTCACGTTTAGAAATGCGATGCCTGTGTTTTTCGTGATTTCGAAGGTAATCTCCAGAGGTCTGTTGGGTTCAGATTTTCCAACCCTCAACCCCTCCTCAACCTGTGCACACTACCACAACTCACTCAACAGGCCACACACTGGCAACCAAACACACCATACCACGATATGAAAATCTACGACATTACATTACTATCATCTAAAAAGAAATTTCGTCCTTGAAATCCAAAGGAAGATTTTAACACATAATTTAACATTAGCTAAGCATGATACTATCATCTAAAAAAGTAAAAGCTTACTCAAACAAGTATGGATATGCTTTATACATCTCCTCTGCCAATGCCCATGTATCTTCTACCCCTTGTCTATTCTCCCACCGAATCTTTACGAACTCTATTCCTTGTTTCTCAATTTCTGTGTTCTTTGCCCTGTGATCTATACTAGATACTTCGGCATGGGCATATCGGATTTTAAATCATCCCTTGTGTAGCAAACTATCTGTGATGGATCACAAATGTACTTTCTCAACATGGAGACATGGAAAACATCATGTGCATCGGTAAAATCACTTGGAAGGTCTATCTTGAATGATATTTCCCCAATTCTTTCTGTAATCCGGAACGGACCCACATACCTCGAACTCAATTTACCTTTCTTGCTGAACCGCAGGACACCTTTTGTGGGAGAAACTCTTAGAAATACATAATCACCAACTTCAAATTGTAGAGTCCTACGCCTGACATCTACATAACTCTTTTGACGACTTTGGGCTACTTGCAATTTCTATTTGATGAACCTGACCATTTCTGTACATTGCTAAATTAACTCGGTCCCATGACTTGTCTTTCTCCTACCTCATGCCAATTCAATGGTGTTCTGCATGGTCTTCCATATGCCATTCCAATACTAGTATGATAACTGTTTTGTAAGCGAATTCCACCATACCTAGATGCTGCTCCCAACCACCTCCCCATGCCAAGCAACAAGCCCTCAACATATCTTCAATTATCTAAATAGTTCTCTCTGTTTGCCCATTGGTTTGGGGATGGTATGCTGAACTATACCTCAATTCAGTGGCAACCACTCGCTGCAAGCTACTCCAAAAACCCGATGTGAATATCGGATCTCTATCTGAAACAATTGACACAGGAATGTTACATGGTACAATCCTATCCACATACATTCTAGCCAACTTATCCACTGTCCATGACATGCTTACTGTGAACAACTTGCAAACCTTTGTCAATCTATCAACAAATACCCTCCACTGTGTCCTGTTATAGTAGTATCATCCCACTTCCACTGCGGAATCGGTAATGGCTGTAACAAACCTCCTAGCCTTTTATGCTCTGCCTTTACCTGTTGACAAATTAGACACCTTGCAACAAACTCTGTTATCCCTCTTTTCATATGCGGCAACCAAAAGGGTTTCTTTAAATCTTGATACATTTTTGTGCTACCCAGATGGATGGTGTACCTGTAGTGATGTGCCTCTTTTAAGACTTTCTGTTTCACCTCTATCTCCACGGGAACATATAATCTGCCTCTCAACTTAACCACACAATTATCATCAATAGTGACACCTTCCATTTTTACAATTTCTACCAAGTTTTCATCCATTCATTGAGGTTCCACTATTTACAAATATATTGAGGGTTCAATTGCACTATTAGCTAACACCGCTCATCGTCGATCACCTGGAACATGTAAAGAATTTCTACTATTTCCTCATATAGCTTCTATTCTCTAATCATCATCTGACTCAAAATGGCATTTCTGCTCAATGCATCTACCACCACATTAGCTCTCCCAGGGTGATATGTCAAGCTAAAGTCATAATCTTTTAGATATTCCATCCATTTGCGCTGCCGAAGACTTAAATCTCTTTGGGGAAAATATATTTCAAACTCTTATGATCAGTGAAAATCTCAAACTTTTCACCATATAAATAATGCCTCCGCAACTTTAAAGCAAAGACTACTGCCGCTAATTGTAAATCATGAGTTGGGTAATTTCCTCTGGCCGCTTCAACTGCCTGGACGCATAAGCCACTACTCTTCCATGTTGCATTAATGTTGCCCCAAGTCCTCTCCTGGAAGCATCTGTATATAGCCCAAATCTGCTGCTACCCAATGGTAATGCCAAAACTGGTGCTGAGGTAAGTTTCTTCTTTAATTCCATAAAGCTCCTGCGACATTCAGTTGACCACACAAATGGTGCTCCTTTTCTAGTTAGTCTTGTCATTGGTGCTGCAATTTTGGAGAAATCTTGAATGAAGCATCTCTAATACCCTGCCAGGCCTAAGAAACTCCTAATTTCTATAACTGCTTTCGGTTCCTCCCATTTCATTACTGCTTCTACCTTGGCTGGATCTATTGCCACTCCACTTGCTGAAATCACATGCCCCAAAAACTGAATTTCTTTCAACCAAAACTCACATTATTGAATTTTGCATATAAGTGATCCTCTCTCAAAATTTGCAAAGTAATTCTCAAATGCCTTGCATGTTCCTTATTTGTTGCCGAATACACCAATATATCATCAACAAAAACCACTATAAACTGATCTAAATACAAATGAAATACCATGTTCATCAAATTATTAAATGTTGTTGGTGCATTAGTCACCCAAATAGCATTACCACAACTAATAATGTTCATACATTGTTCTAAAAGCTGTCTTGTCAATATCTTCCTCTCTAATTCTCAATTGGTGGTAACCGGACCTCAAATCAATCTTGGAGAACACCCTTGCTGATTGAAGTTGATCAAACAAGTCATCTATTCTTGGCAATGGGTACTTATTCTTGATGGTGACTTTGTTAAGTTTCCGGTAGTCTATACACATTCTAAAACTACCATCCTTCTTTCTTACATACAAAACTGGAGCTCTCCAAGGTTAATGACTCGGAGGAATAAAACCCTTCTCCAATAATTCGTACAACTACTTTTTCATTTCCTTTATTTTGCTGGTGCCATCCTGTATGGTGCTTATGAAATGGGCATACATCCTGGCTCTAATTCCACTGTGAAATCTACCTCTCTATGTGGAGCTAATCCTGGTAAATCTTATGGAGATACATCAACAAAATCTCTAACCATAAGAACTGCCTCAACTGACTTACTACACTTTACTATACTAACTGAAGCCAAATAGTCCACACAACCTGCATTTATCAATTTTCTAGCTCTAAGTGCGGAAATAATAAACTTAGGGCTATAAAATGGCATACCTTGAAATTCAAACATTGTTCCATTTGGATGACAAAATCTAACTCTCTTCTACCTACAGTCCACCACTGTCCCATAAGCCTATAACCAATCCATGCCCAATATCATATCATATTCCTCTAATTATAAAACATACAACCTTGCTGGCAATTGGCTTCCTTGTATCACAATAGGTACATCATCTAGATAGCATGAGGTAAGCATAAAACCACCTGAAGGAACTTCTACCACCAATTCACATTGTCTTTCTTCCAGTGGGTGAACCATACCATCCATAAAATCATCAAAATAAAGGAGTGCGAAGCACCTGGATCTATTAAAACTCTTTTGAAAATTCAATGATAGGCAATATACCTTCAATTAAGTTGGAAACCTCCGCTTGGGCTCGAGTGATAGCCATAACCCGAGCTCGGCCCCGCTGGAAGGGTGGTCCTCTCCCTCTCTCCGCTAGTGGCTGTTGGGGTTGTTGCTGCTGCTGCGCTCCTCTGCCATATCCATACTCCTTTGGATAAGGACAATTTGTTATCAAGTGCCTCGACTGATCACAATTGTAACACCTGTAGCCTGAAGAAGCTCCAGGCTGCCTTGTCGTACTTTGTTGTGACTCTTCAATCTCTGGCCTGTAACCTCATCCTTGCTGGAAATTCTACTGCTTGCCACCTCCTCGACCCCGAAATATTTTCTTTCAGCTTTGTCCCCCACTTACTTAACCCTGAGGAAGATGGCCCCGTCGGTGCTTTTCCCTTACTAACCTCCGAGGATCGCTATGGTAACCGGAAGCTACATGACTCCCTCGATTGACGAGCTTGCATAGATCCTTCTAAAATAGCTGCCCACTGCACTGTCTCCTCCACTGTTGCACACATAAGAGGAATCACTGCATTTTGCAACTCCAACCTCAACCCCCAAATGAAGTACTCCACCATCATTGCATTGTTTGCAACCACATAAGGTGCATACCGACTCAAAGTCATAAACCTCATTTGATATTCCAAAACTGACAAGTTACCTTGTTGAAGAGTTCTGAATTGTTCCCTTTTTGCATGCTGAATTTGAATTGGAAAGAACGTGTTGTTGAATGTTTCTAGAAACTTCGGCCAAGTAATAGAATCTCCCATCCTTCCTACAAGCACAGCCTACATTTTTAATCTCCACCATTCTTGGGCAAAACCTCACAGCTGATATGAACCCAATGTCACTCTATCCGCCTTAGGACACCTCATGGTAGTAAAAACCTACTCTATCTCATGCACCCAATGCTCCGCTATATCAAGATTGGGCCCTCCCGTATATGTGGGTGGCTGCAACCTCATAAATCTTTCCACTAATGTCGTAGAGTCCTCCTCACTAGCTGAACGCACTGGTACTGCCCGGGGTACTTCAACTCTTGGGGGTGGTGCCACAAATGTTGGTACTACCTCCACTACAACTGGAGGTGCCAACCCTGCTGGCTGAACTGGAAGCTGCCGATATAGCCTGGTTTGAATGTTTGTCAAACTCTCCCAAATCCTTTCAATCATTCGGTGTGTAGAGTCTTCTGGATCATCTCCACCACCTCCCCAATCCCTCCTTTCAGCAATGTCAAATCCTACACACCCATTATTCCAAAGCATAAAACATACAAACAGTTCAATACAAACCAGGTCAACTACCAGTAGTGGACTAGATTGGAGAACAGGCTATGTAACTTTCCCTGTTCCTTCATATTTCCACAGACCTTGCTCTGATACCAACTGTGACAGTCCTCGCTGTTTAGACCCGTTAACTCAATAACGTGCCCAACGCGACTCCACCTCCGTGAACAGGCCAAGGCCTCGCAAGGGTATCACCACACTACTCTGTGAAAACACAAAAGAACACAATGGATATATATAAAATTTCATGTCTCTCACATATTTAGATGGATATTACACAGCCAACTCTCAACAGGAGTCAAAGTACAAGGTACACAAGTCTGGGTCACAACCGAAGGCACTATAGTAAAAGATATTACATTGCTAGAGGAGTGAACACAATTTCACTAAGATGCAGCTCCGAACTAGCATAATGCAAGGAACCCTCTTGCTCTCCCTCACCTGAAAGAAAATGGGGTGAGCCTCACAAATCATTGGCTCAGTAGGGAATCTCCCTATATAGTCGAACAATATTTAACATATGAAAACTAAGAGTTAAACATCTACTACAAAACTAGTAGAGCTATTTAAGCATGGTATGACAATTGAAATACTAACATTTCTACATTAATATCATGGACTGAACTTTCATAAATAAATGGCAAACCGTGCTTTAAAGTACGAGCTAGAGAAGGATGGCATCACACTCTAGTCATGAGAACTGGTTCGTGACACTAGCCACTGACCCGGACAACTACACAGGACTACCTCTCAGCCTCGCAGCCATGGACACCAGTCTACCTGCAGCTCCATGACGACAAACCAACAGACTGTGGAGACTAACATCACACACCTACACTACACTACTATAGGTCCGTGCCTGGCACCAATAGGGACTCCGGACCGAGCTCCCTAAAGTGAGACATTAGAAGACAGGACTAGCTGGGGACCAGTACGTCTACTAGTATCTATCCCCCAACCACAAACGCACTACAAATGACCGAACACAAAGCCACACATAGGTCGTTTCCCTACTGTTGTCTTTCCCTTAGCCGAACGTGCAACTCAAACGAGCGAGGGTGTCTAGGAAGATGACACAAACCTCGATGGTACACACTATACCGAGACAAACCTCGAGCACCACGTGCCTGGCTCACAAAGAACCTGTGGTACTCGACTCGAGAGTGAACACGAAAGGCATCAAACGACCCAACTCATCACGTACCGACAAACTACTCACATTCGGCATTCTCAATCACGGTACATGCCAGTGCACCATATCAAGACATTAGGCATCTCAAACAACAACACACATCCACCCCAAGACCATAAACAGAGCCACTGCCATCAAGGGAAGACAGCTCGTGTGGACCAATCTCAATCGCGACGGACACAGATGTCGCTATTCATCACTGAATCACGATAGATTGCACGGTCGCGTTTAAAAACTGAATTGCGATCGACTAGGTCGTCGCGTTAAAAAATGTAATGTCTGGTCCTGTCGCCTTTCAAACCCTAATTTGCATCACACCTATAGCCTTGGAATGGTACCAACCACCCTGTTCATTCATACAATTCACATGCTTATATCCAAATAAACACCTATTCATGCTTTCTATGTACCAAGACCATCCTCATGCACCAATAAACACAACCACATCACAACCATTCAGAAAAACATAAAGAAATCCCTTACCACATGAAGAACACGAAAACCAGCGTTGCCTAGGCATTCCCCACGCTCCAAACCATGTCCTCGCGCCAGAAACCCATGGATTCACAAGCCTGAAGCACCAAATCGCTAGTAATTTGCCCAAGAAACCCACAACAACTCCTCCCGTTGGCCAAGTAGTGTCCTCTACTCTGTTTGGCCAAGGTTTGGACGAAATGCATCACAAAAAAATTGCAACGGGTATCGCCTTCGCGTTTTAATCGCGATGTACCTCAACGTCACATTGAAAGCCAACGTCCCCGCAGGCGCCACAACGTGCGCATGCACGCGTGAACTGGAATTAAGCGGTAACAAAACACGACAGACTAGATGGTCGCATTTAGAAGCGCGACGCTTGTGTTGGTCATGATTTCGAAAGTAATCTCCAGAGGTCTATTGGGTTATGATTTTCCAACCCTCAACCCCACCTCAACCTGTGTACACTACCACAACTCATTCAACAGGACACACAGTAGCCACCAAACACACCAAACCACGATTTGAAAATCTACAACGTTACATCGATTGCTTTAACATCAATTGTCTTTTAAGACATCTATTGTCTTTAAACATCGATTGCCTTTGAGCAATATCAATTACAGTTGTTTTACATCGATTATCTTTTAACTTAAACATTGATTGCCTTTACATTTGAAACCATTCAAATAACTTTGGCACCCAATCAAATTTCAAATGTATTTTATTATTTCTTTTACTGAAGATCTTTTTGCTTGTCTCATAGGATCTCTTCCTTCCTGCAAGAATGACAAAGATCTTTTTATTATTTCTAGCTATTAGTAGGAAATATGGACAAATGGAAAAAGATCTTTTTAGTTTTTCTAGCTATTAGTAGGAATATGGAAAACAGGTAAAAGATGTAAGGGCCATCTGAAAAAAGACTTATAGAGTCTAATGTCTCCCTTGCATTTAATGTCTGCAGGTTCACTTCTACTCTTAGTCAACATCTTGTACCTACTGCTGCCATCCTTGGAAGTGCGCACCAGTTGAAACATCTTCCTCCATTCCAAGTAGCCAGTAGGCACAAGAAGGAAGCCGTTAGACTCAAAGGAAGGTGAGATGAAGAAGAAGAGAGCCAAGAAACTCCAACGATCTGTTCAAGCTACTCCATAAAAGGGAGAAGCAAAAGAAAAAGAAATATAGTGCAAACCTGAAGATCATTCTAGGAGTGTACATCCAGTGGGCAACCAACTATATACACACTCAAAGCAAGAAAGGAAGAGAGCTCGAGCCTATTCAGGCTGAAGCATTCAAGTCATCTTCCTTCTTCCTCATTCTCTCTCTGGGTGTCTTTGAGTATTTGAGAGAGAGAGCTGGGGCTTTAGCCTAATGAGAGTCTTGTCTTGTAAATCTTTCCTTCTTAGGCTCAATTTCGGATCAAGCATTTCATTGCCTATCTTGAGCTTGATCTAGGGGCTTTAGGTCTTTGTTTCTGTGTTCAGAAGCGTTCCTCTTTAGTTGGAAGAGAACGCTTACTATGCAAGCATTCCTCTTGATTAGAAGGATGACCTACTGGTGTGTACCAGTGAGTTTCTTCTGAGCTCGTAAAAGAAGCACTTGGCTGAGGTGAATAGTGGGTTGCCTTGTTACCCGGAAAAAGAAGAAGACCACTGGGGTGCTGGGTGTTGTATGCCCCTTGTTTAAGGGAAGACCAAAGTTACTTGGTGGTTAGTGAAATCCCAAGAGTTTGGTTGGGGACTGGACGTAGGACATCCATTTGGAAGGGCCAAACCAGGATAAATCTTTGTGTCCCTTGTGTGCTTGCTTCCGAACTTTTAACATCATTGCACATGTTTATTTATACTAACCAAACATTTTCAAGTGGTGATTTTTGTTTCTGTTTTTAGATTTCCTATTCACCTTCCCCCCTCCCTCTAGGTTAGTGTTGCTGCCAACCATACGCGGCCCAACAAGTGGTATCAAAGCCTTGGTCTCTGAAAAATCAAGAAGATCTAGCGATCTTAGAGCAAAGATCAAGTGGCAGCCTATGGATTTGCAGAAGTCCAATCATCTTCTGGCCTCCACTATTTGGAGAAGATTATCAATACTGGAAGACTAGGATGGAGTTCTTCCTGCAAGGCTACGACTGTCAAATATGGAGCATCATAGAAGATGATGATCTCCAAATCTCAAAGCCAATGGAAGAATGGATAGCTGAAGTGAAAAGAAGATATCTCTGAACAACAGGCCGAGAGCATCATGTGTTGCGCGCTAACCAAGCAAGAATTCAATAGAATTTCTGCGTGCAAAACAACAAAGGATATGTGGGAAACGATAAGGCTCACATATGAATGGGTTGACAATGTAAAATGAACTAGGATTGATATCTTGGTGACAAAACATGAGGAGTTCCAAATGGAACAAGGTGAGTCCATATCTCAGATGTACAACGAGTTTACTGAAATTGTAAATGACTTGCTGGTTTGGGATAGAATTATAGACGGAGATATGGTCAGGAAGATCCTAAGATCTCTCCTAAAGGAGTGGACTCCAAAGGTCACTGCTATAGAAGAAGCTAATGACCTCTCCACATGACATTGGAAAAGCTCATTGGATCTCTCATGGATCATGAGATCAACATGGAGAGATTAGGAGAAAGCTCTTTCAGAAGAAGCCAAATAACGCATTCAAGGCTGAGGAGAGCACTTCAGATGAAGACACTACTGGTGAAAGTAGTGATATTAATAGTAAGGAATAAGAAGCTATTCGAAAGATCTTAGCCAAGAGGAAAAGGAAAAAGGAGAAGGAACCCACATGCTATCTATGTAAGCAGCTTGGACATCTAAGGCAGATTGTCCAAAGCTTAGAAGATCTGAAAGATCAGAAAAGAAGAAAAGAAAAGAAGAGAACCATGAGGAATATAAAAGAAAACCTTCACAGCTACATGGGATAACACCTCAGATAGCTCAAGCACAGAAGAAGATGAGAATGCCAATCTAGTCTTGATGAACGAAACAACAAAAAGACATTCAAATAGGTATGATTAAGGATGCTCAAAGCATCCGATTAGTGACTACCTACTCTTCACTTCATTCTTATCTGAAGAGGAAATAGTCATCCTTAGTTTTTCATTTTTGTTTTTAAACTTACATTTATTTGTTGTTTATTCCCTACTAATATCCTTGCAAGAATTTGAGATCAATGTACGGACACTTCGTAAAGACCTCCCAACAGAACAACAAATGAAAATACAATAGGAGATGTCGACAGACAAGGAGAAGATTGAAGATTCGTCAAGCTACACACCAATGGGAGCCATACACTGAGGGGGAGCCTCACATTCACGGGGAGCAAACACTACGGGGGAGCAATAAACAATGACATAGTAAATGTATTATTGAACCCCTCTCCTTCAACATTGTAAGAATATTCCTTAACGGGAGAATGCAAATAGTATGATCCTTCCTTTTTGGTTATTGACAAAAAGGGGAAGAATATTTTATGCTATGGATTTTCTATTCATTAGTTGTATTGAATATTTGTTGAAAATTCACATGAGTTTTGTCATCACCAAAAAGGGGGAGATTGTTGAACCACTCCTATATTTTATCCTTTTATTTTGGTGATAACAAAATTTCATGATTATTTTAAATAACATGAACATATTTATTACCATTTTTGAAGATTACTTATGCATAAAAATAATATGTTTTATTCGATGTTTCTTCATGAGTCGATGTTGGCAGTCTAAGTGGCCATTCGAAGTTCACATTGATTACACCTAAACAAATATTACATTGAAACATCGATGGCATTGAAACATCGATTGCATTGAAACATCGATTACGCTTAAACATTGATTACATTGAAACATCGATTACATTGATTATATAGAATCATGTATTACATTGAAACATCGATTGCATCGAAACATCGATTGCTTTAACATCGATTGTCTTTTAAGACATTGATTATCTTTAAACATAGATTGCCTTTGAGCAACATCAATTGCCTTCATACATTGATTACAGTTGTTTACATCGATTGTTTTTTAACTTAAACATTGATTGCTTGTACATTTCAAACCTTTCAAAATATCTTTGGTGCCCAAATAAAATTTTAAATGTATTTTATTATTTCTCTGACTGAAGATCTTTTTGCCTGTCCCATAAGATCTCTTCCTTCCTACAAGAAAGAAAAAGATCTTTCTACTATTTCTAGTTATTAGCAGGAAATATGGACAGAAGCAAAAGATGTAAGGACCATCTGACAAAAGACTTATAGAGTCTAAACGTCTACCTTGCATTTAATGTCTGCAGGTTCACTTCTACTCTTATTCAACATCTTGGACCTGCTGCTGGCATCCTTGGAGTGAACATCAGCTGGAACATCTTCCACCATTCCAAGTAGCCAGTAGGCACAAGAAGGAAGCCGATAGACGCAAAGGAAGGTGAGAAAAAGAAGAAGTGAGCCAAGAAACTCCAACGACCATCTATCAACGGATCTGTTCAAGCTTCTCCATAAAAGGGAGAAGCAAAAGAAAAAGAAATATAGTGCAAACCTGAAGATCATTCAAGGAGTGTACATCTGGTGAGCATCCAACTCTATACACACTCAAAGCAAGAAAGGAAGAGAGCTCGAGTCCATTCAAGCTGAAGCATTCAATCCCATCTTCCTTCTTCCTCATTCTCTCTCTGTGTGTCTTTGTGTATTTGAGAAAGAGAGAGCTGGTGGTTTAGCCTAAGTAGAGTTTTATCTTGTAAACTATTTCCTTCTTAGGCTCAGTCTCAAATCATGCATTTAATTATCTATCCTGATCTTGATCTATGGGCATTAGGTCCTTGCTTCTGTGTTCAAAAGTGATCCTCTTTGGTTGGAAGAGAAGGCTTGTTGTGCAAGCATTCCTCTTCATTAGAAGAGAAGACCTGTCGGGTGTAGACAGGCGAATTTGACTCCACCACGGGCAAATTTTATATTGCGCCATGATGCCACAAATGGCCTTCATCTTGCCATGAAAGAGAGATTTCCCCATCATTTTGGATCACCCCCCATTCTTCCCCAGTGCTTCCCCTTCATTTTCGGACCCCTCGGGTATTATAAGCATAAAATTCATGCTGTGACGGGTATGGCAGCCGCCTCTCTCTAAACGCGTCCTGTACCTCGGACGTGATTTAGGATCCTTATCGCGAGGGCCTTCAGAGGCGCAACATTATCGTGGCTTGTATGACGGCCGCGACTCAGTTTGTAATCACGTCCTGCCGCCCGGACGCGATTCAGTGTGGCCCAAAAAGTCGTCGCGCTCAGGCCCGTAATCATGAGAAAAGCCTGAATCGCATCCTTGTCAGAAGACACAATTTAAAAGGTCAAATCCTAAAAGCTTCTAGCAGACAAGCGCATTTATAAGCTGATTGCCTTGGAAATTGCCTCTAGGGTAATCACGTCGGCCACGGCCACCGCGTTTCAAGTCGCGGTAGCCTTGGCCGATTCGATTCCATTCCTTATTGCGGCGTCCTAACAGGACGCGATTCAGAGACATTGATGGCAATCAAGCACCTGTCTCATCAAAATGACCTTCTGAAACGTGGCCTTCCGCCCAGACCCATTTAAATCCTTGTCGCAGCGCCCAAGCCCGATGCGATTTAAGTCACAGCCTGCGGCCCAGACGCGATTCAACTCCTTGTCGCGGCGGCTGTACCCGACACGATTCAAGTTTTTACCCCTATAAATTGAGCCCCAAGGGTCATTTGTAGAGGGGGGTTCCATGAAGAGGCGAAGCTCTGTCAGATCCTCGCCGTCCATCCCATCCCTCGGAGCTGTCGTCTCCTTCCATTCCACGCGCGAGGCGGACGATGTCTTCCTTTTCTTCCTCCCCTCCATCCAACCGGAAACGGCCTGTCACACCGCACCAACATTCGGGAAGCACCCCCCTTCCTCCTTCTTCTTTTATTTGCATTTCCATTTCCTTCGGGCCCCACGTCGCTCTTTACCTTTTCACCTCCTCGGAGCCCGACGTGGCCCTTCTTTCATCATTTTTTAAACACATGCATGCATACACACACACACACACACCATTTTTAGGGGTTTAAAAACCACCATTTGGTGAGTCCTCCCATTTTACTCATTTCATTTATTTATTCGGGATTCGGTACTACACGCCTCATTTCACTAATCCCTATTCTTATTTGTCTCTTTTGCAAGAGTAATCAAATGAAGAAACACCCTCTTCCGCAGTCGGCCGTGTTCGTAGAGGAAGATAGGGCCACATCATCCCCCGCGCAATCTCCCCTCCAAAAAGGTACGCTCGCGATCATTCTTCCATCCGCACCCCTCGCCGTGCATTCTCCATTCGGCACCCTCGCGTGCCTGGCGATCACAATCATTTTTCTTTATTTTATCACCACCCTCTTTTTGGACCGTTCTTCATCCTCCCTACCTAAAAAAAGGGAAACGGAAAACACGTCTACACTGGGGTGCATACCAGTGAGTTGCTTTGAGCTCGTAAAAGGTGCACTTGGCTGAGGTGAAATAGTGGGTTGCCTTCTTACCCGGAAAGAGAAGAAGACCAGCTGGGATGCTGGGTGTTGTATGCCCCTTGTTTAAGGGAAGACCAAGGTACTTGGGGTTAGTGAAATCCAAAGAGTTTGTTTGGGGACTAGACGTAGGACTTCCATTTCGAAGGGCCAAACCATGATACATCTTTGTGCCCTTGTGTGCTTACTTCCGATCTTTCAACATCCATTGCACACGTTTATTTATTCTACCAAACATTTTCAAGTGATGATTTTGTTTCAGTTTTTAAATTTCCTATTCAACCCCCCCTGTAGGTTAGTCTTGATGCCAACCGTACGCGGGCCAACAATCCTCTATATCTTACAATCTTTAACACAACACTGTTGTAATGACCTGACCTCCCGGACCCCGCCAGGGACCCCGAAGTTCACGCCGCCACCCATGGGTCCGAAGACCTAGAAGGGTTAGAAGAAAAGTCTAGTGAGATATGTACTGCATTTAAATAACTATAACAATATAACAACTGTACAATGTGTCCCAAATAAAAGCACAGGTACAAGAAGAATGGTGTAGTCTATAAGGGGCATACCCGAGAACTTGCAAAGCACAACTCTCAACTCACTCAAGTACAACAGCTCACATCACTCGCTCTCACTACTGCTAACAACACACTGCACCACAACCGTCTCCGCAACCTGTCTGACATCGAGCTCCCGCGACGACGAGCCCTAGCTGAAGAAAGTAGGGGAGTGAGCCTCGCGAACAAGGCCCAGTAGGATTACCCGTCCCTCACCAGCCAGAGCAGCAGGAACTCTAAAAATAGGAAACTACACTAGAAGTTTGTAAAGCGAGGAACACCTACAGCAAGATACTACAAAGCAGCGGAACAGAACAATGCAATTTCATGACCACCAACTAAGGTCGTGACACACACACGAGTCCCGCAGAAACCAATGGAGTCAAGCACCAAGCGGAAGCAACCCTCAGCACACCTGCCGAGACCACGCAACAACCAAGTGAGAACGACGTCTCACCATAAGCACGACAACCTCAGACATCCAGAAGGTCAAGGGCCCACAAGCAGAACCTCCTCGGACCTGGACACACCACAAGGTTGGGAAATGACACACACTGGTGCCACCACGGACTAGTACAAAGGAACAAGACTACAAAACCGAGAGAACACTGAGCGAAACCACCAGAAACATGGGCCAACAAGGCCAAACCTACAATGCCCATGGAAGCTAGACACGGCTAGGCTACAACCACCATGCAGGATAGGGCAACGAGTCATACTTGGAAATGTCGTGAGGAAACACCGTCACAACAACGGCAACCATGCCACCGCCACTGGCAGCTAAGAGGAGGACACACCAGCCACTCCCTCTGCTCACCAACCTGGCTCCTGGCTCCGCCTCCCCATAAGAGTGAGACAGAGCTGCCACAGAAACACCACAACACAACAACAACAGTAGCCTGGCCAAGCTGCAGCCTCACGCCTAACCTCCCTACGTGGCTCCGGAACAAACGCAGGGTGAGGCAGTGAGAAGAAGGACTGACTGGCCTGCACCGAGAAGAACTCCAGCCGACCTCGGCGTCCCAGAACAAGCAACAGAGCTCTACAAACGACTCAACGCCGTTGTCCAAACTTTATTTTCCCCTCAGCTCCAGAGTCTGCCAACTCGGCTGCCAACTCGAGCACGCTCATAGCCCCGAATGCTCCCTCAAACGCTCCCAAGGATGGGGGTCCCAAGCAACAAAAGGCAACCTCTGAATGGGACAAGCCATCAAGTATCAAGCATTGGCAAACAGGTGGGGCAAGCACAAAAAGAGCCAGGCCGAACCGCTGGCTTGTGACCCACGACAAGCCCAGCAAGCACGAGGCACGCACCGACCCTCGAGAGGGCCGTCGGCCAACCAAGCCATGCACGAGCAAGCCAGAACCTCGGAACACTATCGGAAGCATGGAAAATTAGATAGACACGACCCTCCTGGCCCCCTCCAGGACACGGCCACAAAGGTGTCACCTTCGGTCACTGAACGCAGCGAGGTAACCTACCGCGTTCCCCACCTGAAGGTCCTAAGGGATAGCCAGCCCTGGGGCAAACGCCGACACCCCAACCAGAACCACGGAAACTGTAACGTCCCTCTTGGACCCAGTTCAGTTATTCCAACTCACATTGGATGCAATATAGGTATTACAGTGGAGAATATCAACAATAATCGGTCCAGATTGAGATATACATAAATGACAATTAAATTCCAACAAGTTGCAACGAAATATGGAACTAAAATTTTCAATCAACATTGTATCCAAATATCAAGTCTAAAGCATAAGAGAAGAGTTACAATAGTCTAAAATTATAACAGCTCATAAGTCCAAATACATAATGTTCAAAGTACAATTTATTCTCACATACATAATCTCTCTCAACACACACACAAAGAAAAGAACAACGCCTCCACATCCTCACACTCCGAGTCAGAGTGTACTAACTTTTGAGTATCCTCAGTCTCTCCTGAAATGTTAATCAAGTGTGAGTCTACTAGACCCAACAAGCAATAAGGAAAGACAGTTCAAGATTTATCATATTGTAATTTTAAACCATGATAGCTTATTTCCCTTCTTATCCTTGATACCATATAACTCTTCCTATCAATATGCTCTAATTCATTTGGCAATCACTCTTTACATGGCATGGTTATTTATCATGAAGAATAAAACAATTTCATATAACATGTGGCTTACATCTCATAATAAAACAAATGATTTAAACATTTTCATATGGCATGGCATATAGTCAAAGTCTTATAATATGTGTTCAATGTCATGTAGCATGTAATCAATTTCAAGTAGCATGTAATCCATATCATGTAACATGTAGTTCATATCTTGTAGCATGTAGTTCATTTGTCATGTAACATGTAGGTCATTTATCATGTAGCATGTATGATCATTTATCATGTAAGAATAGTTGCCAATACATACCCCGCTATTAATAGAGATCATGTAGAGGAATCATTCACTTATCACCTAGGCAAAATAGTGATAAAGTCTTGTTATTGCACAATACGAGGAAGTCATTCCCACCTTAAGCAGTAGAACATGGCTACCTCTAGGATTTCAATCCGTTGCCCACAGATTCATGTAGTCAATTAATGTAGGTGAACCATTACCATAGGGGCATTCCATGGTGTAGTTCCATGTAGGTATCTCTATAATAGCAATGTCTTATTGGCCATATTATTTCAGAAATATCATATACATGTTTCATGTAATTATGAAATTACTTCATGCAATTCATAAATTCATGCATAACTAGCTAAATTACATATACATTATCTCTCTTCTGAAGTCATTATTCTACTATATAACAGTGACCTAACATGACACTACCTATACTAATTTCATCATGGTTTACCATTCATGATCTTTTCTCCATTAATTGACTTCTATGCACATTCTTTCCATTCAAAAATCATAACAGTGTGTACAGTGCCCAGATAATTCCAAAATTTTGACAAAAATTCTAATTCTAATCATGCTTCACACATGTAAATGTTCATAATTTTTGAGGTTCTGCATCATTTCTCATGATTAATTCTCATAACTTGAACTATTTAACATGGTACAACAGTGAAAGGACCATGCAATTTACTGTGTAAAACTGAGTACAATGGGTCTAAATTCTCATCCAACAGCAGTACGAATCTTAATTAAAACTTCACAACATGGATCAGCTTGTACCCATTTCATTTTCTATTTAATAAACAAAGAAATACTTTAGAATGTTACCTAAAATCCATACATCATTACCATGATTTTCCTGCTGTGTAACAGTAGCAATCCTATATGACAGAACCAGACACCCTACTCATGCATAGTTTATAGGATATCTACAGAAATCAGAATCTTGGTAGAAAACAGCACTGATGAACTTAACGGCAAGGTATGCTACTGTTACATGGATTAACGTCAACATACCATGTCGTTAATATCAGTTGACGGCGGCACATAGCGCCATTAATATATATATAGGCATCCAAAAGCTTGACGTTTAGATGAATTTAACGGCGGTCGATGTTGACATTTAGCTCATCAGATCAGAAAACGCAAAAAACCACACATGAAATGACAGAACTTTAACCCCTTCCCCATTTTATTTCATGGGTTTAAAAATCTGTAAAAATTGTAAATCAAAAGAATGTAGTATCCTAAACCGTTCCCCTATGCTACTTGCCTCTAACCCTCCTTCTGGAGTCAGGGAAAAGATTTGAAGATGCCCGCCTTGGTCAAAAGGCAACCATCTTCAAACGCTTGATCTGACCTCCAGAACTGCAACCACGCTTGGAGAACCTTCTGTTCACGACCCTTGTAGTTCTTCCTTCGTCCAACTTGCTTCAGATCACACGAACCATGCTCTGCAACCTTTCCTTTGGCCCTCCTTTCTCTCCTCCAAGACAACGTAAAAACCCTTTTCTAAAGGTTAAATGGGGTCTTATAAGGACTCTTATAGACCATCTAAGCCTCAATCCTAGCCTTTGAACCAAAAATGCCCCGATCTCCCAATCAAATGCATTAGAAACGGCCAACATTTCTCCTCGGAACGGTAACAACAAAAACTGGCAAGTCAGGTTAACGTCAAACCCATATTGTCATCGACCATGCAGTAGACGTCCATCGATCATGTCGTAAACTTATTTGCCCGAAAAAACCAAATGTTCAAAAAAATTATACACGGCACAGTCCCCTATCGTTAATAGATAGTAGACGGCAATCGATCATGCCGTTAACTGTATTCAACATTAGTATATATTGACGTCAAGTTCATCAAGGTTACAATATACTGTTAAATGCAGAAATGGATACACAATTACATTCATTCAGTGAAGCAAAAACAAGGGCACTACCCTCTCCCATTAAATAATATTCATCATCGAAGATTAGTTAGAACACTTACCGAACAATGATGGATATTGTGACGACCCTCATTATATCGGTACGGTTATACAAACCCCGTCTGTATAGCGAGCGTCATCACAATGGGACATTTACCCAACAATAACATTCAGCTGAGATACACGTGAATATAAGAACAGAGTAGCGGAAGTAAAAGAACCACTGTCTTCATTTCATTCATCATCCACATTTAACATACATGATTCGATAACATTTAAAGAAGTAAAAGTCCCAATTAATTGCTGAAAATCAAATACATAATTGTCCACACTTATACATTTGTTTCCATGATAGTGCTAATACAATGTTCAATTACATACATCAAGTACCAAAAGTCACAACTACGCTCCCCAAACTAGCTACTCCCCGCGCTCGGAGTCGCTTTCCACCGGTCTTCCAAAGGTGTGTCACCTACTACACCTGTACGCCGAAGCAAGTAATGAGTCTAAAAGACTCAGCAAATAATTCTACACCTACCATACATGCACATATCATAGCAGGTTTACACACACATTCAAGACACAATCATGTAGCATGCTTGTCATTGAAATTCACAACCTATCATGGTGATTCTACTTATTAAACACATGATTCATGCTTTCAGATTTTCTAAATCAAAATCTCCTATCACATGCTCTCTAATCATTCCTACACATGAGAGTTCTACCTTCATTTAAACTAAAACATGAGAGCAATCTAGCATGACTAGCTTACATACATGAAAGGAACACATTGCTAACATGGTTACTACTCATTCGTATACATGCATATAACCAATTCACATACTTTAAGCTTGCTGGTTTTACATGGACTAGAAAGCATAACCCACACATGAGAGCTACTTAATCAATTAAGTCACGACATGAAGGCAAACAAGCATGAAATTACCTACACATCACTAAGATTCATTCTAACATGGATTCTAGGCAATTTGCACATGTAAAGCATGATTATAAGTACATTTAGTTTGCTGTTTTAACATGATTTCAAATTACTTCAACATGGATCACAAATTCACAACTTCACATTTTGGTTTCACATTTTACACAACTTCTTAATCACATAGTATACACTTTACACATGCACATTTACACATTTTCACATTCACATTTCTTTACACATGAACACATACACATTTCACTTTCACATTTAGTGCCGTGACACATAGTCCAAACCACCAGAGAAGGACACATCACATCACATACATATAGACGTCACCTAGGCAATACAGTGACGACTCTTGGACTGCGCAGACCGGGAGAACAAGTCTCCACCCTAACCAGTGGTACTTGTCCACCTCCAGGATTTCATCCTAATGCCCTTAGGATCACAACACATTGAACCTTCTCAGGGGGACTTTTCCCTGATACGGTTCCACTGCCCTCTATGGAAGCAATGTCACACTTGGCACAATTTACACATTTACCGATTTTTTAACACATATCTTTACACATATCACTTGCCTCTCATTCTTTTCTCACTCACACAATCTAACATGATTCTACAGTTAACAGGACTACAGGTTCAGAATTTTACACAAATCAGATCACACACACATGTCACATTATTCCCACATTAGCATGCATTCTTTTTCACATTTCTCGCATGGAAAAATTCATATTTCACTATACAGTTGTCCAAATAACTTGAAAATTTAACCACATGCTGATCTCAGGTTTATGATTCACATGAAAATTTTCAGATTTTTCTGACTCAAAATGAAGTTACAGAAAATTTAACATCAATTTCACATTATTATTCATAATGCAAATTAACATGGAGTTGAACAAATCACAAATTTTAACAGCTCACTGTCTGCACCCTAGCATGCACAGGGTCACAGAATTTATTCCGAATTTACCGAGCAATACTCAATTTACTGGAAAATTAACATGACCTACGCATGATTTCTATTTCCCAAAACAGAAATTTCAATAACCATACAAGCAGGGGAAAATGTCAGAAACTCAGAGCACAGATAGGATCATGCATACATGGTCTAACAATTTGGGCAACAAAACTTTGCCACGGATCATTAGAATCATGGTGAATACACATTGCCATTTTTCGCATACACATTAGATAGACGAATAAACTCAACCACCCACAAAATAAATGTACATTCATTCTCCCATTCATCACATTAGCTAGTATATATAGATAAGAATTACATTATATCCTCATCGCAAAACACGTCAAAATTAATCATATAGAAGGGCAGAACAGTTCACTGTTCTGTCCAGACGAACTTGGCGGCGGTCTCTGGCCGTTCCAGGAGTGGACGGCAAGATCGCTGGACGCACACCAGGGATCTCGGCGTCAAGGGCATTGACGCCAAGTTCCTGTCTGTGCAGAAACACAGACCGAACTCAAATGCAAAGGTGAAAGGGGGATCTAGGACGCGAGAAAAAAATATATAAAATTATAAAACCCTACTTGACATCTACATGGACGGTGAGGGTTACTTGCCTCTGAAAAATACTCCAAGGGGATCTAAAATGGCGTGAAGCTCTCCTTGGGCAGTCCCAAGAAGCCTCCAAAGACACACTCCTCCGGTTCTTGACGATGCAGGTGCTAAGACCGTGAGGTGGGGAAGCCTTCTGATGTTCCCTCTATCCTCCAGTTGCATAGATGCCGATGAAGCTCCAAATCCCAGATCAAAGCATGCAAGGTCCAAACTTCTCAGCTTGCTAGGGTTTTCTTTCCTCTTGCAAAGAGAGCCAAGAGGGATTTCTGGTTGCAAAGGGGTTTGTATATAGAGGAGGGGAGCTCTCCTCTCACGCAGGTGGACAAGAGGGCTTTCAGACCGTTGGAGACAGCTCCCCAATGGGTGAGCTAGCTTGCTCCCGGAATTCTGGGCTCTGCAACGCATGCAGGTCAGAGAAGTTGGCGTCCACATCGCTGGACGCTGGGGTTAGTGTTGGCGTCCATATGGTTGACGCCGACACCACATCGACGTCTGTTGATATTGACGCCAATCTGGCCTTCGGCCAGAACTCTAAAACATGCAGAAACCATGTACATCTTATACCTATATATGTCATATGTATACTATACGTACACACTACCATCATATCCTTCGTACATTACATCTAATTTACACATGCATGCAATAGTATACTAACTAGTACTTACGTAGATTTACATACGTACATACACAACATGAATTATTTACATGCAATACAATAATGCAACAAAATTCGAGGGCCTTACACTCTCCCCCTTAAAAGAAACTTCGTCCTCGAAGTTAGAACGACGCTACTCAAACAAAAGGGGATACTTCTTCTTCATCGCATCCTCAAGCTCCCAAGTAGCCTCCTCTCGTGAGAAGTTCCGCCATAGAACTTTCACCGACGCAATACTCTTGTTCCGAGATGCTGAACCTTCCGGTCAAGAATAGCTACTGGTTGCTCGACATACGAAAGATCTGGCTGAATCTCCACTGGCTCATGACTAATCACATGAGACGGATCTCGGACATACTTCCTGAGCGTCGAAACGTGGAAAACAGGATGAACACTAGCCAAAGCTGGGGGTAAGGCTAGCTCATATGCCACGCTGCCCAATCGTCTGAGAATCTCATATGGGCCAATGAACCTAGGGCTCAACTTACTATGCCTGCCAAATCTGACGACCCTCGAGTAGGCGATATCTTCAAGAAGACATGATCGCCAACCTCGAACTCCAAATCCTTTCTCCTGTTGTCGGCATAACTCTTCTGCCTATCCTGTGCCGCAACAAGCCTCTTTCTGATCAGGGATCTTATCCGAAGTTCTTGAACTAACTCCGGTCCGATCAACTGCCTATCACCAGTCTCCTCCCAACATAAAGGAGATCTGCAGGCCTACCATACAACGCCTCGAATGAGCCATACCAATACTCGCATGAAAGCTGTTATTGTAGCGAAGACCCTTCCCAACCTCGATGTGAATCTCGGAATCGATCCGAAATTATCGACTTCGGCACACATGCATCAATCCTATACCACTAACATACAATCTAGCTAAACTCTCTACTGACTGCTTCTTCTTCATAGGTAAGAAATGAGCAGTCTTCGAGAATCTATCTACAACTACCCAAATCGAGTCATTGCCCCTTCTAGATCGAGGCAAACCCGAAACAAAGTCCATAGTGACAGCTTCCCACTTCCACACTGGGATGTCCATCCTTTGCATAAGGCCGGATGGTCGCTGTCGCTCGGCCTTCACTTGCTGACACACCAAACACCTAGACACATAATCCGCTACATCCTCTTCATGCCGGACCACCAAAATGATCTCTTCAGATCCTGTACATCTTCGTGTTACCCGGATGAATAGAGAATCGCGATCTATGAGCCTCCGCTAACACATGCTCACGGACATCTACTAAATCAGGGACACAAACACGGTGCTGAAATCTAATCACACCGTCCTCATCACGAGCAATGCCTGCCTTGCCCACTAACTCTAAGAGTCTAGGGTCGGCTTCCTGTTGCTCGATCACCTCATCCAAAACCGAGGACCTAAGGGATAACTGAGCTACAAAAGCCTGGCATAGCGATGGCTCTAACTCAGTCAACGCGCAAGCCGCATCTTCCAACATCTTCCAATCCTGCTGGAGAGATGGCCTCTTTCTACTCAGAGCATCCGCTACGACATTCGCCTTCCCAGGGTGATACTGAAGGTCGAAGTCATAGTCCTTCAAGAACTCAATCCATCTTCTCTGCCTCAGGTTTAATTCCTTTTGGGAGAAAAGATACTTCAAGCTCTTGTGGTCGGTAAACACCTCAAATCTGACACCATAAAGATAGTGCCTCCAGATCTTTAGTGCATGAACCACTGCTGCGAGCTCCAAGTCATGAGTCGGATAGTTCTTCTCATGCTCCTTCAACTGACGAGAAGCATAAGCCACTACCCTTTCCTGCTGCATTAGCACACAGCCTAAACCAATCCGAGACGCATCCGTGTAGATAGCAAAACCCTCTACACCGCTCGGTAAGACTAACACCGGGGCTGTCGTGAGCTTAGTCTTCAACAATTGAAAACTACTCTCACACTTCTCGGACCAAACAAACTTCACTCCCTTTCTGGTAAGCTGAGTCAAAGGGGCGGCGATGGATGAAAATCCCTCAATAAATCGCCGATAGTAACCAGCTAAACCAATAAAACTACGAATCTCCGAAGGGGTCTGGGAATCTCCCAATCCATAACTGCCTGGACCTTTGCTGGATCCACTGCTACACCAGCACCGGAGATAACATGCCCGAGGAAATGAACCTCGCGCAACCAAAAATCGCACTTGCTGAACTTAGCATACAGCTTGTGCTCACGAAGAACCTCTAACACTACCCTCAAATGCTGACGGTGTGTGGCCTCGTCCGGAGAGTAGACCAACACATCATCAATAAACACTACGACAAAGCTATCTAGATAAGGCCTAAACACCCTGTTCATGAGATCCATGAACGCTGCAGGGGCATTGGTCAATCCGAAAGGAAGGACCAAAAACTCATAATGTCCATAACGGGTTCTAAACGCCGTCTTGGACACATCCTCACTCCGAATCCTCAACTGATGATAACCAGATCGCAAGTCAATCTTAGAAAAGACTGATGCCTCTCGCAACTGGTCAAACAAATCATCAATACGAGGTAAGGGATACCAGTTCTTCACTGTCACTTGGTTCAACTTCCTGTAGTCAATGCACAACCTAAGTGACCCGTCTTTCTTCTTGACGAACAATACAGGTGCGCCCCAAGGGGAAACACTAGGGCGAATAAATCCCTTATCAAGTAACTCTTGCAACTGCCTCCTCAACTCGGCTAATTCCGCAGGTGCCATCCGATATGGAGCCTTCGAGATAGGAGAGGTGCCCGGAAGCAACTCTATGGTAAACTCTATCTCTCTATCCGGTGGCAATCAGAAAGTCATCAGGAAAGACATCTGGAAAATCCTGCACTACCTCAATCTCCGCAAGAGTAGGTGACTCATCAGCCTCTGGCACTAACACCACGCTGGCAAGAAAAGCGTCACAACCCTTGTTTACCATGCGCATCGCCTTCATGGCAGAGATGACTAACTTTCCGCCAAGTTCCTTGGCAAGGGATGAGAGAACTCGTCCTCACCAGGAATGCGGAAAACAATCCTCTTCCGGCGACAATCCACTAACGCATAGTGCTCCTCTAGCCAATCCAGACCAAGAATAGCATCATAGTCCTTCATCTTTAGCAAGAAGAAACACCCATCTAGGATTCTATCCTCAATGCACACAGGTAACGACGGAATGCACTTCCTAGTCGATACCGTACCCGCAGGGGTGTGCATAGACAAAGGGACCTCCAAATCCTCAGACTCTATGCCTGACTCTAGGGCTAACTTCCTAGAGAATCGCTCGGAAATGAACGAGTGAGTAGCACCTGTATCGAAAAAACCCGAGCGTGCACACCTAAAAGCAAAACCGTACCTTCGGTGACATGCTCCGCCTGCTCGGCGTCCTCGCGAGCTAAAGCAAACACTCGAGCTGGGGCTCGAGGCCTTCCTGGTCTTCCGTAGCTGGCGCCGCTGCCGCTACTGCTGCTGGGGCTGGCGCTCCGCGCTGGACTCCCTGCTGAAGTCTTGGGCAATCCTTGATCTTGTGGTCGCTGCTTCCGCACTTCAAGCACTTGCCCGTAATCATCCAACATCGGTACCACCATGTGTCTTCCCACAGTGGGGACACTCTTTCTTCACACCAGGGGAACGTACAGAAGGTACCTGAGAACTGCCGACTGCCACTGGTCGCTGCTGTGTCGGGTACACCGCTTTCTTCTTGTCTGCCGCTGGAACGTGCTGCAGGTCTCTTCTGCGAAGCTTTCTTTTCTTCCAGGTATTGCTCCATCTCTCCCTCCTGCCTACAAGCAGCACTGAGGGCCTCGTCCAACGTGCGGTGGTCAAATGCCACGAGTCTCGTCCGCAGTGATGGCTTGAGTCCCATCACGAACTTCTTTGTCTTCCTGCGCTCGTCTGCCACGATATGAGGTGCATATTTAGAGAGTTCAGAAAATCTTGCCTCATATTAGCACGGTCATGGAGCCTTGAGCCAAAGATAGGAATTCTTGCTCCATCCGATCTTGCACATGCTCGGGGACGAACTTGGCCCGAAAGAGCCTCACGAACTCGTCCCAAGCAACATCAACAGCTCCGTCCTCAAACCGGGTACGCAGCAATGAAGCCCACCATACATCAGCTCTTTCCTGCAGTACACCGTCATAAGCACCATCTAAACAAATCTAACTTAACAAAACATACAAGCATATAACTAAAGCATACCTGTAGCATGTAGGTGGCTAATGTGACCTTATCCTCATCTGCACACCTGATGGCTCGGAAGATCTTTTCTATCTCCCTCATCCAGCTTTCAGCCAACAATGGATCGCTCTCCCCCTTAAAAGAGGGTGGCAGCATCCTCTTGAATCTCTCCATGGTAGAAGGTCCACCATGGTCCTGAGCTGGTACTTGAGCCTGCTACAGTACACAGCAAGCAATACACAATCAACACATATCACATAATTAAATAAAACAGACTATTAATCATTTTATTAGTCTAACCTGAGCCTCCAACTGTGCCTGGAGTGCTGCCTGGGTATGAGCCTGCGTCTGCATGGCTTGCACCAGACCTTGCATGAATACTCCATAATCCACAGGCGGCGGTGGGGGAAGTACAGGACCTTGCGGTGCCGGGGCCTGCTGCTCCGCCCGCTCGTCACGTCTCGGCTCGTCCTCACGGGCCGGCGCTCCGCCACGCCTACCTCTCGAAGCCATGGCTGTAATAAATTTCAGCCACCATTAGAGCTAGGTTACTAAGTTTTCTAACCATTTTCTTATCTATTTTTCATTCATTATTAATCATTCTACACATGTGGACATACTTAGCATGCAATGAAGATGATGACTTATGTATATTCATGTGCAATCTCAACCGGTTTCTCTGATACCAATCTCTGTGACGACCCTCATTATATCGGTACGGTTATACCAACCCACGTCGGTATAGCGAGCGTCATCACAGTGGGACATTTACCCAACAATAACATTCAGCTGAGATACACGTGAATATAAGAACAGAGTAGCGGAAGTAAAAGAACCACTGTCTTCATTTCATTCATCATCCACATTTAACATACATGATTCGATAACATTTAAAGAACTAAAAGTCCACATAATTAAATTGCTGAAAATCAAATACATAATTGTCCACACTTATACATTTTTTCCATGATATGCTATACAATGTTCAATTACATACATCAATACCAAAATGTCACAACTAGCTACCCAAAACTACTCCCCCGCTCGGAGTCGCTTTCCACGGTCTCTCCAAAGGTGTGTCACCTACTACACCTGTACGCCGAAGCAAGTAATGAGTCTAAAAGACTCAGCAAATAACTCTACACCTACCATACATGCACATATCATAGCAGGTTTTACACACACATTCACAAGACACAATCCTGTAGCATGCTTGTCATTGAAATTCACAACCTATCATGGTGATTCTACTTATTAAACACATGATTCATGCTTTCAGATTTTCTAAATCAAAATCTCCTATCACATGCTCTCTAATCATTCCTACACATGAGAGTTCTACTTCATTTAAACTAAAACATGAGAGCAATCTAGCATGACTAGCTTACATACATGAAAGAACACATTGCTAACATGGTTACTACTCATTCGTATACATGCATATAACCATTTCACATACTTTAAGCTTGCTGGTTTTACATGGACTAGAAAGCATAACCCACACATGAGAGCTACTTAATCAATTTAAGTCACGACATGAAGGCAAACAAGCATGAAATTACCTACACATCACTAAGATTCATTTCTAACATGGATTCTAGGCAATTTGCACATGTAAGCATGATTATAAGTACATTTAGTTTGCTGTTTAACATGATTTCAAATTACTTCAACATGGATCACAAATTCACAACTTCACATTTTGGTTTCACATTTTTACACAACTTCTTAATCACATAGTATACACTTTACACATGCACATTTACACATTTTTCACATTCACATTTCTTTACACATGAACACATACACATTTTCACTTTCACATTTAGTGCCGTGACACATAGTCCAAACCACCAGAGAAGGACACATCACATCACATACACATAGACGTCACCTAGGCAATACAGTGACGACTCTTGGACTGCGCAGACCGGGAGAACAAGTCTCCACCCTAACCAGTGGTACTTGTCCACCTCCAGGATTTCATCCTAATGCCCTTAGGATCACAACACATTGAACCTTCTCAGGGGGACTTTTCCCTGATACGGTTCCACTGCCCTCTATGGAAGCAATGTCACACTTGGCACAATTTACACATTTACCGATTTTTTAACACATATCTTTACACATATCACTTGCCTCTCATTCTTTTTCTCACTCACACAAGGGCTCTGTTTTTCCTAACATGATTCTACAGTTAACAAGGACTACAGTTCAGAATTTACACAAATCAGATCACACACACATGTCACATTATTCCCACATTAGCATGCATTCTTTTTCACATTTCTCGCATGGAAAAATTCATATTTCACTATACAGTTGTCCAAATAACTTGAAAATTTAACCACATGCTGATCTCAGTTTATGATTCCACATGAAAATTTTCAGATTTTTCTGACTCAAAATGAAGTTACAAAAAATTTAACATCAATTTCACATTATTATTCATAATGCAAATTAACATAGTTGAACATAATCACAAATTTAACAGCTCACTGTCTGCCCTAGCATGCACAGGGTCACAAATTTATTTCCCAAAGCAATAGAAATTTTAAATAACCATAAAGCAGCAGGGGAAAAATGTCAGAAACTCAGAGCACAGATAGGATCATGCATACATGGTCTAACAAATTTGGGCAACAAAACCTTGCCACAGATCATTAGAATCATGGTGAATACACATTGTCATTCTTTTCGCATATACATTAGATAGACGAATAAACTCAACCACCCACAAAATAAATGTACATTCATTCTCCCATTCATCACATTAGCTAGTATACATAGCATATAAGATTACATTATATCCTCATCGCAAAACACGTCGAAATTAATCATATAGAAGGGCAAAACAATTCACTGTTCTGTCCAGACGAACTTGGCGGCGGTCTCTGGCCGTTCCAGGAGTGGACGACAAGATCGCTGGACGCACACCAGGGATCTCGGCGTCAAGGGCATTGACGCCAAGTTCCTGTCTGTGCAGAAACACAGACCGAACTCAAATGCAAAGGTGAAAGGGGGATCTAGGACGCGAGGAAAATACATAAAATTTATAAACCCTACTTGACATCTACATAGACGGAGGGTGAGAGTTACTTGCCTCTGAAAAATACTTCAAGGGAATCTAGAGTTTGTAGAAGCTCTCCTTGGGCAGCCCCAAGAAGCCTCCAAAGACACCACTCCTCCGGGTTCTTGGTCGATGCAGGTGCTAAGCCAGTGGTGGGGAAGCCTTCTCCTTGGTTCCCTCTAGCCTCCAGTTGCAATAGAACGCTGGATGAAGCTCCAAATCGTCAGATCAAAGCATGCAAGGTCCAAACTTCCTCACAGCTTGCTAGGGTTTTCTTTCCTCTTGCAAAAGAGAGCCAAGAGGGTTTTTCTGGTTGCAATGGGGGTTTGTATATAGAGGAGGGGAGCTCTCCTCTCACGCAGGTCGGACAAGAGGGCTTTTAGACCATTGGAGACAGCTCCCCAATGGGTGAGCTAGCTTGCTCTCGGAATTCTGGGCTCTGCAACGCATGCAGGTCAGAGAAGTTGGCGTCCACATCGCTGGACGCTGGGGGTTAGTGTTGGCGTCCATATGGTTGACGCCGACACCACATCGACGTCTGTTAATATTGACGCCAATCTGGCCTTCGGCCAGAACTCTAAAACATGCAGAAACCATGTACATCTTATACCTATATATGTCATATGTATACTATTACATACACACTATCATCATATCCTTCGTACATTATTTACATCTAATTTATACACATGCATGCAATAGTATACTAACTAGTACTTACGTAGATATTTACATACTTACATACACAACATGAATTATTTACATACAATACAATAATGCAACAAAATTCGAGGGCCTTACAGATATTGCTTCTTCATCATCTCTTCAAGTTCCCATGTTACTTCAACACGCGAGAAATTCCTCCATAAAACATTCACAAAAGGAATGGACTTCGATCTTAACTCTTGCACCTTCCGATCCAGTATCTCTACAAGCTTCTCCGCATAGGACAAATTTGGATGAAACTGCATTGGTTCGTGGCTAATCACGTGCGCTGGATCTCGAACATACCTTCTCAACATCGATACATGAAAAATGGGTGTACTCCTGCCAACGATTGTGGCAAAGCTAGCTGGTATGCCACATTATCCATCTTCTTCAATACCTTCAAGGGTTCAATGAATCTAGGATTCAACTTGCCTCTTTTCCCAAATCTCACTACACCCTTGGTTGGTGACACCTTGAGAAATACATGGTCTCCCACCTCAAAAGCCAAGTCCTTCCCCCCTCGAATCCGTATAATTCTTTTGACGATCTTGAGCTGCCTTCAATCTCTGCATAATAAACTGCATTTTCGCCGATGTTTCTAGCATCACTTCCGGCCCAACCAAATGCCGATCTCCTACTTCTTCCCAACACAATGGGGATCTACAAGGTCTCCCATACAAAGCCTCAAATGGCGCCATACCTATACTCGAGTGGAAACTATTATTGTATGCAAATTTCACAAGAGCTAGATGGCATTCCCAATCTCTTCTCCAATCAAGAACACAAGCACTAAGCATATCCTCCAACGTCATAATAGTCCTCTTGGACTATCCATCCATTTATGGATGAAATGCCGAACTCAACTTCAATTGACTGCCAAAAGCTTGCTGCAAATCTGCTAAAATCTAGATGTAAATCTCGGATCACGATCTGAGATAATCGACTTCGGAATACCATGCAACTTCACAATACTATCAATGTATAACCTAGCCAAACTCTCTATGGACTGCTTCTTCTTCATAGCAAGAAAATGAGCACTCTTCGAGAATCTATCAACAATTACCATATGGGTCATTCCCTCTAGCTGATCTAGGCAATCCAGTCACAAAGTCTATAGTTATCTGCTCCCATTTCCACTAAGGAATATCCAGTTTCTGCATCAAGCCTGAAGGTTGCTAACGTTCTACCTTTACCTGCTAACATATTAAACATTTAGCTACAACATCTGCCACATCCCGTTTTATGTCGGACCACTAAAAAGACTGCTACAGATCCTGATACATCTTCCCACTACCTGGGTGAATAGAAAATTGCGACCTATGTGCTTCCTCCAGAATCTCCTTCCGCATATCCACATCATTAGGGACACATACTCGATGATTCAAACGAATCACACCATCTTCATCTCTAACTATGCCAGATTTCCCAACCAACTCCTGCAATAGTGGGTCATCTTTTTGCAAAGCAAGAACCCTGTCATGCACAAATGATCTAATGGTCAACTGAGCTAAGAACATGCTGCACAATTGTGGCTCTAGAACGGCCAATGATCTTGTTGCATCTTCCAACATCTTCCAGTCTTGCTGCATCATTTGCCTCTTCCAGCTTAATGCATCTGCCACCACATTGGCTTTCCCTGGGTGGTAAGTAAGCTCAAAATCATAGTCTTTTAGAAACACAATCCATCTCCGTTGCCTCTCATTTAGCTCTTTCTAGGAGAACAGATATTTAAGACTCTTGTGGTCAGAGAAATGTTCAAATCTCACTCCATACGATAGTGCCTCCAGATTTTCAAAGCAAAGACTACTGCCGCCAACTCCAAATCATGGGTTGGATAATTATGCTCATGCTCCTTAAGTTGCCTAGAAGCATATGCAACCACTCTTCCACCCCGCATTAGAACACAGCCAAGCCCAATCTTCGAAGCATCCGTGTAGATAGAAAAAGGATCCACACCATCGGGCAACACAAGCACTGACGTTGTAGTCAATTGAGTCTTCAGCTCCTGGAATCTTCTTTCACAAGCTTCGGTCCACTCAAACTTAACTCTCTTCCTCGTCAGTCTTGTCAAGGTAGCCGCAATAGAAGAGAAACCCTCAATGAACCTTCTATAGTAACCAGCTAAGCCAAGGAAACTCCTGATATCGGCAGATGATCTGGGTGTCTCACAATTAAGGATAGCTTCCACCTTTGTCAGGTCCACAGAAACACCATCTCCAGAAAGAACATACCCCAAGAAGTGAACCTCCTTCATCCAGAAATTGCACTTACTGAATTTAGCATACAGTTTGTGCGCTCTCAAGACTTCAGTACAACCTTCAAATGCTCCCTATGAGTATCCTCATCAGGTGAGTAGATCAGCACATCATCAATAAAAACCACAACAACATAGTCAAGATACTGCCAAAAAACCCTATTCATCAAGTCCATGAAAACTGTTGGAGCATTCGTCAACCCAAATTGTAAGACCAGGAATTCATAGTGGCCATATCTCGTCCTAAAAGCTTTTTTAGAGGAATCCTCCGGCTTGATTCGGAGTTGATGATAGCCAGAATGAAGATCAAATTTAGAAAATACAGAGGGTCCACGCAACTGGTCAAACAAGTCATCAATACGAGGCAAAGGATACTTGTTCTTAATAGTCACCTAATTTAGCTTGCGGTAGTCAATGCATAGCCTCATTGAACCGTCCTTCTTCTTCACAAAAAGTACAGGTGCTCCCCAAGGTGATACTATAGTTGCCCTGGATATTTATGCCCAGTAAGGCTCCATATCCAGATCTGCCTCCCGCGAACAGACCGAAGTCTCACAAGGGATAGCTCACACACGTGTCCAGTAAGAATATAAAAGACAATCACAACAATATAAGGCACAAGAAAGTACATGTGCTCATATCTGCATATAACAATTTACAATTGTCCCAATACATTATTACATATCCAATTTAAAAGTACAACTACCTGAAGCATACCCCAGGGGAGCACAAGCTCACAAAACACAACTAACGCTACTGCTGGTGGTGCAAGTCTGCCACAACGCATTTGCAAGTCATATAAATGGTAAACCCTGAAAAGAACTATAGGGGAGTGAGCCTCAACAAGTCACTGGCTCAGTAGGGACGACCCAAAACAACATAGAACATTGAAGAGACCTCAACCCTAGAAGGTCTCACTAGCAACACTGAAAGTTAAACCATATCATGCTGACAGTAAAGTATAATTACATCGGCTAATACCAACCCCAGCAAAGAAGAGAGACAACATGATTAGTACAGCACCACTAGTCTACTAAATAATTAAAATGCCTAGGCTACATGCCTCACAGGCAAACCACTATAACAATTAGTCGCCTAAGCTATAAGCCACACAGGCCAACCGTTGCCTAGGCTACGAGCTTTACAGGCAAACCACAAACACCTGGGATAATAGGACCGCTGACCAAGTGTAAGTCCAACAAACCCTAAATCACGATATGACGAAAGCCACACACAAGGTAGTAGCACTGGCTACAACGATGCCAATCCATCACACACTAAAATCATAATCGGAAGTTTACCCAAGGAATGGTAGAACACAACGAGTGGTCGGTCCTACCACACGACCTCCGTGGAGCATAGCTCCACCACACCACCTAAAAAGACTGGTACACAATGTACCACGAGAAACCGATACCCACGAAGGGTACAAGTACCTACCACCACGAGGTACCACCACAAAGTCTAAGTACAACTGTGCCTCCTACCAGGCACACTACAACAGGTCAAACCTATTGCCCGGTTGACAAGCCCAGAGGGGGGGGGTGAGTGGGTCTTTAAAAATATTCGATTAGTACCTGTACTTAAAACATTTACACAAAGACGTTCTTCTATGAAGGTTAGTAACAGTTAGTTCAAAGCGCAATCACACAAGATAAGCAACCACACAACACAAGAACTTATCCTGGTTCGGACCTCCTCTCCTTAGGAGTCCTACGTCTAGTCCCTGAGCAACAACTCAGGATTCCACTAACTAGGGTATAGTTCCCCTATGGACACTACAACACCCAGCTCAGCTGGTCTTCCTTCACACCATAAGAGAACAACAACACCCTTGATACCCCACCAGGTCTTCCTTCACAACCGATGGGAAACAACACCCTGGATCCCACCAGGGCTTCCTTCACACATGAAGGGAAACAGCATAAAGAGAATAGAATGAATTCAAGACCCTAGATCAAGCTTCAAAAAGCTAAGATCTGAAGCAAGCAGAACTGAGAGTAAAAGATCTAGAAACACAAAAGACTCTCAGAACTACACGAGCTCTCTCAAGATTTTCACTACAGTGTGGAGAGCAAAGAGCAACACAGAAAGGAATGAGGTTCTTGGCTCTTAAAATTCTATCAGAAGATTTGAATAGCCTGTACGTTCAAAAATCCTTGTAGTCTTCTGATCTTCTGTCTTGAATTTATATCTCCTTTTGAAATACGGCTGTTGAAGTAACCGTTGTCTCTTAGATTGGTAGACGTTAGACTGCTTGACATTTAGAAGCTTCAACAATCTTTTATCCAGTTGAGCACGCAAAGAGATTGTCACGCCCTGATATTTAGCAGCGGAATAAACACCGGGGGACGTGAACGATACAAACTGACGTATCACAGTTGACTAACGCAGAGTCACAATTGAATATAATATCACATTTGAGGCTAAATTATGATCACCCAAAAATATACCTTGTTTCATTCCATTCAACTAGATACGACCTTACATAAGAAAGAACCAACTAAAGGATCCATTGTTCAAATAAAACTTCCAGAAAAGTTAACTATTACATAGACTACTCAATTGTCTATTTCCAAACTATCATCGACTCATATGGAGGGTGCTCATCACCCTTGCCCTGCCCCATCGGACTCCACTGGTTCTTCATCACTTCTTGAAAAAGGGTAGGATGATAGGGGGAGTGAACTAGCTCAATAGGATTTACATCTCAATATGGTGCGGGCACTAATATACGTGATTAGCATTTTAATCAAGCAAGATATGAACATGATGACAATGCATGCAATACTAATAGATCAAATAGCAGAATAGAATGGATATTATTTCAGATCAAATGTTGAGTTGCATATATACAGTGGACAGATACTTCAAGAATAGAATCGTATCAAAGATTGGCCATATTCAGACAGATATCATGCGTTCACATGATCAGACGTATCATATCAGATCACATCAGACTTATCATATCAAACAAAGGCACATTCACACAAATCTTGCATATCATATCAGTGCCATGCCACGCACCACAAGTCCATACTAACGCGGTTAAAAAGTACGTTGTGGTGCTCCTCCCCAGGACCAGACAGGGCCCCTATTGCACAAGCATTGGTTCAAATTTGGACCGAAGTCCCACGTTGTGCCGAACAAATAGATTCATATTATGGCCACGAGTTTCAATAACAAGGTCGTAGTAAAAGAAACATGATCGTTCATAGAGTCAAGGTATGACAAATAGCTCAAGAGAACAAGGCAAGATAACGACGTATCTTATGTTTCATAATTCATTAATGTATTGACATGATCATGTTTCAAAAGACAGATCATATGCAGAACATGTGCTCTCAATTTCCCAAGAAGGGTGTGCCTATTCGTGCAAACATGTAAGTGATAAGTTACGAATCTTTCCTATCATGTATGCAATTGACAAATGATTATTTGAACACCGGAAAACATAAAACTATTGAAACTCACATGCAAATTATGACATTAACTCCACTAACAAGTTCATACCAACATGTATTCATCCCCACATTCATATCATATTCTTCTCTTATCAATTGACAATAGGCAAGATCACAAGATAATCCAATGGACATAAGATCAATCACAATTACACATCAGAATCGTATTCATATCATTACTACTTTTCAATGGATTGATTTACTTTAGGTCCATGCATACCATATAACATCATGCACATGCTAGTAGACATCATGAAATGATCAGACCCAAATTATGTAATTTTTTTGTAAGGGTAGTGTCGACACACACCCTTACTGGAGTCGACACAATGCTTCAAACACAAGACAAAATAATGCAAAACTGGTCAAGTAGTGTCGACACTAGTTCAGGTAGTGTCGACACAGTGCTTCAAATATAAGGCAAAAAGGTCAAGTAGTGTCGACACTAGTTCAGGTGTTGTCGACACTAGAGACAACTCCCCGAACACCTTCCGGCGAATCTGGGACAGTGTGTCGACACTAGCCCAAGTAGTGTCGACACTAGAGGCCTTCCCAGAACACCTTTTGGGCTGTTTTGGGACAGTGTGTCGACACTAGCCCATGTAGTGTCGACACTAGTGCCCTTCCAGAACAAAACTATAAGTCATGTGAACCCGAAAACACATCTCATATAGTAGTTTACTTACCGCACTTATAACTCTCTAACGAATGACATTTAGACAAAACATTCAACACAAAAGATGACGAGGTCCAATAGTAGAAGAACTTTCATGTTGGGGGTTTGATCTAATTCATTCTCGAATCCTGTTAAAACATGTGAAGAACAAAAAGTCAAGTGTAGCCCGAAATCGCAGTATCATGCAGAGACTCTCTTACCATGCTCATAACTCTCTAATGAAGACTTTGGACAAAACATCAAACATAAATGATGATCGTGACTACAAGTAGAAGAACTTTCATGAAAGAATGTTCAGTCTAATTCAGTGTCAAATCATGTGCACAATAAGAAGAACGGGAAAAGCCCTAACTGTGCGAGACTTCGGGAAAACTACGAATACACAACGTATACTTCATGAAAACTAGTCAAACCAAGTGCAAATGATCCTAGACTCAAAGATCTACATGATGGTGTTGGGTTCTTTAATCTTGGCCCGAGAACACCTACCTTTGGATGTTAAGAACTCTCTGCAGATTTCTGGGTTGATAAAGAGCGAGGTTGAGGAAGACCACGATTTTCCCAGTCGTTCTCCACTTCCCCAGCGCTCCAAACTTGCTACTCTCGACCCCAACTTGTTTCTAAACCTTCCCCAAGAGTTTAGGGATGAGTTCTTATAGTTTCCCACTTTCCATAAAATCTGGGATTCCCTTCCCCAAAAGAGGTAGCAAAGGTTTAGGAAACCACCTCTTAGAGTTGGGTTTGGTTTTGGCTTACCTTACATGACTACTATCTTAATTTTTAACCCTAACTTGCCCTCTCTAATTATGGCATAATTACATACACAAATTTCTGGGTAAGTTCCTGTTTAGTTTATTTATATCCATGGGCCAAATGTGCTCCATTGGCCCAATCTTGTTAATGGGTCATTAATACATGGTGTTGGAAATCTCTCTAATATGTTTATTTAATTTATTCCCCTTTATTTCCAAATTTTAAATCACTAAATTTTCGGGTGTTACATCCTCCCCCACTAAAAAAAATTTTGGTCCCCAAATTTACACATAACGGTGTAGTTCATACCTGAGAATAGTTTTGGTGGTTTTTCTTCATTCTTTCCTCTGTTTCCCAGGTAGCATTAGTAACTCCGTCTCGACTCCATTGGACCTTCACCATAGGTATGGTACGATTCCTGAGTCGTTGAATCTTCCGATCCAACAGTTTGATCGGTTTCTCTTCATAAGTCAGGTTCTCCCGAATCTCCAAGTCCTCATGGTTGATTACATGGTCGGCATTGAATAAATACTTCCTCAGCATAGATATGTGGAACACATTATGCACGTTCACCAGTTGCGGAGGTAGTGCAAGTCTATACGCCACCTGACCATCCTTTCCAGTATTTCAAATGGCCCTATGAATCTGGGACTTAGTTTTCCTTTGATCCCAAATTTTTGTATTCCCCTTGAAGGTGAGGCCTTCAAGAAACATGTTCGCCAACCTAAAATTCCAGTTCTCTCCTTCTCTTGTCTGCATAACTCTTCTGCCTGGATTGTGCTATCTTCAGACGTTCCCTGACAATCTGAACCTTCCTGACAGTCGCCTCCACTAAGTCGGGTCCAACCCATTGGTTCTCCCCAACCTCTTCCCAACAAAGGGGTGATCTGCAACTCCTTCCATATAAGGCTTCAAATGGAGCCATCTTGATACTTGCCAGATAGCTGTTGTTATAAGCAAACTCCATCAGGTATACTGATCATCCCATCGACCTCTATAATCTAGCACCAGAGAACGAAGCATATCTTCCACAATTTGATTGGTCCTTTCTGTTTGTCCATCAGTCTGAGGATGAAAGGCAGTACTAAAGTTTAGTTTAGTACCCATTGCTGCTTGTAAACCATTCCAGAAATGTGAAGTAAATCTAGGGTCCCGATCCGATATTATGCTAGATGGAACCCCATGCAATCTAACTACTTCCTTAACATATAGTGCAGCCAATACATCCACTGACCATGTACTCTTAATCGGCAAGAAGTGAGCTGATTTAGTCAATCGGTAAACTATTACCCAAATTGCATCCATACCACCTCTAGTCTTGGGCAATCCCATGATAAAGTCCATACCGATACTATCCCCTTCCACTCTGGAATTTCTAGTGGTAGCAGTCCACCAGCTGTACGGAAATGCTTGGCCTTGACTTTCATACACGTCAAACAGTACGATACATGATCGGCCACATCCCTCTTCATGTTTGGCCACCAGTACGACCTTTTCAAGTCTTGGTACATCTTTGTTGCTCCCGGATGAATCGTGTACTTGGACTGGTGAGCTTCATTTAATAACCTCTTCTTGAGCTCTCCATGATCAGGGACACATGTTCTACCTTGGAATATAATCTTCCCTCAGCTGATAGTGTGAAGTCAGGTCTTTGTTATAACTTCTCCCTGATCTCAATTAAGAATGGATCCTCTCCTGTTTGTCCTTGATTTCGGTCAGAAGATCGAATTGTATCTGGAGATTGGAGATCATTACTTGTTTTTCCTTCTTTCCCATGTCTAAGTTCAAGCTTGCAAATTGCTCCAATAACTTCCATTCGCCCATCATCATACTAGCTAGCATAGCTCCTGGTTGTCTACTTAGAGCATTTGCCACTACATTGGCTTTCCCAGGGTGATACTGAATGGAAAAGTCAAAGTCCTTAAGGTACTCTAACCACCTTCTTTGTCTCATGTTAAGCTCCTTTTGTGAGAACAAGTATTTCAAACTCTTGTGGTCAGAAAAGACCTTAAATTGCTCACCATAGATATAATGCCTCCAAATCTTCAAGGCGAATACTACAGCTGCCAACTCCAAGTCATGAATCGGGTAGTTCACTTTGTGGATCTTCAACTGTCTTGAGGCATATGCTATTACCTTCCCTTGTTGCATTAAGACGCATCCCAGACCTGTTCTAGAAGCATCTGAATAAATTTCAAATCCTCCCTCTTCAGTGGGTAAGGCAAAGACAGGAGCAGTAGTCAGACACTTCTTCAAGTTGTTAAAGCTTTCTTCACATTCATTGGTCCACAAAAATGGATTTTCCTTCCGGGTCAGCTTGGTTAATTACATTGCAATCTTTGAGAAATCCTTTATAAACCTTCGGTAATATCCTGCTAATCCTAGGAAACTCCTGATCTCTGTGACGCTTCTCGGTCTTTCCCATTTCAGTACGGCCTCAACCTTTGATGGATCAACAACGATACCATCCTTGGTTACCACATGTCCTAAAAAGGATACCTCATCAAGCCAAAATTCACATTTACTTAGCTTGGCATATAATTTATTCTCCCTTAAAATCTGTAATGAGATCCTCAAATGCTCCTCATGCTCTTCCTTTGTCTTGGAGTAGATCAATATATCGTCGATGAATACCACCACAAATTTATCAAGATATGGGTGATAAATACTATTCATCAACTGCATAAAAACTGCAAGGGCATTCGTTATTCCAACGGCATAACAATGAATTCATAATGCCCATACCTTCTTCGGAAGGCAGTCTTGTGATGTCTTCTCCTTTGATCCTCAATTGATGATAACCGGATCTGAGATCTATTTTAGAGAAGTATCTAGCTCCAGAAAATTGATCAAACAACTCATTATCCTGGCAGAGGGTATTTGTTTTTGATAGTTAACTAGTTTAGTTGTCTGTAATCTATACATAGCCTCATCGACCCATCTTTCTTCTTGACGAAGAGGACAGGTGCACCCCATGGCGATGTGCATGGTCGGATGAAACCCTTCTCTAAGAGTTCCATCAGTTGCTCTGTAAGGCCCTCGAATTTCGTTGCATTAATTGTGTCGTGTGTAAAGGTTCATGCTTCTGTATGTATGTACGTATCTACGTAAGTACTAGTTAGTATACTATTACATGCATGTGTATAAATTAGATGTATTAATGTATGAATGGTATGATGGTAGTATGTACGTAGTAGTACGCATATGACATATATAGATATAAGATGTACATGGTTTCTGCATGTTTTAGAGTTCTGGCCGAAGGCCAGATTGGCGTCAATATCAACAGACGTCGATGTGGTGTCGACGTCAACCACATTGACGCCAACACTAACCCCAGCGTCCAACGATGTGGACGCCAACTTCTCTGACCTGCATGCATTGCAGAGCCGAAAATTTCGGAAGCAAGCCACCCCAACCATTGGGGAGCTATCCCCAACTATCTGAAAGGCCATCTTGTCACCCCTGCGTGATAGGAGAACCCCATCTCCTATATACAAACCCAGTTTTTACAACCCTAAGCCTTCTCTTTGCCCCTTTGCAAGAGAGGAAGAAGAGAAAGTAGTGAAACCCTATTTTTGGACTGTGAGAAACCCTCACCTTTGCAACCCAAAATCTGAAGTTCTGAAGCTTGATCCGGCCACCTGCTGCATCAAGGAGCTTGCTGGATCATCGAGGAAGGCATCCCCGACCTCGGATTGCACTGGAGCTTGCTCAAGAACCCGTAGGAAGGCCATCTTGGAGGCTGGTTGGGAACTTCTTGGCACAGCCCAAGGAGAGCTTCACCAAGCCTTTTGATCCCTTTGGAGTATATCTAAAAGGCAAGTATTCTACCCATATTGTTCATGTATGTGTCTGGGATGGTTTTACCATTTTTATGTATTTTCCCTCGTGTCCTAGACCCCCAAATTCACCCCATCTTTGGAGGTTGGGTCTATGTTTTGCACATACCTGACCTTAACGGCAACATCACTTGCCGTTAAGATCATGCTTAGCATCCAGCGATTGTGCCGTTAACTCCGTTTGACGGCCAAGATTGTCGTTAAGTTCTTCAGGACAGAACAGAAAACTGTTCTCTCCCCTTACACAACTATTTTCGATGTGTTTCTCGTGATGAGGATACATTGTAGCCTTTATGTACTATGTATACTGGTGAATGTGGTGTGTGGATGGATTTTTGTGCAAGGTGGTAAATGATAGAGTTCATTTATTCCATGGAAATACATGTATGATGAGTTGCTAATATTGTCAACCCTTTGTTTGTATGATTTAGGACGAGTCTGAATGCCCTACATTTTATGGGTCATGCATGTATTAGTCAGTCTCTGTTCTGAAATTCTGAGATTTTTCCCATGCTTGTGTGAATTAGTGAAAATGTTGTTTGGGAAATAGAAATCATGCGTTGGTCATGATAAATTTTCGGTAAATCATTTATTGCCCAAAAAAATTTCAGGAATAAATTCTGTAGCTCCATGCCTGTTAGGGCTCAGACAGTGTGTTGTTAAAATTGTGCTTGTGTTCAACTCCATGTTTAAATCGAATTGCGGATAGCATGTGGAATTAATGTTAGATTTTCTGTAATTTCATTTTAGCTTAGAAAAATCTGAAAATTTTCATGAAGAATCCTAAACCCGAAATTAGCCTGTGGTTAAAATTTCAGGTCATTTGGATCAGTATATGATGCAATATGAATTTTCCATGTAAAAATGTGAAACTAATGCATGCCGTTGTAAAATGATTTGATTTTGTATATAGCAACCTGATTAGTGAAATTTCCTGAGTACTAAATTTCTGTAATTGTAGTGCCATGTTAGAAAAAATAGAGAAGTGTGCATGTGAGTGAGAAAGTGAATGAAATGAGAGTGACATGTGTAAACATGTGTTAAAATCAGTAAATGTGTAATGTGTAACTTGTGCCGAATGTGACTCTGCTTCCGTAGAGGGCAGTGGAACCGTATCAGGGAAAAGTCCCCCTGAGAAGGTTCAATGTGTTGTGACCCTAAGGGCATTAGGGGAAATCCTGGAGGTGGACAAGTGCCACTGGTTAGGGTTGAGACTTGTTCTCCCGGTCTACGCAGTCCAAGAGTCGCCATTGTATTTCCTAGATAGCGTCTATGTGATGTGATGTGTTGTGTCCTTCTTTGGTGTTTGGACTATGTGTCACGGCACTAAATGTGAACGTCTAAATGTGTATGTGTTCATGTGAAAAATGTGAATGTGAACAATGTGTAAAAGTGCATGTGTAAAGTGTGAAATATGCGAATTTAAAATTGTGTAAAAATGTGAAACCAAAATGTGAGGATGTGAGTTTGTAATCCATGTTATGACAATCTGAAATCATGCTTAAACAGAGCTTTACTATGTTATGATTATGTTTATGTATGTAAAATGCCTAGAATCCATGCTAGGGATAATTGTTAAGCATATATAAACAACTTCCATACTTGGTTGTTCACATGTTGTGGTTTAACCGTTGTTGTAGCTCTCATGTGTTAGATTATGGTTGCTAAAGCATGTAAAACAGCAAGCTTAAAGCATGTAAAATGGTTACGTATATGCGTAGAAATGTGTATATTCCATGTTAGGTATGTTTCCTTTCATGCATGCTCGGGAATTTATGTTAATGGCTTCCATGCCGTAGTTGGTTGAAGGTAGATTTTTATGTGAGGAATGAATAGAAAGCATGTGATAAGTGATTCTATTTTAGGAAATATGAAAGCATAGTCCATGTGTTAAATTGTAGATCCACTATGATAGGTTGTAAAATTAATGTCAAGCATGCTACGTGTTGTGTCTTGTGAATGTGTATGTAGAACCTACTATAATATGTGCATGTACGGTATGTGTAGAAGTACTTGCGAAGTCTTTTAGACTCACTACTTGCTTCGGCGTACAGGTGTAGTTGGTGACGAGACACTTGTGGAGGAGACGTTGGAGACCAACTCCGAGCGTGGAGATTAGAGTGTTGGAGTACTTGTGACATTTTGTGATTTTCATAGTATGTAAATTGCACATTGTACTAGCATTATCATGGAAGAATGTATAAGTATGGACATCTATGTATTTTATTTTCAGAAATTTAAATTATGTGGACTTTTAGCTCTTTAAATGTTATCGGAACATGTATGTTAAATGCGGATGATGAATGAAATGAAGACAATGGTTCTTTTACTTCCGCTACTATGTTCTAATATTCACGTGTATCTCAGCTGAATATTATTGTTGGGTAAATGTCCCACTGTGGCAACGTTCACTATATCGACGTGGGTTGGTATAACTGTACCGATATAATGAGGGTCGCTACAGAGATTGGTATCAGAGCAACCGGTTGAGATTGCACATGAATATACATAAGTCATCATCTTCATTACATGCTAAGTCTACATAGGAATGTCCACATGTGTAGAATTGATTAATAATGAATGAAAAATAGATAAGAAGATGGTTAGAAAACTTAGTAACCTAGCTCTAATGGTGGCTGAAATTTATTACAGCCATGGCTTCGAGAGGTAGGCGTGGCGGAGCGCCGGCCCTGAGGACGAGCCGAGACGTGACGAGCGGGAGAGCAGCAGGCCCTGCACCGCAAGGTTCCTGTACTTCCCCCACCGCCGCCTGTGGATTATGGAGTATTCATGCAAGGTCTGGTGCAAGCCATGCAGACGCAGGCTCATACCCAGGCACACTCCAGGCACAGTTGGAGGCTCAGGTTAGACTAATAAAATGACTAATAGTCTGTTTTATTTGCTTATGTGATATTATGTTGATTGTGTATTGTTTGTTGTGCACTGTAGCAGGCTCAAGTACCAGCTCAAGACCATGGTGGACCTTCTACCATGGAGAGATTCAAGAGGATGCTGCCACCCTCTTTTAAGGGGGAGAGCGACCCATTGTTGGCTGAAAGCTGATGAGGGAGATAGAAAAGATCTTCCGAGCCATCAGGTGTGCAGATGAGGATAAGGTTACATTAGCCACCTACATGCTACATGTATGCTTTAGTTATATGCTTGTATGTTTTGTTAAGCTAGATTTGTTAGATGGTGCTTATGAACGGTGTACTGCAGAAAAGAGCTGATGTTTGGTGGGCTTCATTGCTGCGTACCCGGTTTGAGGATGGAGCTGTTGATGTTGCGTGGGACGAGTTCGTGAGGCTCTTTCGGGCCAAGTTCGTCCCCGAGCACGTGCAAGATCGGATGGAGCAAGAATTCCTATCTTTGACTCAAGGCTCCATGACTGTGCTGGAATATGAGGCAAGATTTTCTGAACTCTCTAAATATGCACCTCATATCGTGACAGATGAGCGCAGAAAGACAAAGAAGTTCGTGATGAGGGACTCAAGCCATCACTGCGGACGAGACTCGTGGCGTTTGACCACCGCACGTTGGACGAGGCCCTCAGTGCTGCTTGTAGGCAGGAGGGAGAGATGGAGCAATACCTGGAAGAAAAGAAGGCTTCGCAGAAGAGGCCAGCAGCGACATTCCAGCGGCAGGACAAGAAGAAAGTGGTGTACCCGACACAGCAGCGACCAGTAGCAGTCGGCATACTCAGGTACCTTCTGTACGTTCCCCTGGTGTGAAGAAAGAGTGTCCCCACTGTGGGAGGACACATGGTGGTTCCGAGTGTTGGATGAGTACGGGCAAGTGCTTGAAGTGCGGAAGCAGCGACCACAAGATCAAGGATTGCCCAAGACTTCAGCAGGGAGTCCAGCGTGGAGTGCCATCCCCAACAGCAGTAGCGGCAGCGGCACCCGCTACAGGAAGACCAGGAAGGCCTCGAGCCCAGCTCGAGTGTTTGCTTTAGCTCGAGAGGACGCCGAGCAGGCGGAGCATGTCACCGAAGGTACGGTTTTGCTTTTAGGTGTGCACGCTCGGGTTTTGTTTGATACAGGTGCTACTCACTCGTTCATTTCCGAGCGGTTTGCTAGGCAGTTAGCCCTAGAGTTCAGGCATAGAGTCTGAGGATTTAGAGGTCCCTTTGTCTGTGCACACCCCTGCGGGTACGGTATCGACTAGGAAGTGCATTTCGTCATTACCTGTGTGCATTGAGGATAGAATCCTAGATGGGTGTTTCTTCTTGCTAAAGATGAAGGACTATGATGCTATTCTTGGTCTGCATTGGCTAAAGGACCACTATGCGTTAGTGGATTGTCGTCGGAAGAGGATTGTTTTCCGCATTCCTGGTGAGGATGAGTTCTCTCACCCCTTGCCAAGGAACTTGGCAGGAAAGATAGTCATCTCTGCCATGAAGGCGATGCGCATGGTGAACAAGGGTTGTGACGCTTTTCTTGCCAGCGTGGTGTTAGTGCCAGAGGCTGATGAGTCACCTACTCTTGCGGAGATTGAGGTAGTGCAGGATTCTCCAGATGTCTTTCTGATGACTTGTCTGGATTGCCACCGGATAGAGAGATAGAGTGTACCATAGAGTTGCTTCGGGCACCTCTCCTATCTCGAAGGCTCCATATCGGATGGCACCAGTGGAGTTAGCCGAGTTGAGTAAGCAATTGCAAGAGTTGCTTGATAAGGGATTTATTCGCCCTAGTGTTTCCCCTTGGGGCGCACTTGTATTGTTCGTCAAGAAGAAAGACGGGTCACTTAGGTTATGCATTGACTATAGGAAGTTGAACCAAGTGACTGTGAAGAACAGGTATCCCTTACCTCGTATTGATGATTTGTTTGACCAGTTGCGAGAGGCATCAGTCTTTTCTAAGATTGATTGCGATCTGGTTATCATCAGTTGAGGATTCAGAGTGAGGATGTGTCCAAGATGGCGTTTAGAACCCGTTATGGACATTATGAGTTTTTGGTCCTTCCTTTCGGATTGACCAATGCCCCTGCAGCGTTCATGGATCTCATGAACAGGGTTTAGGCCTTATCTAGATAGCTTTGTCGTAGTGTTTATTGATGATGTGTTGGTCTACTCTCCGGATGAGGGCACGCACCGTCAGCATTTGAGGGTAGTGTTAGAGGTTCTTTGTGAGCACAAGCTGTATGCTAAGTTCAGCAAGTGCAATTTTTGGTTGCGCGAGGTTCATTTTCTCGGGCATGTTATCTCCGGTGCTAGTGTTGCAATTGATCCAGCGACGGTCCAGGCAGTTATGGATTGGGAGATTCCCAAGACCCCTTCGGAGATTCGTAGTTTTATTGGTTTAGCTGGTTACTATCGGCGACTTATTGAGGGATTTTCATCCATCACCGCCCCTTTGACTCAGCTTACCAGAAAGGGAGTGAAGTTCTTTTGGTCCGAGAAGTGGGAGAGTAGTTTTCAATTATTGAAGACTAAGCTCACGACAGCCTAGGTGTTAGTCTTACCGAGCGGTGTAGAGGGTTTTGTTATCTACACGGATGCATCTCGGATTGGTTTAGGCTGTGTGCTAATGCAGAAGGAAAGGGTAGTGGCTTATGCTTCTCGTAAATTAAAGGAGCATGAGAAGAACTATCCGACTCATGACTTGGAGCTCGCAGCAGTGGTTCATGCACTAAAGATCTGGAGGCACTATCTTTATGGTGTCAGATTTGAGGTGTTTACCGACCACAAGAGCTTGAAGTATCTTTTCTCCCAAAAGGAATGAAACCTGAGGCAAAGGAGATGGATCGAGTTCTTGAAGGACTATGACTTTGACCTTCAGTATCACCCTGGGAAGGCGAATGTCGTAGCGGATGCCCTGAGTAGAAAGAGGCCATATCTCCAGCAGGATTGGAAGATGATGAATGATGCGGCTTGCCCGTTGACTAAGTTAGAGCCATCGCTATGCCAGGCTTTTGTAGCTCAGTTATCCCTTAGGTCCTCGGTTTTGGATGAGGTGATCGGCAACAGGAAGCCGACCCTAGAGTCTTAGAGTTAGTGGGCAAGGCAGGCATTGCTCGTGATGAGGATGGTGTGATTAGATTTCAGCACCGTGTTTGTGTCCCTGATTTAGTAGATGTTCGTGAGCATGTGTTAGCGGATGCTCATAGGTCGCGATTCTCTATTCATCTGGGTAACACTAAGATGTACAAAGATCTGAAGAGATCATTTTGGTGGTCCGGCATGAAGAAGGATGTTGCGGATTATGTGTCTAGATGTCTAGTATATCAGCAAGTGAAAGCCGAGCGGCAGCGACCATCTGGCTTTATGCAGAGGATGGATATCCCAGTATGGAAGTGGGAGGCTGTCACCATGGATTTCTCTCGGGTTTGCCTCGATCTAGAAGGGGCAATGACTCAATTTGGGTACTTATAGATAGATTCTCGAAGACTGCTTATTTCTTGCCTATGAAGAAGAAGCAGTCAGTAGAGAGTTTATCTAAATTGTATATTAGTAGTATCATTAGATTGCATGGTGTACCGAAGTAGATCATTTCGGATCGAGATCCGAGATTTACTTCGAGATTGTGGAAGGGTCTTCAGGATGCTTTAGGTTCGGAGCTGAAGCTCAGTTCGGCGTTTCATCCCCAGACTGATGGACAGTCCGAGAGGACTATCCAGACGCTCGAGGATATGCTGAGAACATGTGTGCTGGATTGGAAGGATGATTGGGAGCGCCATCTACCTCTAGTGGAGTTCGCATACAACAACAGCTTTCATGCAAGTATTGGTATGGCTCCATTCGAGGCATTGTACGGTAGGCCCTGCATATCTCCTTTATGTTGGGAGGAGACTGGTGATAGGTAGCTGATCGGTCTGGAGTTAGTTCAGGAGACTTCGGATAAGGTACAACTTATCAGGAAGAGGCTTGTTGCGGCACAGGATAGGCAGAAGAGCTATCCCGACAACAGGAGGAAAAATCTTGAGTTCGAGGTCGGCGATCATGTCTTCTTGAAGATATCGCCTACTCGAGGTGTTGTCAGATTTGACAGGAATAGTAAGTTGAGCCCTAGGTTCATTGGCCCATATGAGATTCTCAGACGATTGGGCAGCGTGGCATATGAGCTAGCATTACCCCCATCTTTGGCTACTGTTCATCCTGTTTTCCACGTTTCGATGCTCAGGAAGTATGTCCGAGATCCGTCTCATGTGATTAGTCATGAGCCAGTGGAGATTCAGCCAGATCTGTCGTATGTCGAGCAACCAGTAGCTATTCTTGACCGGAAGGTTCAGCATCTCCAGAACAAGAGTATTGCGTCGGTGAAAGTTCTCTGGCGAAACTTCTCGCGAGAGGAGCCTACTTGGGAGCTTGAGGATGCGATGAGGAAGAAGTATCCCCTTTTGTTTGAGTAGTATCGTTCTAACTTCGAGGATGAAGTTTCTTTAAGGGGGAGAGGGTGTAAGGCCCTCGAATTTCGTTGCATTAATTGTGTCGTGTGTAAATGTTCGTGCTTGTGTATGTATGTACGTATCTACGTAAGTACTAGTTAGTATACTATTACATGCATGTGTATAAATTAGATGTAAATAATGTATGAATGGTATGATGGTAGTATGTACGTAGTAGTATGCATATGACATATATAGATATAAGATGTACATGGATTCTGCATGTTTTAGAGTTTTGGCCGAAGGCCAGATTGGCGTCAATATCAACATACGTCGATGTGGTGTCGGCTTTAACCACATGGACGCCAACACTAACCCCACCGTCCAGCGATGTGGACGCCAACTTCTCTGACCTGCATGCGTTGCAGAGCCAGAAACTCCGGAAGCAAGCCACCCCAACCATTGGGGAGCTATCCCCAATGGTCTGAAAGGCCATCTTGTCACCCCTGCATGATAGGAGAACCCCCTCTCCTATATACAAACCCATTTTTACAACCCTAAGCCTTCTCTTTGCCCCTTTGCAAGAGAGGAAGAAGAGAAAGGAGTGAAACCCTATTTTCAGACTGTGAGAAACCCTCACCTTTGCAACCCAAAATCTGAAGTTCTGAAGCTTGATCAGGCCACCTGCTGCATCAAGGAGCTTGCTGGATCATCGAGGAAGGCATCCCCGACCTCGGATTGTACTGGAGCTTCCTCAAGAACCCGGAGGAAGGCTATCTTGGAGGTTGGTTGGGAACTTCTTGGGACTGCCCAAGGAGAGCTTCACCAAGCCTTTTGATCCCTTTGGAGTATATCTAAAATGCAAGCACCCTGCCCATAGTGTTCATGTATGTGTCTAAGATGGTTTTACCATTTTTATGTATTTTCCCTCGTGTCCTAGACCCCCAAATTCACCCCATCTTTGGAGCTCGGGTCCGTGTTTTGCACAGACCTGACCTTAACGGCAACATCACTTGCCGTTAAGATCATGCTTAGCGTCCAGCGATTGTGCCGTTAACTCCCTTTGACGGCCAAAGATTGTCTTTAAGTTCTTCAGGACAGAACAGAAATTTGTTCTCTCCCCTTATACAACTATTTTCGATGTGTTTCTCGTGATGAGGATATATTGTAGCCTTTATGTACAATGTATACTAGTGAATGTGGTGTGTGGATGGATTTTTTAGCAAGGTGGTAAATGATAGAGTTCATTTATTCCATGGAAATACATGTATGATGAGTTGCTAATCTTGTCAACCCTTTGTTTGTATGATTTAGGACGAGTCTGAATGTCCTGCATTTTATGGGTCATGCATGTATTAGTCAGTCTCTGTTCTGAATTCTGAGATTTTTCCCATGCTTGTGTGAATTAATGAAAATGTTGTTTGGGAAATAGAAATCATACGTAGGTCATGATAAATCGTCGGTAAATCATGTATTGCCCAAAAAAATTTTAGGAATAAATTATGTAGCTCCATGCCTGTTAGGGCTCAGACAGTGAGTTGTTAAAATTGTGCTTGTGTTCAACTCCATGTTAAATCGAATTGCGGATAGCATGTGGAATTAATGTTAGATTTTCTGTAATTTCTTTTTAGCATAGAAAAATCTGAAATTTTGCATGAAGAATCCTAAACCCGAAATTAGCCTGTGGTTGAAATTTCAGGTCATTTGGACCAGTATATGATGCAATATGAATTTTCCATGTAAATATGTGAAACTAATGCATGCCGTTGTAAAATGATTTGATTTTGTATATAGCAACCTGATTAGTGAAATTTCCTGAGTACAAAATTTCTATAATTGTAGTGCCATGTTAGGAATAACAGAGAAGTGTGCATGTGAGTGAGAAAGTGAATGAAATGAGAGTGACATGTGTAAACATATGTGTTAAAATCAGTAAAATGTGTAATGTGTAACTTGTGCCAAATGTGACTCTGCTTCCGTAGAGGGCAGTGGAACCGTATCAGGGAAAAGTCCCCCTGAGAAGGTTCAATGTGTTGTGACCCTAAGGACATTAGGGGGAAATCCTAGAGGTGGACAAGTACCACTGGTTTGGGTGGAGACTTGATCTCCCGGTCTGCGCAGTCCAAGAGTCGCCATTGTATTGCCTAGATGGCGTCTGTGTGATGTGATGTGTTGTGTCCTTCTTTGGTGGTTTGGACTATGTGTCACGGCACTAAATTTGAATGTGTAAATGTGTATGTGTTCATGTGAAAAATGTGAATGTGAACAATGTGTAAAAGTGCATGTGTAAAGTTTGAAATATGCGAATTTGAAATTGTCTAAAAATGTGAAACCAAAATGTGAGGATGTGAGTTTGTAATCCATGTTATGACAATCTTAAATCATGCTTAAACAGTAGCTTTACTATGTTATGATTATGTTTATGTATGCAAAATGCCTAGAATCCATGCTAGGGATAATTGTTAAGCATATATAAACAACTTCCATACTTGGTTGTTCACATGTTGTGATTTAACCGTTGTTGTAGCTCTGATGTGTTAGATTATGGTTGCTAAAGCATGTAAAAACAGCAAGCTTAAAGCATGTAAAATGGTTACGTATATGCGTAGAAATGTGTAGATTCCATGTTAGGTATGTTTCCTTTCATGCATGCTCGAAATTTATGTTAATGGCTTCCATGTATTAGTTGGTTGAAGGTAGATTTTTATGTGAGGAATGAATAGAAAGCATGTGATAGGTGATTCTATTTTAGGAAATCTGGAAGCATAGTCCATGTGTTTAAATTGTAGATCCACCATGATAGGTTGTAAATTTAATGTCAAGCATGCTACGTGTTGTGTCTGGTGAATGTGTATGTAGAACCTACTATAATATGTGCATGTACGGTATGTGTAGAAGTACTTGCGGAGTCTTTTAAACTCACTACTTGCTTCGGCGTACAGGTGTAGTTGGTGACGAGACACTTGTGGAGGAGACGTTGGAGACCGACTCCGAGCGTGGAGATTAGAGTGTTGGAGTACTTGTGACATTTTGTGATTTTCATAGTATGTAAATTGAACATTGTACTAGCATTATCATGAAAGAATGTATAAGTATGGACATCTATGTATTTGATTTTCAGCAATTTAAATTATGTGGACTTTAGCTCTTTAAATCTTATCGGAACATGTATGTTAAATGCGGATGATGAATGAAATGAAGATAGTGATTTTTTACTTCCGCTACTCTATTCTTATATTCACGTGTATCTCAGCTGAATGTTATTGTTGGGTAAATGTCCCACTGTGACAACGTTCACTATATCGACGTGGGTTGGTATAACTGTACCGATTTAATGAGGGTCGCTACATGCTCTTTTAATTCCTTCAGTTCTACGGGGGACATTCTATATGGTGCCCTAGATACTGGTGCTTCTCCAGGGACCAACTCGATGGTAAAATCGACCTCTCGCTCAGGAGGAATTCCTGGCAAGTCTTCGGGAAAGACATCAATGTATTCGCTGACGACATGGATGTCCTCTACTTTGACTTCCTTCTTTGTGATGACAACACCAGCAAGAAAGGCCATACAACCTTTCCTCATCATCCTTTTGGCTTGTAGTGCTGCGATAAGTGACAATCTCCTGCGGTTTCTATCCCCTGTGAACATTAGTTTTGGGTAATGGCTAAAGGTTACCCGACTTCTCCTGCAGTTGATACTAGCCCCATGTTCAGACAACCAGTCTGCTCCCAGTATCACATCATACCCCTCCATGTCCATACATATTAAATTTTCTGGTATGTTTTGAGTTTCAATCAACACTTCACTAGAGGGTATATGGTTTGTAAGATTGGTGCCAGGACCAATCGGCGTTGACACAACTATTCCGGATTTCATTGGGACGGGTTTCACAGATAAGGTATCAACAAATGTTTGAGATATAAAGGAATGCGTAGCTCCCATATCAAAGAGAACATATGCAGGTCGGGAAAGAATAGTGAGTGTACCTTCCACGATACCTCCTTCTTCAGCAGCTTCCGGTTCCTGGATAGCTTGCAATCGGCCTTGCCTCTTCTGTCCATTCGGACGCTTGTCCTGAGGAGCTTGTTTTTTCAGTATTGGGCAGTCCGAGATCCTATGGTCACGACTACCACAGCGCAGGCATCTCCCTTGCGCTCTCCAGCATTGTTCAGACCGATGACTAGCTTTGTCACAGTGTTTGCACCTTTCTCCGGTTGCCACCACTATCTGCTTACCTAACTCCTTTGGCTTTTTCTCAACTGGTTCAATTACTCCGCCACTGGGCCTTTTCTTCCCAATGGTCGGCTGGTACCTTCCTGTAGAAGACACTTGTTCCCTTTTCGCGGGTCTTCCCACAATTCTTTCAGCACTCTCCATGGCATCTTCCAGTAACTGAGCCCTCTTTACCATGTCAGCATAAGTTTGAATGTCCATTGGCGCCAGTTGCGTGATGAACTGGGGCCTCAAGCCATTCAGAAAGCGTTTCGCCTTCATCCTTTCTGTCCCAATTAAGTGAACACCATATCGGGACAGACGAGAGAATTGGGCCTCATACTCAGCCATATTAAGTCCTCTCTGCTCCAAAGCCGCAAATTCGGCTGCTTTCCGTTCTTGGACCCTCTCAGAAAAGTACTTGGTGTTGAATTGCTCAATGAACTGAGCCCATGTTAGTTGCTGGCCATTCAATGTGGCTTCTACCGACTCCCACCATGCCCTGGCATCCTTTTCCAATTGGAAAGTCGCCAGTAGTACTTTGTTCTGGTCTGTGCATTGCATGACCCTGAATATCCTTTCAATTTCCTTAACCCAGTGTTCAGCAACATCTGGGTCAGTACTCCCTTCAAACCTCGGCGGATCCATATTCCGAAAATTCCGATGGAGATCACCGGCTCCGCAGTTACCTCCACCCTTGGTGGCTTGTAGGATAGCCTGAGTCAAGTTCTGTATCGTTCGTTGCATGTCCCTAGCCTGGTCACGTTCAGCGGTCATTAAGGTAATAAGTACCTTCAAGATAATAATATGAGTCAGTCATCTAAATATATCACATGTGACTTCTATTCCCATGGCTCTACCCAAGCTCACATTAGGTACGACAGATTTTGACTCGTGTAATCTAGTTTCATTCTAAGTTCTTATTTCCTTGGACCCTAAAGTTTAAGGGCTCTGATACCAACTATCACGCCCCGATATTTAGCAGCAGAATAAACACCGAGGGACGTGAACGATACAAATTGACGTGTCACAGTTGAGTAACGCAGAGTCACAATTGAATATAATATCACATTTGAGGGTAAATTATGACCACCCAAAAATATACCTTGTTTCATTCCATTCAACTACATACGACCTTACATAAGAAAGAACCAACTAAAGGATCCATTGTTCAAATAAAACTTCCAGAAAAGTTAACTATTACATAGACTACTCAATTGTCTATTTCCAAACTATCATCGACTCATATGGAGGGTGCTCATCACTCTTGCCCTGCCCCATCGGACTCCACTGGTTCTTCATCACTTCTTGAAAAAGGGTAGGATGATAGGGTGAGCGAACTAGCTCAGTAGGATTTACATCTTAATATGGTGCGGGCACTAATATACGTGATTAGCATTTTAATCAGGCAAGATATGAACATGATGACAATGCATGCAATACTAACAGATCGAATAGCAGAATAGAACAGATATCATTTCAGATCAAATGTCGAGTTGCATATATACAGTGGACATATACTTTAAGAATAGAATCGTATCAAAGATTGGCCATATTTAGACAGATATTATGCGTTCACATGATCAGACGTATCATATCAAATCATATCATATTAGATCACATCAGACTTATCATAATAAACAAAGGCACATTCACACAAATCTTGCATATCATATCAGTGCCATGCCACGCACCACAAGTCCATACTTTCGCGGTTAAAAAGTACGTTGGGGTGCTCCTCCCCAGGACCAGACAGGGCCCCTATTGCACAGGCATTGGTTCAAATTTGGACCGGAGTCCCACATTGTGCCGAACAAACAGATTCATATTATGGCACAGAGTTTCAATAACAAGCTCGTAGTAAAAGAAACATGATCGTTCATAGAGTAAAGGTATGACAAATAGCTCAAGAGAACAAGGCAAGATAACGACGTATCTTATGTTTCATAATTCATTAATGTCTTGACATGATCATGTTTCAAAAGACAGATCATATGCAGAACATGTGCTCTCAATTTCCCAAGAAGGGTGTGCCTATTCGTGCAAACATGTATGTGTTGAGTTACAGATCTTTCCTATCATGTATGCAATTGACAAATGATTATTTGAACACTAGAAAACATAAAACTATTGAAACTCACATGCAAATTATGACATTAACTCCACTAACAAGTTCATACCAACATGTATTCATCCCCACATTTATATCATATTCTTCTCTTATCAATTGATAATAAGCAAGATCACAAGATAATCCAATGGACATAAGATCAATCATAATTACACATTAGAATCGTATTCATATCATTACTACTTTTCAATGGATTGATTTATTTTAGGTCCATGCATACCATATAACATCATGCACATGCTAGTAGACATCATGAAATGATCAGACCCAAATTATGTAATTTTTTTGTAAGGGTAGTGTCAACACACCCCTTACTGGTGTCGACACAATGCTTCAAACACAAGACAAAATAATGCAAAACTAGTCAAGTAGTGTTGACACTAGTTCAGGTAGTGTCGACACAGTGCTTCAAATACAAAGCAAAAAGGTCAAGTAGTGTCGACACTAGTTCAGGTGGTGTCGACACTAGAGACAACTCCCAGAACACCTTCTTGCCAATCTGGGACAGTGTGTCGACACTAGCCCAAGTAGTGTCGACACTAGAGGCCTTCCCGGAACACCTTCTGGGCTGTTTTGGGACAGTGTGTCGACACTAGCCCAAGTAGTGTCGACACTAGTGCCCTTCCAGAACAAAACTTATAAGTCTTGTGGAACCCGAAAACACATCTCATGTAGTGGTTTACTTACCCCATTTATAACTCTCTAACGAATGACATTTAGACAAAACATTCAACATGAAAGATGACAAGATCAACTAGTAGAAGAACTTTGATGTTAAGGGTTTGATCTACTTCAGTCTCTAATCCTAAGAAAACTTGTGAAGAACAAAAAGGCAAGTGTAGCCCGAAATCGCGGTATCATGCAGAGACTCTCTTACCACGCTCATAACTCTCTAACGATGGACTTTTGGACAAAACATCCAACATAAAAGATGATCATTGATACGCGCGCTTTGTTGATTGTGCAATTCCGTTGTCTAGAGTTCCTTGCACATAGCAACAAGCTCACCTCCTCTAAACTGTCTCACAGATTTAAAATCAAAAAGGAACTAGCACAATGGTGAGAACAGGTCATTTCCACAGGGAGACTGAATAAAGCTTGAATTAAAACTACTTTGACTTGAAATCTCTATTCTATCGACAATGCATTAAAATGAATGTATGAACAACACCGATCAAATCCCTCACCTTCTTGACAGATCAAACTTAATGAAAGAACAAGTGGAATTTAAATGAGAAGAAATTTGATATCACTGTACCCTCACAGCTCGAGGGATGAATACTTAGTAATCGTAACTCTCAAAGATCGAACAGAAACTTGAGAAACAGAAATTTATTGTGACACTAATCAACTAAACACCAACAAATCTTTAATTATCAATGCGTTAAAATTGAACTAAGAACTCTTGATGACACATCGAATTAAACACTCTTTTCACTGAAAATAATATGAGAGGTTCAAATCACTGTACCCTCAACTTGAGGGATGAAAAATAGAGAAGACAGTACGATGCCATAAACTTCAGAACAACAAGTACAAACACAGTCATCTCCTTCACCATCTATTATGCTTAAGTAAGAGAACAATAGAAGAAATCTAAAACCTCAATGCCAAACTCCTTATTTGTCCGGACCGAAGAAGAATAACACCAATGAAGTAGAAAGCTCACAGAAGAAAGAACATAAAGAAGAAGTATCAGATTCTCTCTCTCAGAAGCTTTCTGCTACTCCCAGACGCTGAACAATTCTGAAACTATCCAAATTAACCAAGGAAAGGAAATCCTGATTGCTGTGTACCTTCTCTAATGTAGACAGCATTGGGGTTCTTCATATGCTCCAAATGACAGCCGCCACCAAATAGCAATCGTTCTTCTCACAACACAGAAGAAGAAAACACAGTGAAATAAAAGGGAAACTAATTCCATTGGGTCGGTTCCTTCCAGGGGCCTCACGATCTCCTCTCACACAGCAGCCAAAAGGAAAGCAAGAACAGATGATCTCAGATATTTTTTTTTTACAGAACCAAATGAACAAAGAAAAACTCAGATGAACTGAGATAATCGCCTCGGGATGGAGTTCTTCAACACAGAGAACATGGAAATTAAATGCAGAAGTGAATTTTCATCTAGCACTGGTGAAGAGTAAAACAATAAGAACAAGAATTTCTAAAAGAAATCCGAACCTCACTCCTCTAAACTATAGAAGAACAGGAAAATACAGAATGAAAGGGAAATTAAAATTCTCAGAAATTCCTAATGGCCGAACCAGCCTCAAGAACACTCCCTCTCTGCTCTGCTCAAACAGGGAAATTACAGGGAAAATAAGAGATGAAAAAAAAAATATCCAAGAACTTGAACCCCCAGCCCTCCCTGCTCTGCGAAGTCTGGAAGAACAGAGAAAAAAACAGGGAATAGTAAACTAAAATTTCTAACAATTCTAACCAACCAAAGCTCACACCCCCACCCCCCTCGGAGGACCTTTGGGGTCCCTTTATATAGGCACCCTTGCTTTTTGTGAGCTCCTGCTCCCGCCTCCTGGATCACCAACGCGCGGATCGCCACCTCAGCAGCTTCGGCCGCACCACCTCAGCAGCTCGTGGTCCGCAGCACAGTTGCTCTGCACCGCCTTGCCCAGTCAGCTTCAGCGCACAGCCAGCAGCACACGGCCTCCATCGCCAGCCGTACACCCAGACGCCCAGCCAGCGCTCAGCAGATCTGCCTTGGGCAGCTCAGCAGGCCGCCCAGCCCAGGATCGCCATCGCCAGGCCACCTCAGCACCGCCACGCCTCCTTCCCGCCCAAATCGCCAGCGCCAGCCCACCATCATCCTGGCCTGGCCGCACCCACACCAGCAGCACGCCCAGCCGCCTTGTGCCTCCAGATCCGGTTCACCTGGGCGCTGGCCGCCCAGGCCCTGCACCGCCCATCGCCTGCCCAGATCTGGCCGCAGCCAGCAGCTAGCCGCCCCAGCTTCATGCGCGCCTGCACCTCCTCAGGCGCTTGCCATCTGCACAGGAGGCCCAACCCAGCCGCTTCTTCAGCAGCATGCGCCAGCCCTAAAACCGCCAGCCTTCAAACCAGAGCTCCACCATCCAGCAGCTTCCACACCGCCTCCAAGATGAAAATAGCACAAGTTAAAAATATGCGTGGCCTATTCTATTTAAATGAGAAAAAGGTAAAATGGATCCATGGGATGAAAAAAATGGATGTTGGTGCAATGGGCCCATGAGGAGGAGGTATGTGGCATGCTAGAATTGGGTATGGTGGGGTATTTGTGAAAAAATTTTATTTATTTATTTATTGGGATTGGGTGGGGTTTGTTTTATCCATTTAAAACTGATTTATTTACATATGAATATTTACAAGGATTTTTAGAAAATATTTACGAAAATGATAAGAAGACCAATTATTTATGTACAATGTACCTGAAAAAGAAAACACTTTTATTAGTCAAACTATTCAAAAAAAATCATTGACTTTATTTTATTAAAATCTAACTAGTGTATTCTAATTATTTAACTAATATGTTCGAAAACTTATTAATGGATGAAAATGAGAATTAAAATCAAACTGCACATTATTTACAGACAGAAGACGTCTAGAATCAACTATATGTATGAGATTAACACTGAAAAATTGTGTAGTTATCACTCCCCCCTACTTAAACATTGCTAGTCCCTTAGCAATGAAAATTACTCCAAATGTAGGACCAGAAGATACAATGTCTCATGCTAAACAACCATCATGTAAAAGATTAATGTGGGTACATGTCTTTCCTAATTGTAAAGGCTTATGGCAAGAAATTTGTGCACAAAAGGTAGCTCACTTAAGAGTTCACATCAGCCCTTCTGAAGCTCCTCTGTCTCAGCTAGTAATTGAGATTAGATTGATTCGAGGGAGAAGAAAAGAATTGTGGAGTAAGATCCTTGTTCAGTCAGATCGGGTTGTTTCTCTCAGTTCCATCCTGCTCATCTTCCTTGAGGATTATTTCTCTGAGTTGGAGACTTTTGTCCCTTTATTTGCACTTTGTGCACTCAGATTTTTTTTCTTTTCATCCATAATGCTGCACAACCCATCACTTTTCAAGAGTAGCGAGTCCAACTTTACTCAGATCCGGGGCATTTTTCATGGATATATTTTCTTTTGCTTTTGCTTTTGCTTTTCTTTTCTTTCTTTTCCTCTTTAAGGAAGAATGAACAGTCAAGTTCCTTGATCACATACCTTCACTTCCTTCACAATTCACTTAAGGGGAGGGGAGAAAACCAATCACCTCTCTCCTACTAGCCTTGACAAAATTGCTACATTCGGGTTCAGCTAATCTAAGTGGCTGTGTAGTGTGTGTATGAAACTTCCTGCCATAAATCCTTACATAAGGTAGACAAGAGGTACATGTAATCCTTTACTAGAGGCTACCTAACATGGATACTTGCAAAGGAGTGTGACAACCACAAAATTTTAATGGTTAAAGATCAGACACATAGTCTGTGAAATGACAAGCATTTTTATTCAAAGATTTATTTAAAGATGAAACATTGTGAAATTTTTATTTTTCTATGTACAAGCTAAGAAAATGAAATGAAGCATGGATGGGGTGGAGACTATGAATGCATGCTTTATTCTACCTCTCCCCCCTACTTATTCACAGGAAAAAAAGTAAGACAGAAATTACCTGATGAAGGAAATCTGTACACTTGGGTTGCCTCCCAAGAAGCGCTAAGTTTATCGTCTTCAGCCAGACGCAATTAAGGCTTCATTTGGCTCATCTAGCTTGGTAGAATCAATTTTTACAGAAGATGGGCTTTCAAAAAATGCTTTAACCTTGCCCATTAACAGTGGACGATTGTCCAGTTTTAGGATCAAGAATAACGACAGCGCCATTGTCATAGACTTTGACAACCATGTAAGGCCCATCCCACCGGGACTTCAATTTTCCCGGAAAAAGACGAAGCCGAGAATTAAATAGCCAGACTTTATCATGCACTTGAAAAGTTTTTCTATGAATGTTTTTATCATGGAATGCTTTGGCCTTGGCTTTATAGATCTTGGAACTTTCGTAGGCCTCATTTCTGAGCTCTTCTAGCTCATTCAGATGAAGGGTCCTTTGTTGACCAGCTTGGGCTAAGTCAAGATTGACTTGTTTAATAGCCCAATAGGCTCTATGCTCAAGTTCGACCGGCAAATGACATGATTTTCCAAAGACAAGCCGGTAAGGGGACATTCCAATGGGAGTTTTGAAAGCAGTTCGGTAGGCCCACAATGCATCATCTAACCTTTCTGACCAGTCTTTCCTATCAGGCCTAACCGACTTTTGAAGAATGTTTTTAATCTCCCTGTTGGATACTTCCACTTGGCCACTAGTTTGGGGATGGTAAGGTGTTGCTAGCTTATGGGTGATCCCATACTTCCTTAGGAGGGTCCTGAATTGGGTGTTAATGAAATGAGGTCCTCCATCACTAATGATTGCTTTGGGCCACCCAAATCTAGAAAAGATGTTTTTCTGAACAAATTTGATAACCACCTTATGATCATTGGTCTTCGTGGCTATGGCTTCTATCCATTTGGACACATAGTCAACAGCAACTAGAATGTATGTGTATCCAAAGGATGGTGGAAAAGGTCCCATAAAATCTATCCCCCAAACATCAAAAATCTCTACAACCAAAATGGGGTTAAGAGGCATCATGTCCCTCTTAGAAATGTTTCCCATGGTTTGACATCTAGGACAGGCCTTACAAAATTGGTGGGCATCCTTAAACAATGTGGGCCAATAGAAACCAGAGTCTAAGACCTTAGCAGCGGTCTTCTTTCCTGAAAAGTGTCCTCCACAGGCGAGAGAATGACAAAACTTGAGGACACTTTGATGCTCACTCTCAGGGACACATCTTCTTATCACTTGGTCTGGTCCTATGAAAAATAGCTCCGGGTCCTCCCAAATAAAGTACTTGTCTCTAGCAAAGAATCTCTCTCTCTCATTTTTGGTCCAATCTCCAGGTACTCGTCCAATGACTTTGTAGTTCACAATGTGTGCGTACCATGGAGATAAAATGTTGGAGACAGCTAAAATGTGCTCATCTGGGAAAGCATCTCTAATGGGCATAGAGTCCGGGGCAACTATTCTAGACAAGTGGTCAGCTACCACATTCTTGGATCCTTTCTTATCATGAATTTCCAAATCAAACTCTTGTAACAATAGAATCCATCTGATCAATCTAGGCTTGGCATCCTTTTTGGCAAGCAAATGCCTCAAGGCAGCATGGTCAGTGAAAACAATGATTTTGGCTCCTAAGAGATAAGATCTGAATTTCTCTAAGGCAAAAACAACAGCTAGGAGCTCTTTTTCAGTGGTTGTGTATCGAATCTGAGCATCATTCAATGTTCTGCTTGCATAATAAATCACCACAGATCCTTTATCAGTTTTCTGGCCCAAAATGGCACCTACTGCATAATCTGAAGCATCGCACATTATCTCAAATGGTAATGACCAATCTGGAGATTGTAGAATTGGAGCTCTGGTCAAAATGTCTTTTAATTCCTCAAAGGCTTTATGACAAGCTTCATCAAAAATGAAAGGAGTGTCTTTCAACAAAGAAGTCAATGGCCTTGCAATTTTGGAAAAGTCTTTGATGAACCTCCTATAAAATCCAGCATGACCAAGGAAGGATCGAATTTGTTTGACAGAGTTGGGAGGAGGCAATTCGGAAATGAGATTCACCTTGGCTTTATCTACCTCTATCCCTCTCCCTGAGACAATATGCCCTAAGACAATTCCCTCCTTAACCATGAAGTGGCTCTTTTCCCAACTTAAGACAAGATTGGCATTAATGCATCTTTTGAGCACTTCAGTCAAATGGTCGAGGCACGAATCAAAGTCATTTCCAAACACAGAGAAATCGTCCATGAAGACTTCTAAGTAATCCCCAACCATGTCTGAGAAAATAGACAACATGCAACGTTGAAAAGTTGCAGGGGCATTGCACAGCCCGAATGGCATGCGTCTAAAGGCAAAGGTTCCAAATGGACATGTGAAAGTGGTCTTTTCTTGGTCATCAGGGTGAATAGCCACTTGGTTATACCCTGAGTATCCATCAAGGAAACAAAAGAATTTTTGGCCTGCCAGTTTCTCTAAGATTTGGTCAATGAAAGGTAAGGGGAAATGGTCTTTCTTGGTCATTGCATTCAGTTTACGATAGTCAATGCACACTCTCCATCCTGTAGCCAGCCTAGTGGGAATGAGCTCACCCTTTTCAGTTTGAATCACGGTTAGTCCAGACTTTTTAGGCACAACTTGAGTTGGACTAACCCACTGGCTATCAGAGATGGGATAAATAAATTCTGCATCCAGCCATTTGACAATTTCCTTCTTAACAACTTCTTTCATGTTGGGATTAAGTCTTCTTTGCATTTCGATTGAACTTTTGGCATTCTCTTCTAAGTAGATGCGATGTGTGCAAACTGAAGGACTTATCCCTCTCAGATCATCTATTGTCCAACCTATAGCTCTCCTATGACTCTTCAAAACATCAATCAATTTCCTTTCCTGCCCTTCCTCAAGATCACTAGCAATTATGATGGGCCATGTCTCATTCTCTCCTAAAAAGATGTACTTTAAATTTGCAGGGAGTGGTTTTAGCTCAACCTTAGGAGGACACTCAAATGGAATTGATGGATCATTATCTTGAAACATAGAATTAAATTGTCCTTCCTCTCCCTCAAACCCTAGAGCACAGGGTTGGTCTATTGCTTCTTCCACACAAGACTCTTCCAAGGTGTCTACCACTAGACAACTTTCTCCTTCATCATGATGCCTAGATGCCCTGAAAATATTGATACTAACCCGCCTATCTCCAAATGATATATCCATCATCCCGGTAGCACAGTTAATATTGGCTCTAGCTGTGGCCAAAAAGGGTCTACCAAGGATGATGGTGGACTGAGTCAAATCTTGGGGAGTGTTCATGTCCAAAATGATGAAATCGGCAGGGAAGTAACAATCATTGATTTTTACAATCACGTCCTCAACTAAGCCTTTAGGAGTGGTAACAGATCGATCGGCTAGTTGGAGGACAACAGAAGTGGGTTTCAACTCTCCTAGCTTGAATTTTCAAAAATGGCAGAAGGTAGGAGGTTGACACTGGCTCCCAAATCTAAAAGGCCACTCTCAAAAGTGACTCCACCGATGGTACAAGGAATTAGTGGAGTGCCCGGATCTTTAAGCTTCTTAGGGAGTTGGTTTAAGACAATGGTACTCACAATTTCTGGGAGAATTATTGTTTCAGTTTTGTTTCTCACTTCACGTTTTGGAGTACACATTTCTTTTAGAAATTTGGCATATGCAGGCACATGCTTGATGGCATCAAGTAGAGGAATGTTGATGTGAACTTGTTTAAACATTCCAAGAGTTCTTCATTACCAGTGGATTTGTTTTTGGATTTTGGCTTTAAAGCTTCAGGAAAAGGAACTCTTGGGATGTAACAGCTTGGGTCTTCACTCATCTTGGTTTGTCTAGAGGTTCTTCAATTATTTTCTCCTTTCCCTTGGAATTTTCTTTTTCAACATTTTCTTCATTTCTTCTTCAATTTCTCTTTCAATTTCCTTTTCTTTGTCCTCATTTGACATGTGTGGGTGAGGATTTGTTCTGATTCTTCCACTTCTTAAGGTAGACACAGTTTTTGCATTTTCTACTTGTGGGCCCCTAGCTTGGGCAGGAGGATGATCCTGTTGTATAGGTTGGTTTTGATTTTGAGGTGCAGGAATGTTCTGGACAAAAGCTTGTTGTGGGTTCTGTGGTGGAGGTGCATTTTGTCTAGCAGGTGGTGGTCTGTACCCCTGACCCTGATGGTATTGCTGGTTCTGGTAAAATCCGGGAGGGTTGTTCCTTGGGTTTGCTACAGCTTGACTTGGCAATTGCCCTACTTCCCTCCTTTGACATACATCAGCAATTTGAGACTCTATCCTTGCCAAATTTTGTTGAAAATTTTGAGTTTGAGTTTGATATTGAGTTTGTTGTTCTTGCACAGTTTGGCACAGAGTCGCCATCATATTCTGGAGTTGATTCATTTTATCATCCCAATTAGGTTGAGGAGGTGGTGGTTGATATGAAGGTTGTTGGAAATTTGTGTGAGCAAATTGATTAGAATTTTGATTTCCTTGGTATTGTGGAGGTTTTGAATTAGAAGATTGGCCAGATCCCGAATTTTGATTGGGATAGGATTGACCGTACATGGATTGCTTGAAGGCAGGTTGGGAAACTTGTTCAGATTGATTTTTCCATGAAAAGTTCGGGTGATTTCTCCAACCAGGGTTATATGAGTTGGAGTATGGATCATAGGAGGGTTTGTAGAAGCCTTGAGCAGCTTGGACTTGTTCCTGAATGAAAGGGGGTAATTGGGCAGTAGTGGGACAAGCACGGTGGGATGAGCTGGGCTAGCACACATAGCACAAGTTTCAGGTTGTTGAGAAAAATTGGGTGTGGCTTGCCCAGTCAAAGATAATAATTGATCAAATTTCTGTTCCAACTTCTGCTCCAATCTTTGGTCAAGTCTAGCTATCAGATCTTCTACCCTAGAGTCTGGTTCCCCTCTTCCTCTTACTTCATACATCCCTGCCTTTTTTACAGGTCCTAACGCTCTCTCATAAGAGTAGAGTGAGGCATGATTGATAGAGTTCTCACTCAATGTTTCAAAAAGATTATATGCCTCATCCTCACTCTTAGTCATGAATGCTCCTCCACACGAAGCATCAACCATTTGCCTATTCGATTCTGTCAGACCTTCATAAAAAGCTTGAACTATTTGCCACCTCGACAAACCATGGTGGGGGCATTTCCTAAGCAACTCCTTCAATCTCTCCCATGATTCATGCATTAATTCTCCCGGGTGTTGGGAGAATCCAGTTATTGCTCTTCTCATGGTGTTTGTTCGGCCAATCGGGTAAAATTTTTTTAAAAATTCCTGCTGCATTTCTGGCCATGTTGTGATAGTTCTCCCTATGGTTCCCAACCAATGTTTAGCCTTGTCTTTTAAGGAGAATGGGAATAGGGTCAACCTTAAGGCATTTTCTGTGAAATTTTGGATTCTTACAGTGGAACAAATCTCTATGAACTCATCTATATGCCTATAAGGGTCTTCATTAGGATTGCCATAAAAGGATGGCAACATCTGAATGGTTCCAGGTTTGATCTCAAAATGATTTGCCGGAATTTCCGGCCTAATGCAAGTGGCAGGTTGATAGTCAGAAGGAATGAAGTATTCCTTCATCTGTGGGTGCAGCTCTTCTAAGTTTCTAGCAACTTGGTTCTGGTTTTGGTTGGCCATCCTATGGAAAAATCTTTCAATCTCGTCTATAGGTTGGGCCAAATCTAAATCCTGGGAGCGTCTACCAAGCATGCACAGATGAAAAGCCTTCTATTTATGATTTTTGAATTTTTAAGATTTTTATTGATTTTTGATGAATTTTTAAACAAACACAAACAAACAAACACTTTCAAATCAAATTAACCTACCACTAAGTGTTCCTTGGACTTGTGTTATTTTTCTCAAAATCAGATTTATGCTTTCTTAAATCCAATCCTAACTCTTCTTGTACCGGCCAGGTAAGAGGTGGAGTAGAGGGAGGCCCCCCTTGCTTTCGCAAGGACCCAATTAAATAACCTCTAACTCACTTAAGCGTAAGCTTTTTAACCTCTAATCCTAGACACCAGACTTAAAGAGAAGTTTTAGAATTAAGAAAGAACAAATCTAATGATGAACCCTAGGGCCAAGTCTACTGGTTTTTATTGAAAGTTTAGGACAATGCAAGAATGTGAATTTTTTTGTGATTTTTGGGCAAAGGAAAGGGTGATGAAATCCCTCACCTTATCTTTTTATTCTAATGGGTAAAGCCCTTAAGCAGTCCCATTTAAAATGTGAAGTGCACAGATCAATTTTAAACAAGGTTTTCTAATGCTAAGACTAATGCATGAAATGAGAGAGAGAAATCTTACCTTTCCCCCGCACTCTTCAATGCAAAGATCAAAATTAAATTCAAATGACAATTAAAGTGATGAATGTCCTAAAACATGGGATTCTAATCTTGAGAGATGAAATTTTATTTACAAACAAACGGCTAACATGAAAGAGCGATTTGGAAAATTTTTTAGATTTTAGAATTTTTTAAATTTTTATTTGATTTTTTGAATTATATGAAATGAAATTTAACTAAGAAAATATGAAGTGGTACTATAGATAATGTCAAACCAATCAAACCACCAAGAGGCCAATTATTACATGCCAACGTAAAGAAATCTCTGTACATGCACAGAGAGTACATGAAAGCCTCACTACAAAGTTCACTCACGCTCTTTCTATCTAAAATTCGGAATTAAAAGCAATTAAAAAAAATTTCAGCAAGCTTCTCCTCCAATGGGCTTCAAATCTCCAAACTTCAAATCTCCAAGTCCCACTCCAAGTGTGCAAATCTGAAATGAAAGCCCAATAACAAGTCAAATGAAATCTCAAGGTAAATGAAATCAAATTAAAGCAAATCTAAATCAAACTCTAATGCCTCCCCGGCAACGGCGCCAAGATGATACGCGCGCTTTGTTGATTGTGCAATTCCGTTGTCTAGAGTTCCTTGCACATAGCAACAAGCTCACCTCCTCTAAACTGTCTCACAGATTTAAAATCAAAAAGGAACTAGCACAATGGTGAGAACAGGTCATTTCCACAGGGAGACTGAATAAAGCTTGAATTAAAACTACTTGACTTGAAATCTCTATTCTATCGACAATGCATTAAAATGAATGTATGAACAACACCGATCAAATCCCTCACCTTCTTGACAGATCAAACTTAATGAAAGAACAAGTGGAATTTAAATGAGAAGAAATTTGATATCACTGTACCCTCACAGCTCGAGGGATGAATACTTAGTAATCGTAACTCTCAAAGATCGAACAGAAACTTGAGAAACAGAAATTTATTGTGACACTAATCAACTAAACACCAACAAATCTTTAATTATCAATGCGTTAAAATTGAACTAAGAACTCTTGATGACACATCGAATTAAACACTCTTTTCACTGAAAATAATATGAGAGGTTCAAATCACTGTACCCTCAACTTGAGGGATGAAAAATAGAGAAGACAGTACGATGCCATAAACTTCAGAACAACAAGTACAAACACAGTCATCTCCTTCACCATCTATTATGCTTAAGTAAGAGAACAATAGAAGAAATCTAAAACCTCAATGCCAAACTCCTTATCTGTCCGGACCGAAGAAGAATAACACCAATGAAGTAGAAAGCTCACAGAAGAAAGAACATAAAGAAGAAGTATCAGATTCTCTCTCTCAGAAGCTTTCTGCTACTCCCAGACGCTGAACAATTCTGAAACTATCCAAATTAACCAAGGAAAGGAAATCCTGATTGCTGTGTACCTTCTCTAATGTAGACAGCATTGGGGTTCTTCATATGCTCCAAATGACAGCCGCCACCAAACAGCAATCGTTCTTCTCACAACACAGAAGAAGAAAAACACAGTGAAATAAAAGGGAAACTAATTCCATTGGGTCGGTTCCTTCCAGGGGCCTCACGATCTCCTCTCACACAGCAGCCAAAAGGAAAGCAAGAACAGATGATCTCAGATAATTTTTTTTTTACAGAACCAAATGAACAAAGAAAAACTCAGATGAACTGAGATAATCGCCTCGGGATGGAGTTCTTCAACACAGAGAACATGGAAATTAAATGCAGAAGCGAATTTTCATCTAGCACTGGTGAAGAGTAAAACAATAAGAACAAGAATTTCTAAAAGAAATCCGAACCTCACTCCTCTAAACTATAGAAGAACAGGAAAATACAGAATGAAAGGGAAATTAAAATTCTCAAAATTCCTAATGGCCGAACCAGCCTCAAGAACACTCCCTCTCTGCTCTGCTCAAACAAGGAAATTACAGGGAAAATAAGAGATGAAAAAAAAAATCCAAGAACTTGAACCCCCAGCCCTCCCTGCTCTGCGAAGTCTGGAAGAACAGAGAAAAAAAAAGGGAATAGTAAACTAAAATTTCTAACAATTCTAACCAACCAAAGCTCACACCCCCACCCCCCTCGGAGGACCTTTGGGGTTCCTTTATATAGGCACCCTTGCTTTTTGTGAGCTCCTGCTCCCGCCTCCTGGATCACCAACGCGCGGATCGCCACCTCAGCAGCTTCGGCCGCACCACCTCAGCAGCTCGTGGTCCGCAGCACAGTTGCTCTGCACCGCCCTGCCCAGTCAGCTTCAGCGCACAGCCAGCAGCACACGGCCTCCATCGCCAGCCGTACACCCAGACGCCCAGCCAGCGCTCAGCAGATCTGCCTTGGGCAGCTCAGCAGGCCGCCCAGCCCAGGATCGCCATCGCCAGGCCACCTCAGCACCGCCACGCCTCCTTCCCGCCCAAATCGCCAGCGCCAGCCCACCATCATCCTGGCCTGGCCGCACCCGCACCAGCAGCAATCCCAGCCGCCTTGTGCCTCCAGATCCGGTTCACCTGGGCGCTGGCCGCCCAGGCCCTGCACCGCCCATAGCCTGCCCAGATCTGGCCGCAGCCAGCAGCTAGCCGCCCCAGCTTCATGCGCGCCTGCACCTCCTCAGGCGCTTGCCATCTGCACAGGAGGCCCAACCCAGCCGCTTCTTCAGCAGCATGCGCCAGCCCTAAGACCGCCAGCCTTCAAACCAGAGCTCCACCATCCAGCAGCTTCCACACCGCCTCCAAGATGAAAATAGCACAAGTTAAAAATATGCGTGGCCTATTCTATTTAAATGAGAAAAAGGTAAAATGGATCCATGGGATGAAAAAAATGGATGTTGGTGCAATGGGCCCATGAGGAGGAGGTATGTGGCATGCTAGAATTGGGTATGGTGGGGTATTTGTGAAAAAATTTTATTTATTTATTTATTGGGATTGGGTGGGGTTTGTTTTATCCATTTAAAACTGATTTATTTACATATGAATATTTACAAGGATTTTTAGAAAATATTTACGAAAATGATAAGAAGACCAATTATTTATGTACAATGTACCTGAAAAAGAAAACACTTTTATTAGTCAAACTATTCAAAAAAATCATTGACTTTATTTTATTAAAATCTAACTAGTGTATTCTAATTATTTAACTAATATGTTCGAAAACTTATTAATGGATGAAAATGAGAATTAAAATCAAACTGCACATTATTTACAGACAGAAGACGTCTAGAATCAACTATATGTATGAGATTTAACACTGAAAATTGTGTAGTTATCAATCATGACTACAATTAAAAGAACGTTCATGAAGGAAGTTTAGTCTAATTCAGTGTCAACTCTTGTGCACAATAAGAAGAACGGGAAAAGCCCTAACTATGCGAGACTTCGGGAAAACTACGAATACACAACGTATACTTCATGAAAACAAGTCAAACTAAGTGAAAATGATCCTAGACTCAAAGATCTACATGATGGTGTTGGTTTCTTTAATCTTGGCCCGAGAACACCTACCTGTTGATGTTAAGTACTCTATGCAGATTTCTGGGTTGATGCAAAGCGAGGTTGAGGAAGACCACGATTTTCCCCAGCCATTCTCCAGTTCCCCAGCGCTCCAAACTTGCTACTCTCGACCCCAACTAGTTGCTAAACCTTCCCCAAGAGTTTAGGGACGAGTTCTTATAGTTTTAGGGTGTAGTTAAGAGTCCCAACGAGACTAGGAAAGGGGCTACGAGTTCTGTTTCCCACTTTCCATAAAATCTGGGATTCCCTTACCCAAAAGAGGTAGCAAAGGTTTAGGAAACCACCTCTTAGAGTTGGGTCCGGTTTTCGCGTACCTTACATGACTACTATCTTAATTTTTAACCCTAACTTGCCCTCTCTAATTATGGCATAATTACATACATGAATTTCTGGCTAATTTCCTGTCTTAGTTTATTTATATCCTTGGGCCAAATGTGCTCCATTGGCCCAATCTTGTTAATGGGTCATTAATGCATGATGTTAGAAATCTCTCTAATATGTTTATTTAATTTATTCCCCTTTATTTCCAAAATTTTAAATCACTAAATTTTCAGGGTGTTACAGAGATAATGTCTTCTGGCGTCTGTATGGTCCAACGTTGTATGACAGAATGTCTTTAGGACCCTGCACATATTAAATGCTAGATTAGTAGACGGCTAGGCTATCTCTTGTTGTTAGTAAATGTTGATATGAGTATTCATCAAAATAGCAATGACAAATAGCTTGTTCTAAAAGATGTTGACAGAATATGCACAATAACAAAAAGGATATCATCTGCATGCATGCAGAGATACGTTATGTCTTCATTAAATGCACAGCAGTCAGACAGATAAGAAAGTCTTTGACTATTCAATGCCTTTAAGAGATAAGATAAATATCAAGTCGATATAAACTATAAAGTCGTTGTCTATATGACTTATGAAATCGTTATGAATACCAAAGTCATTATAGAGAGAAAATCGTTATATTCAATGAAGAAATTGTTATAGTCACTTAACAAGTCGTTATGAAAAGCAAGTCGATGTGTTCAATGAAGAAATTGTTATGAACACTTAAAAAATCGTTATGAGCTTTAAAGAAATCGTTGCGCGAAGCAAATCTATATGAGCTCTAAAGAAATCGTTGCACGAAGCAAATCGTTATGAGCTCTAAAGAAATCGTTGCGCGAAGAAAATCGTTACGAGCTCTAAGGAAATCATTGTGCGAAGCAAATCGTTATGAGCTCTAAAGAAATCGTTGCGATGAGCAAATCGTTATGATGACTTAAGAAATCGCTGCGATGAGCAAATCATTACGATGGGCAGATCGTTATGATGACTTAAGAAATCTTTGCGATGAGCAAATCGTTACGATGGGCAAATAGTTATGATGACTTAAGAAATCGTTACGATGGGCAAATCGTTATGATGACTTAAGAAATCGTTGCGATGAGCAAATCGTTACGATGGGCAAATCGTTATGATGACTTAAGAAATCATTGCGATGACCTATAGAATCGTTGTGACAACGATTTGTTTGTAATCAAACGATGTCACAGTAATGAAGTCGTTCAGACACTTAAGAAATCGTTATGAATTCAAATCGTTATAGCACTAAAGGAAGTCGTTGTGACTTTCAACAGAAGTCGATGTGGACTTAGAGAAATATGATCTTGACAAGATAAAAGCTTCAGAGAGGTAATGCTTACCAACATTTGCATGTGTGACCTTGGTATATTTCATGTACTTAAGACTTATGAAATATATGTTAGAAAGTATTGAAGGAATTTTGTTAATCACCAAAAATAATAAAAATAAGTAGGTAATTAAAACTACATGGGGACAGACTGATCATCAATCTCCCCCTTTTGGTGATGACAAAAAATTATCAATAAGCATGAATATTTCTGGAAAGTATTTCAATAATGCTAAGTATTTTTCTAAATCTGAAGATTTTTGGAATGTATTCGGACATTCTAATTTTCTCCCCTTTTTGTTAGTAAGTAAAAAGATACTTTGAGACAAAGAAAGAAGAGAAAAGATGGAAGGGCAGACAACCAACATATATTGATCAGTTTGAGGATTTACAGATAAGTAATAAGCAGGGGATAACAAGGAGCCAAAACGCTTGAGTATAGGGATTGCCTGGTGTTCCTGCTCTTCAAAGAAGGCTTGAAAGGCCCCAATGTCAATTTGATAGGAGGGTCCCATGGTGGGAGCCATCCTTTTAATATGAAGCCGCCTTTAATCTGAAATGAAGTCCCCATACTTAACATGGCCAAGGGCTAACTTGTAAGTTAAGAAGGACCCAAAGCTGGCAAACCAAAGAAAGGCTTCAATCTTGAGGGGATAGTCAATCTTAAGCGACCGAAGCTCTTGTTTTAAAGCAAGGAAAACTTTGTATCGTTCGACCCAGGTCAGATAGGAATCCCGGATGAGGTGAAGAGAGTTGGCATCAAAAATTCACCAGGTGATAGGGGAGGTTGATTGGAGCTGGCCTGAGAGGCATTTAGATCGCCTAGCTGCTGAGCAGACAAGGAATAGAGTTGCGTCCACTCTTCAAGAGACAGCCGCTCACATTCAGAGAGAATGGGGGCTAGAACATCTGCCTTGATATGCCCCTGAAGATATTGCCTGAAGACGAATCTTGGAAAGGATAAGTCACAACCGTCTTGCACAAATAATCTGGCCATTACCCTTGCAGCTCGCTCAAAGATGAGTGTTCCCACGAAAGAGTCCATAATCAAAGCATGGAGAGGGGGAAGGAACACTACATCAGGAATAACCGAGGTGGCAAAATCAACCTGAAGGGACTCAGTATGAGCTGTGCTTGAACTGAGAGCCCTGATGGCTGCACGAAACTGACCCAACTGAGATTCTGGGGGGTGATTTACATAGCGGTAGTTACTGTACATTTGATACTGCCGGATAAATTTGATTTCTTTCTGAATGAAGGGGCCAAACAAATTCTTGTGATGGATTTGAAACCACTTAGAAAGGGGAAGAGGAGCTTCCCTAGGCAGATATTAGGCAGCTTGAACTCGGCGGAATTGACTGTCATATCTTTATTGCTCCGAGCCCACTGCTCTTCAGTTTTGGCTTCAGTCATAGAGAAGACTTTTGACTGTTGAGCCTTAGAGAGATGGGTATAAGGAAAAATAGTGGTGAGATGTTCAGAAAGATTTTGGAAAGGAAGGCCAAAAATATGGGCAAAAACTACCTTTTGAAGATATTCTTCATAGATAAGTTTCTGCTTGTTGGAGATAGATAGGGAAAACCAAAGGGGAGGATAGCAAGGTTCAGAAGAGACAGGATGAGAGGATGTGAGTCTCCTCTTCTTAGAGACAGGACTAGAAGAGCCTGTCCTGTGAGAGTGGGTCCCAACAGCCAGGACTGAACGAAGTATTGCTACATCAAATTCATCCTTAATATCTTGGATTTCTATTTGTGTGAGTTGGGCACCCTCAGGGATAATGGTAATGAAAGAGGGAGGTATAGGTGGATTGAAGATAGAACCAAGAGTGACTGTAGGAAGAACAAAAGTTTCTTAAGTAGAAGGACCAGAAGAGGAAGGTCCAGCAGAAGAGGATGCTAGTGGAAGCTGAGGAGGAGAGGATGGTGGAGGAGGAACAATGGTGGAAGAAGCAGGAGATGAGGCAAGTTGAGAAGAAAAAGGTTGAGGAGAGGAAACAGATCTTGAACGGGGTCGTTTAAAGGTGGGTGGAGCTGGAGGTGCAGTGGAAGAAGATGGAGGAGAGGGAGTAGCTAGAGTGGTAAGTGAAGAAGAGGCAGGGGGCTCAGGAGCTACATCTTGGTCTTCTTGTTCAGCTACTGGATCCACTAGATTGAGTGACTCCTTCTCCGGTCCAGACTCCTGACACAGAACATAATCTTCACTAGGCACCTTTTTTAGAGGGCTGAACTTCAACACTTGGCCCTAATGGCCCTGCTGGAGCAACAACTGAAGGCCCTGATGGCCGCTCCACAAGATCAACACTGACTTGCCCTGATGGCCCTGCATTAACCTCACTTAGCCCTAAAGGCTCACGCTCTCGAGGAGTAGGATCTTTGGGCCCTACTACCTTCAAAACCTCAGACAACATCAACTTCATAGAGCTTAGCTCCTTATTGAGCCACTTCATAGAAACATTTGATTGAAAAATGTCATTTGACAAAGATGCCTGGCTCTCAATGACAGTACTTACAGCTGAATTTACTGAGTCCAGGACTGCACCTTGATCATCCAATCGCTTCAAGATGGGCTTTAAGTGCATCTTCTTTAAAAAAAATTTCTGCCTTTTGTGAGCAGTTTTCTTTCTGGGGCTTCCCTTTTCTACTTGCTCCTCGATCTCTATTGGAGCTTCAAACTGCTCTTCATTCACAGGAGCATCTTCATAAAGTGCCCTTGAGATGCTGCTTCCTTCTCAATATCTTGCTCCCCATGAATAGGAGCATCCTCCACAAATCTTCCTTGCTCCCCCTGAATAGGAGCATCAATCAATACAAAATCTTCAATGTGGCCAGGTGCCACAGACTGATCAACCAAACTCCCACCGGTGTTTTGATCCACTTGGGAGGAGTGAATGGAGTCTAATACTTGACGGAGTACAGAAGCCACAAAGGAGGTGGGAAGAGGATCCTCTGATCTTCTGACAGAATCTGTTGCTTGTGAATTTTCTTCAGCAACCGGAGTCTCCATTGGAACTTTTGTGATGGCAACAACTTCCAATAAAGCACTAGGTGCTGCGGCCTCTCTTGCTGCTGGTTCTGCAACTGCTTCGAGTTGGACTTCTTGGGTTTCCCCTAGGATGGGTTCACCCTCAGCTACTGAAGTCTTTGTCCAAACTCCGCTGACCACTGAAAAACCGCTTTTTCTTAGATTTCTGGACCTAATTGCTTGGCCCATTTTCTCTACAACGACGCCAGAAACATCTACTCCAAAGTGCTGAAAGACTTTGGTGAGCATAGGGCAGGGATATATTCAACTTACTCTTGGTATCCCATATTTGATCACTGGAAAACTTCATCCTTTCCATCATTACTTCGGCCATGTTGATTTCTTGGTTCTGAATGGCCCAAAACATCATATCCGAGTCTGCCTTGGTGCAAGTTGAGAAAGTTGCACTTCTTGGAACCAAAATCTGACAAACTATGAAATGAAGGAGGCGATTGAGAGCACTCAACTGATTAATATCTAACTTCCCATCTCTCAGTCTGAACCCTGGTCCTACAATACCAAGTCCTTTAGCTTGGGCGTCCACGGTGTGAACCCCACTGTGCCCGGAAGTCCTTACTCCAAACAACAAATGCAACAGCTCATGATCTATCTTTATTTGGATTCCCTTGACTGATGAAACTAGGGACCCGTCTGCCTCTGCCCTCAAGCACACATAAAAATCCTTCACGAGGTCTGGATAGCTTACCTCAGAGAAGGTGGTGATTCCCATCCACTACATCCTGCTCATTGCGACCACTACACTGTGCATGCCGTTTTTCTCAAGATCAGCTACATCCACTGCCTTATTTCCACAAACCTTGGTTTTCACCAAAGTAAACCATTCTTGCTGCTTTGCCGATAGAAACTCAGCACTGTAGCCACCCAAATTGCTGGAGATAACAGACGATGCCATGGACTTTGGGTGAGGAGGGTTTTCTGGAAGGTTGAGATGAAAGAGGAGAGAAAGGTCGTCAAGAAATTCTTCGCGGGAAGAAGAGAGGAACTTCAAATGAGCAGAGAGGCGATGTCGGAGTCGTTAGGGCATCGGCTCAGGCAACCAAACAAAAGAGGGGAAAAGGTGTAAGGGGGGAGATGAATCATTTTCACATCGATTTTGGGGTTAAATAAAAAATTTGCGAAAAAGCGAAGCGCCAAGAGGTGGCAGAAAACGACAAATAAGTTTGACTAGCCAAAGCAAACTTTATTAAGAAGAGCGACCAGTTGGGAACAATTTTAAATTTCTTTTGCTTAAAGCCAAGGAGAGAAAATTTACCTAACTCTGAACATTTATGTCCCAGTTTTAAACAGAAGTCTTTTCACAAATTACACATGCCCAATTCCCTTCGAAGAGATGTGAATCTCTCTTCTGGTAAGGCTTTTGTGAAAATATCTGCTAACTAACCATTTGTGTAACGACCCAGAATCCGCATTACCAGTAAGTAACCAGTAACTCGAATTCTGACCCGCTAACCCACGAGACAAGCTCGGACGGGTAAAAAGTGAACGTCTGAGGAGACTATATATAAGAAGATACACACCATGCAAAGCTGTAAAATTTCACTATACATGAACATAACATGTACAACTCAGAGTCCTAGCTAAGTACAAAGTACAGAAGTACAACAAAAAGTACTACTCACTACAGCTAGGGCGCACCAACACCGGAGTGGCTAGACTCGCTTGGAACGGGAGTCGACGATGACCCACCTGAAAGGGAGGGGAGTGAGTCTCAAGAAAAGAGACCCAGTAGGGAAAAGTAACCCCACCGGTAACAGTACTAAAGTGCGGGAAGTAAAAACAGAAAGTAAATACACGTCGCAACACAACCCAAAACTGTAAACCTCGCGGCTCAGTAACACACACTCACACACACAGTAAGTAGGACTCAACTAGGGTCTGTGGCTCGGCGTCCCGTCACCATAGAGGCTCTCAACCCCAGCCACGTGTGCACACTACAGACGCTCCTCTCTCGCGTCTGGTCCACGACCGGTTTTCCCCCTACGCCTGACCCTAGCGGTAGAGAAGGGGCTCCACGGAGACCAGCTCGAAACCACCACAAGGAGTACGCACAGGACAGAGTCACACTCGGCGTCTTGGCTCACTAGCGGAGGACAACCACACGCTAGTCATCTAGACGGAGTCGCACCCACGCCTAGGAAACACAACAGAAACGGCCACGCGGTAACACAACGCGAGTACAACAGGCAAAACACACTCAGCATCTGAAACTTCGTACAATAAGTGAACACCTGGTGTCACAACTAATTACTCTTATGCACAGGCGGAGTCACACTCTAAGCCTGGCCAAAATGTGTTAACAGGGCGGACATCACACGTCAACACCTTGAAACGCAAAAACCAAAACCTGCTGGGACACAGGATATTAACGCAGCATCGATTGTCGCCAATATTAATGTAGACGACACTCACAATGCCGTTAACCCTAAATCAACGGCAGTCGACCATGTCGTTATATCAACATTGAAGATCTCAACGTCAACAGATGTGGACGTTAAGCTCTCCAGTCCCCAAGACCCAAAACAGTGTCAGGTCAGTCCAATTGGGTAAATCACCCAACAGAACGCCTGCTGATGGAGGGAAATACTTCCTCACATCATCTAACACTGCCAGAACTTCAGAAATAAGCGATCCAACACTTGGATCACCCAAAACACCAAAAATCCCGGAATGGTATAACCCAACCATAAAATGCAATTAGCATACTAAACTACACAAATAAGCATGCTAATCTGCTAAGGAGGGTTACAAGAGTTAAGTCCCTACCTCAGAACGCCTTAAAAACTCCCAAATAACCACTAATCGCGTCGGAACCCCTCGAAGTCTCCGCGCGAATTACACCAAATCTTCGCATTTCACGCCCGATCAAGCACCGCCACGCGTACCAGAGTCTTCCCACGAACTCCCATCAACCAACAGAAGCATTGGAAACAGACAAAGGCAAAAGTGGAGGGAAAGGAAGGAAAGGAGAAAAATAAGTTCTGCTCTCGGGTTGCCCTATTTCTACAGGCGCAACCAATAGACGTCCACATACCTCACCGCCTATTTGAACCGCCAATGGGTGGATGTCCAAACTGCCTACCGTCAAGTTCAACGACAAACGTCCACATCGTTGGACGCTAACTCCAGGTCAACGGCTAGACCCTGCCGCCAACTACAAGTTAACGACAATAGATCTTGTCGTCAACCACACAGAACCTCTACAAGACCCAATAAGGATCCACTAAGACCCGAGACCTTACAGCCCTCCCCCCTTAAGGAATTTTGCCTCAAAATTCAAACAACATAAAGAAAGAAGACTCACCAAAGATGTACGGAAACTGCTCGCGAATTTCATCTTCCCGCTCCCATGTCGACTCACCACCTGAGTGCCGCTGCCACGCAACACGAACTAAGGGGATAGCCTTGTTACTCAACCTCTGAACTCGGAGATCCTCAATATGCAAAGGAAACTCTGGTACAGTCAACACTGGACTTACCTCAGACCACTCTGTGCTCGAGAGAATGTGAGACTCGTCAGAAAGGTACCTCTGAAGCATCGAAACGTGGAACACATCGTGGACTACTGCCAACTTTGACGGAAGCTCAAGTCTGTACGCCAAACCTCCGACACACTCAGTAATGGTGAAAGGTCCAATAAAGCGAGGACTCAACTTTCCACGCTTACCAAACCTTACCACTCCCTTCATAGGAGACACACGAACAAATACATGGTCCCCTACCTGAAACTCGAGCGGTCGTCTGCGCTGATCTGCATAACTCTTCTGTCGACTCTGAGCTGACTGAAGCCTCTGCCTCACAAGCTGAACTACCTCAACTGCCTGCTGAACCAACTCTGGCCCTGTGACAATCCGTTCGCCAACCTCAAACCAGTCAAGAGGAGTGCGACACGGTCGTCCGTACAAAGCGTCATATTGTGCCAAACCGATACTGGAGTGATCACTGTTATTATATGCGAACTCGACCAATGTAAGTGAGCTGTCCACGACCCCTGCCACTCCAGACAACAAGCTCTAAGCATGTCCTCTATCTGACACAATAGAGATCGGTACCCCGTGCAAAGGAACAATCCGCTCTACGTATAACGCGGCCAACCTACTCACACCCCAACTAGTCCTGATAGGCAAGAATCTGGAAGTCTTCGTCAATCTGTCCACAAGAACCCAAATGCTGTCAAAACCTCCAGTTGTCCTCGGCAAACCACAAACCAAGTCACTCGTCACATGGTCCCACTTCCACATCGGAATCTCTAACGGCTGCACAAGTCCTCCTGGACGCTGATGTTCGGCCTTCACCTGCTGACAGACCAAACACCTAGCAACAAAAGCCGCTATGTCTCTCTTCATCCCAGGCCACCAAAATAACGTCTCAATCTGTGATACATCTTGGTTGACCCTGGATGAATCGAGTACCTGGAAACCATGTGCCTCCTGCAACACAACTCTCCTGACAGACTCCTCAACAGGAAATAGAGTCTATCTCGAAACTTAACAGTCCCGTCCTCGCAAAGCTCAACCTCTGAGAGAAGCAACACACTGTGCAACGGGATCTGCCTGATGAGCCTCAACAACCTGTCTCACAACGGCGGGAGCCGCCAACAAACTGCCCAACACACACTGTCGACGACTGGACGAAACTCTGAAAGACCCTCTGTCGCAGACTGCCACAACTGCCACTCTCTAAGCATCAGATGACTCATCTGTGCTTTCCTACTCAAGGCATCTGCAACTACATTCGCCTTTCCAGGCTTATACTCAATGCTAAAATCATAGTCTTTCAGATATTTCATCCATCGACGCTACCTCATATTCAGATCCCTCTGAGAAAACACATACCTCAAACTCTGGTGGTCGGTACGGACAACAAAACTCACTCCGTACAGGTAAAGACGCCAAATCCTCAAACCAAACACCACAGCTGCAAGCTCTAGGTCATGGGTCGGGTAACTTTCCTCATGGGGCTTAAGCTGGTGAGACGCATAAGCCACCACCGGCCTTGCTGCATCAAAACCGCACCCAGACCAACACTTGAAGCATCTGTGCAAACCTCAAAACCCTCCTCACCTGAAGGTAAGGCAAGGACTGGCGCTGACATAAGCAGTCGCTTCAACTCTATGAAGCTTTTCTCACACTGCTCCGACCACACAAACGGAACTCCATTTCTCGTCAACTGAGTCAAGGGTTCAGCAACCTGAAAAAAGTCTCGAACAAACCTGCGGTAGTAACCTACCAAGCCCAAAAAAGTATAAATCTCAGACACAGATCTGGGACTCTCCCACTGCAAAAACTGCCTCGACCTGGCTGGATCTACAGAAACTCCCTCACCTGAGATGACGTGCCCCAAAAAGTGAACTGTTGTAGCCAAAACTCACACTTACTAAGTTTGGCATACAACTGGTGCTCTTGCAAAGTCTGCAACAAGATCCTCAGGTGCTCGGCGTGCTCCTCCTCCGAAACGGAGTACACCAAAATGTCGTCAACAAACACTACGACAAAACCGGTCCAAGAACTGGTGGAACAACCGGTGCATCAGATCCATGAAGGCCGCTGGAGCATTGGTGAGCCCAAACGGCATCACCAAAAACTCAAAATGTCCATATCTGGTCCGAAAAGCAGTCCTCTCAATGTCAGAATCTCTAATCCGCAACTGATAGTAGCCCGACCTCAGGTCAATCTTCGAAAAGACATGAGCAGACTGAAGCTGATCAAAGAGATCGTCAATCCTATGCAAAGGATACCTATTCTTGATGGTCACTTGGTCAGCTCCTATAATCAATACACAATCTCAGGCTACCATCCTTCTCCTGACAAACAGAACAGGTGACCCCCAAAGAGAAAGCTATGACGAATATAGCCCTTCTCTAACAACTCCTCAAGCTGCCTCTTCAACTCCCTCAACTCTGCTGGTGCCATATGGTACGACACCTGAGCAATGGTACAGTGCGAAGAACCAACTCAACAGTAAACTCAATCTCTCTCTTGGCGGTAAACCAGGTAAATCTTTCGGAAAAAACATCCGGAAACTCACACACTACGGGAATGTCCCCCACTCCCGTGGCAACCTGGTCAAGGGTAATAGCAGAAACTAGAACACCCTGACAACCAGAGGCAAGCAACTTCCCGCCCTCAAAGCAGAAACTAAAAAGCGAGAAGTAAGAGGTACGATACCCTGGAAGTAGAATGCCGCTTCCCCAGGTATCCACAAGTGCACCCTCTTCTTCTGGCAATCCATCACTACACATACCGCTCTAACTAGTCCATACCAAAATCACATCATAGCCTACAACTGTAAAAGCAAACAAGCGAGCTGACAACCACTGATCCTGCAACTGCACAGGTACCTCCTCAAGACAGTAGGACGTAAGGACAAAGTCCCCTGTCGGCAATCTACTGCTAGCTCAAAAATCTCCCGAACTCAACTCTCTAAGGGAGTCTAAAAACTCCTCAGACACAAAAGAGTGAGAGGCACCGGAATCAAACAAAACTCTAGCTGTATAACCAAAAGCTGTAACAGTACTTCCATAGCTGAGCTGCCTCGCGTTGCACGGGTCAAGTGAGTAACACGACCTCTACCTCTCGACCCACCAGAACCTCTGGTCTGGACCCTGCTGCACGGGTGCCTGCTGCTGCTGCTGCGCACTCGGGGCTGTGACTAGGTCTGCTGCTGCGGCACACGAGGGAACAAAGGACAGTCTCGCGCCATGTGGGACCCATCTGGTCACACGGTAGCACTGACAAAAAAAGTATGCGGTACCTGCTGCGAAGGCTGCCCTACAGGCTGCTGAACACTCCCAACAGACTATTGTCTTGCTCTGCCTGCCTCTTATCACGCCGAAACATCCTCCGAGATCCTGACTTGGCCGTCGTCCTAGTAGAAGTGGACGCGTAGGAAGTCGCAGTCCTCGGAGTCGTCTGCACACTACCCTGCTGCTGTCGAGGCTGGTCGGAACTACCTGCATCTGAACCTCTGCGCTCCGAGCACGGGTCCATAAAGTGTCTGCCTCCAACGTGCCACTGTCTGATAGGCCGCGTCCAAGTCTGTAACGCACGCAACTATCAACGCCTGCCTGAGCTCTGGCCTCAAGCCCCTCACAAGTGCTGAGTCCTCAGACCCTCATCTGCATAATCTGCAGAGCATAACGCCTAGCTCTACAAATCTGGCCTGTACTGCACTACAGTAAAGTCCCTCTGCTGCAGTCCAGAAACTGGTACAACCTCTCCGTCCGGACATAAGTAGGACAGAAGGCCCTCTCAAAAGAAACAACAAACTCCTGCCACGAAGTCTGTCTAAGTGGGCGAGACTGAAAAGTAGTCTCCCACTCAGAGGACCACCAAGTCAACGCCTGCGCCTGCAACTGGTAATGGCTAACAACACTCGCCCTCGGGAACACACTCCATGGAACGGAAAGTCCGCTCCACTGCATCCAACCACACCCGTGCAATGTCTGGATCAGGCTGGCCAAAAAATCAGGTGGCTGAAACTACAGAAACTCCCTCAACACCTTCCCAGTACCACCCTGAGGTATCGGCGCATCACGATGTTGAGCTACAAACTGAGCCATCCCCTCAAGAAATTGAGTCATGTCTAATCCCTGAGCTACTTGAGGAGCGGAGGTGGCGGCTGGTAGCGGAACAATACCACTGTGTGCGTCCTGTGGCAAGGCTACGTCTGTTGAGGTGGCGGAGCGTCTCCAACCTCCTGACGAGTCGCCTGCTCGGACACTCCCTCTCTAGGACATCGCCTAGGTGCCATAGTACTATACACAGAGCAAAAATACACACATGAATACACTAACTAACTCCAGGTTAAATAGCTGCAACTGTACTCTTTGTACTCTGAGTCTACATAATGGGTATTTCCTTATATATATCTCATCAGACTAGGCTCTGATACCAACTGTAACGACCCACAATCCGCTTTACCAGTAAAGTAACCAGTAACTCGAATTCTGACCCGCTAACCCACGAGACAAGCTCGGAAGGGTAAAAAGTGAACGTCCGAGGAGACTATATATAAGAAGATACACACATGCAAAGCTGTAAAATTTCACTACATGAACATAACATGTACAACTCAGAGTCGAGCTAAGTACAAAGTACAGAAGTACAACAAAAAGTACTACTCACTGCAGCTAGGGCGCACCAACACCGGAGTGGCTAGACTCGCCTGGAACGGGAGGCGACGAGACCACCTGAAAGGGAGGGGAGTGAGTCTCAAGAAAAGAGACCCAGTAGGGAAAAGTAACCCCACCGGTAATAGTACTAAAGTGCGGGAAGTAAAAATAGAAAGTAAATACACGTCGCAACACAACCCAAAATTGTAAACCTCGCGGCTCAGTAACACACACTCACAACACAGTAAGTAGGACTCAGCTAGGGTCCTGTGGCTCGGCGTCCCGTCACACCAGAGGCTCTCAACCCCAGCCACGTGCGCACACTACAGGCTCTCTCCGCGTCTGGTCCACGACCGGTTTTCCCCCTACGCCTGACCCTAGCGGTAGAGAAGGGGCTCCGCAGAGACCGGCTCGAAACAACCACAAGGAGTACAACAGGACAGAGTCGCACTCGGCGTCCTGGCTCACTAGCGGAGGACAACCACACGCTAGTCATCTAGACGGAGTCGCACCCACGCCTAGGAAACACAACAGAAACGTACACGCGGTAACACAACGCGCGTACAACAGACAGAAACACACTCAGCGTCTGAAACTCCGTACAATAAGTGAACACTCGTGTCACAACTAATTACTCTTATGCACAGGCGGAGTCAACACTCTAAGCCTGGCCAAAATGTGTTAACAGGGCGGACATTACACGTCAACACCTTGAAACACAAAAACCAAACCTCCTGGGACATAGGATATTAACGGCAGCATCGATTGTCGCCAATATTAATGTAGACGACACTCACAATGCCGTTAACCCTAAATCAACGGCAATCGACCTTGTCGTTATATCAACATTGAAGATCTCAACGTCAACAGCTGTGGATGTTAAGCTCTCCAGTCCCCAAGACTCAAAACAGCGCGGGTCAGTCCAATTGGGTTAAAATCACCCAACAGAACGCCTGCTGATGGAGGGAAATACTTCCTCACATCATTAACACTACCAGAACTTCAGAAATAAGTGATCCAACACTTGGAACACCCAAGACACCCAAAATCCGGCATGGTATAACCCAACCCTAAATGCAATTAGCATACTAAACTACACAAATAAGCATGCTAATCTGCTAAGGAGGGTTACAGGAGTTAAGTCCCTACCTCAGAACGCCTAAAAACTCCCAAATAGCACTAATTGCGTCGGAACCCCTCGAAGTCTCCGCGCGAATTACACCAAATCTTCGCGTTCCCGCCCGATCAAGCACCGCCACGCGTACCAGAGCCTTCCCACGAACTCCCATCAACCAACAGAAGCAGTGGAAACAGACAAAGACAAAGTGGAGGAAAGGAAGGAAAGGAGAGAAGAAGTTCTGATCTCGGGTTGCCCTATTTCTACAGGCGCGACCAATAGACGTCCACATACCTCGCCGCCTATTTGAACCGCTAATGGGTTCACGTCCAAACTGCTTGCCGTCAAGTTCAACGACAAACGTCCACATCGCTGGATGCTAACTCCAGTCAACGGCTAAGACCCTGCCGCCAACTACAAATTAACGACAATAGATCTTGTCGTCAACCACACAGACTCTACAAGACCAATAAGGATCACTAAGACCCAGACCTTATAATTTGTGTCAATAAAGGATATTTCTATATTACCATTTGCTACATGATCATGAATAAAATGATATGTAACCTCAATATGCTTGGTCCTTGAATGTTGGACTGGATTTTTTGGTGAATTGATAGCACTGGTGTTGTCACATAGTAGTGGAATGGATTGATATTTAGTCTAAAATCCTCAAGTTGTTGCTTTATCCATAGGAGTTGTGTACAACAACTTCCAGCAGCCACGTACTCAGCTTCCTGTAGACAGTGCCACTGAATTTTGTTTCTTTGAGGACTAGGATATTAAACACCCTGCAAGAAATGACAACAACCACTGGTGCTTTTTCTATCTACTTTGCACCAACTAGTCAGCATCAGAATATCCTACTAGATTAATTCACAAGACTTGGATACCACAAACCTAAATCATGAGTTCTAGCTAAGTATCTAAATATTCTTTTTACGGAGATAAATGAGTTCTCTAGGATCTGCTTGATATCTTGCACACATGCATACACTGAATAGAATATCGGGTCTACTGGCCGTTAAATAAAGCAATGAACCATCATACCTCTGTAGATCTTTTGATCTACTTTCTTACCATTCTTGTCACTATCCATCCTTGTAGATGTACTCATGGGTGTTGAGAGTGCTTTGTGTTCTCAAAACCAAATTTCTTCAAAAGCTCTTTGGTGTATTTTGCTTGACAGATGTGGGTGCCATCTTTCCTTGCTTGATTGTAGTCCAAGGAAATAATTTAGCTCCCCCATCATGCTCATCTCAAACTCTCCCTGCATCAACTTTTCAAAGTACTTGCAAAGAAGTTCATCAGTAGATCCAAAGATAATGTCATCTACATAAATCTGTACAAGTAATATGCTTTTAACTTTTGTTTTTACAAATAGAGTGCTATCTACCTGTCCTCTAGTGAAACCATGGTTTAATAAAAAGAGCTAAGCCTTCATACCAGGCTCTTGGTGCTTGCTTTAAACCATATAATGCCTTATGAAGTTTAAAAAATGATTTGGAATTCTGTATCATCAAACCTGGAGGCTGTTCAACCACTTCTTCCTTAATTAAGCCATTTAAAAAGGCGGATTTAAATCCATTTGAAATATTTTAAATCCAAAGCAGATGCATATGCTAATAAAATTCTAATAGCCTCAAGTCTAGCTACAGGTGCATAAGTTTCATCGAAATCTATGCCTTCCTCTTGGGAGTAGCCTTGAGCCACCAATCTGGCCTTGTTTCTTAAGATTACACCAGTCTCATCCAATTTGTTTCTAAACACCCATTTGGTGCCAATAACTGGATGGTCTGATGGTCTGGGAACAAGTGACCATACTTGGTTTCTCTTGAACTGATTTAGTTCATCTTGCATGGCTATAATCCAAGATTCATCAGTGAGAGCTTCATTGACTGTCTTAGGCTCTATTTGAGAGACAAATGCTAGATAATCACAAGGTATTACATTACCTCTTGTTCTTACCCCTACAGATGGATCACCAATAATGTTCTCAGGTGGGTGATCTTTCTTGTATCTCCACTCCTTTGGAAGATTTTCATGTGTAATATCTTGTTGTTGCAAGTCTTCCAGAGGTGGATCATTCCTGTCTTCAATTGAGGTATCCTTTAGTTTCTTGGACAGTTCGTCTGCATCATCATTGTCACTATCTTCTTCCTTTCTCAAGGAAGGGTAGTCTCATCAAAAATAATATGCACAGACTGTTCAATTAATAAGGTACATTTGTTAAATACTCTATAACCTTTGGGTTTAGAAGCATACCCCATGAAGATACCTTCATCTGATTTGGCATCCAACTTACCAATGTCTCTTTTTCCATTATTGTGAATGAAGCAAGGACATCCAAAAGTCCTAAAGTGGCTGATCTTTGGCTTCTTTCCTTTAAACAGTTCGTATGCAGTCTTCTTTAGGATTGGCCTGATCATTACTCTGTTGATAATATAGCTTGCTGTGTTCACTGCTTCAGCCCAAAAGTATCTTGGCAAATTATATTCTGACAACATTGTTCTTGCCATGTCCAATAGAGTTCTATTCTTCCTCTCAGCAACTCCATTTTGCTGTGGTGTCCTTGGTGCTGAGAAATTGTGCTCGATCCCTTGGTCATCACAGAATTTAGCAAATCTTTCATTTGAAATTCTCCTCCATGATCTGACCGGATTCCAACAATGCAAAAATTCTTGTCTTTCTGAACTTTCCTGCTGAAGCTTACAAAGCTTTCAAATGTATCATCTTTGTGTTCTAGGAATGACACCCATGTAAATCTGGAATAATCATCAACTAAACAAATCCAAAATTCTTTCCTCCAAGACTGGTGGTTCTCATTGGCCCAAATAAATCCATATGAAGGAGTTCTAAGGGTTTTGAGGTTGTCACTACAGTCTTTGACTTGAAGGACTTTTAACATGTTTCCTTTGGCACAAGGTCTGCAGACATCATCCAATTTTGTGCTGACCTTTGGCAGACCTTCCACAAGATTCTTCTTAGCAGTTTTCTCATACCTTCTATGCTGCAATGTCCCAGTCTTCTATGCCACAGTTCAGTTGATTTATCCTGTTTGCTGCCAGACAGACATCTTGATCCTTTGTTCTTCAAGATGAAGTGCATACAGGTTCTTTTCTCTATTGGCTTCGAAAATTACTGCTCCATCCTTAATATGCTGCACTTTGACTCTTGAAACTGAATCTGATGACCTCTGTCACAAAGCTGGCTGATGCTGATGAGATTGTGCTTCAGCCCTTTGACAAGCAATACATCTTCAATGACTATTTTTCCTTGTTGCTCACAGAACCACTGCCAATTACTGTGCCTTTCCCATTGTCTCCATAGGTAACTGTTCCTTCTTCAGCTTGAGATGGGTGAATAGCTTCCGATTCCCTGACATGTGCCTTGAGCACCCACTGTCCAAATACCATTTGGATGCTCGAGTGTTACCCTGAAATAAAATCATCAAGTTTAGGTACCCAAATTCTTTTGGGTCCTGAGGTTAGTATCATCAACTTTTCCTTTATTATCCATTTCTTATGTCTTGTTGGACATGTAGCTTTTATGTGACCTAACTTTGCAATGACTGCAACAAGATGTTTTGTTACTTTTTCATATATTGAAATTTTTTTATATAATATGTCTTGTTCAGGTACAAATTTGGAGTCGGGTATATTTTAGGATAGACTATGGTTTCTTCATTATCTGGAGGTGTATATCCTAATCCATGTTTTTCTTTCCTGATCTTCTAGCACCTTTTAATATTAAGGGATTTTTACCATTTGTAAATTTTTCCAATGTGCTAGATAACTTAATATTTTCTTCTGTTAGTGTCTTAATTTCAGTTTTCAGTTGATTGAGCTTGCTTGTTTTTCTAGTTTCATTATTTGTTCATTTTAGCTTTTAGATCCTCACATAGCAGTTCATTTCTCCTTTTAAGTTCAGTTATTTGGCTTTCTAATTGATCATTTTCTGATTTTAGATCAGAGTTTGTGTTTTCTAGACAAGTATTGTTTTTCTTGCTTACTCTTAACATTTGGTTGCTTCTCTATATTTACTGTATAATTCGTTGAAAGCTTCTTCTAACTATCGGAATCTGAACCATTACAAGAATCAAAGGATGAGTCAGAGGTTACCTTTTCTTCGGTATTGCCATGAAAGCCAAGTTGGCTTCTCCTCATCACTGGTTGAGCTTGAACTCACTGTCTGAGTCGCTGCTGTTGCTCCATGCAGCTGCCATAGCCTTCTTCTTATATTTCTGAATTCTTGGAGCTCTCTCTCTTCCTGAATTCAGGCTTCTTGAGCTTTGGACATTCAGCTTTGATATGTCCTGGCTTTTTGCACTCGTAGCATATGGGCTCACTCTTCTTTTGATCCTTTCCATCTGGTTTCTTGAAGTCTTTATTTCTCTTGAAGTGTCTTCTACCAGATTGGAACTTTCTTCTTTGCTAGAATGCGTTGCAATCTTTTTGACAGCATGGCTTCTTCATCTTCACAGCCACTTGAGTTCTCATCTTCAGCTGATGACTCATCTGACTTGTCTTCTTCTGCTTTAAGAGCATTTGAATGCTTCTTTCTGCTAGAGGACTCTCCTAGCCTTTCCATATTGATCTCATGGGCCATAAGGGACCCAATGAGTTTTTCCAAAGACATCCTTTTCAGATCATTAGCTTCTTCAATAGCTGTGACCTTTGGGGTCCATGAGGATGGTAAGGATCTAAGAATTTTCCTCACCATGTCTCCAATCTCATAGGTTTTTCCTAGTCCGGCTAACCCATTTGTGATATCTGTAAATCTACTGAACATCTGGGTTATGGATTCACCTGATTGCATCTGAAATCTTCATATTGTGTAACAAGAATATCAATTCTTGTCTCCTTCACCTTGTCTGTGCCTTCATAGGTAATTCTAAGCTTTTCCCACATCTCCATTGCGGATTTGCAGGCTGAAACCTGTTGAATTCCTTTTTGCTTAGTGCACAGCACAGAATACTCTTAGCCTTACAGTTCAAGGAGATCTTTTCCTGTCATCATCTGTCCACTGAGCTTTCTCATTTGTGACCAGGAGATCACCTTCTTCTACTATTGACCATATCTGATAGTCGTTGACCTTGGAGAAAGTACTCCATTCTAGTCTTCCAGTAAGCATAATCTTCACCATCAAAGAGAGGGGGTCGGTTGACAGACTGACCTTCAATGTTACCTTGGGCTGCCATGGATCTTTACTCTTCAGATCGTTGGATCTTCTTCTTTGTCGAAGAGACTCGCTCTGATACCACTTGTTGCCCGGTTGACAAGCCCAGAGGGGGGGTGAATGGGTCTTTAAAAATTTTTACTTGATTAGTACCTGTACTTAAAACATTCACACAAAAGACATTCTTCGATGAAGGTTAGTAACAGTTAGTTCAAAGCACAATCACACAAGAAAAACAACCACACAACACAAGAAATTATCCTGGTTCGGACCTCCTCTCCTTAGGAGTCCTACGTCCAGTCCCTGAGCAACAACTCAGGATTCCACTAACTAGGGTACAGTCCCCCTATGGACACTACAACACCCAGCTCAGCTGGTCTTCCTTCACACACGAAGAATTACACCACCCTGGATACCCCACCAGGTCTTCCTTCACAACCAAAGGGAAAACAACACCCTGGATCCCACCAGGTCTTTCTTCACACACGAAGGGAACAACACAAAGAGAGTAGAAGAATTCAAGCCCCTAGATCAAGCTTCAACAAGCTAAGATCTGAAGCAAGCAGGACTGAGAGTAAAGATCTAGAAACACAAAAGACTCTCAGAACTACACGAGCTCTCTCAAGATTTTCACTACAGAGTGGAGAGCAAAGAGCAACACTGAAAGGAATGAGGTTCTTGGCTCTAGAATTCTATCAGAAGATTTGAATAGCTTGTGCGTTCGTCGTCTGTCTTCTTCTGAACTTCTGTCTTGTATTTATATCTCCATTTGAAATACGGCCGTTGAAGTAACCGTTGTCTCTTAGATTGGTAGACGTTAGACTGCTTGACATTTGGAAGCTTCAACAATCTTTTATCCAGTTGAGCACGCAAAGAGATAAGGTCTTCTGGCGTCTATATGGTCCAACGTTGTATGACAGAATGTCTTTAGGACCCTGCACATATTAAATGCTAGAACAGTAGACAGCTAGGCTGTCTCTTGTTGTCAGTAAACGTTGATATGAGTATTCACCAAAATAGCAATGCCACATAGCTTGTTCTAAAAGATGTTGACAGAATGTGCACGATAGGGAAAAGATATCACCTGCATGCATGCAGAGATGCGTTCTATCTTCATTAAATGCACAGCAGTCAGACAGATATAAGAAGACTTTGATTATTCAACGCTTTAAGAGATAAGATAAATATCAAGTCGATATAAATCATAAAGTCATTGTCTATATGACTTATGAAATCGTTATGAATACCAGCAAGTCATTATAGAGAGCAAATCGTTGTATTCAATGAAGAAATCGTTATAGACACTTAACAAATCGTTATGAAAAGCAAGTCGATGTGTTTAACGAAGAAATTGTTATGAACACTTAACAAATCGTTATGAGCTTTAAAAAATAGATGCGCGAAGCAAATCGTTATGAGCTCTAAAGAAATCGTTGCGCGAAGTAAATCATTATGAGCTCTAAAGAAATCGTTGCGCGAAGCAAATCGTTATGAGCTCTAAAGAAATCGTTGCGCAAAGCAAAACGTTATGAGCTCTAAAGAAATCGTTGCGCGATGCAAATCGTTATGAGCTCTAAAGAAATCGTTGCGCGAAGCAAATCGTTATGTGCTCTAAAGAAATCATTGCGCGAAGCAAATCGTTATGAGCTCTAAAGAAATCGCTGCGCGAAGCAAATCGTTATGAGCTCTAAAGAAATCGTTGCGCGATGCAAATCGTTATGAGCTCTAAAGAAATCGTTGCGCGAAGCAAATCGTTATGAGCTCTAAAGAAATCGTTGCGATGAGCAAATCGTTACGATGACTTTACGAATTCGTTGCGATGAGAAAATTGTTACGATGGACAAATCGTTATGATGACTTAAGAAATCATTGCGATGAGCAAATCGTTACGATGGGCAAATCGTTATGATGACTTAAGAAATCGTTGCGATGAGCAAATCGTTACGATGACTTTAAGAAATCGTTGCGATGAGCAAATCGTTACGATGGGCAAATCGTTATGATGACTTAAGAAATCGTTGCGATGAGCAAATCGTTACGATGGGCAAATCAAATCGTTATTGTCACGTCCCGAGAATTACGCAGCGGATATTAGTTCGAATAATTCGAGTCGATATTCCGAGACGTGGACAGTCGGCAAATAAGCCTCTAGCTAGCACGCGCTAAATGTGTAACAACACAAACATCATAATAGGGCCCAAATGTTGAACTCAATATAATTGTATTCAAATCTTATATTTGTCTCAGATAAACTAATACATGACTAAAACTCAATTAAAGCAAAAGTACATAATACCTCACTTCCTACTACATTGTTCTAACACTCTCAATAAACTAACTATAGATAGACTCATGTTTGGAACGCTCTTCACTCAGACGCATTCCCGTCCTCGACTTGCTCTTTCTCTTGAACTTCATAGTCACCTAGATTGGGTAAAAGTATGGGATGAGCAAACTAGCCCAGTAGGATTTATATCTCAATGTGCGGGCAATGATATAAGTGATTTAACATTTAGAACTAGGCAAGTACGATGAACGATATGCAAGTACGAACAAAACTCATTAAAACATGATATATAAAACAAGCTGGATAGAGTGAACAAGACAGAATAAGAATTTTGAACAAGATGCCAAGAAAGAACTAGCAATAGATCACTTTGCACAAGCACGCAAGATTTCATTTGATGTCCATAGTTTTCAAGAAAGCAAGATATCACTAGTTGCAATAAATGCGGGATGACCATATCAAGCAAGCAAGATTGCACAAGCACGTTCAAGTAACACTAATCAGGCACGTAGACGCCAATGTACACCAAGAAAAGATCCATCAAGAATGTACACCAGGACCGTGTATGTGGTTATGTATCTAACATTCAACAAGCAAGAAAGTACTCCCAGCGCAGATGCAACGCCAATAATCATTATACCCCATGGTTAACAGTATATTTATGACTCTCCGTCATTGGGGCTAGACTGGAGCCCTTGGGCACACTCCGTGCCCTGTCAGCCATCTCATGTAAAATTTCAAATGAAGATACCCACAGTCATTAATAATGGCCAATAAGAGTTTCAATAAGTAAGCATGTGTAATGTCATGTTCATGATGATGATAAGAAGAATACGTTGAACATGATTCCATGAGGACAATAGTCAAGAGATAAATTCGACAACTGAACGATAAGGTTTACAATTTAGTTCAATCTTTACATTAATAGCTTTAGTCTAGATGGCAATTCACACTCACGAGAACGGGAAGAGAAAGAAGTGCACACCCTAGATGTATAAGTGTGTAGAAATGCACATGTGTAAATTCACAATCCGTCGGTCTCAAACTCTCGGAAAAACACTTGACATGATGGCATGCAATGAACCATGCATTTAGCTTCAAATGGGTTTACAAGATTTAAGGTAAAATTTATCACTTAAAGCAAGCTAGAATGGTAACAAGAGTAAATCACATGTTTCAGGTATGATCATATCATTAAGAAAGCAATTAGAATAATATTCATGTAATTAAGGATTTTTCAATGGGTTAAACACTTTTAAGCCATTAAATAGACATTATGTAATGAAAAGAATCAAAATATGCAATATCTGGTGAAGGTAGTGTCGACACAATCCATGCTGGTGTCGACACTATGCTTCAAACACAAAGCAGAAACATGACAAAATGGTCAGGTAGTGTCGACACTAGTTCAAGTAGTGTCGACACTAGAGCCAGGTTCCAGAAGACCTTCTGGAAAACATGGGACAGTGTGTCGACACTAGCAGAGGCAGTGTCGACACTAGATCCGTCTCCCAGAACTTCCTAGGTAAAACTGGGACAGTGTGTCGACACTAGATGAGGCAGTGTCGACACTAGATGGGTTTCCCAGAACACTTCCTGGGCTGTTTGGGACAGGGTGTCGACACTAGATGGGGTAGTGTCGACACTAGAGGGCTTCCTAGAACACTCTCTGGGCTGCCTTGGGACAGTGTGTCGACACTAGATGGGGTAGTGTCGACACTAGAGGGCTTTCATGACAAAATTTATGGCCAAGTGTGACCTGAAAATATGTCTCATGCAGTGATTCACTTACCTATCTTATAACTCTCTAACTAATGATATTTAGAAAAAACATTCAACACAAAAGATGACGAAGACAACTAGTAGAAGAACTTTGATGTTGGGGGTTTGATCAAATTCAATCTCGAATCCCGAGAAAACATATGAAGAATAGAAAGTCAAGTGTAGCCCGAAATCCCAGTATCATGCAGTGACTCTATTCCCACACCTGTAACTCTCTAACCAAGGGTTCTAAGACAAAACGTCAAACATAAAAGATGATCGTGACTCCAATTATAAAAACTTTTGTGAAGGAAGTACGGTCAAATTCAGTCTAGAATCACGCGCATAATAAGAAGAAGGGGAAAAACCCTAACAGTGCGCGACTTTGGAAAAACACTTATAACTCAAAACATACTCAATAGAATTCGATGAAACCAGTGGGAAAAGAAAGCTAACTTGATGCTCTACACATTGGGATAGGATATATTAAAGTTTGGCCTGAGAAAACCTACCTTCTGGGTTGAAGAAGTCTTGTTTTTCCCAGAAAACCCGAGTTCAGACACTCGGAGGAAAACGCTTACTGCTCCGTGTATACTGCATGGAATTTGAGAATTCCACTTGGGTTAGAATGTAGCCTTGACCCTCTTTCCAGGGGTATAAGCCTTGCAAGGTTTGGTTTAGGTTTGACTCACCTTTGGTCGACTTCAAGATGATGGTCTGTGCAAGTCGCAGCAGACAAAATAGGGGAAGAAGAACGCCTTGGTGTGGATGATCTCCTGCTCCCCAGCCACCAAGAACTTCTCCACACGACCCCAGCAAGTTCTAAAACTCATTTCTAGGTTTTGGTGTAGAGTACTTAAGCAACCAAGGTGTTTAGGAGTCCTATTATAACTAGGAAAGCTAAGCTGCGGTTTTGACAGTCAGTTTCCTATCTTTTGAGGATTCCTTCCTCCCTTAGAGTGTGTGAGGCTTTGGGAAACCTCCCACCATAGATAGGCACGAATTTGGGTTGCCAAGAATGCATGATTGCATCCCAATTCAACTCAAATTGCCTCTTTCCAATTTCAGCCTATTTAGAGTTACGAATTTCCATGCATTTTCTAGCTTTATTTGATTATTGGGTCATATGTGGTCCATTGGCCCAATTATGATAATAGGTCATCAATATATAATGTTGGAAGTCTCCCCAACATTTTTATTTAATTTATGGTTGCATCGTATTTTCGTGTTAACGGTTTTTTTCCGACTTGTTCCTAATTTGGACAATCGGTCACAATAACTCTTAAACCTAGCCCAAATGATTTTTATTGACCCAAATCTCTTGATGGGTCATTAGGGGATATTATTTGAAGTCCATATATAATTTTTATTTAATTTTCTGACTCATCCAAGTACGTGCGATAATGGTTTGTCGACTTATTCATGAATTACGATAATAAGTCGCGAAACACTTTAAACTTGGCTAATCTGATTTTTCTTGGCATAAATTTCTTTGTGAAACATTTAGTAATAATGTTTAGGGTTGATTTATAATTTTACAGAATTTTCCGATGTGTTTTAGCATATACGTTAATGATACGTATGTTTAAATACTCTTGTATTATGGAAATTATTTATTTCCATTTATTCAAATTTTTATGTATTTAAAATTTTCGGGGTGCTACACCCTCCCCCACTTAAGAGAATTTGGTCCCCAAATTCATTGATCATTAATTGGCTTTTGAAAGTTATGATCCTTTAGTTGGTTTCAGATTTCATTCCTCTAACTTGTTTAAACATCGTGGATGTTAATCCAACATCTACACCTATAGTCACAAGTACTATTCATTTGGTTCCTTCCACTCCTGTTTTCTTTCACAGTTGACATAACTCCATCTTAATCCTCCGGATGAACTATGGTATAATTACTAGATTATTCCTAATCTCTCCTTAATGATCTCCCCCACTTAGAAATGTACTAATAAGAAAAAACATCATAAGATCAGTCTAGGCGTTTAACAATCATACCTCCTTCCGGAAGCTCCACTTGCGCCATTGCATTCATACATCCTTGATGCTTTTCCACCCCTGGTTCCTTCCAGCTTGGTCTTTTAGCATGGGACAGTTCGGTATACGATGTTCATGACTCCCACATCGCAGGCAAGCTCCGGCCTTCTTCCAACACTTGTCTGCATGGTGCCCAGGCTTGTTGCAGAATTTACAATACTCCACCGTCATTGCTTCTTCTACTTTGATCTTTTTCTCCATGCCATAGTCCTTCCCAGTGGTTGGCCTTTGTTGTTGTTATTATTTTTATTGGGGAAAGTTCCAGTCGTATCGACTACTCCCCTTTTTGTAAAGGTTGGCTTTGAGATGTCCTTTCCCTTCATGCCTTCCACCTTAGCCATAGTATCTTCTACCAGTTGAGCTCTTTGGACCATCTCAGTGTAGGTTTGGATGTTGTGTGGTCCGAGCTTTTCAATGAACATGGGCCTGAGCCCGTCCATGAAACGATTAGCCTTTAATCTTTCTGTTCCCACCAAATGTGGGGCATATACAGCAAGTCGTGCGAACTGAGCCTCATACTCAGCCACATACATCCCTTTCTGTTTTAGTGCGGCAAACTCTGCTGCCTTCTTCTCCTTGACTCTCTCAGAGAAATACTTTCCTCGGAATATCTCCAGGAATCCGGCCCACTCTAGTTCAGCTACATTAGGCAGATGGGCCGAAGTGGCCTTCCACCAAGCTCGGGCATCTTTAGTAAATTGGAAGGTGGCCAGTACCACTTTCTCTCTATTAGTGCATTGCATAACCTGGAAAATCCTTTCCATCTCCTCCTACCAATTCTCTGCCTCGTCTGGATCAGGGGATCCAGAAAAACGAGGAGGGTTTAAACTCCTAAAATTCCGGTGCAGATCACCGGCTCCATTCCTTGCAGCTCCAGCCTGAACCACATTTTGTAATGCCTGAGTCAATCCAACCACGGTTTCCTGCATCGCTTGCCATTGGTTACGAGCCATTGCAGTTGAGTGAGAGAGTTATGAGGTTCCTGAGAAAAGGATGGAAACCAATTAATGTCTCTCGATACCTTATACGAGTCAATGGGTAAGAGTGTTTTATTTCTTTCTGACACATTCCCAGTCTCTACCCATTCTCACCGGTATTATATTTAATTTCCATGACCTAGGTTCCATAGGTATCTCCTAATCCTGAGACATATCCTATTTGGTATTCCTAGGCTCTGATACCACTAAACTGTCACGTCCCGAGAATTACGCAGCGGATATTAGTTCGAATAATTCGAGTCGATATTCCGAGACGTGGACAGTCGGCAAATAAGCCTCTAGCTAGCACGCGCTAAATGTGTAACAACACAAACATCATAATAGGGCCCAAATGTTGAACTCAATATAAATTGTATTCAAATCTTATATTTGTCTCAGATAAACTAATACATGACTAAAACTCAATTAAAGCAAAAGTACATAATACCTCACTTCCTACTACATTGTTCTAACACTCTCAATAAACTAACTATAGATAGACTTGCTGGGTTGAGTGTAATTTCATATCATTTCCCCTCTTATTTGATGATGACAAATGTGATTTTAATGCAAACTAATTGAAACATGATAAACACACCTTACCTGAGATTTATATTCAAAAAGCATGTTTCAAAGCACACTTATCATTTGTACTCATAATAAAATTTTACTAATGATATATGTGTTTAATTTCAGGTACAAATACTTTTTGCAAAAGTGGTGTCGACACACCCCACAATGGTGTCGACACAACACCTCAGAACCCAAGGCAAAAAGCTGAAGAAATGCTGAGACTGTGTCGACACGAGTCAAAAAGCAGGTCGACACGAGTCGCAAATTCCAGGAATTAGTCTACTCAGGTCGACGCAGGATCAGGATCAGGTCGACACTGGACCTCGTTCTCAGAACAGCCTGTTTGCAGAATGGGACAGGAGGTCGACGCAGGATCAGGATCAGGTCGACACTGGACCTCGTTCCCAGAACAGTCTGTTTGCAGAATGGGACAGCAGGTCGACGCAGGATGAAGGCAGGTCGACACTGGATCAATTCCCAGAACAGCCTGTTTTCAGAATTGGGACAGGAGGTCGACACCACCACCAGTGCAGGTCGACACACTACGGAAAGATTGCAACTTAAAATGGATGATTACCACGTGTCATCCTAGGGCGATGGTGTATCAACCTAGGATCGTGTGCCCTTGTACCTTTGGAATCTTTTGGGTATAAAAATCCCCCAATTGGCCATCCATCACATCAAGAGACCCAACGAACTCTTGGAGCCTTCCAAAAGTTTCCTTTGGCGGCGATAAGAGCTCATCTCCCTCCTCTGCTCTCCTGGTGTCTTCTGAAGACCAATTCTCATCAAATCAAGTGTGAGAATTGGAGTGTGATCCTTGAAGAAGCATTTGAAGCGCCTCAAGGAAGCAGATCAAGTAGAAGCATCCGTTGGAGAAGATTTCAAGGAAGATCCCAAGTTCAAAAGTGCAGAGCATCGTTTGGGACTTCAAGAATCCAAGCCTCTTCCCAATCTGAGCTTCTATAAGGGAGTACAATTGAAGAACAAAGTCTTTTCATACAATTCCTACTGTACTTCTGTTCTTCTAAGACATTTTGAGATTGTGCAAGTGCTTCTGCATAATTCGCATGAATGTTCTCATGTTCGACTAGATATGCTGCTAGAAGATCTATGTCTTGTGTTGGTGTCTAGCAAAGTCATTTGTGAGCCATTGTGCTCAGTTTGAGTTGTCGAACTCAAGTGTTTGTTGAGCAGTCTTGCTCAGGGATCTAGAGTAGTCTTACTCTAGAGTTGTGTGAGTTGTAAACTCAGGTGTTGGAGTTGTCTGGCTCCAGTGGGTGTGTTACCCAGGTTGTTTAGTGAATCCTCACTGGGTGTGAGGGGTGGATGTAGGAATCACATGGGTGATTTCCGAACCACCTAAAAATCTCTGTGCACTTGTCTATTTGTGGTTTGATTCTATTATCCGTTAGATGCTTGCATAGGATCGCTTAAGATTCACTTAATCAACTGGTTTTCACATCTATTTTATCAACTCACTTAACATCTCATCAGATCTGTGTTTTTCACTGTTACAATTGCCTCTGATTCTAAAAGTATTTTTAAATTGCTTAAGCTTCCGCATAAAGTGGCATAGATCTATTCATCCCCCCCTTCTAGATCTTATCCACACTTTTTCCTCGATCCTTCAAGACTCATGTTTGGAACGCTCTTCACTCAGACGCATTCCCGTCCTCGACTTGCTCTTCCTCTTGAACTTCATAGTCACCTAGATTGGGTAAAAGTAGGGGATGAGCAAACTAGCCCAGTAGGATTTATATCTCAATGTGCAGGCAATGATATAAGTGATTTAACATTTTAGAACTAGGCAAGTACGATGAACGATATGCAAGTACGAACAAAACTCATTAAAACATGATATATAAAACAAGCTGGATAGAGTGAACAAGACAGAATAAGAATTTTGAACAAGATGCCAAGAAAGAACTAGCAATAGATCACTTTGCACAAGCACGCAAGATTTCACTTGATGTCCATAGTTTTCAAGAAAGCAAGATATCACTAGTTGCAATAAATGCGGGATGGCCATATCAAGCAAGCAAGCAAGCAAGATTGCACAAGCACGTTCAAGTAACACTAATCATGCACGTAGACGCCAATGTACACCAAGAAAAGATCCATCAAGAATGTACACCAGGATACGTGTATGTGGTTATGTATCTAACATTCAACAAGTAAGAAAGTACTCCCAGCGCAGATGCAACGCAAGTAATCATTATACCCCATGGTTAACAGTATATTTATGACTCTCCGTCATTGGGGCTAGACTGGAGCCCTTGGACACACTCCGTGCCCTGTCAGCCATCTCATGTAAAATTTCAAATGAAGATACCCACAGTCATTAATAATGGCCAATAAGAGTTTCAATAAGTAAGCATGTGTAATGTCATGTTCATGATGATGATAAGAAGAATACGTTGAACATGATTCCATGAGGACAATAGTCAAGAGATAAATTCGACAACTGAATGATAAGGTTTACAATTTAGTTCAATCTTTACATTAATAGCTTTAGTCTAGATGGCAATTCACACTCACGAGAACAAGAAGAGAAAGAAGTGCACACCCTAGATGTATAAGTGTGTAGAAATGCACATGTGTAAATTCACAATCCGTCGGTCTCAAACTCTCGGAAAAACACTTGACATGATGGCATGCAATGAACCATGCATTTAGCTTCAAATGAGTTTACAAGATTTTAAGGTAAAATTTATCACTTAAAGCAAGCTAGAATGGTAACAAGAGTAAATCACAGGTTTCAGGTATGATCATATCATTAAGAAAGAAATTAGAATAATATTCATGTAATTAAGGATTTTTCAATGGGTTAAACACTTTTAAGCCATTAAATAGACATTATGTAATGAAAAGAATCAAAATATGCAATATCTGGTGAAGGTAGTGTCGACACAATCCATGCTGGTGTCGACACTATGCTTCAAACACAAAGCAGAAACATGACAAAATGGTCAGGTAGTGTCGACACTAGTTCAAGTAGTGTCGACACTAGAGCCAGGTTCCAGAAGACCTTCTGGAAAACATGGGACAGTGTGTCAACACTAGCAGAGGCAGTGCCGACACTAGATCCGTCTCCCAGAACTTCCTGGGTAAAACTGGGACAGTGTGTCGACACTAGATGAGGCAGTGTCGACACTAGATGGGTTTCCCAGAACACTTCCTGGGCTGTTTGGGACAGGGTGTCGACACTAGATGGGGTAGTGTCGACACTAGAGGGCTTCCCAGAACACTCTCTGGGCTGCCTTGGGACAGTGTGTCGACACTAGATGGGGTAGTGTCGACACTAGAGGGCTTCCCAGAACACTCTCTGGGCTGCCTTGGGACAGTGTGTCGACACTAGATGGGGTAGTGTCGACACTAGAGGGCTTTCATGACAAAATTTATGGCCAAGTGTGACCTGAAAACATGTCTCATGCAGTGATTCACTTACCTATCTTATAACTCTCTAACTAATGACATTTAGATAAAATGTTCAACACAAAAGATGACGAAGACAACTATTAGAAGAACTTTGATGTTGGGGGTTTGATCAAATTCAGTCTCGAATCTCGAGAAAACATATGAAGAACAGAAAGTCAAGTGTAGCCCGAAATCTCAGTATCATGCAGTGACTCTATTCCCACGCCTGTAACTCTCTAACTAAGGGTTCTTGGACAACACGTCCAACATAAAAGATGATCGTAACTCCAATTAGAAAAACTTTTGTGAAGGAAGTGCGGTCAAATTCAGTCTAGAATCATGTGCATAATAAGAAGAAGGGAAAAAACCCTAACAGTGCGCGACTTTGGAAAAACACTTATAACTCAAAACATACTCAATAGAATTCGATGAAACCAGTGGGAAAAGAAAGCTAACTTGATGCTCTACACATTGGGATAAGATATATTAAAGTTTGGCCCGAGAAAACCTACCTTCTGGGTTGAAGAAGTCTTGTTTTTCCCAGAAAACCTGAGTTCAGATACTCGGTGAAAAATGCTTACTGCTCCGTGTATATTGCATGGAATTTGAGAATTCCACTTGGGTTAGAACGTAGCCTTGACCCTCTTTCCAGGGGTATAAGCCTTGCAAGGTTTGGTTTAGGTTTGACTCACCTTTGGTCGACTTCAAGATGATGGTCTGTGCAAGTCGCAGCAGACAAAACAGGGGAAGAAGAACGCCTTGGTGTGGATGATCTCCTGCTCCCCAGCCACCAAGAACTTCTCCACACGACCCCAGCAAGTTCTAAAACTCGTTCCTAGGTTTTGGTGTAGAGTACTTAAGCAACCAAGGTGTTTAGGAGTCCTATTATAACTAGGAAAGCTAAGCTGCGGTTTTGACATGCAGTTTCCTATCTTTTGAGGATTCCTTCCTCCCTTAGAGTGTGTGAGGCTTTGGGAAACCTCCCACCATAGATAGGCACGAATTTGGGTTGCCAAGAATGCATGATTGCATCCCAATTCAACTCAAATTGCCTCTTTCCAATTTCAGCCTATTTAGAGTTACGAATTTCCATGCATTTTCTAGCTTTATTTGATTATTGGGTCATATGTGGTCCATTGGCCCAATTATGATAATAGGTCATCAATATATAATGTTAGAAGTCTCCCCAACATTTTTATTTAATTTATGGTTGCATCGTATTTTCGTGTTAACGGTTTTTTTCCGACTTGTTTCCTAATTTGGACAATCGGTCACAATAACTCTTAAACCTAGCCCAAATGATTTTTATTGACCCAAATCTCTTGATGGGTCATTAGGGGATATTATTTGAAGTCCATATATAATTTTTATTTAATTTTCTGACTCATCCAAGTACGTGCGATAATGGTTGTCGACTTATTCATGAATTACGATAATAAGTCACGAAACACTTTAAACTTGGCTAATCCGATTTTTCTTGGCATAAATTTCTTTGTGAAACATTTAGTAATAATGTTTAGGGTTGATTTATAATTTTTACAGAATTTTCCGATGTGTTTTAGCATATACGTTAATGATACGTATGTTTAAATACTCTTGTATTATGGAAATTATTTATTTCCATTTATTCAAATTTTTATGTATTTAAAATTTTCGGGGTGCTACAGTTATGACTCTATTTAAAACGATATACATGAAAGAAATCTTTGTGACTTTCAACCAAAATCGATGTGGACTTGGATAGATACAATCTTGAAATATTTAATGCTTCAGAAATATAATGCTTACCAATATTGGCTTGATTGATCTTGACCTTGGAGTATTTCATGTACTTAAGACTTAGAGAACTTTGATAAGGTTTTGTTAATTACCAAAATACATGTATATTTAAAAATTACTTGGGGACAGACTGATCATCAATTCGTCGCACTTTAAGGCAAGGGGCTAAGCCTAAGAATGGATCTAACTTGTTTCTTGGTTGTCTAAGTGTGCAGGGCGCAAAAGAAAGAAAGCGGCACTCGCGTCTCACCCGTCACTCTCACTCAATCATAAGTAAAAAAGATCCATTCCATTCCATTGCATATCATACATGTACATAAGGGGCAAAAAAGTACAAGCCCTCAACCGCTCTCCCCTGTGCCCTCAGGCGGGCGGGGAGATGGAGGGGCCATGACCCTCGGTCCTATCTCACTCCCCTCAGGTGCCCTCTCGCACCGTCGCGCCTCCTCCTCGTTCCTCCGTCGTCCGGAGGAACCCGTCAAGTAGTGTCCGGCAGACCCACTGGGAATGCCACTCCTGCTGGCCGACGAGCGGCTGCGTCCAACCAAGGCCAGGGCCCTCTCGAGGCCCTTTATCTCGGACCGTAGTAGCTCGCAGCGGTGCCGCTCCTCCCCTAGCTGCAAACGGAGGTCGCCCGCCTCGGCGCATAGTCTCGCCACCTCCTCGGCCTCCTGGCGCCACCTCGCCACCTCCCCGGCCTCCGAATGCAGGCGCAAGTCCGCCATCTCCGTCTCCAGCGTGGTCGTCCGCGCTAGGGCGTCCCTCAACTCCACCTCCTGCAAAGAGGAACATCTTGTCAAAACAAAAAAAAATGGAGAACCAAGGGGCATGCAATTGATGATTTACCAGCTCCTGTAGCCGGGCAAGGGCATGCTCCGCTCGAGCCACTACCGCCACCAACTGACCCTCCAACACGGAGCGGCCAGGGTCCTCTCGGGAGGTAGATGCCCCCCCCCCCCACCATCTGCTGGGCTCGCGCCAGCTCGTCCCGCTGCAATGAAAAGCAAGAGTCAGTCAACTGAAACTAGAAATAGAATAGGTAGGGAGAAAAGCACTCACCAGCTAGGTCACGGTCCGCTGGAGGTCGTCCCTCTAGTAGATCGTGGAATGAAGGATGCCCTCAAGGGAGGCGATCCGCCCCTCGGGGTCAAACTGCAAACACAAGACAGGGTTAGCCAAGCAATTAATGATCGAAATGCTTAAGAGGATAAGTTGTGGTACTCACCGGTCGTCGGGACCCCCTATACACCTGAGCCCCATACCTCCGTGCATAGGCACAGAAGTAGTCCTCATCGCTGGTGGCCTCAGAGATCACCACCCGGCCCCGCTGCTCCCAGTCCTCGAGCTGCTCGCGGACTCGTACTGTCCAGTCTGTCACCTGTTGGATCCCGCGGAAGCTCCGGCCGGGCCTCTCCCACGGCCTCTGTCGAGTCGGGAACTCCACCACCGCCTGGTGGAGTCCCAGTGTCCGCGCAACCAGCCGGTGGTGGAGCGGTACCACCGTGTTAAATGCATGAAGCCAAATGTCTCTACCGAAGTAGGGACGGCCCCGCTCCACCCACGGCTGGGCGGCATCATCCTCCCCGACATAGGGAGTCCACTCAACCTGCACACCACAAGTAGAGAGATCTGTCTGTCAACTGTCAAATAAGCAAAGGAAAGGAAAGGGTGCTAAGGCTAGAAGTACTTACATGTCTGAAGGGGACCGTGTCCAACGCATCATGAATAAGCGTCACCTGTAGGCGCAAGGATTGCTCATCGCGGCGGAACCGCCAACGCTGTAGAAGAGGCACGGCGCCCGGTCGCCTCGGCACCCCTCGACCCAAGGAGGGGAGGTGGTGGTACGCCCACACCTGCAAAACAACTCAGTTAGTACCACATTTAATAAGCAAGAAAGCAGTAAAGGGTAAGGGTAAGAAGCATACCTGTAGGAGTGGGAAGAACCCGGCCACCCCTGTCTCTCTATTGGAGGTGCCCAGACTGTCAAAAAGGTGGGCCAGGAGGGCCGCACCCCACGCGTAGCTGCCTACGCTGGACAAGTCCTCCAGCAGGGGCAGACATCTGCAGCTAACTGGGTCCCCTCTGGTCCCCAGAATCAATTTCCCAATCACAAGGATCAGGAAGCGTCTCAGGTCGCGATCCGCTACCGCCCCCTTCTCCTCCGCCAACGCCGCTCTGGCACCCTCTGTCAGCCAGGCCATGTAGTCTGCCTGGCCCTCTCCCGTCTGGTGGCGCGCGTCTGCCACCCCGAGGCTCGCCTGTAGTCTCGTCCTCGCTACCAGGGAGGATCTCTCCCTCGTCACCTCCAACCCAAGGAGCCTCTCCGCCAACTCCTGATAACTCGTATAGGTGACCCCTGTAACCGCCCGGCCATCCACCCTCAGGCCAGTGATCCGTGCCACGTCCTCTAACGTAGGGATCATATGACCCCACGGAAGGAGGAAAGCGTGGCACTCGGGGTCCCACCTCCCCTTCAGTGCCTGGATAAGCGCCACGTCTGGCATCAGCTCGTCCAACCGTAGAAAGGGGCCGAACCCCATCTCCTCCAACTGGGCCCTCTGGAAGTCCGACAATCCTCGATAGATTGCCCGGACGACGGCCCACCCCAGTCGGGACCGCAACTCACTCTGCAAAACAAACATCAGAAGCACAAAAGTCAGCCAGGAAAACCACCAAAAAGGTCTCAGTCCTGTCATCGCGACAGGGTCCCTGTCGCCTTCTGAAGGTGACGAGAGGACCGTCGTTTTTGGATTCCCGAAGGTGACAGGTCGACCCGTCACCTTCTAGAATCCACTGGTAAGGCGACAGTCATGCTGTCGCGTTACCAGGGTGACCGAGGACGGGCAAAATCTGTTTCCTGGCCGTTCACCTCGGGCAAACGCCCTACAATCAGGTGCATTACACCTCTCACACATCGTTGAGTTCGAGTCCTACCTTTTTAGGTCCGATTGATTCATCCTCGCCCGGTGCCGCCGTGACATCCTCCTCCATGGGGACGCCCGGAGCCTCCTCATGCGCCGCTCCAGACGAACCCTCACCCACCTGCCGGCGCCGTATCGTCTTCTTGACGTGCCGTCGGCCGCCACCTTCATCGCCGCCTCCGTCGCCGCCGCCCTCCATCGCCAAACCACCAAGAAAGGGGGGGAAGAAAGCTTGAAGAGGAGGAAAGAGAGAATGAAGAGGAAGGACCGCCGCCGCCGGGGGTCGCCGGCGATCGTCGGAGCAAGGCCGGAAAAGAGGTCGGAAGTGGGGAGAAGGGGAGAGCCTTCGTCGCCGGAGAAGGAAGAAGGAAAAGGGGTGAAAGAGGGAAAAGAGAGAAGGGGCGCTGGGCCCCAAATTTGAACCACGCTCGGCCCTGTCAACGCGACAAGTTTCCTGTCGCCTTCTGATCCTGTCGCGACAGGCCTCCTGTCGCGTTCACTTTAGAGATCGCGCCCGTTGACCCGGCGCGTTCAAGGTCGCGACGCGCCCTATGTCGCCTTTTCAGTCAGAGAACAGAACCCTTTAAAAATCAAATTCCATTGCAAATTTCCAAATGCTTACATCAAATAAAAGCCATAAAAAAGTAAAAGCAACATGTCTCTCACTCTCACCACATCAAGTCCCATCAGATCCCTCCAAAACTCTCAAAAATACAATCAAGCTTCTCTCTCAAGCTCACGATCCCCAAGCGGCCGAATCTTCTCATGCTCTCGGAGGTACGCCTGGTACGTCTCCCACTCCTCATTCAGTGTCAGTGGTAGTACATGGGTAGCGCACGCTCGCCATAAGGCCAAAGCACTCCGCACGGCCTGCTCGTCCTCGGATCTCCCAAGCGCCGCTTCTTCATCGGAGGCAAGTGAGACGGCGGGAGTACCTTGGTCCTTGGTTTCCCAACTTGAAGGTAGCACCGTTGTGAGTTGTAGAGCACCGTCGCCATGTTCCCCACAAGTTGTAGGTCTAATCCACGTCCAAGGGGAAGCCGAATTTCCGCTCCGCGCAGCGCCGCGATGTCCAAAGTGAAGTGCTCCACTGGGAGGGTACTGAAATAGTACCGCCACGCGCTTCTCATCTTCTTATCCGCCGTCCTGGACATAACTCTATCGGGGAACTTGGTCGCCCTGCCAATGAAGCACAGTGGATGGCACCCAAAGATCTGGTTATCGGTAGTAGGGTTGTCCGCGGGTTTGAATTTTATCCTCACTCCCAACCAACACTCTAGGAGGATCATAGATCCATAAAGTGGGCCCCCCGTAGATGCCGAGGTAAGACCCGCATAAAGGTAGGCCAAGACCGCATGAGAGAGGGAAAGTCCCCGCCATACCCCGCTAATGGCGCCTAAGCACGCGTAGTCTATGAGGTGATCTCCGGATGGGAAGAGTACCACCCCGCACAGGCATATGGCTACGGCCTTGGCTATCTCCCGGTGGTCCACACTCTTGTTCTTACATTGAGATATGACCCATTTAGACAACGACACGAGGTGGATGAATTAAGGGCTAATCATGGTGTAGACATCCTCGGGATCCGTCATGAATTCACCTAGGATAAGCTTTGGGTTGATGGGCTCGACGGTATAGCATATGTGTTGCTCATCCCCCCGTTTGGTCTTAGGAAGAGCCAAGAACGCCTCGACCTCCTCAAGAAGGACGGTCGCCTCGAATTTGGGAAAAATAAAGGTATGGGTTTGCGGGTGCCAAAGCTCAACTAAGGCCGTGATGCTATGCCAATCAAAAGAAATTTTATGGTAGTTATGGGCCGCTATCAATACACCCCCCAATCCCCACTCTCTCAAGAAGCGGATCACAACATGGGTAAGGCCTTGATCATAGGGTTATCCACGTGAGCTTAGAATATCGGCGGGAGCCGGAAGAGCTAGAGAAAAAAAAAAGGAGAAAGAGAGGGGAAAAAGAAGAACAAAAATTAATGAAGAAATTCGGAGGTAAAAATCATTGAAATTAAAACACCAATCTACATACCTCTCTCACAGCCTTGTTGTTGCTCAGATGATTGGGGACGTCCGTCAACCTCAGGAGATCGCCATAGGACGCCCGAACACGCTTGGGACCTTTGTAGGGAGCCTCCTCACCCATGAAAGCACTTGGAGCTCTCTTCTCACCCATGAGAGCTTGAAAACTTGAAGAAAAGAAGAGAGAGGGTGTGAGCTACGAATTTGGAGTCTCCCATCCCTTATTTATAGAGCCATAAGACTCCTATTCATGGTTGGAAAGGGTTGAGAAGAACTAATATGAGTGGGACTTTGATTAGAAAGTTTCAAGAGTCCAAGTGGGAGTCAAAATGCCAATTTCGGGTTGCTGTTTGAGCTCTGGCCGCAAATCCTGTCATCGCGACACATCGATATGTCGCCTTCAGGGTGGCGACACAGGCAGCGTCGCCTTCTGGGCAAAAGGGTAGTGACCTACCTCCTGTCGCGTTCTGACTTCTTTCAGATTATTGTTGATTGCTTTAAAGTTTCTCCATTATTTGGTGCATTTCAATTTGTATCATGCTTTACTGCTTTGATTATTGAAAATCCATAAAATCAGAAAATGTAGGAAAATCCATAAAAATCAGAAAATCAGAAAACCAAAGGAGAAGGCTCGTCAGGTAAGTACATGTAAGTACCTCTAACCCTAATCCCTCCGCATTACTATATGGTATCTACGCTAGTATATCATCTCAGGACCGGCTGGTTCTCAGTGTGTTCTGGGATCTAAGTTCCCCTTCACCAAAAACAAGGATGATCTAGGTGCACAATGCTAATCGCTGGATAGGCCGTTAGGTGGTATGACTCGAGGACGATGGATTCTATCGCTCGCCGGGGTTGCGAAGTGTCTTGACCCTTGTTCGTATTGTCTAGCAATATTATCCTTGAGTACCTGTTATTTTCTCCCTTCTTTGCATTTGTTTTTATGATTTCTTTTCTTTTAGCCCAACATACATCATTTAGGAATTTTAAGCTTCATGCTTCGTGATTTGTCAAAGCCAGCTTCTCAATGATGTTTCAACCAGACCCTCATTCCTTAGACAAGGATTTCATTCCGTTCCGAATTTGAAAGTTTTCTTTGAGCTAGTTGCTCGGTTCAGTTTGCCAGTATGGTTCCTATTCAGGATTCCTCTCATCCCCATTCATTATAACATTCACTCCTTTATCCTCCGATCCGCTCATTAGTCGTGAATCACTCAAAGGCCAGAGTCGAATCGACCCGCCGGGCAGCACCAATCCCCTAATGAACGAAACCTGCACGCTAAAGATAGCCAGGGTACCTCTTGAATCAGGAGGTTGATCATTTCTTTTCTTTTGATCTTTATTCGTCCCAGATTGGAACCATCCTTACACTCTGTTCCTGGCCATGATTTGAAGATAGCCGGATAATTTTTGCTGCTTATTCGTTCAGAATGGGTGTCTCTTTACCTTGATGCCCGCTTTTCAGGTCATTCCGCTTCACTCCGCTACATCGTCATTTCATGTCATCTTCGCTCCACTTTCGCTCCACTCCCTTGCAAAGCAAGCATCAAGGAGGGGCAATCTGTAGACACCCATTTCTGACCCATAAGTCAAGCCAAGATCCTTGTCATGTCATTGATACCCCACGTTGGTTCATCATCGCCAAGCTGGCTTCCTCCGATCATGACATCCTCTTCATTAGTTCATCGCCCTGGTGGGTTCTTCCTGGTCAAATTCAATCCTCTTCATCATCATCTCATAGCTCTTTGGGTTAAGAGTCTGGTGTTTCAAACCGCATGTCATTATGATGCCCGCGTATGGAGATCGGACATTTTGCATGGTCACATGCTGGAAGGTCCTTGAAGGCGACAGCCTTTCTGTCGCGTCCAAGAAGGTGACACCTCGATACGCCGCGTTCATAAATTGGCATTTTATTCCTTGAAAAATCACCAAAAATAACTTGAAAGCCCTTCCTTGTAAGGAAGGCGACGTATCGAGGCGTCGCCACCTTGGTAGCGACCAGAAGGTAGTCGCGTTCTGGACCTCATGCAGAGAGTCCTTTCCGAGCATGACTTGGATACTTGCCATACATGGATATTCCCTCTTTTGGTCGACCAAATCGCGGCCAAATCCTTCCAAAACTTGAAGAGACCTTCCTTAGATCCTCCTTTCCGAGTCCCAATCGTCCATGCACGGCCATACCTACCCAAACCTGGACTCTTGCCCATTATTCCTCTCACAGCCCTTCCAAGAATAATCAGCTATAAGTCTCTGGATACTCCACCTTTTTGAGCAAGGTCGGCATCTGGGCTTCCCCTGCAAGAGAGATTCAACTCCGAAGAAGAGAGCGTCCTCTCTAGATGACCAGGAAGTGCCCTCCAGGGCGTTTTCCCACCGGCTATCCTCTCTCTCCCATCTTTCCTTCACCTTTTCTCTTCATTCATGCATGCTTAGATCGTTTCTTTTCATAGTTTTGCATTAGATCACACACCACACACCGTTTTTAAACACCCAAAGGGGTCATAATCCCTCCCATGTGAGTTCCCTCCATTATGGTGCATGTTTACTTGTTTCCTCTTGAATAGATGCTTCATGCACGAATTTCTAATGGGTTTTCTTGATGTTTCCATGACTTTGGCAGGTGTTTGAAGACAAGGGAAGCGTGAGGCTCTTGCCCCTTGGCCGGCTGAGGAGCAAGAAGAAAGAACCTGCAACTTCCATCCACTGAAGAAGAAGGCGACCACAAGACTGTCGCGACCAAGAAGGCGCCGCTCTTCACGTCGCGTTCAGGTAAAAGGGAGGCGACCATCATCTTGTCGCTTTCCCAGGAGAAGGTACGCCTTCTCTCTTCTTTTCCTTTTCCAAAGTAGTCAGCCGCCTCTTCATCTATACATCCTTTGGCGACTACATTGGTGGCGATCACGGTACGTTTTCTTATCCTTCATACATACACTTTTTGGGGAGCACAATCCCGTGATTACACCTTTTGGCGATCAAGGTACGTTTTCCTATCCTTCATACATACACTTTTTGGGGAGCACAATCCCGTGATTACACCTTTTGGCGATCACGGTACGTTTTCCTATCCTTCATACATACACTTTTTGGGGAGCACAATCCCGTGATTACAGGTGGTTGTAGCCTAGCCGTGTCTAGCTTCCGTGGGCTCTGTTGGTTTGGCCTCGTGGGCCGTGTTTAGTGGCTTCCGCTCTGCGGGTTCTCTCGGGGTGCCTGGTGTAGGCACCCGACCACTGGTTCTGTAACCTGCTCCGTGGTGCCATCCGTGGTGGCACCGGAGTGTGTAGTTCTCTGAACTCGTGGTGTGTCCAGAGTCCAGGGTGGTTCCGCTTGTGGGCCCTCAACCTGGTGGAGGTCTGAGGTGGCCGTGCCTGTGGTGAGACGTTGCTTCTCACGTGGTTGCTCAGTGACTCTCATGGTGACACCTGGTTGTTCCTTCCCGACCTCGTGGAGGTCTGGGATGTTGGTGCCTGTGTCGTGAGACTCTAGTCTCACGTGGTTGCTCCTGTGTTCCATGAGCTTCTCTATCTCGGCGGGTGCGTGCCGAGGTGTTGCTTCTGCATTGTGTTGACTCCGCTGGTTCTGCGGGAGTCATGTTTGGCCCGACCTTGGTTGTGGGTCGTGGCGTTTACTCTGTTCTGCTACTTTGTAGTACTCTGTGGTAGGTGTTTCTCGCTTTACTGCTTTCTAGAGTAGTTTTGCTTCTTCTTTTGTTGGAGTTCCTGCTGCTCTGACTGGTAAGGGACTAGTTATCCCTACTGAGCCTTGTTCGCGAGGCTCACCCCCTACTCTCTTCAGGTAGGGACTCGCTGTCGCAGGAGTTCGTTGCCGGGCGCTCGTGGTGGCGGCCTGTTCGCCGTGCGTTGCCAGCAGTGTGAGCTGTGAGCGTGAGCGCTTGTACCGTGAGTTGAGAGTGGCCTTTTTGCAAGTCCTCGAGGTATGCTCCTTAAGGACTGCACATTTCTTTCTGTACCTGTACTTTTATTTGGGACATGTTGTACATAATTTCTTTGTTAATGTACAAACTTTCTTGTTATAGTTATTTGAATTCATTGCTTATCTCACGGACTAAATTCTAACCCTTCTGGGTCTTCGGATCCGTGGGTTGCGGCGCGACCTTCGGGGTCCCTAGCGGGGGGTCCGAGAGGTCGGGTCGTTACACTGGCCATGACTCTAGCAAATCTCTCAAAGATAAGGGTCCCCACAGCAGAGTCCATGATCAAGGAATGAAGCTTGGGGAGGAAGACAACCTTTAGTAGCTTTAGGGTAGCAAAATCTACCTGATGGGAGGTATTGACAAGGTTTTCAGTTCTCAACTATGCGATGGCTCCCGGAACTGACCAATCTGGACTTCTGGCAATTTGTTGACAAATCTGTAGTCTTGGAACATCTGAAAGTGCCGGATCAATTTGATTTCCCTTTGGATGAAAGGGCCCCAAGACTTTCTATGGTGGATGACAAACCATTCTGACAATGAGAGAGGATGGTCTGAAGGTGGGAACCGTTCAGATCTTGCAAGTAGAAACTGTCTGTAGAGAGACTGATGGCCCCTAGCCCACTGGTCTTCAGTCTTAGACTCAGTATTGGAAAAGATTTTGGACTGATCTGATTTTGATATGTGGGAGAGAGGAAGAACAATATGGAGGTGGTAAGTGAGGTTATAGTGAGGGAGGCAAAAAATGATAGCAAATGTACATTTTTATAAGAATTCACAGTATATGGATCTCCTTCTATTTTCAACAGAAAGAGTGAACCAAAGAGGGGGAAAATGAGGTTCAGAGGAGAGAGCAAGGTCCTTTGAGACTTTCCTCTTTTTAGGGGCAGGACTAGAAGAGCTTGTCCTGTGAATATGAGAGGAAACAGACAGGACTGAGCGAATAATTGCTTCTTCAAACTCATCTTTAATGTCCTGAATGACCTCTCCCTGAATACGAGCACCCTCCAGAATGATAGTTATGAATGAGGGAGGAGTGGGTAGATGAAGAGAATAGAAAGAAGTAGGAGGAGGTGGTGCAGATGGTCCAGCAGATGATGGACCAGAGGAGGAGGGTCCAGCTGAAGAAGATGATGCTGGAGGGTCCTCAAAAATGGGAGGAGGAGGAATAATAGGAGAAGAAATAGGTGAAGAAGATGGGATAGTACGAAAAGGTGTAGGTGAGGAGATGTGTTTAGGAATGGGTTGTTTGAAGGTTTCAGGTGCTGGAGGGGTAGTGGAAGAGGAAGGAGGAGAAGAAGGAGCTGGAGTCTGAAGAGGAGAAGGGACAGGAGCTTCTGGGGGCACAACAACAGCTACTACTGGATCTTCAATTCTGACTTGCTCTGCTTCGGACTCCACTAGCCCTGATGGCCCAGACTCTACCACAACTGGCCCTGTCGGCCCAGATACTTCCATAACTGTTGGCCCTGGTGGCCGGATAACTTCTTCACCAATTGGCCCTGATGGCCCTGATTCCTCAACACCAACTGGCCCTGATGGCCCAACTGCAGGTTCTTCTACTACTGGATGAGTGGGAGCAGGATGTAGCAACCTGAATTTTAAGAAAATAATAATAATTAAATAATAAATTAAAAACTCAGCTAAAGGGATATTCAATGAAAATGACATTAAATAAAACCCATTAAATGGAAAAGAGTAATGGGCTTTGCTTAATGGATCCTCTAGAACTTATTGGGTCAAAATATGAATTTACAAATAGGAAATAAAAAGAAAATACCCTAAATTCGGAGTTTTAATATCTCCTAAATAGAAAGGATTCTTTAAGCATTAAAAGAGGCAATAAGAGTTGGAATTGGATTCCTAAACCTACCCATATAGTCTAGCACGAATTTAGATCCATCCTAACCTAAATAGAGGTTGGAAAGCAAGAAAGGAAGGATTGGAGTTAGGAAATCCTGTAATTAAGAGGAATTTGAGTAGTAGTAGGAATATGAACTTGTATTTATATAATACACCTCTTAAACCCTCATGGACGGCCCTAGCTCGTGCAAAGGGGTTTTGGACGTGGAGAAGAGGCCAAGGAGGAGGAGAAATCGAGGAGAGGAAGATCCATCAACTTCTTCCTCGTTCTTGGAGTTCTAAGCCCTAGAAGATAAATCGAGTCAAAGGTAGGCATTCTCACAAGCAAAACCAAATCAAATCCGTCCATAGGTAGTTCCAATCACCAGGAACAAAAGCCCTCTTGTTTCATAATTTTTCATCGAGCCAATCTTTTGTTCTTGATTTTAGAAGTTCTGCAAACATGATAACCCCGAGTCATCATGTTTGAATCATATCTCCATGTACACTTGATCCCATGCTACGAAATTTTTACTGTAGACACTTCATGTTGTTAGGGATCTTTTGCCCCTGAAAGCCCTAATTTTTGTTGAGCATGTTGCTCGAATTAAATCAATCTTGCTCTGTGTATCATGTTCTGTGTTACTCGTTATTGTTCATGCTCAAACCATGTTCAAACCATGCTCTCTCTCTAATTCCTATTTACTGGAAGTACTCTTGCATGTCTAGTTTCATTTGCCCCTAGTTTCATGATTTTTCATCGTGTATACAATTAGTTATGATTTTCTGAACGACCCTGTATCAAAATATAATATCTTGGACCGTAATCCAAGACAGAGCAGAACTCTGTCAGACTCAGTCCACGGACCTGAGAACGCGACGGCCCGACAGGTCGCGTTCTCAAGCCCGCCGCGACGCCTCTTCTTGTCGCGTTCTGAACGCGACAGGAGACCCCGTCGCGTTCTGGCCGCCTGAGCAGACAGCCCTGTCGCGACCCGTACAGGACCCTGTCGTGTCCATCATGACCCTGTCGCGACCCTTACATGGGTACGTTGCATTCATATGATTTTTCATGAAAACCCATAAATTTGTTACTCTCACTTTTAACAGTCACATACGCAGTAAAAACACCCGTTTTAAATTGGAGCCATATTGAATGCTTTAAATCACATATTCACGACTTCTTTCTATCTATGATTTCTCTTACACATGCACACACATGAACCATTCATATATGGCTGAAATCTGGCATAAAATATCTCATAATGTATCTGGTAATTTATTGCAATAAAGTATATTAATTGCCCTATTTTAAAGGACTTGTATTCGTTTCTAGCGTTGTTTATATACCGATATCGACGCTCCACTGTTCTAGAATTCCTCTAGAACGTCGAGCACCTGTTTTATATACACTTTACTTGGCTTGTGGTGAACTCTCCGTCGGATATTCCTTTCGCCGGACTAGTGAACCCTTGCACAAGGCCTCCGTAAGTCTCCTCTGATCATGAATTCCCACATGGTCGACGAGCCGGTTGTACCCTAACACCCATTACATCTTTAGGGATCGATATGATCCAAACGGCTATTAGAAGTTCGCTCTTATCTTGAATCACGCCGGACCTCTGGACCTGTGTTTAACATGGCCAGTGGTAGGGTCGTGAGTTCCACCTGACTGCCAACACCAAGTGTGCATGTTGTGCAACTGTTACTATCGCTTGTTTACTCGTCGCATTACGTGCAATGACCACTAGCTCTTATCTGTACTCTACTCGCTCGTCTATTCATCTAGTGCTCTCATCTACTTCTTGGTACTCTACATTGGCCATTTACTGATTGTCTAAAGATAAACAATATAACTAATGCCTGGCAATATATAAAGGGCCCGATCTGGTCCTGGGATGTGCGCCCGAAAGTGCTAGTGCCCATGGGAGTTAAATGATCAGAGTGTTTTGGCATTACACTCAAGTGCTATCTATCTCGACTATCTATATGACAATCAAAACACAAAACGTGCTATACTCTCTCGATGTCTAGAATGAAAAATAAGTGCTATACTCGTCGTGCTATTATTATACTTGTGCTAGTTGTGCTATGGCCATTCTGCTATTCGTGCTATACTCGATACTTGTGCTATTTTTGGAAACTATACTCGATCTCGTGCTATTGTGCTATCCTGTTACCTGTTGTGCTATCTCTTGCTATATTTTGACTCTCTTGTACCTGCTATCTTTAGATACTCTACCATTAAATGTGTTAATTATTTAAAGCCTGCTTGAGCCTGAGATTTAAGTCCTACTGGGCATTATCGCTCACCCTACGTTATTTGATGTTGTGTTCTCAGGTGAGACCGAGGATGACACATACACTCACGAGGAAGGGAATGACCAAGAGTGAAGCCAGAAGTACCCTCGAGTCATTATGTTATCTTAGAGTTGTAGTTAGTTATTTCCTTTTATTGCAATGTAATTGGGCCCTATAGAATGGCTCTGATATTAGTGGTTGTAACTAGACATTTGAAAAGTTATTAATGAGAAAGATTGCTTTAGTATTATTCAATGTGCAATAGTTTGATGTCTAGTATTCGCTCTATACCTTTTCTTGCAACTGCTTTCGCGCTCCGATATTCCGCGTCGGGGCGTGACAGGAGGGGTAGAAGTTGACAATTGCGTCCTTACAAGATCTGAAAGTTCTGTTACTGATTGCTTTAGGCTACCCAACTCACTTCTCATTTCCCGGAGCACAACTGTCACTACTGCAATCTCCTTGGCTCTAGTGCTCTGACTAATGAAAATAGAAGAAATGTCACACTATACAGAGCATAAGATCTCCCCTTGTGCATTTAATCTTTCAATTACAGGCTTCAGGTGCACCAGAATTTTCTTCTTCGTCTTGGATCTTCGGTGAGCCTTCTTGGTTAGCAATGGAATTTCTGTGGCAACACTCGTGCTTCTACTGCCTGAGCCGATAGCTGGCTCCATGTTAATATCCTTAACACCATCAGAGGTGCTTTCCACTAGACCTTCTTGGAATGGATCAGCAAGGACACTAGCTGTTTGCTCCCCCTGAATTTCATGCTCCCCCTGAGCTGGAGCATCCTCCATCTGAACATCTTCTATATGGCATGGTGCCACATCTTCTGAAATAGCTACTTCTACATTTGCTTCAACAACAATATTTGTAGTAGGAGCAATAGGAGTATCTTCCCGAAGACTTTCTTCTGTGTGACCTGGTGCCACAACTTCTGAACCAGCTACTTCCTGGCTAACATCCGCACTAGTAACTTCAGCAGGAATATTAGAGATGTTTTCTATGATGGTATCTTCCTGCTCCCCTGAAAAGTGAGCAATAGTCTCCAATACTTCTTCAATTATAGATGCAATGACTATTGAGGGGGTCTCAACTCTAGATGGTTGCCCAATGGGCTCAATGAGTTCAGGAGCAATTTCTTATATTCTTCTTGCACTTGCTACTGATACTTCTATTCTGACTACTTCTTCCTCTTCTTGGACCACTGTAATTTTTGGGACCTCTCCAATAATTGCCTCTCCTTCTGCCATAGAGGTCTTGGTCCAAACACTTCCTACTAGAGAAAAACCACTATTCTTCAGATTTCTGGACCGAATGGCTGGCCCATCTTCTCCATCACCTCTCCCTTCATATCAATATTAAAATGCTTGAAAATTCTGGTCAGAAAGTGTGCATATGGAAGTGATATATTCAGCTTATTCTTTCTATCCCATATCATATCTGCAGCAAATCTCATTCTCTCAATGATTACTTGAGCCATATTTATATCCTGATTCTGGATTGCCCAAAACATCATGTCAGAGTCAGCTTTAGGGCAAGTTGAGAAGATGGCACTTCTTGGCACTAGAATCTGGCACACAATAAAGTGGAAGATCCTGTTGAATGCGTTCAGTTGGTTGATGTCTATGTTGCCATCTTTCAGTCTATATTCTGTTCCGATGATGCCTAACCCCTTGACGTGAATATCCACACTGTCTACCCCACTACGACCGACTGTAGATACACCAAACAGACTCTCCAGAAGATCATAGGTGATATGGATAGGTGTACCTTTGACTGTGGAGGTGAGGGACCCGTCTTCTTCTGTCTTCAGGCATGTGTAGAACGCCTTGGCTAGGTCCGGGTAGCTAGCTTCAGAAACTGTGACCAATCTTGTCCATTTCATCCTTTCTATGGCTTCCACGATACTATGCATCCCATTCTTCTCCAAATCAGCAATATCTACTACCTTGTTACCGCACACTTTGATCTTGACTGCTACGAACCTTTCCTGCTACTCCGCTGTGAGGAAGGCGATGCTGTATCCACCTACGGTGCCGGAACTCCCAGAAGCAGCCATGGAATTGAACAAGGAGAGTTTCTGGAGGATCGTGGGGAGGAATGGAACAGAAGCCCTCAAGAAATCTTGGCGGGAACAAATAGTTCTTTCGAAATCACACAGAGAGGAGTCTGGAATCGATAGGGTTTTATCGCTCCAGGCAAGTCGAAAGAGGAGAGAGAGAGAGAGATGAAATCGATAAGGCATGGATTTCGGACTTTAACGACAAGACATAAAGGCGCTTTTGAAACGTCAGAGCAATAAATGCAAATAATGACAAAAGAGGAGAGGATTACACAAATAATAAAGAATCTATTTTGAAACATTATGGCAACTTTATGCGCAAGAAATAAGGAATTTACTTAACTTCCGGTAGGAGGGATAAATATTATTCTGAAATTTATTATTTCAGTTACGTACAGACATATCTATTACAAATTACACATGCCTAATTCCCTTCTAAGAGATGTAAATCTCTCTTCAGGTAAGATTTTTGTAAAGATGTCTGCCAACTGATTTAAAGTATCTATAAAAGAGATATTTATATTTCCATTAGCTACATGATCTCTGATGAAATGATATCTAACCTCTATATGTTTCATCCTGGAATGCTGAACTGGATTCTTGGTGAGATTTATTGCACTAGTGCTGTCGCACAGCAATGGGATGGTCTTGATGTGCAATCCATAGTCCTCAAGCTGTTGTTTTATCCATAAGAGTTGAGTGCAACAGCTCCCAGCAGCTACGTACTCAGCTTCAGCTGTTGATAGTGCTACTGAATTTTGCTTCTTTAAAGACCATGAAATCAAGCATCCTGCAAGAAATTGACAACTACCACTGGTGCTTTTTCTATCTACCTTGCATCCAGCATAGTCAGCATCAGAATATCCAACTAAACTAATTTCACATGATTTTGGATACCATAGACCTAGATCATGAGTTTTAGCTAATTATCTAAAGATCCTTTTAACAGAAATTAAATGGGATTCCTTAGGATCAGCCTGATACCTTGCACACATGCACACACTAAATAGAATATCGGGTATGCTAGCTGTCAAGTAAAGCAATGATCCTATCAGACCTCTATAAAGTTTTTGATCAACTTTCTTACCTTCTTTATCACTGCCTAACCTGGTGGATGTACTCATTGGAGTGGACAGTGGTTTTGCATTGTCAAATCCAAACTTCTTCAGTAATTCCTTGGTATATTTTGCTTGACAAATATGTGTACCTTCTTTGCCTTGCTTGATTTGTAGTCCAAGGAAGTAGTTGAGCTCTCCCATCATGCTCATCTCGAATTCTCCCTGCATGAGCTTCTCAAAATACTTGCACAAGGATTCATCAGTAGATCCAAATATAATATCATCTTCATAAATTTGTACAAGTAATATATTCTTGACTTTAGATTTAATAAACAATGTGCTATCTACTTGACCTCTGATGAAACTATGGTTTAATAAGAATGCACTAAGCCTTTCATACCATGCTCTAGGTGCTTGCTTTAAACCATATAATGCTTTATGCAATTTAAAAACATGATTTGGAAAATCCACATCATCAAAACCAGGAGGTTGTTCTACATAGACTTCCTCCTTTATATATCCATTTAAAAATGTAGATTTTACATCTATTTGAAAAAGCTTTAAATCCAATGCAGATGCATAAGCAAGTAAAATTCGAATAGCCTCTAGTCTAGCCACTGGTGCATATGTTTCATCGAAATCTATGCCTTCCTCTTGGGAATAGCCTCGAGCAACCAGTCTAGCATTGTTTCTAGTGATAACACCAGCTTCATCCAACTTGTTCCTGAACACCCATTTGGTGCCAATCACAGGATGATCTGATGGTCTCGGAACAAGGGACCAAACTTGGTTTCTCTTGAACTGATTAAGTTCATCTTGCATGGATAAAATCCAAGATTCATCAGATAGTGCTTCATTGACTGTCTTAGGCTCAATTTGTGATACAAATGCTAAGTAATCACAAGGTATAACATTACCTCTTGTTCTTACCCCAACTGATGGATCTCCAATGATATTGTCTCTTAGGTGATCCTTCTTGTATCTCCATTCCTTTGGAAGATCATTATGAATTATTTCTTTCTGTTGTAGTTCTTCCAAGGGTGGATCTTCAGGATCTTTGATGGATGTTTCCTTCAATTTCTTGGAGAGATTTTCTGCATTTTCATCATCACTATCGACTTCCTTTCTCAAGGAAGGGTTAGATTCATCAAAATAACATGAACAGTTTGTTCAATTAATAAACTTTGTTTATTAAAATCTCTATAACCTTTGGGTTTGGAAGTATACCCCATAAAGATTCCTTCATCAGATTGGAATCCAACTTACCTATGTCTCTCTTACCATTGTTATGAATATAACATGGACATCCAAACGTTCTGAAGTGGTTGATCTTGGACTTTCTTTGTTTGTACAGCTCATATGCTGTCTTCTTCAGGATTGGCCTTATCATGACTCTATTTATGATATAACAAGCTGTGTTGATAGCCTCTGCCCAGAAATATCTTGGAAGGTTGTATTCTGATAGCATAGTTCTAGCCATATCTAACAAGGTTCTATTCTTCCTCTCAGCTACTCCATTCTGCTGAGGTGTCCTTGGTGCTGAGAAGTTGTACTCTATTCCTTGATCATCACAAAATTCTGCAAATTTGTCATTTTGGAATTCTCCTCCATGATCTGAGCGAATGCTTATTATGCTGAACTTCTTATCCTTCTGAACTAACTTACTGAACTTCACAAAACTTTCGAAAGTATCATCTTTATGTTCTAAGAAAGATACCCATGTAAATCTCGAATAATCATCTACTATTACAAATCCAAAGTTCTTTCCTCCCAGGCTAGTAGTTCTCATTGGTCCAAACAAATCCATATGAAGCAATTCCAGTGGTTTGGAGGTGGTTACCACTGTCTTTGATTTAAAGGAGGATTTTGCATGCTTCCCTTTTGCATATGGTTCACAAACACCTTCTATTCTTGAATTTATCTTGGGCAGACCTTCCACTAGATTACGCTTGATAAGCTTTCTAATTCCATCCAAACTGCAGTGACCTGATCTTCTGTGCCATAGTTCAGTATTTTGATCTTTATTTGCTGCTAGACAAACATCTTGATCCTTTAATTCTTCTAGGTGTAGTACATACAAGTTATTTTCTCTACTGGCTTCGAAGACAGTTGCACCATCCTTTATAATTAGACATTTAGACTCCTGAAACTTGATTTGGTGACCCTTGTCACACAGCTGGCTGATACTTATGAGATTGTGCTTGAGTCCTTTTACGCATAAAACATCTTCTATGAGGGTTCTATCTTGACTTCCAATGAATCCACAACCGATCACTGAACCTTTTCCATTATCGCCATAGGTCACTGTTCCTTTTTCATCTTTGATGTACGAAAATAATCTCCTGTTGCCAGTCATGTGCCTTGAGCACCCGCTGTCTAGGTACCACTTTGATGCTCTAAGGCTTCCTTGCAATAAATCACTAAGATTTAGGTACCCAAGTTCTTTTGGGTCCTTGCTGGTTAGTTTCCTTACTTTTTCTTTTAGGAATCCACTTTAAGTGTTTAGTTGTACAAGTTATTTTAGTGTGTCCTAATTTGTTTCAATGACTACAACATGATAAATTATTCACTATTTTAATTGGTTTGTATTTAATGTTAGATTTATAGTCAGTATTTTGTTCAACTATAAATTTTGGCGTTGGATAGATCTTAGGATGAATAATTGTTTCTTTATTATCTGGTGGAATATATCCTAAACCATGCTTTTTCTTACCAGATCTTTTTGCTCCTTTTAATATTAGAGATGATTTTCCATTTGTGAAATTTTCGATTGTGTTAGTTAGATATTCATTATTTTTTGTTAGTGTGTCAACTTCCTTTTTAAGTTTACTTAAAGTTTCCTAGTTTTCCAGATTTGTTATTTGTTCATTTTTAATTTTTAGATCTTCACACAACAGTTCATTTCTTCTTTTAAATTCAAAGATTTATTTTTCTAGTTGCTCAGTTTCAGATTTTAGATCTGAATTAGTGATTTCCAAGCATGCATAATTTTTCTTGGTAGTTTTTAATAGCTTACATACATCTTTATACTTACTGTATAATTCATTGAATGCGTCTTCTAGAATATCAGAATCAGATTCATTTCATGAAGTAAAAGATGAGTCAGAAGTTACCTTTTCATCAGTGTTTGCCATAAAGGCCATGTTGGCTTTTTCTTCTTCTTCATCGCTGGAGCTTGACTCACTGTCTGAGTCACTCTCGTTGTTCCATGCAGCTGCCATGGCTTTCTTTTTGTATCTTTTAAACTTCTTTGAGTTGTCTTTCTTCTTGAACTCAGTCTTCTTCAGCTTTGACACTCAGCCTTGATGTGTCCATGCTTCTTGCATTTGTGGCATATGGGTTCTGACTTCTTAACATCCTTAACTTCAGGCTTCTTGAAGTCTCTCCCTTTCTTGAAGTACCTTCTCCCTGGCTGATATTTTTTTTAGCCAGAATACGCTGCAGTCTTCTAGAGAGAAAAGCTTCCTCATCTTCGCTGTTCTCATCACTTTTTTCATTTTCTGATTCTTCTTCGGACCTGCCTTCTGTAGCCTTTAGTGTGTTGCTATGCTTCTTCCTGCTGGAGGATTCTCCAAGCCTCTCCATGTTTATCTCATGGGCCATTAGTGACCCAATGAGTTTCTCAAGTGACATTCTTCTTAGATCATTAGCTTCTTCTATAGCTGTCACCTTTGGAGTCCATGAGGCTAGTAGTGATCTCAGTATCTTTCTCACCATGTCTCTGATGTCATAGGTTTTTCCAAGCCCAGCCAAACCATTGGCGATGTCTATGGATCTGCTGTACATTTGTGTAATGGACTCTCTAGATTGCATTTGGAATCTTTCATATTGAGCTACCAAGATGTCTATTCTTGTTTCTCTTACTTTGTCAGTTCCTTCATATGTAATCTTGAGCTTTTCCCATATTTCCATAGCTGACTTGCATGCTGAGATCCTGTTGAACTCTTTTTTGCTTAGCGCACAACATAGTATACTTTTGGCTTTTCTATTAAAGGATATTTTCTTTTGTCTTCGTCTGTCCAATTTTCTCTATTGTTGAGTTCCTTCATATGTAATCTTGAGCTTTTCCCATATTTCCATAGCTGACTTGCATGCTGAGATCCTGTTGAACTCTTTTTTGCTTAGCGCACAACATAGTATACTTTTGGCTTTTCTATTAAGGGATATTTTCTTTTTGTCTTCGTCTGTCCAATTTTCTCTATTGTTGAGTACTACTAAGTCTCCTTCTTCGATAATAGACCAAAGTTGGAAATCGAGACCTTGAAGAAAGAACTCCATTCGAGTCTTCCAGTAATTGTAGTCTTCACCATCAAATAGAGGAGGTCTGTTGATGGACTGACCTTCTACATACCCTTGAGCTGCCATTTATCTTTGCTCTTCAGACCGTGAGATCTTCTTTCTTGAAAAGACTTGGCTCTGATACCACTTGTTGCCCAGATAGCAAGCCCAGAGGGGGGGTGAATGGATTGCTAAACGCTCTTTTTAAAATAAAACTTGTCAATAAAAATGCTTAACAGAGAAACACTAAGATCGATAGTTAGTGTTAGTGAGAGTGAAGACAAACAAGCAAACACACAAACAACATGAGATTTTTATCCTGGTTCGGACCTCCTATCCCAAGGAGTCGTACGTCTAGTCCCCAAACAACAACTCGGGATTTCACTAACCAAGGGTACTGTCCCCCTTAAGGACTCTTACACATCCAGCAGCAGTTGGCCTTCTCTTCTAAACCCGAAGAGGTATAAACCACCACCTGATGCAACATGTCTTCCTTCTTCAATGAAGGGAATAACAACCACCTATTTCCTATAGGTCTTCTCTTCACAACCAAAGAGGAACACACACAGAGAATGTGAGTAAAAGGCGAATGGCCCCTAGACCAAGCTTATAAGAAATTGCTTGATCTGAGGCTGAATCTGAGAGACAAAGATTTGCAACAAGAAAATCTCTCAGAACTACACTAGCTCTCCAAAGACTAAGCAAATGAAAAACGGAGAGCTGAGAGCTAAAAGTTGGTTCGCTGGAAGGAATGACCTCTTCTCGCTGATGCTCGCAAGTGCTTGATGGATTCTATGTGTGTTGCTTAGTGTATCTCTCTATATATCTTCATGGAGTCATCGGTCTTCTATATATCTTCTCTTGAAAATATAGCCGTTGAAGTGTCCGTTGTCTCTATGTTTTGAAGCACGTTAGACTGTATGGTCCGAGGTGTGGAACAGGTAAGCCTGCAGTCATTAATGCTCTGGGAGACACATATGCAAGGAGAAGATTCATCCAGATATCTTTCACTTCAGGTTATCCAACGTTGTAAGATACGGTACTGGCAAAAGACCTGCACGTAATAAATACCAAAACGCAGACAACTAGACTGTCTCTATGCTGTCAGTCAACGTTAGAAGTCATGCTATAAGAATGTTCACCGAAATAGAAATGTCATTCTGTCACTCTGAAAAGCGTTTGCTATAGAGACACAAGTGTAGAAGGCACATAGATGTGTGGCATGCAGAGATGTGTACAATCACAATAAATGTTACGTGGTGCAATATACAAAGATATACGCGGGAATATTTGAACTCCACAGAGTTTTGAAAATATGTTTGAATAGAATGGTTATTATCAAGCTTATCTAAGAAGATAATAATGAAATGCATGATAATTCATTCAAACCATAATCATTGTGAAGAGTGTTGTTGTATACGTGAAATCGATTTCATAATCATAATCCATAAATGAAATTTTATGTTGATGTGAATAATGAAATCATTGTATGAACAAATCGTTGTCCAAGCAAATCGTTATTTAAGTAGAAGCAAATCATTGTTTACTATCAAATCGTTGTTTGACTAAAAGCATATCGTTATTTGACTAAAGCAAACTGTTGTTTGAGAAAATCGTTCTTTGACTAAAAGCAAATCGTTGTTTGAGCAAATCGTTCTTTGACTAAAAGTAAATTGTTGTCCGATCAAATCGTTGTTTGAGTGAAAGTAAATCGTTGTTTGCTATCAAACCGTTGTTTACTATCAAATCGTTGTTTAAGTTAAGGCAAATCATTGTTTCGACCAAATCATTGTTGAAGTGATAGAGAATTGTTACAATGATCAAATCGTTGTGTAACTTACCGAATCGTTATAGCGATCAAATCGTTATTTAACTTATCGAATCGTTATAGTGATCAAATCGTTGTGTAACTTACCGAATCGTTACAACGATCAAATCATTGTTTTAACTTATCAAATCGTTATAGCGATCAAATCGTTGTGTAACTAGAATGAATGCTTTGAACTGTAAATAACAGTGTGTGAGGATAACTTACAAATTTTGCTTGACTAATTTCCTGTGGATGAACTTCAGAAAAGATTGTTAGAAAATATTTGTTAAAGTTTTGTTAATCACCAAAAAATTGTATATAATAACTAAAATTATATGGGGATGGACTGATCATCAAAAATTTCATAAGTTAAGTGTTCACTAATTGATATGACATGTGACTCGTATTCAATAATCGATGAGTGAATAACGCTAATCGAAACAGTGTAGACCAAGTATTCACCAATCAAAATATGAACAACACCAATCGAAACAATACAGAGTAAGTGTTCACTAATCGATACAGTAAAAGCCTCGTTAGTCAGTAATCAGAACGTCTATAATGCTAATCGGAATGAATTAGGCCACTTGTTCATTAATCAGAATAACAATAACGCTAATCGGTATGGTGTTTACCAATCGGAAGATAAATAATATTAATCGATATGTTGTTCACCAATCGGAAACAAAAATATGAGTCACACCACTTGGTCACCAATCAGTATGGTGAGAGACAAGCGTTCACCAATCGGAACGTGACGTTCACTGATCGGAACATTGTTCACTAATCGGAATGGTGTTCACTAATCGAAACGTCGTTCACCAATCAATAGACTACTGAACCTTTGTTAAGTAATCAGAATGAACTTTAATGATGTTCAGCAATTGGTGTAACACTTTAAACAACAATCGATAGAAACTCTTATTCTCCAATCGGAAGAATACTTAAACATCAATCAATAGAGATTTCTTGTTCATGAATCGATGCACAATTATTTATCGATGCACAATCACTCAGGAATCGATACACAATTTGTTCAGAAATCGATACACAATTTGTTCAGGAATCGATAGAACATTTTAACACCAATCATATGGATCTTATTCTATAATCGATATAGACTTAGAAAATATTATAAAGTACTTGAGATTGAGTTTGAAGTACTTACACTAATGATCCTTAGAGTGATTATTTTACCTTTATTTCCCATTGACAAACTTTAATGAACAATATATATTAATCACATAAAATTAGAGTTTTTATTATCACTAAAATTCATATAGAAAGGAGACAAAGAAGTCAACAATCTTCCCTTTTTTTGGTGATGACAAAATTAAAAAACCAACTAAAATTTGAACTTCTAAAACGCATATAAATTATGCATGATAAAGTATATTTTTTAGTGTACTTTCTACCTACGTATATTTTTCAGAATATTTTCTCCCCCTTTTTGTTATTAACCAAAAAGAAGGAAATGGAAATAACCATGAGATAAAAGGAGACAAAGAATTAGAGTAAGAGAGATGATTTTGTATTTATAAGAATAAATCAAGAGAGAGTAAAGATACATATTTATCTATGATATCCTGGGCCCTCAGCTCTTCCTTTTGAAAGTGATTCTAAAATAAGCTAATGATGATCCCATAGGATGGCCCCATCTAGTGTCTTTATTTCTCAATAATGCCTTCAGCAAGCATTGCTTTTCATGTGGTATTTGTGGCTCCTTGTAGCACCCCAAAATTTTCATAATTTAAATTTATAGATAAATTAGAAAATTAACAATTTAATAATTTAAAATAGTATTAATGTATGCACCATTATCGTATGTACGAAAATACATTGAAAAATTTCGTAAAAACCATAGTTCAACTCTAAAGAATATTCTAAATAACTCATGATGAGATTCAGGGGGAAGAAAAATTCAATTAGCCAAGTTTAAAGTATTTTGCGATTTATTATTGTAATTAAGGAATAACTCGGAAATCCATTATCACTCGTACATAAAATGGGTCAAAATTAAAATGAAAATTATGGATGGACTTCAAACTATGGGTTAATAACATTCCAATAAATGAATTGGACTAAAAGATGACTCTTGAGCTATGAATAAATTCAAGATAGGTAAATAACCCGAAATTAAGAAATTCTAACTAAATGAGAATAATGGGTTAAATACTCACCCAATACACACTTATTGGACTCCAAATTGAGCCCAATTCGTGGGTACAACTCAGAGTAAGATTTTATATTAGGTTTCCATCACCATTGGGAGAGAAATCTCCGAAGGCTGGAAGGATTTCCCAAACTCGTACCTAGAATTTCTTAATCCAATTAAGACTTCTAAAGACCCATCCCCCTACAAATAAGGACTCTCCCTCCCATGGAACGACCCCTAGGGCTGTTGAGGACGTGCTTGGAGGCTATAGAGGCCTAGGATTCATGAGGGGAAGGCTAGAGCAGAGAGAACTTGTGCACACCTTCAACTCGGATCTGCAGCAACTTACACATAAGACGAGTCTTGTTCATCACCAAAGGTTAGTAAAACTCTGACCAAACTTAGCAAACCATATATCTTTGGAAATCCCTTCTGTCACGCCCCGACGCGGAATATCGGAACGCGAGGCAGTTGCAAGTAAACGGGTGCAGAGCAAGTACTAGACATCAAACTATTGCACAATGAATAATACTAAAGCAAATACCTTTCATTAATAACCTTCCAAATGTCTAGTTACAACCACTAATATCAGAGCCAATTCTATGGGGCCCAATTACATTGAATAAAAGTAAAAGACTAACTAAGACTCTAACATATTGCTAGGACGCTAGGGTACTCATGACATCATTCCTGGTCGTTCCCGTACTCTTGAGTGTATAGTTCATCCTTGGTCTCACCTAAGAACACAACGACAAATAACGCAGGGTGAGCGATAACGCCCAATAGGACTTAATCTCAATAGTCAAGCAGGCTTTAAATGATTAATGTATTAAAAGGCAGAGTAACTAATGATAGAGCGAGAGAGTCAAGTAAAAGATAGCAGGATAGCATGTGAACGAAATATCACAACTTTCCAAATATAGCAAGAGTGTCGAGTATAGCACAAATAGCAAGATGGCAATAGCACAATAGCACAAAGTATAGCAATAGCACAACGAGTATAGTATAGTACTTTTTGTCAATAGACAACTAGAGAATATAACACTTTTTGATTGTCATGTAGATAGTCGAGATAGATAGCACTCGAGTGTAATGCCAAACACTCTGATCATTTAACTCCCATGGGCACTAGCACTTTCGGGCGCACATCCCAGGACCAGATCGGGCCCTTTATATATTGCCATGCATTGGTTATATTGTTTATCTTTAGACAATTAGTCAATGGCCAATATAGAGTACCAAGAAATAGATGAGAGCCCTAGATGAATAGACGAGATAGTAGAGTGAACGTGAATAGATGAGCGAGTAGAGTATAGAGGAGAGCTAGTGGACATTGCACGTAACACGTCGAGTAAACAGGCGATAGTAACAGTTGCACAACACGCGCACTCGGTGTTGGCAGTCAGGTGGAACTCACTACCTTTTCGCTGGCCATGTTAAGCACAAGTCCATAGGTCCGGAGTGATTCAAGACGAGAGTGAACTTATAATGTCCGTTTGGATCGTATTGATCCCTAAAGGGTTTCATAGGTGTTAGGGTACAACCCGCTCGTCGACCATGTGGGAATCCATGGACAGAGGAGACTTACGGAGGCCTTGAACAAAGACTCACTAGTCCGGCAGAAGGAATATCCGACGGAGAGTTCGTCCAAGTCAAGAGAGTGTGTATTGAAACAAGTGCTCGACGTTCTAGAGGAATTCTAGGACAGTGGAGCTTCGGTATCAGTGTTCCAAAACATCGCGAGAAATAAAGACAAATCTTATTAATAATGGCAATTTAGTTACATAAATTACCATACATATTAAATAATTTCATGTCAAATTAAGCCATAATTAGATGATTCAGAGTGTGTGTAAGTGTCATGAAATCTTAGATATGATATGTCAAGTGATTGACTTTTATTAGTTAAAATATAACCAATACTTACAACTTCGTTTTTTCAGTATCTAAAGTAGTTAACAAGATATGGGAATAGCTGAAGAACAACAAGACTTGCAGAAGGATGGGTTTTCCTGCAAAAAGTCAGATCGCGACGCACCCTAATGAGGGTCGCGACATGGTCAACTGAGATTACGACGGGGTCTTGTACAGGTCGCGATAGGTCGGTCAGGACAGGCGCACGGATCGCGATGGCAGTGTCCGTCGCGTTCAGAACGTGATGGTTAATGCTGTCGCGACAAGACCTCGGAACGCGGCCTATCGGGCCGTCACGTTCACAGGGCCTACGCCTGAGTCCGACAGGGGGTCAGACATGTCTTGGATTGCGGTCTAAGAGTTGCCCTTCTTGACACAGAGGGATTCAAAAATATAGAACTAACTGTACAAGCAACGAAAATTCATGAAACAAGTTGCAGGTTGATCTAAACATGCGTGAGAGCTTACAGTAAATAGGAATTCGAAAACGGATATGTTTTTGAGAGGTCTCAGTCAAGTCAAACATGAAAGATAATAAACTGCGAATAGTGGGGATGCAAGAATTATTCACAAGATAGAGATGATGTAAATTAGGGCTTTTAGAGGCAGAAGATCCCTAACAGCCGTTAGTATCTCCAGTAAAATTGTTGTGGCAAGATATCAAGTGTACATGGAGAACAAGAATTATGAAGAGAGCTCGGGGTCATGTAAACTACAGAACTCCGAAATTCAAGAACAAGATTGTATTGATGGAAAAATAAGAAATTAGAAGGCATAGTTCCATGTGATTGGTGAAGGATCGAGATAAGGTGAGGACAAGATCTAGAAGGGGGGGTTGAATAGATCTAATGCCAATTAACGCGGAAGCTTAAGCAATTAAAAATTACTTCTAATCAGAGATCAAATCACCCAAATAATTTACTGATCTGAAGTGTGATTTGGGTGTGTGAACAAATCAATTAGTAGTGTGAACGAAATCCCTATGCATGCATCTAGCGAGATACAAAGGCAAACCACAATTCAAACCAATGCACAGAGGATTTTTAGGTGGTTCGGAAATCACCTTCAGTGACTCCTACATCCACCCCTCACACAGTGAGGCCACACTACTCAAAAACCTTGAGTACAACTCACACAGGAGCACGACGACTCCAAACACCTGGAGCACGACTACTCCAAACTGAGCACGACGGCTCAAACAACAACCGGAGTACGACGACTCCAAATTGAGCACGATGGCTCAAACCACACAGTGAGTACGACGACTCACAAACTAGAGCTCGACGGCTCACAGTACAACTTGCTAGAAAAACACAAGACTAAGATCCTCTAGCAACAGATCTAGTCCAACCAGAGTTAATTCATGAGACTCATGCAACAACTCATGCATAATCTCAGAATCACTCAGAAGAGAAAAAGGAACATGAGTATTGATTGATAGACTTTTCTCTTCAGATGTACTCCCTTGTAGAAGGTCGAATTGTGAAGTGCTTTAATCTCTGGAAGTTCCTGGACGATGCTCTGCAATTTGATCTTCCTTGAATTCTTCACAGAAATCGGCTTCTACTTGATCTGCTCCCTTGAAGTTGATGCTAGTGCTTCATATTGATCAGACTTCGATCCTTGTGCTTGGAGGAGGGTGAATTGAGGTGTGGAAGCACAGGAGAGAGCAAAACAGGGAGGAGGAACTCTCTGGCCGCCACTTGCAGATGCTGGAGGCTCTTAGAGGGTTCTCTTGGGATGAGTGCCCTTAAGGAGGGTATTTATACCCTAAATATCCAAAAGGTACCCTTGGGGTACGTGGGCACATGATCCAATGTTGATCCACCATCTCCCTAGGTGCCACGTGTCCAGGAGGAATCTTAAGTCACAGAGATTCCGGAGTGTGTCGACCTGCCCAAGAGGTGTGTCGACACACTGTCCCAGACTGGTAGAACAAGTCCCTGGGAGAGGTCTCTAGTGTCGACCTGAGATGGTTCAGTGTCGACCTGATCCCATGTGGTGTCGACCTGAAATGGTTCAGTGTCGACCTGCTGTCCCAGACAGCAAAACAGGCCTTCTGGGAAGGCTATCTAGTGTCGACACTGCCAGATTTGGTGTCGACCTGAGATGACAATCTGTTCAAATATTTCTCTGGAATCTGTCTCTAGTGTCGACCTGCTCTGGACTCGTGTCGACCTGAGATGAACTTTTCTTCACATTTCTGCCTTTGTTCTGAACCATTATGTCGACACCAAGGGTGGTTGTGTCGACACTACCTTTGCAGAAAATGTTTGTTCCTGAGAAAATAAACACATAATCATTAGATAAATATATTATCATGAATATCAATGATAAATGTGCTTGGAACCATGCTTTTTGAATATTGTAATTTCAGGTGATGTATTTTACATGTTCCAATGGTTATGCATTAAAATCACAACTTGTCATCATCAAAATGTGAGGAGAAATGAATCATATTCACACTCAACCCAACAATTGGGACAACCTACAGACAAAATTTTAGGATTTTTGCACGTGAGAATGCCCACCTTTCACATTTTTCCTCTTCTAGGGTTTGAAGATGAAGAACTCGAGAAGAAGCTTTGATAGATCTTCCTCTTCATGAATTCTCCTCCTCTTGGCTTCTCCTTCTGGTCCAACAACCTCTTGGCACGAGCTAGGGCCGGCCATGAGGGTTTTAGAGAAGTATTTAAGCTCCCCCTAATTCCATTTCCTAGTTTAAGTCTAATTCCCATTTAATTCCGAGTTTCCTATTTTCCTCTCCCCTTTTTAAGCAAGAGATCTCCTAATTGGGTTGAGAGAGAGGGGATTTCGTGGCCAAGCAATTGGGGTAGGTTTAGGATTCCAAATCCAACTCAAACCACTTATTTTAATGCATTAAATACCCTCTTTTTATTTAAGTAATATTTTAGTTACGAATTTAAGGTAATTCCCCATTATTCTCCTTTTTATAAATCCAATTTTGGCCCACTAAATTTCAATGGGTCCATTTAATAAAGCCCACCATTTTATTTCTTTTAATGGGTTTTAGTAAATTCTCTTTCCATTAATTTCCTATGTAATTTATTTTCTTTTATTTGATTTTTTAATAAAATTTAATTAGTTTTCTTTTTATATTATTAAATTTCTATTTTTAAAAAATCCAGGTTGCTACATCCTCCCCCTCTTAAAAAGAATTTGGTCCCCAAATTCATATGATCATTCAGGAGAGCATGTCTTACCGAAAAGATCGGGGTAGTTCCGTCTGATGATTCCTTCTTGTTCCCATGTGGCTTCTTCCATTCCGCGGTTATTCCATAAGACTTTAACCACGTGGATGAGACGGTTCCTGAGCTGTTGTACCATCCTAACTAGCTTCTCTTCGTATGTCACATCTTTGTTTAACACCAACTTCTCGTGGCGAATGATGTGGGTAGAGTCATAGACATACTTTCTGAGCATGGAGACATGGAACACATTGTGTACACATGCCAGATCCGGTGGCAATGCCAGTCGGTATGCAACCTCACCAATCCTTTCGAGTACCTCAAAAAGGACCGATGAATCTATGACTATGTTTTCCTTTCACACCAAATCTTTGGATGCCACGAGTAGGTGACACCTTCAAGAACACATGATCACCCACTTGGAATTCTAAGTCCCGCCTTCTTTTGTCGGCATAGCTCTTTTGTCTAGACTGAGCAGTCTTAAGCCGATCTCTAATCACTTGTATGTCCTTTGTGGTTCGTTACACCATGTCTGGGCCTAGCCATTGCTGTTCTCCAACCTCATTTCAGCATGTAGGAGATCTACAATTCCTTCCGTAGAGTGCTTCAAACGGTGCCATGTTGATGCTCGCCTGGTAACTGTTGTTATAGGCGAACTCAATAAGGGATAGATGCTCGTTCCAATATCCTTAGAAGTCTATAGTGCAAGCTCTCAACATGTCTTCCACTATTAGGTTGGTTCTTTCAGTTTGCCCATCCGTTTGTGGATGGAACACGGTACTAAAGTTGAGTTTAGTACCCAGTGCACCTTGCAGTCCTTTCCAAAAATGAGATGTAAATCTCAGATCTCGATTCGAGACAATAGATGATGGAACTCCGTGTAGTCTTACTATCTCCTTGACATATAGGGCAGCTAGTACCTCCACCGACCACTTACTCTTTATAGGCAGAAAATGGGCAGATTTGGTTAGTCGATCCACAATGACCTATATGGCGTCAAGTCCACCACGAGTCTTGGGTAAACCCATGATGAAGTCCATGCCAATGCTTTCCCATTTCCATTCTGGAATATCCAGCGGTCTGAGTACACCAGCAGGGTGCAGGTGTTCCGCTTTTACTTGTTGGCAAGTAAGGTAGTGAGCGGCATGTTCCGCTACCTCTCTCTTCATGTTCGGCCACCAAAATGTTCTTTTCATGTCTTGATACATTTTGGTACCTCCTGGATGAATATGTACTTTGTCTTGTGAACTTCATCCATTAACTTCCTCTTCAGTTCTTCATTATCGGGGACGCATGTCCTCCCTTGAAAGACAAGCCTTCCATCTTCGGTCATAGCAAAGTCCGGTCTTTCGGCTAGAGTTTCCTTGACGCGAACTAAGAATGGATCATCATCCTATTGAGATTTGATCTCCGCTAGCAGATCATATTGAATCTTGATATTGGCCACCAAGACTCGATCATCCCTATGTTCAATATTTAAGTCTAACCTTGCGAATTGTTCTAGTAGTTGCATCTTGCCAAGGACTAGGCTTGAAACCGATGCCATCGGCCTTCTACTAAGAGCATCAGCCATGACGTTTCTCTTGCCTGGATGGTATTGGATGTTGAAGTCAAAATCCTTCAGATATTCTAGCCATCTTCTGTGTCTCATGTTGAGTTCTTTCTGGGAGAATAAATACTTCAGACTTTTATGGTCTGAGTAGATAGTGAATTTCTCTCCATACAAGTAGTGTCTCCATATCTTCAAGGCGAAGACCATGACCGCCAACTCCAGATCATGCATGGGGTAGTTGACTTCATGAGTCTTCAGTTGTCGAGAAGAGTAGGCGATGACTTTCTCCTTTTGCATTAGTACATCCTGAGGCATCGGTGTAAACATAGAAACCTTCTCCCTCTGTTGGCAGAGCGAGAACATGTGCTGAGGTCAGGAAATCTTTAAGAGTTTGGAAACTTTTCTCACACTCTTTATTCCAGGAGTATGGATTCTCCTTCCGTGTTAGTCGTGTGAGAGGAACGACGATCTTTGAGAAGTCCTTGATGAACCGCCTGTAGTAGCCAGCCAGTCCTAAGAAGCTTCTGATTTCGGTGACATTGGTTGGTCTCTCCCAATTGAGTACAACTTTGACTTTGGAGGGATCAACGAAGATGCCGTCCTTTAAGATAACATGGCCCAAGAAGGACACTTCTTCGAGCCAGAATTCACACTTGCTAAGCTTTGCGTACATGTTGTTGTCTCGCAAGACTTGCAATGCGATCTTCAGGTGTTCTTCATGCTCTTCTTTGGTCTTTGAATATATGAGGATATCGTTGATGAAGACGACTACGAACTCTTCAAGGTATGGCCGATATATGCTGTTCATGAGTTGCATAAAGGCTGCAGGAGCATTGGTTAGACCAAAAGGCATAACGACGAATTCATAATGTCCATATCTGCTCCTGAAAGCCGTTTTGAAGATATCGTCATCCTTGATCCTCATTTGGTGATAGCCAGATCGAAGATCGATCTTGGAGAAATATTAAGCTCCGATATCTGGTCGAATAGTTCATCGACCCTAGGCAGTGGGTACTTATTCTTGATGGTCAACTGATTGAGTTGACGATAGTCGATGCATAGCCTCATCGATCCATCTTTATTCTTGATGAATAGCACAGGTGCTCCCCATGGGGAAGTACTTGGTCTAATGAACCCCTTCTCTAATAGCTCCATCAGCTGCATCTTCAGTTCTTTGAGCTCAGCAAGTGACATCCGATACGGTTGACGCGATACCGGGGCAGCTCCAGGGATCAACTCTATGGTGAAGTTGACATCACGTTCCGAGGGAATCCCTGGCAGATCTTCAGGAAACACATCGGGGTAATCCTGGACTATATGTGGATGTCTTCTATCTTAGAACCCTTCTTTTCCACAACTATGGCTGCTAGGAAAGCAATACAACCTTTCCTTATCATGTTATGGGCTTTTATGGCGGAGATTAGAGACATCCGTCTCTTATGTCTAATCCCAGAGAATGCCAATTTAGGAAAGTCACTAAAGGTAACCTTCCCTTTCTTACAGTCGACACTTGCCCCATAAGTGGACAACCAGTCAGCTCCCAAAATTACATCATAGCCTTCCATGGGCATACACACCAGGTCGGCTTTTAGGTTATGGTCTCCGATCATTACATCGGCAGAGGGAAAGTATTTGTTCAGTTTCTCATTCTCTCCTAGTGGCGTTGTGACAGAGAACTCACAACCCATGGATATAGGTTTCGTAGTCAGGGTATCAGCAAAATGTTGAGATATAAATGAATGAGTTGCTCTAGTATCAAATAAAACAAATGCTGATAAGGAGAAACTTGTAGGGTACCTTCTACCACGCCACTGTCCGTAGCGGGTTCCTCATCATGCAGGGCTTGTAGTCTTCCCTATTTCTTAGGTGCATTAGGGCGCCTTTCATTCTCTTTTAGTAGCGGGCACTCGGGAATGCGGTGCTCGCGACTCCCGCAGCGCAGACACATGCCGACTTTCCTCCAGCATTCATCAGCAGTGTGACCTGGCTTGTCACAATGCTTGCAGTTTCTCTTGGCCGGAGTGTTGGGTACGAAAACCTTCGGTTTCCTTTCTTGGTTGGATCCCTCCGTGATGTTGAAGGGACGCTTGTTGCCATTGGTAGGCTTAGCAGATGACTGACCCGAGGTCATTTCCTTTTTCACGAACTTCCCTTTAATACGGTCGGTGAAGTCCGTAGCATCTTCCAGCAGCTGTGCCTTCTTCACCATCTCGGCGTAGGTCTGGATGTTGAGAGGTGCCAGTTGGGTAATATATTGAGGTTTAAGTCCGTTGAGGAAGCGCTTAGCCTTCATTCTCTCCGTGTGCACCAGGTGTTCAGCATAGCGTGCTAGTCTTGAGAATTGGGCCTCATACTCAGCCACTGTCAGGCTCCTCTGCTTAAGAGCATCAAATTCCGCAGCCTTCCTTTCTTGCACACGCTCCGAGAAATATTTGGAATTGAAGGCTTCCTTGAACTCAGTCCAGGTGAACTGACCAATGGCTTTGGTCGCTTCAACAGACTCCCACCAAGCGCGGGCGTCCTTTTCGAGTTGAAAAGTGGCTAGCAGTAGCTTATCCCCGCTGCGCATTGCATGACACGGAAATACTTTCCATTTCTTTCAGCCAGTGCTCCGCTTCATCCGGATCCGTGGATCCACTGAACCTAGGCGGGTTCAGACTCCTGAAGTTGCGATGCAGGTCACCTGCACCACGATTGCCACCCCCTTGGGTAGCTTGCACACTAGCGCGCGTCAGTTCTTGGATGGTTTGTTGCATGCCCCTCATTTGAGCACGTTCAGCAGTCATCCTGATTGCTTAGTTCCTACAAAAGAATATTTATTGTCATGATATCAATGTGAGATTTAATTTCGTGTGTGTGAGAGTTTATTTTAGCTAGTTACCCTTGGCTCTAACCACAACTCACATAGGTAGGATAATTGACTCTAGTCGAGGCAGGTTAACCTAGATCATCCTATACTTAAGAATAACCTAGGCTCTGATACCACAAAACTGTCACGCCCCGAAGCGGAATATTGGAACGCGAGGCAGTTGCAAGTAAACGGGTGCAGAGCAAGTACTAGACATCAAAACATTACACAATGAATAATACTAAAGCAAATACCTTTCATTAATAACTTTCCAAATGTCTAGTTACAACCACTAATATCAGAGCCAATTCTATAGGGCCCAATTACATTGAATAAAAGTAAAAGACTAACTAAGACTCTAACATATTGCTAGGACACTAGGGTACTCATGACATCACTCCTAGTCATTCCCGTCCTCTTGAGTGTATAGTTCATCCTCAGTCTCACCTGAGAACACAACGACAAATAACGCAGGGTGAGCGATAACGCCCAATAGGACTTAAATCTCATAGTCAAGCAGACTTTAAATGATTAATGTATTAAAAGGCAGAGTAACTAATGATAGAGCGAGAAAGTCAAGTAAAAGATAGCAGGATAGCACGTGAACGAAATAGCACAACTTTCCAAATATAGCAAGAGTGTCGAGTATAGCACAAAATAGCAAGATGGCCATAGCACAATAGCACAAAGTATAGCAATAGCACAACGAGTATAGTATAGCACTTTTTGTCAATAGACAACGAGAGAATATAGACTTTTTGATTGTCATGTAGAAAGTCGAGATAGATAGCACTCGAGTGTAATGCCAAACACTCTGATCATTTAACTCCCATGGGCACTAGCACTTTCGGGCGCACATCCCAGGACCAGATCGGGCCCTTTATATATTGCCAGGCATTGGTTATATTGTTTATCTTTAGACAATCAGTCAATGGCCAATATAGAGTACCAAGAAATAGGTGAGAGCACTAGATGAATAGACGAGATAGTAGAGTGAACGTGAATAGATGAGCGAGTAGAGTATAGAGGAGAGCTAGTGGACATTGCACGTAACACGTCGAGTAACAGGCGATAGTAATAGTTGCACAACACGCGCACTCGGTGTTGGCTATCAGGTGGAACTCACTACCTTTCCACTGGCCATGTTAAGCACAAGTCCAGAGGTCCGGCGTGATTCAAGACGAGAGTGTACTTCTAATGGCCGTTTGGATCGTATTGATCCCTAAAGGGTTTCATAGGTGTTAGGGTACAACCCGCTCATCGACCATGTGGGAATCCATGGACAGAGGAGACTTACGGAGGCCTCGAACAAAGACTCACTAGTCCGACAGAAGGAATATCCGACGGAGAGTTCGTCCAAGTCAAGAGAGTGTGTATTGAAACAAGTGCTCGACGTTCTAGAGGAATTCTAGGACAGTGGAGCTTCGGTATCGGTGTTCCAAAACATCACGAGAAACAAAGACAAATCTTATTAATAATGGCAATTTAGTTACATAAATTACCAGACATATTAAATAATTTCATGCCAAATTAAGCCATAATTGGATGATTCAGAGTGTGTGTAAGTGTCATGAAATCATAGATATGATAGGTCAAGTGATTGACTTTTATTAGTTAAAATATAACCAATACTTACAACTTCGTTTTTTCAGTATCTAAAGCAGTTAACAAGATATGGGAATAGCTGAAGAACAACAAGACTTGCAGAAGGATGGGTTTTCCTGCAAAAAGTCGGATCGCGACGCACCCTAATGAGGGTCGCGACTTGGTCAAATGAGATCGCGATGGGGTCTTGTACAGGTCGCGACAGGTCGGTCAGGACAGGCGCACGGATCGTGACGGCAGTGTCCGTCGTGTTCAGAACGCGACAGTTAATGCTGTCGCAACAAGACCTCGAAACGTGGCCTATCGGGCCATCGCGTTCACAGGGCCTGCGCCTGAGTCCGACAGGGGGTCAGACATGTCTTGGATTGCGGTCCAAGAGTTGCCCTTCTTGACACAGAGGGATTAAAAAATATAGAACTAATTGTACATGCAACGAAAATTCATGAAATAAGTTGCAGGTTGATCTAAACATGCGTGAGAACTTACAGTAAATAGGAATTCAAAAACGGATATGTTTTTGACAGGTCTTAGTCAAGTCAAACATGAAAGATAATAAACTGCGAACAGTGGGGATGCAAGAATTTATTCACAAGATAGAGTTGATGTAAATTAGGGCTTTTAGGGGCAAAAGATCCCTAACAGCCGTCAGTATCTCCAGTAAAATTGTTGTGGCAAGATATCAAGTGTACATGGAGAACAAGAATTATTAAGAGAGCTTGGGGTCATGTAAACTGCAGAACTCCGAAATTCAAGAACAAAAGATTGTATTGATGAAAAAATAAGAAATCAGAAGGCATAGTTCCATATGATTGGGACAACCTACAGACAAAATTTTAGGATTTTTGCTCGTGAGAATGCCTACCTTTCACATTTTTCCTCTTCTAGGGTTTGAAGATGAAGAACTCGAGAAAAAGCTTTGATAGATCTTCCTCTCCACGAATTCTCCTCCTCTTGGCTTCTCCTTCTGGTCCAACAACCTCTTGGCACGAGCTAGGGCCGGCCATGAGGGTTTTAGAGAAGTATTTAAGCTCCCCCTAATTCCATTTCCTTGTTTAAGTCTAATTCCCATTTAATTCCGAGTTTCCTATTTTCCTCTCCCCTTTTTAAGCAAGAGATCTCCTAATTGGGTTGAGAGAGAGGGGATTTCGTGGCCAAGCAATTGGGGTAGGTTTAGGATTCCAAATCCAACTCAAACCACTTATTTTAATGCATTAAATACACTCTTTTTATTTAAGTAATATTTTAGTTACGAATTTAGAGTAATTTCCCATTATTCTCCTTTTTATAAATCCAATTTTGGCCTACTAAATTCCAATGGGTCCATTTAATAAAGCCCACCACTTCTTTTCTTTTAATGAGTTTTAGTAAATTCTCTTTCCATTAATTTCCTATGTAATTTATTTTCTTTTATTTGATTTTCTAATAAAATTTAATTAGTTTTTTTTATATTAATAAATTTTTATTTTTAAAAAATCCAGGTTGCTACACCTTCAATTCTAATTTCTTATGGTACTATTTACCCAATTTTTACTCAGTAGTTCGTGAGTATTAAGCATTCTTCTCCAACCTATCTAACTAGGGTTTCTGGGAGGATGACTTTTCTTTCATCCCAAGGTAAGTTGTCTCCAAGCAAACTCTAATTAAACTGGTACATGCTTGCATACATATGTATATATCACGTTCTTATTGTTTTACCCAATTTCTATCATGTGGATTTCGTGGATTAAATCTTGCATATTTAGAGTGTTATGCTGTCTTGTTAGAACCTTGATCTGTCTTAAGAATTCTATATCTTTTATTTGAGTTGTTTCCATATTGAGCACTCAATAGAAAACCTATTCTTCTATTAGTCTAGTTTCATTTGGCATCATTTTCCTCAATTTTTATTATACATACAAAGAATATTCACCCATATATTAACACTGTGTCAGATCCACGTAGACAATCACAACACTTCTTATTACCCTATTAAACGACCACTGTTTCTCGATTACTTGTTTCTATACTTTTGTTAGGAAGTCTTCTAACTAACAGAAGTGGTTTCATCTAATTTGAATCACTACACCAATAGTTTTGATCTTTTGAACACCTAAGTATCAAACCTAGGTTGAGTCGGAATAGGAAAACACCCCCCCCCCCTCCCCCCCTTAAGGCCACCCAACTCCCAGATTCTGAAGATGACGTGTCGACCTGTAGCCTTCAGAAGGCGATAGGAAGGCTGTCACCTTCAGGGATCAGAAGGCAACAAGATTAGTGTCACCTTCAAGCTCAGAGGGCACACACATACACTCTTGCATGATAGGAAACCCTTTTCTTGGCTTGTGGTGAACTCTCCATCGAATATTCCTTCTGTCGAACTAGTGATCCCTTGACCAAGGCCTCCGTAAGTCTCCTCTGACCATGGATTCCCACATAGACGATGAGCAGGTTGTACCATTGAAGTACCAGAAGTTAGTGTGCACGTATCTCTCTTCTCTTGACATTCTTGGCAAGATCTTTCTCTTCTCATCTTGATATTATGGAGTACACCTCTATAAGACATAAAACCAAATCATTAAGAAATATTGAACTAATTGGAAAACATGTCGTTATGTTGTCGAACTGAACTCTTGAACTATCATCTTGCTAATCCCCAACTATCTTGATATTATTGAACTTATGAAAAGGCCATACTTGATTGTGGGTATCTACATTTAAAATTCTTGAGATGTTGGATTAGGCACGGCGAGTGTCCAAGGGCTCCAATTTTAGCCCCCTGGCAGAGAGACGAAAATGTACTGTTAACCATGGGTATAATGATTACTAGCATTGCATCTGTGTTGGGAGTATTTACGTGTGTAAATGCTAGATAGAAAAAATCACATTTGTAACACCCTATATAAGAATATGCTAAATGGACTAAACCAGTAGACTACTAACAACTTGGACTAGTCATTTTCAGAGTTCGAGCAGGAAAAGAACTCTAAAGTTAAGTGTGTTCAGTTAGGAGTAGTCTCAGAATGGGTGACCTTCCTGGGAAGTCTACCAACTAGTATGGTTATTGGACTAGTTAGCTGATTCGGTCGTCACAAATGGTATAAGAGCCTTGTCTAACCGGAAGTGTAGAAACTAAGTGCCACATAGGGCAAAGTGTTACGCTATAGGAGCCACCTCTTGAGGCCATAATGGCGCAAAATGCTATATAGTGGGAGCCACCTCTTGAGCATGTAAGGACCACCTCTAGAATCCTGCCTACTTGGGGTTTAACTGTATGCTATATGTGAACAGCGACGAGGACATTGCTTATATAAGAGGAGTAGATTGTAACACCCTAGATAAGAATATGTTAAATGGACTAATCAATAGACTACCAACAACTTGGACAAGTCATTATTAGAGCTTGAGTAGGAAAAGAACTCTGAAGTTAAGCGTGCTCAGTTGGGAGAAGTCTTAGGATGGGTGACTTTCGTGGGAAGTCTACCAACTAGTATGGTTGTTGGGCCAGTTAGCTGGTTCGGTCGTTACAACATTACACGTGTTCATGATGTGCATTCCAAGGTGGCATAGATCCTTAGTGCATATCCATGACTCGTGGACCTATTGTCTTGCTCGTGAAAAGTATATGCTTGCTTGCTTGCTTGTTAAATGGCCAATCTTGTACATGCTTTCTTGTTCATGCTCGCTAGATAATGGTTCTTGCTATCTTGAAATCTTGAACTCGACTCTCTTGCTAGTTAATCTTATATATTCACTTGTTTATCTCTTACTATCTACACGACTTGCTAGACATGTAGTAGGTGGAAATGATATATGTACTTTTCCATTTCTTGAGTCAACTTATGTATCAAATCATATTTGAGTTAATGGAATAAAGTTAGTTTAATTTATTACTCTGAGCCATACATGTGTTGTGTGGTTTGTCTTGCTCGCTCGCTAGAGACTTATTTTCTGACTGTTTACGTCTCAATTATTCCTTCCGCTGCCATCTTTGGGATGTGACAGTTTAGTGGTATCAAAGTCTAGGAACCAACAAGAATTTTAAGACCAAGGCTTAGGGTATACCCAAACAATTTACGTCATGAACGATTCTTATATGGCACCCAGTGAGTATGGGTAGAGCCAAGGATAAGCTAATTTCATAGGCTCACAATACATGCTAATAAAACACCCCCACTCACAACATGTACTTCATAAATTAAGAAAATGATTGGTTATTGTCCTTTTCTCAGGAACCTTATTATTTCTCAACAATGGCGGGTGATCGTGCTCAATGGAAAGCCATGCAAGAGACAGTAGTAGGATTGACTCAAGCACTCAACAATGTAGTGCAGGCGGGAGCACAAACTGGTGCAAGGGTTGGAGCTGTTGACTTGCACTGTAGCTTCCGTAGCATGAATCCCCCTCGCTTCGCTAGATCCCCTGACTCAGATGAGGCAAAAAATTGGTTGGAAGAAATGGATAGAATATTTCAAGTCATGTAGTGCACAAAATGAGAGAAGGTCCTACTAGCGACCTTCCAATTGAACAAGGACGCCAGATCTTAGTGGAAGGCCACATCGGCCCATCTATGAAATGTTAACAATCTGGAATGGGAGGAGTTCCTGGAGATCTTTCGGGAAAAGTATTTCTCAGAAAGGGTGCAGGAAAAGAAGACGGCCGAATTTGCCTCACTAAAGCAGAAAGGTGAAAGATGTGCGGAATTGCCTATTATGGTAATCTAGAAGGGGGGTTGAATAGATTACTCCCAATTAAAAATATTATAGCCTTCTTTTCGATGGAGACACAAATTCTTCGATATCTTAAACAGAGTTAAAAACGAATCAAGATGTGTGTTAATTATAGATAGAAAGAATAGCAAGTTATCTAGCATGTGAGAGATCAAAGTGCCTACCAATCATCTAACGTAAAACGTTCAAACCACAGACATGATGATTTAAGGTGGTTCGGAGTACACAACTTGTGTATCCTACGTCCACCGTCCACACACACACGCAGAAACAACTGCTTATGAGCGAGTTCAACACTACAACTCACACACACGTTGTTTTATGTGAATACACAATCAAAACAACTTAAACCACATGAATCAAGCACAAGGAACGCTTGAGACACAACCACACACACAGAGAAGAGTTCTGAGTTGAAAGAACAAATCCTGATGAAGAACTCTTCTCGTTGGTGGTCCAGGACAACTTCAGGCTTCGTTTGGATGTAGATCAACTGATGGAGAAGCTTGAGTTATGGACAACCTGACTTCAACTCAGCTCGGAAGATGTTTCTTCTTTGTTCTGAACGGAAGCTTGAAGCAGAGCAGCAGATGGGAGCTTTCTCTCTTGAGTCTTGCTTAGGGTTTTGGAGTTGTGGTCTCTCTCTGCGAAAATAGCCCTATATGATCTATATATATGGGTGTCCAAACATGGAGATACGTGCTTGAAAGAATCACCCAAAACATGGATCATATCTTGACCATCGGAAGTTTCCGAAACTACGTCTGTCGACAGCCGACTTGCTGCTGTCGACAGCTACTGCTCAGTTCTGGTTTTCCAGAAGTCTTCATGTTGCTGAACCACTGGTCTGTCGACAGGCAGCCTGGGGTTGTCGACAACTATTGTTCCATTTAGTTTTCCAGTTACTGGAATGTCCATCTATCGACAGGGGGTTGTCTTGCTGTCGACAGGAGGTGTCTTGAAGCCTTTATAGAGACCTTTTGAAGTGGACTTTGGGTACTTGACTTGTATGTATTCAACCTACATTTGAAAACATTATAAGTGAGATATAATGAATACATATTATCTCATCTTGTCACTTGATCATGTCATTCTTGTTTCTAACAAATAAGTCATTATATCATCATCAATTGCAATGTTCATTATAATCACATCATCAAAAACATTAAAGCACATGTAAACCCAACATTCTCCCCCTTTTTGATGATGACAAAATTTCAATTTATGCACATTGATGATTCTCCCCCTTTTGACAACATTCAAAAAGACACATTATGCACACATGGAAAAGATGTAATCAAAGGAACTGAGGTTTTTCATTCATTAACATGCAAGACACTCAGTTACAAAAGATGACCATTGCATGACATAAAGTGAAAACGATAGAAGGAAAGATACATGACTGACGGAAATGACTAAGTGACCCAGTACCTAAATCTAGAACTATGACCTAGATAACCCAGTGACTCTCTAGACATCGTCATGCCCTGGTACATCGGGATGACGAAAGCTATGAAAATCTGTAGAGAGCCTGGCAAGCTGGTCTTGTAACTGCACTTGTGTGCCGGCCAGTGCATCCATCCTCATATCCACATGATCGAGACGGGTGTTGAGATGCTCAAAACCCGTGGTGAATTGGAGTTGCAACTGAGCCATCTGACCAGCAATGAAATCCCGAAGAGAGGGAGCTGGTTCACGGTGTTCAGCATTAGCAGGATCATCTCCCTGAGCATCCATTGGCTCTGCCTGGGAGTCTTCATCATCACCTTCTTCTTTAGTAGATTCTTCCTCAACATTTGGAGCTTTGCCCTTGAGGGTCCTGGTTACTATCCCATCCACAAACTTGTACCCCATACGATGCACCGCAGTAAGATCAAAAGAACTTCTGGATTTGAGTTTGGTGCACTCGGAGTCAGAGATGGGAATGCCAATGAAAGAGAGAAGGGATGTAATGGGACAAGCATAAGGCATGGACCTCTTTGGGTTTGTGTAACATTGCTTAATGAGGTCCACCATAAGGACAGGAAGATTGACTTGTTCACACTTCAAAAAGTGAAAGAAGAGGGACTTGTGGATAGTAGTAACAAGTTCCCTACTTCCATCTTTAGGAACAATGATAGTAGTGAAAATGTGATGGATGAGACGATTTAGTGGAGGAAAGGAGTTGGCATTAAGCTTAAGATGGTCCACACTGGGATGATAAATTTGATGGGTGATGGGAGTATAATAATCAGAGGCAGATGAAGGGTTTACTAAAATGTCCACCCCAGAATTAGGAATTTGTAGTGCACGAGAGAAGAGATTGGGGGTGATTTGAAACATAGTACCCTTGACAGTGGTGTAAAACTCTGAATCCGCTATCATCTACAGGTTGTTGTAGAAGTCGGTCACAGCGGTGGGAGAATACCGCGTGTGTTTGTACACAAAAGCTGTCCAACCCTGAGTGTCGAACAGGGGCTGAAGACCATGAAACATGTCTTCAATGGACACGAAGTGGACGAACCGTGGGTGTACAAACTTGGTGAAGGTTCCTCGGACCCTGGTCGCGCGAAGGTTGCGAGGGACAACAAGCTTCGGTAGACGATCGTCCCGGTGCTTGCTCCGACGCTCGGCGGGGGCCACGGAACCTTCTTCGACTTCAGGAGAAAGAGGACGGCAACGAGAAGCAGCACGTTTCCCTTGTGAAGCCATGGAGAAGGAGTTGTAGAAGAGAAGAATCTCCAAGAGAGGATGGGAACCGGAGGGAGAAAAAACACAGAGAGCAGGATGCTGGGTTACCGGTGCCCTGGGAGGAGGAGTTTAGGGTGGAGAGAAGGGAGAAGAGGTGTAGGAGAGTTAGAAGGAAAGTTGGGGTCGTGGGTGCCCTTATAAGGAAGTTGGGTGAGAATTTCGAGTAGTAAGGGGCCCACAAAATCCGGCGTAAAAGACATGCCGTTTGGGTTTCCAAACAGATCTGGCCGCCGGCTGTCGACAGCAGATATGGAGCTGTCGACAGCTGATGAGCAGCTTTGGGCCAGAATTGATTTTTAGAGGATTTTAATTGGAAGTGAGCATGCACTTTTAATTCTAAGAATGAGAATAGGTTTTAAACGCATTACTAAGGGTCATATCCAATAGTATGAAGATATAAAAATTAGTCTCCAATGGTTAAGAGAAAATACTCCGAGAATCTTAAGGTATGGCAGTTAGAGAACTATGTTTTAAACACAAATGACTTAATGGAAATCCCGTTGAATAAAACCATTGAAGAAAAACATATGACTTTGTGGTGATGTTCATTTGGTAAAGGAAGACAACATTTACATGACCCTTGACAATAGACAACCTTTTCCCTTGAGGTAAACTGTTGGAGGCTCCACTCTATTTCTTTTGAGATGGGATTTTTTTTTTGTTAATATGATATGAGGGAAGTGATAATTAGGTTCACGTATACCTTTTGACGTGAAGGTAGACATTGGTGATGTCTATGCCCCCAGTTACTCAGTATGAGTGACCATCATATCATTGTACAGAGATAATGCAATAACTTTTTGACGCGAAGACAGACAGTTGTGATGCCCATGTCCCCGGTTAGTCAGGAATAATCATCATTGCTCTACCTCTATCCCATGTAATTTCTTGGTTGTTTGATGTGTGAAATAGGTAGCTTTCCCTTTTTTTTTGATTTCATTAACCGTCAAGGTTACTAGTTGTATAAGGCCAAAGGCTAATGTATAACATTATATTCAAGTACCATTTTACTTATCAAACCATTTTAGAGATATGATTAACCACAAGGGAGATATTCAATTAAGATGTAGTCATTTGAGGTTCGCAAAGTTTTCTAGATGACACAACCTAGATCCAAGCTCAAAATATTATGTCAAAATCATTGAGAAGAACTTTATATCTTGAATACTATGTTGATATGAGAAATAGTAATGAACATAAAGTCCTATTCTCCCCTTATTCAAAGATTGTGAACATACTCATTGAGAGAGGATGAGAAATGATGAAGATTGAACAACAACAGAGTATCTGTCGACAACAACCTTTGGACCTATCGACAGCTACTGAATTCAAGCAGAACTGGTGTTCTGGGAAGGCCTGGCTGTCGACAGCTATGGATATGGCTGTCGACAGGCAAGTGAAAAATCAGTGTGAAGGCTATGACTTGAGATGGAATTTCAACCAAGAAGTGAGGGATCAAAATACAAGAAGTATGAAGTGTTTTCCTTAAACAATCACTCACCTAGCCTTTTGTTACTCCCCCATAGTGTGTGCATGTGGACACATCATTGAAGTAATTGCATGCATGATATTGACAATCAAGGTAAACACTTACACACAATGCAACAACCAAAACCATCCAAGAATAAGAAGTTCAGTGGTAGAAGGAAATGTATATGACAAAAATTAAAGAGAACCAAATACCCTATTGTGAGGTAAATAACCTTTATGTAGATAGTGTCTATGGATACTTGGCGAAGAATATTTCCTCACGCATAATGATAGTTTCCGAACAAGCGTAACTTGATCTTCCACTTACCACCATTTGATATTCCTCATAGTCACCACTCACAAAGTGATTACCTCTCAATTTGGTATTGATTTCATTAAATTTTGCATAAACCCAATTCTCTTCTTAAGGATGTGAATCTGTCCTCAGACAATGGTTTGGTGAAGATGTCAGCCAATTGTTTTTCAGTGGGTATGAAGCTAATTTCCAAGGATTTGTTGGCTACCTCATCTCTCAAGAAGTGATGACGTATTTCTATGTGTTTAGTCCTTGAGTGTTGGATTGGGTTCTTTGAAAGGTTGATAGCACTAGTGTTATCACATAGGATTGGTGTGCATCCAATATCAATGTTATAGTCACACAATTGACTCTTAATCCATAACACTTGTGTTGCACAACTCCCTGCAGCAACATATTCTGCTTCTGCAGTGGAGAGTGCAACCGAGTGTTGCTTTTTGGATGCCCACGAAAGCATGCAACCACCAAGAAATTGGCAGTAACTACTAGTGCTTTTTCTGTCAATTTTACATCCGGCATAGTCAGCATCAGAATATGATATCAAATTAAAGTGACTTCCTGCTGGATACCAAAGACCCAAAGCATACGTACCTGAGAGATATCTGAAAATTCTCTTAACTGCAACCAAATGGCTTTCCTTTGGACTAGATTGGTATCTAGCACAAAGGCAAACGCTAAATTGTATATCCAGTCTACTTGCAGTAAGAAAAAGGAGTGAGCCAATCATACCTCGGAAGTGCTTTGCATCTACCGGTTTACCTTTCTCATCATTTTCAAGTTTTATGCTCGTGCTCATTGGTGTTGAGGCAGGTTTGGCTTGTTCAAACTTAAAGCGTTTCAAGAGCTCCTTGACATATTTTTCTTGATTAATGAAGAAGCCATCTTCATGCTGTTTAACCTGCAAGCCAAGAAAAAATTGTAGCTCCCCCATTAAACTCATCTCAAATTCACTGTGCATATGTTTTGAAAACTCTTCACACAGTGATGGGTTAGTGGAACCGAAAATGATGTCGTCCACATAAACTTGAACAACTATAATGTGATTGCGAACTTTCTTAGTAAAAAGAGTTTGGTCCACTTTACCTCTTGAGTAGTTTTTACTCACCAGAAAGTTGCTTAGTCTATCGTACCAAGCTCGGGGTGCCTGTTTCAAACCATAGAGAGCTTTGTGCAATTTCTAAACATGATCAGGCTTGTCATTATCCTCAAATCCCGGTGGTTGAGAGACATAGACTTCCTCTTTGATGTAGCCATTCAAGAAGGTAGTTTTAACATCCATTTGAAAGAGTTTGAATTTATTTGAGCATGCATATGCCAACAAAATTCTTACTGCTTCTAGTCTAGCTACAGGTGCAAAGGATTCTTCAAAGTCTACACCAAATTCTTGATTGTACCCTTTTGCTACCAGTCTAGCCTTATTTCTCACCACTTTATCCTCTTCATTTAGTTTATTCCAAAACACCCATCTAGTGCCTATGACAGAAATCTCAGGGGTTCTAGGAACTAGACTCCAGACATTGTTTCTTTGAAACTGACCAAGTTCCTCATGCATAGCATCAATCCATGAATTTTCTTTTAAGGCTTCTTCAACATTTTTAGGTTCCACTTGAGAGACAAAAACTAGATGATCTGTACAACTATTTGTCTAACCTGAGACCTAGTTTGAACTGAATCATTTAAATCTCCTATCACATTATCAAGTGGGTGATCTTTGGAATACCTCACATTTGTGATTGTTGAAGGACCAGGTTGATCTTGGACTTGAGGAAGGTGATCTTGTGGAGGTTGTTCTTGAGGAGGGTGAGCTTGAGGAGTTTCATCTTGAGGCTCTTCCTCTTGTGGATCTTCTTCAGATTCATCATCTTGATTTCTGAACATATTTTTGTCATCTTCATCATTGTACCTGCGAAGATATCCACTTTTAGTCTTGGAAACTACTTTAGAATTTTCTTTTGCTTTTATTTGTAGTTCCCCAAGAGTTGTTCCTTCATCTCCATCTTCAATCCTGTGAACATTTGAGTTGTTAGGCTTCGCATGATACTCATAAAAAACAACATGTGGAGTTTCTTCCACTGTTCGAGTTTTATGGTTAAACACCCTATATGCTCTAGAGTGTTCTGAGTATCCCAGAAAAATACCTTGATCACTTTTGGCTTCAAACTTGTTTAAGTCAACTTTATCATTGTTATGTATAAACACTTTTGAGCCAAAAACTCTGAAATACCCAATACTGGGTTTCTTACCTTTTAACAGTTCATAGGGGTTTTCTTCATCACAGGTCTTACCATGGCTCTGTTGAGAATATAGCATGAGGTATTCACTGCTTCTGCCAAAAAACTCCTTGAGAACTGGCTTTCGACCAGAAGAGTGCGAGCCATTTCCACCAACGTTCTGTTCTTTCTCTCCATGACACCATTTTGTTCCGGAGTCCTTGGAGAGGAGAAGATGTGTTCTATACCTTGGTGCCTGCAAAAATTAGAAAGCGAGTTGTTGTCAAACTCTCCCCCGTGATCAGTGCAGATTGAGCATATCTTATTGACATTGCTATGCTCAATCTTATTAAAGAATTCTTCAAAAAGTTTCAGTGCTTCATTCTTATGAGCCAGAAACTTGACCCATGTGAACCTGGAAAAATCGTCCACAATGACAAAACCGAACTGTTTGCCATTAAGACTTAGAGTTCTTGTAGGTCCAAACAGGTCCATGTGCAAAAGTTCATAAGGTTTAGAGGTGCTTACCGGTGCTTTGGATTTGAAGGATTTCCTGGTTTGTTTTCCCTGTGCACATGAATCACAAAAACTTTCATTCTTATTGAAAGAAATTTCAGGAAGTCCATTTACCAATTTTAGCCTCATGATCTTGTGCAAGACATTGTAGCTTGCATGGCCAAGCCTACGATGCCACAAGGTAAGCTCATCCTGTTTATTTGCAACAAGACACAAGTTTTCATTTTCTGGATCATCCAAATCAACTAGATAAATGTTGTTTACTCTTTTTCCAGAAAATTTAATACTTCCTGTTTCCTTATCAACAATTTGACATGAGTTTGATTCAAAAACTACTTTATGACCTTTATCACACAGTTGGCTTATGCTAAGCAAATTGTGATGAAGACCATCAACTAGCAATACGTTGTCTATAGAGTTAGAGGCATACTTACCAACCTTACCTGAGCCAATGATTTGGCCTTTATTGTTACCTCCAAAGACAACTTGACCTCTGTCTTTTTCCACCAGCAAACAAAATTTTTCTTTGTCGCCCGTCATGTGCCTCGAGCAGCCACTATCCAGGTACCATTTGTTTTGATTTTGGGCTGCTAGGCATTCCTGCATAGATGGATCAGACAAGAGGTTTTGGTACCCAAATTACTTTGGGTCCCATTGTATCATTCATGAAAAAAAGTAAATGCTTTGGAATCCATATTTGCTTGCATTTCTGTTTATTTGGATTATTCCAGCATTGTTTTTCATTGTGCCCAAGTTTCTTACAGAAATTACATGATGAAGATTTTCTTAGGACAGTTGGTTTATTATTCTGAGGAACATGCATGGGCATTTTACCCTTTTGTTGCCTGGTTAGCTTTTCTTTGGAAGCATGTTTCCTACCCTTGGCTTGAGTTTTATTGTTTTTTGAAGGGATTTGCTTGCTTGTGCTTGGGCTAGAATCAACAAAATAAGTTAACAAGTTTTGTCCTATTTTCTTTTGTTTTACTGGTTGAAATCCAATCCCATGCTTGGCAACAAAGGCATTTGATCCTAGAATAGCATCAAGATTTTGCTTTCCCTTTACAAACCTTGTTAGATCTTCAAATTTTCCTTTAAGGTCCCTTCAGCCTTTTCCAATTTTTTCTTAATCTCATCAAGTTCATTTTGAAGAGTTTCAAGAGAGATGGTTAGAGTTAGTTTCTCCTTTTCACTCTCTTGCAGTTTAATTTTTAGATTATCCATTTCCTCACTGTGAGCTTCTTCATCAATTTTCATCATTTCAATCTCTTTGTTCAAGGTTGCAATTTGTTCATCATTGTTTGTGCTTTGAGCAAAAGAATTGATTTTCTTCTTCAATGCTTTATTTTCAGTTTTGAATTCACAAAATTTTTCAAATAAAACAGTGTATGCTTCTTCCCATTCATCAACAGTATAGCTTTCAAAGGAAGAATTTACCTCATTGGAGTTGTCACTTCTTGCCATCAAGCATTGAATCTCATCATCTCCAGAGGCTTCTTGTGTGTCCTCATCTTCGTCTTCATCACTCCAAGTAGCCAACATCGCCTTGGCTTTCTTGAAGGTGAATTTTTCTTTCTTCAGTTTTTTCTTGAGCTCTGGGCATTCTCCTCTCATATGCCCTTGTTTCTTGCACTCATAGCATACAATGTCAGATTTTTTATTAGTCTCAAATTTATTTGAAAAATCTTTCTTTTGAAAGGGTTTAGAGTTACCTGACCATCTCCTTTTGAACTTCATGAATTTCTTGAATTGTCTAGTGAGCATGGCCATTTCATCATTCTCACTATCACTAGAAGTTTCAAGTTCATCACTTTCCTGATGAACGTCCTTTTTGGAACTTGAAGAATTTTTCTTGGATGCTTTCAAAGCAATTGATCTTCGTGGGTTTTCTTCAGTTTCTTTTCTTTTCACATTTATTTCATATGTCATTAGGGAACCAATTAGTTCATCCAATTTCATATTTGAGAGATCTTTTGAATCCTCAATGACAGTGGCCTTAGTGTTCCACGAGGATGGAAGAGACCGAAGTATCTTCCTCACTAAGTCACTTTCTGAGTATTCTTTCTTAAGACCTTTCAATCCATTTATTATTAGCATGAATCTAGCAAACATATCTGAGATAGTTTCATCATTATTCATCTTAAACATTTCATACTCAGAAACTAGCATGCTTGCTTTGGTTTCTCTTACCTCGGACGTACCTTCGTAGATAAGTTCAAGTTTGTCCCACATCTCTTTTGCTGAGGTGCATGTGGAGACCCTTGAATATTCTTTGGGGTGAACAGCGCACTGCATCATGTTCAGCGCGCTCCAGTTGAGAGTTCCCTTTGCAATCTGGTTCTTTGTCCATGTATCTTCATCTTCTGGCAGTGTATATGCTCCTTTGGAAACGATCTTCCATAGCTCAAAATTTTGAGCTCTCAGGAACACATGCATATGGTTTTTCCAGTAAGGATAATCAGTACCATCGAAGAAGGGTGGCCTGGTCACTGAGTGTCCCTCGGCCATATACCCCTTGTTAGATTCCATGAGATCGAGAATCTCCTGATCGTATGATTAAATAAATAAAACAGAAAACCGGAGAAACTGAGCTCTGATACCAATTGAAAGATGTGCAGAATTGCCTATTATGGTAATCTAGAAGGGGGGGGGGGGTTGAATAGATTACTCCCAATTAAAAATATTATAGCCTTCTTTTCGATGGAGACACAGATTCTTCGATATCTTTAACAGAGTTAAAAATGAATCAAGATGTGTGTTAATTATAGATAGAAAGAATAGCAAGTTATCTAGCATGTGAGAGATCAACGTGCCTACCAATCATCTAACGTAAAACGTTCAAACCACAGACACGATGATTTAAGGTGGTTCGGAGTACACAACTTGTGTATCCTACGTCCACCGTCCACACACACACGCAGAAACAACTGCTTATGAGCGAGTTCAACACTACAAAAGGTATGTCTGTGGCCGAATACGAGGTCCAATTCTCACGTTTGGCCCAATATGCCCCACTCCTGGTGGTTATAGAAAAGCTAAGGGCAAGCAGGTTTGTGGATGGGCTGTGACCCATGTTTATTGAAAATCTAGGACCACTCAACATCCGTACTTACACAGAGATGGTCCAGCGGGCTCAACTGGTGGAAGATACCCTGGCGAAGCTGGAGGGATTCAAAGGGAAAGAGGTAGAAAGGCTAGTTTATGTAAAGAAGGAAGCACCCCACACTGTTGGGATTGTTCACCCCAGAAACAACGGTAATAAGAGGTTGAATGGGGAAACAACGTCGGTAATAATAAGAAGATCAAGGTGAAAGAGAGCAACTAGTCATGGAGAATTGCAAATTTTGCAATAAACTAAGACACGAAGCGGACGAGTGTTGGAAGAAGGCTGGTGCTTGCCTGCGTTGTAGAAGCCGTGATCACCGCATTCCCAACTGCCCCATACTATAAGATCAGGCTGGGAGAAACCAAGTCGTGCCCAAGTGGAAAAGGTGTTTCAATGTTGTGATCCAGGCGGAACTCCCGGAAGGAGGTATGATGAAAGATGCTAGTTTTGCTAATTCTCTAGACTTGTCTTATGATACATTTCTTACTAATATATTCCTAAGTGGGGGATATGACTAGGGGAAATTTTAAAAATAACAAGTGGTCTTACCAAAGCTAATCATGTGAATTAAGATGGAGTTATATTAACCGTAGAAGAAGGAAAGAGTTGGAAGGAATTAGATGGATAATATAAACGACCCATAGGTGAAAATAATTGGCACCTATGACAATAAGGGTACAAGAATGTGGATACGAGCGAAAATTTATGAAAGATTAGATCTTAAACCAAATCGAGAATCCAGTTACCAAGTTCACCTGGCAGTTGGAATGAATTTAGAGACCAAATTCTTTTAAGTGAGGGAGGATGTAGCACTTGAAATTTTCATAATTTAAAATTATAGATAAATTAGAAAATAAACAATTTAATAATCCAAAAATAGTAATAATGTACGTACCATTATCATATGTATGAAAACACATCGAATAATTTCGTAAAAATCATAGTTCAACTCTAAATAATATTTCTAAATGACTCATGAAGAGATTCATGCAAAGAAAAATCTAATTAGCCAAGTTTAAAGTATTTTGCAACTTATTATCGTAATTAAGGAATAAGTCGGAAACCAATTATAACTTGTACATAAATGGGTCAAAAATAAAATAAAAATTATGGATGGACTTCAAACTATGGGTATTAACATTCCAATGAATGAATTGGGCCAAGAGATGACTCTTGGGTCATGAATAAATTCAAGATAGAAAAATAACCCAAAATTTAGAAATTCTAACTAAATGAGAATAATGGATTAAATACTCACCCAATACACACTTATTGGACTCCAAATTGAGTCCAATTCATGGGTACAACTTAGGGTAAGATTTTCTATTAGGTTTCCATCACCAATTGGGAGAAAAATCTTCAAAAATTGGAAGGATTTCCCAAACTCGTACCTAGAGTTTCCTAATCCTATTAGGACTTCCAAAGACCCATCCCCTTATAAATAAAGCCTCTCCCTCCCATGGGATGACCCCTAGGGTTGCTGAGGACATGCTTGGATGTCACTCCCCGATGCGAATTTCAGAACGTGCAGTTGTATTCGGATCATAAATAGAGCAAATATATAGAGAATGTGATGATAACATTAAACCAAATGCCAATATTAATTCCAAATAACAACTCCTTATTACATCCATAAAACTTCAGAGCCAACTATAGGGCCCATTGTTCAAATACATATAGACTCAAGTAAATAATCTACTATAGACTCTTTTTCAAATTCTAAGATTTCTATTCCATAGCTGCATGATATCTGTGGTGCTCTTCACTCTTGCCCTTCCCCTTCATTATCCATAGCCTCATCATCACTACTTGAAAATGTTTAGGAAAATAGGTGTGAGCGCTCTAATGTCCAGTAAGATTTACATCTCAATGTGCGGACAATGGTATAAATGATTAACAATTTAATAAGCAGAGTCTCCACAAGAACATGATGACAAGACATGCATGACATTACTAACAAGTTAAAATGGCTGAACAGAGTAGAATAATCAACGAATATCATAGCGAATAATGTACTGACTTTCATAATCATTAGATGAGGAATTTAAGAAAGAACGTATCATATGAAAGGAGACTGGCCATATCACACAATAACTCATATTCACATGGTCAAACATATCATGTCACACGATGACACATTCAAATCTTGCACACATACAGATGTCATGTCATACACCACAAAGTCCATACTCCCGTGGTTAATAAGCACATTGGGGCGCTCCTCCCCAGGACTAGACATGGCTCTTATTTGCACAGACATTAGTCAAATGGACCGAAGTCCCACATTGTGCCAATCAAATATGTACATATTATGGCCACATATTTCCAAGAACAAGCTCATAGTAACAAGGACAAGATTATTCATGGAGTTCAAAGATATGACAATTGCTCGAAAGATCAATCGGACAACATAACGACTTATTTTTAAGTTCCATAAACTTTCATGTCTTTGACCAAGATATGATAAGAAGCATAAGGAACAAAGTGCTCTCTAACTCTAGGGAACATCATGGTACAACCAGCTCGGTCTCTATGATGGAATCCATAGAGTACGGAGACTTACAGAGGTCTTAGTGGAAAGGTTGCTAGTCTGCCAGAACAGAATGTCTAGCAGTGAGCTTCCAACCCCCCAAGAAGGGTGTGCCTATAGTGCAAGTGTGTAAGTGTCATGACTCAGAGACTTTCCTAATGCGTGCAAAGAACGGTAGTATATGCAATAATCAGAAAGCATATCAAATAAGGAAAGTCCAAATTTGGAAAGTCACAAAATAGCAAAGATCATTGAAGGAAAGCTTTAAACAAAGCAGGTCCATCTCTAAATATAGCATGTTCTCTTCAAGTAGGTTTATGGCACAACTTATAGCATGACATGTTTATCATTAAGCTAGATTATAAAGACAAAGAGGCATAATCAAAGGAAGACTATGATCAATCACTTCTATATAGACCATTAGAATCATATTCAAGTAATTAACAATTTTAACATGTGGTTGATAGATTTTAGGGTGTTGGGTGTGTAGACACCCAATTCTGGCCCATAAGTTGAACCATATTTCTTGTTCTCTTAATGAGCCCCAAGTTGGTCACTTACCTTGAGCCCATCTCTTAGCCATGTTGTGAGCCCATTAGAAGCCCATTTTTCACATTATCCCGTCTAATTATCTTTTTAAGAGTCCTTATGCCTTATTAGTTGATTATTCTTCCAAATAATTGATCAATAATCCAAGAATAATCGATTTTCCTTAACGCGACGGGTCGTGGCGTCGCGTTATCTATGTCGCGTCTCCTTTGGCCATCGCGACAGCCCATGCATATCCATGCACGTGCCCTTATGGTCGCGACCACCCTGGCCATCGCGACAAGCCTTGTCGTGCTCTTACGACCCGTCGCACCCTTACGACCTGTCACGACATGATCTGCATACGCTGGCCTCTGTAGCCACCTCCTATTTATCCTCAATGGGCCTTATCTTCATCTCTAAGTAACTCCCACAACCCCCATGCACGGTTTGAGGGTCCATGGCACCTTGGGACCCTCTTAGGACTCTTCCCTCCGGATTTACATCATTTTATCACATCATTTTGGGTAATTATCACTTAATGATGAGGATAATCTCTCTCATTTTCTATATAATGGACCCTTCTTCTTCAGAGGAAGGAGAGCCCCGTTTTTTCCACGAAGTGCTGCCGAATTCCATCCAGGCTTGTCCCTTAGCTCGTGGCTCACCCTTTCCCTCCCATTTCTCTCCATTTTCTCCACCAAGACATGGTGTCTTCTTCACAAATGGAGCTTGGTGGCTGAGGAGGTGACTTCTGGGGCTTCTACATCATCCATGGACACTGCACCACGGCCAGGGAGTCGCCCCATTGGGGCTCTTTCTTCCCTTCTTCCTATCATTTCTATTGCATGCATGTTATTGTGCTTTCTTAGATAGGAACATATTTCCTTTTCTTCCTACACTTTTATATCACCCAAGGGGTTTAAAAGCCACCCCCAGGTTCGTTTCCTCCATGCTTTCTCTTTTCATTTCAATTTTGAATAGATACTACTCTTAAATATGGTCTAACAAGGTTTCTTTTGTTGTTTTCTTCGTTTTGGCAGGTACCTAAGCAAGATTTGATGAGGGGCTCTTGTCCTCTAGCTGGCTAGAGGGCAGGAAGAAGGTCCACCCAACATCCTCCCGCACTGTAGAGAACGCGTCAGGCACCGGCGTCGCGACAACAAAGACGCGCCCTGTGACATCAGTAAGTGCCTCATTCTCACCCCCCTTTCCTAGCACGTTAGCCTAACTTCATTTTTATTTGAAGGAAACTTGTTAGGTGGCGATCACACTTCCTAATCCATGCCATTAAATTATCTAAAACATGTTGTGTCTCGAGGGGTGCTCAACTCCGTGATTACAAGGTGCACACAGACATAAAGGACACTGTAAGGAGGCATACAATAACCAAAAAATCAAGGTTTGTCAAAGTAAGAAGTGTACACAATAAAATCGCGTCAGAGCCAGTTGACGCGCTTTAAGGAGGGTTAACATATCAAAATAGGATGAAATTAATTATGGGTCTAAATCACGACCACTTGACCGGACGCCTTTTTCTAGTCTCATAGTGGACCCCAAACTCAAACTTACACAAAAATTGAGGGGTTAGGTGGGCGGGAAAAATCGTCAAAATCATGTCCACTTAGCTGGACGCTGTTTACTTATGACCCGGAAACCGAAACGGCCCGCAAAATGATACATATAGGAGTTAGAGTAGACTTCAAATTTGTGACGGGATGATTGGACACTGTTAAAAACACCTCAAATTTGTGACCACTTCAGTCGTCACGTTTTAGAGGCCTTTAATCGCGTCCACTGGACTGGATGCGATTCAAATGCTCAACTCGAGCGTAGACTAGGTTGCGCGATCTCACGTTTTGGCTTAAAACTTGAGGTTCTAGGGGTTTTCAGATGAAATGCTTAACATGAAACTTGTTGGAAACTTGGAGAAGACGAACCCTTGGCTTTGGTTTTATCCAATTTGATCTAGTGATGCATAAATCATGAGGTCAACAAGAAAAGCCCTAAAATTGCGCAACGATCACAAAATGCTTAATACTCTTTACAAACACAATAAGAATTGGGGAAAATAGGGGCAAATGAAAGTGGACTCGAAGAGCTTTCAGATGGTATATGCCATGTTATGTTTGAGCCCGAGATCACCTACCTTTGGTCGCTTCCAACACTAGGGTCCTTACAGGTTGAAGTATATGCTAAGAGGAAGAAGAACTCCACAAATCCTTGCTCTTGGCTCGTCCCTCTTACTCCTGGAAGTTCCTCCCACGTCCAACAATGGAGAGAGAAATCTAAAGTCAGCCATAGAGGGTCTTATACTAGTTCTATAATGCTAGGGTTGTTCAATTCTGAGTTTGAAGTTTCCTAATCTCATGGTAGGAGTCCTAGCATGTCTAGAACTTCCATAAGTGTTATTCCCTATCAAATTCATTCCTATTTGGTAAGTTTTAGGGAGAAAATTCGTGTTCCCATGTTGGGCTTAGGTTTAGAAATGATTTATGGCCCATTTTTCTCACGTTTAGGCTTAATTGACCCTTTTTATTATTGGGTATAGAATTAACATGAATTTCTACCCTTATTTCCTTATGTTTGACCACCTATTGGCCCAATAACCTTATTTGTAACACCCCGGTGTTTTGGGCCATGTCTTGCCCTTCTTGGCATTGATCTTGGGATCGCAACGAATCGAGGAGTCGCATTCTAAATGCGACGAGATCCCTGTCGCCTTCTAGTTGAGAAGGAGACAGCCTCCGTGTCGTGTTCCTGTTGTCTGTGACTGGTGTGCCACCTGTTCTCACGCATGTGTGTGAAGGCGACATGCCAGGTGTCACGTTCACCTGAGGCACATGTAGGCGTGACACGTGGTCTGAAGGCTGTCTATCTATCAGAAGACCTGTCAGAACTTTTGAGAAGACGACAAGGTACCTGTCGTATTCTATTAAGAACGCGATGTCTCCCTTGTTACGACCTCAGTTCTGAGGCCTTAAGATATGCATGCACCTCTTTCTTCTTCTTTCCTCCTTTTCCCCCTCCTCTCCGCAGTGGGAGAGCTCCCACCCTTCTTCTCAGGTGTTTTGGGTGTGGTGGAGGTGTTGGCGTGCTCATGGCGGAGCATTGGAGCCGTGTGGAGCGAGGAGGAGACAACCATTCCTACGTGAAGGGCCCCAACGGGTCTGGCTCTTCAATCTGAAGTAGGGATCTCTTGCTCTCTTACTGTCTCAATAAGACGGAGCTTTGTTTCAAGCTATTCTCTTTGTGCTCGAGTCTTCCTTGTGGTTTTGCACGGGTGAATGCTTATCAGTGGTGCTCCCTCTTGTGTAGCTTAATTTCCTTGTGGTTTGTGGGCGAGGAGAGGTGGTTTTGGTGCCCCTCGAGCCTTTTTTCATTGTGTACGGTGTGGGCTCTCCTTCCTCCCTTCTTTTGTGGTCATTTTGTAGGTTAGGAGACCGTTGGATGGCCCCATCCCCGGTCACGGTCTTCTGACTGAGATCGCGACAGGAAGCCTGTCGCGAAGCTTGTCGCGATATCAGTCAGAAGGCGACGGGCTCCCTATCACGTTCTAGTTGCGACAGGTAGCCGTCGCATTCTCCTTGCCATTCTATTTTCCTCGTTTCCAGGCTTTGCGAGGGTGGTCTGTGCCTAAGTTGGTTAGGGGATGTTTCTTCCCCAACTTAGGCACATGAATGGTCTCTCGTGGTTGTTGCCCTTGTCAGGTTTGTTGGTGTGAGCCTTGGGGTTGTGTTCCCCAAAGGCTTTGCCTTCAGATTGTGAAAGTGACAGGTCGATACGTCGCGCCTCATCTGAAGGTGACACCCTTCTTCTCACCTTCAGGGTCACGATAGATGTCGTGTCGCCTTCTGGCCCTGGTGGAGATTGGCTTCTGGTCTGCTTGGGGTTCAGCCTCCTGATGCTAAACACGACAGATCGATATGTCATGTTCTTATTAGAAGGCGACAATTGGGTTGTCGCGACTTGGTTACGATGGGTTCCTTGTCGCCTTCTGCTTCTGAAGGTGACACGCCTGTGGTCGCGTTCTTTCTACCAAGTTTCTGATTGAGGTGTGTGTGCCTGCTTTGGCTGATGGCCCTCCTGGGGGTTTCCGGAGGTGTGCCGAGTGTGCCTTGTGCCTGCTAAGCTTGTCTTGGTTCTGAGCCAGCCGTGCCATTTACTTGTTGTTGGTTGCGCCGCGTGTTCTCTGTCGCCTGGTGCTCGGCACTTGAGGGCTTGTCTCGTTCAGTGGTTGTTACCATTACCTGGGACCCCCAGTCCCCGTGCCAATTGAGGGAGTTCTTCAGGCAGTGGGCGTACTCGAGTGTTAGACTCTGGTAGCTAACAGGAAAATGGTAGGGACAACAATGTAGAGTCATTTACGCAGCACTCTTGGCTAGGACGGGACGCCTAGGGGGTTTTGGGGTTGTTCTTCCTACGCGGTCTAGTCAGTCTAGTTCCCCACTACCTCGCTCTGAGTTGGTTCCGGAGCGGTGTATAGGGGCAGGTTTGGGGCTGTAGCTGAGCCAGGCTTGCAGTTGTTCTCATGTGGTTCTGTGCTCTTGTGGTCGCTCACTGGCCTCACTCTTTCGGGGAGGTTGTAGGTAGGAGCCGATTGGCCAACGACGACTGGCCTATAGGTGCTCCCAACTGTTAGTGGCGGTGGCATGCTTGTTGTTGTTGTTGTTGTTGTGTGTGTCGACGTTTCCTTCGGTGTTCTTCATCCGTGGGTCTGTTGCCTCGGCAAGACATGACAGTTGTAGCCTAGTCGTGTCTTGCCCTGTTGGTGCTGTTGGTATGGCACTAAGGCGTGGTGCCCTGGGTTACCATAGTGTTGCGTTGAGTGGGCCCTCGGCCTAGTCAGAGTTCCATGGGCTAGAGCATGTGTGCTCCCATCCCTGGTCGTTGTACCAAGGGTTGGTGTGGAGTGTTCCCTGACGCAGGTACCTTCAGTGGTTTCTATCTTGTTGTTCTCTCGGTGTGTCTCATGGAGGCCCCGACTTCGGTTCCGTAACTTGTTGCTTGATGCCGTTTGTGGTGGCACCTATCTATTCGACTTCCTGATCTCATGGAGGTTTGGGATGGTAGTGCTTGGGTGGTAAGACTCTGTTCACACATGGATGCTCCGGTGCTCCGTGAGCTCTTGGTCTCGACGTGTGTGTGCCGAGGGTTGCTTCCGCATTGTGTCTGACTCCACTGGTTCTGTGAGAGTCATGTGTGGCTCGACTCTGGTTGCGAGTCATGGCGTTACGCTGTTTCTACTGTTTTGTAGTAGCTAGCATAGTTGTTTCTTTAGTTACTGCTTGCTAGTGTAGTTGCTTCCGCATTATTTGGAGTTCCTGTTGCTCTGGCTGGCTGGTTATCCCTATTGAGCCTTGTTCGCGAGGCTCACCCCCTACTTTGTTCAGGTAGGGGCTCACTGTCGTAGGAGTTTGGTGCCGGACGGTTGAGGTGGCAGTTTGTTACGCTATGTGTTGCTAGCAGTGTGGGTGTGTGAGCGTGAGAGCTCTTGTACTGGTGTGAGTTGAGAGTTACCTTTTTGCAAGTCCTCAGGGTATGCCTCTTCATGACTGCACTTTTCTTTCTGTACTTGTACTTTTATTTGAGACCTGTTGTACATATTTCTTTATTAATGTATGAACTTTCATGTTATATTTATTTGAATTCATTGCTTATCTCACTGGACTAAATTCTAACCCTTTCGGATCTTTGGATCTATGGGTGGCGGTACGAACTTCGGAGTCCTTGGAGGGCGGGAGGTCGGGTTGTTATAGTGGTATTAGAGCTCAAGGGTCCGATGAGATTTTTAATGAGTTAATAACTATGGCTGTCCCAAAGAAAGGTACTAGTACGCTGTTTGCCCATCTGTGGTTGTTAGTTTAAGTCGTAAGCGTTTCGTCATGTATTGCAAGTGCGTGGCTTTCCAGAAAGGTCCTCATGTGAGCTGCGGGGAGTTGCTGTTTTTGTTGATGTGCGTGCGATGAGTGTGGTCATCCGGTTCACTCGTGATATGGTTGGACTCATCGGCTGCTTGCGCGTCTGCATGTGGGTGTCGCGAAGCTGAGAGAGCTTGCGCATGTTGTGACTTTCACCGGGGCAGGGCTATTGACTGTGGGCCAGTGGAGGGAGTCCTTGACTCTTGGCTGTCCCCTTGATGTTGGGATGTGTATTGTGTTGGTTGTGTGTGTGGTCTCTTGTATGTGCGCCGTTGTGCATTGTGCTCTGCTCAGTCGGCGTCGTTGCTCGAGCTAAGCAGATGTTTCTTGTGCTGTGTTGCATCACTGGCTGGGTGTTGCGACACTTGATTGTGCCTGTTTGTCGGCCTTGTGCTGGCTGGTTGTGAGCTCTGGTGAGGTGCTCCTGGAGTTCTTTTCTATTGGTTCTGGTGGAAGTGAGATTTCCCCAAAACTGCGTTGTACTCATTTTTGGTTGCTATTGCATTGCCCTCTGGGTTAAGGTGCATCACTTGGTTGCTTTGTGTTCTGGTGACGTTTCCCAGAACCATTTTTTGTTGTCTTGGTGAGGGTTTCTCTCAGGACTGTTCTGTACTCGTTCCTATCTATTATTGTGCTACCTCAAGGTCTGAGGTATGCTGTTGATTTGGCTGGTGCGTTTTGGCGGGTTTTCCTAGAACTGTGCCTTGGTGGTTCTGGGGGAGGTTTTCCTAGGACCGGCTTATGTTCCTTCTGCTTGTAGCGGTGTTCTCTATAAAGGTCTCAGTGTTTAGTTGTTTGGTTTGGTTGTATGTTTTGGTAAAGTTCTCCTAGGATGACTTTCTGTCGTTCCTAGTAGAGGTCCTTTCCAGGGCTGCTTTATAGTGACCTTGGATATTTATGCCCAATAAGGCTCCATATCGAAGTTCGCCTCCTGCGATCGGACCGAAGTCTCGCAAGGGATATCTCACATACACTTTCAGAAATAATATAAAAGACAACCACAAGAGTATATAATATAAGAAAGTACACAAATTCAGACTTATTTTCATCAAATTACTTTGTCTCAATACATTATGACATGTCCAAGAGAATAGTACAACTACTTGGGGCATACCCCGAGGGAGCAAAGCTCACATAACGACAACTATGACTCAAATGCGAGTGGTACAAGTCTACAACAGCGTTGCCGCATGCCAAACCCACGGAAAACCATGAAAAGAACTATAAGGGAGTGAGCCTCAACAAATCATAGGCTCAGAAGAGACCTCCCAAAAATAGCAATAGGAAACACAGAGGGAATCGAGACCTCAACCACAAAGGGTCTAACTGGCAACGCTCACCAGAGAACTACTAAAGTAAAACGTACCAACAACAAATGTAATTAATAATAAACACCCCAACTAACACTATTCCCAAATAGTAACGTAAACTACATGCCTGGTACAGAGACACCAGTCCAGACAGTAACTGAAATGCCACGAGCCACACGAGCAACCTACTAACGAACGATAACAGGACTAACAACAAAGAGCCAGTCCACCACATACAAAATTAAAAGAACACACCGGAAAGCTACCCATAAAAGGGTACAACACAATAAGTGGAAGGTCCTATACCACGACCGCCTCGGACCACAGCTCCACCTCAACACCTGAAAAGGCTGGCACATGGCGTGCCACAACAACCAGCTACCCACGAAGGGTACAGGTACCTACAACCATGAGGTACCACAACTAAACTGCAAGTGCCACTGTGCCACCTACACAACACACAACGAACGAGCACAGAACACTACCGGTGAGTCACCACCTACAAGCCACAACCACTAGCAAAGCTCAAGTCGGAAGAAACGCCGCCGCCACATAGGTAAAGACTACTAGTTCATGACGCCAATATCCAACCCAGACAACACAACACAAGAATTACCTCTCAGTCTCGTAGTCAAGGACGAAAGGTCCAACTGCCACTCCACAACCACATAGTAAAGCCAAAGAATAGTGGACACCAATCAGCATCACACCTGCAGATCACACAACTGCATGCCCATGCCTGGCACCTTTAAGAACTTTGGCCCAAGCTCCCTAAACTGAGGCATTGGAAAACAAGACTACCTGAGGCCCAGTATGTCTACTGGTGTCCGTACCCCCAACCACGAGCGTGCTACAAGCGACCATACACCCCCAAACATGAGTCGCTGCCCATTGTCGTCTTTCCCTCAGTCGGACGTTCAACTGAAGCACAGGAGTGAGGGTGTCCAGGAAGACGACATAGACCTCTATGGTACACACCGTACCGGGACACTCCCCGAGCACAACGTGCCTGGCTCACAATGAACCTGGGGTACCCGACTAGAGAGGTATTCTGGAATAGGCGCTGGACCACAAAACTCGGCAAACACACAAACCATGCCGATCACTTAACATAACCATAAAACTTATATTCATAAACCATAATCAATTATACACTAAACATGCTTGTCATTGGTCCATACATGACCTCCATAGCAACACACCCATAAACCCTACATATGAATCACTTAACCTTTATAACATAATTAACATGATCATAATTATCATAGCTCACTAGCTAACCACACCATTAAACCTATAGCATGCTTATCTAACATTAACCAAACATAGAACACCACTAACATACCATAACACCAAGGCTAAGCCCACACAGGGCCATCATTGCCCAAACTGCAAAGTCACGAACCTCAGAAGCTAAAACACGACGGACACAAACGTTGCCTTTCAAATCGCGACGACCCCACGGTCGCATCCACAAGGAGAACGTGACATGAACACGACGGCCCGATACGTCGCCTTCTAGCCAATCGGTACAACACCAATAGTCGGAGTGCAAATCACGACAGACCACGCTGTAGCGTTTACACCTATCGGTGACAACCCAGCAATCAGAAGAGAAAAGCGACGGACTATCTCGTCGCGTTCTCACCAAAATACGACGATTCAAACCGTCGCCTTATCAAGCAGACGATTGAACCCTCATCTCTACCCAGAAAACCATTCCAACAGACCATTTAAACTATCATTTCATTCATTAAAACATAATATATACTACCATACATTGCCATAGCATGGTTTGCTAAAATCCAAAACATTTAAATCAAATGGTAACACAACGGAAGTCTCCCTACCATTACAAGAACCCGAATCTCGCGAAGAACGTCACATTGCCGGCGTATCCACGCTTCGGACGCCCTCCTCGTGTGGACCCCGCGCCGGACCAACTACCTGGAAGCCTAAAATGGTAGAAAAGCCGTAAAACCTCCTTCCCTCCACCAGACAGAGCCTCCTCTGCTCTGTCTGGCCCGGTACGAGGTATTAAATACTCAGTAAAAATCATGATGTAGGAAGACGTCGCGTTTAAAACACCTTAAACGCGACCACCTACACCGTCGCCAATCAGAAACCTCACCAGAAGGCGGTTCCTAAAACACAACGTCAACAACCGTCGCGTTCTCAATCGCGACGTACCATCCCAACGCGTTTAAGAACAATGCCACAGTCGATCCAATAACCAATATGAAGAAAGCGTCTACTGAAGCAGTCGTGTTCAAAACGTGAGGACATACCCTGTCGCCTTCTTCACTAGAAAACATACGGGTCATATGGGTCTGGATTTCCGGCCCACAAGGCTCTATGACCCCACATTGGTTATGAGCACCACATCAGAACCACTAAACCCGAGTTCGAACGGCCATGACGTTACATAACTACAACCTAAAAAGGAATGTCATCCTCGACATTCAGAACGAAAACACGGCAAGCCGGACTACCACCTAAAAAGAAGTAAATCCATACATAGAACAAGTAGGATACACTTCATGGCTTCATATTGTTCTTCAAACATTCTGTTTTTCATGCTTCAATCGATCGATTACTACTTTCTTCTTATTTCACTTTCTCTCATAGATCAAGCAATACTATTCTGCCATAGACGCTTTATCTCCTTGGTCTCAACTTGCTTTCACATTTTTCTGGTCGTGTTTACAACATCCTTTTCTGTGCCATTTTGCTTACTGAAAATCTGTTATCATAAATCACTGTTACTAACCTTTTTGCCATATGAAACCATCTTCTAATATATATACAATCCTTCAATACTGATTTTTCATTAACTGTAATTCTGCCTCATATACATTCATGTTTTTGACTGCTAATCTACTTTCTGCTTCAACAATTGCTTGCACATTTTCGCTATTTCCTTTATCTGTTGATGCCACTGCTTTATGTCTGCACTCACTTACTGTTTTGCTCTGCCGATGGCTAATTACTTGAACAAGATTACTTTCTGCTTTGACCTGCTATCCATTATCTGATTCCATCTACTTTCTTACTCTGTATACTAGCAATACCTGATATAGTACTCTGAAACTCTGTTCATCCAATTATTCTATTTATTTATGCTACTTGTTATGTTTCCACTACACACACTAGTTATATCGATACTTGTCAAATACTTTACAAATTCTGATTTCAGTATCACTTTCAATTCTTTCCATTTCTATTACCATTCTGAATTTAGCTAAACCTAAATCTGACTTACTAAAAATCATCTTATTTAATCAATTACCACCGGAAGGAAATATTTGAAGCTTTAAACTGTTCTCTTTGCCATACTATTATTACTGGCCACTGAATTTGTAACATCTCGGGCTTTCCGACTTTCCGTTTGTGTATGGGATGACTGGCCACTAACGCGTCCGGCCTTGGCGACGCGTTAGTGTCGCGACGGTGCTGCCCGTCGCGGCAGTCATCCAGGTCGCGACCAGTGGTTGCGTCGCGTTCTTGTCGCGCCCGGTCAGCGGGTCGCGATAGGGTTCCACTTTTGGCCTTCTGACATGTGTCTGCCGCCTGTCAGGGTAGCAGGCGGATCAGAGCGACCTGTCAGGCTGTCACGGCGCCCCGGAAGGGCGCGTTCTAGTCGCGGTGGGGGCGGCCGTCGCGTTAAGGCTGTTAACGCGACGCCCCGCCCGTCGTGTTCTGGGGGCCGGAGGCTAAAAGCCTTGGCCGGCTCTCCCTTTCCCTTCTTTGGCTCTTTCTCCTTTCCCTCCTCCTCTCCGAGGGGGAAAGCTTTCCCCTCTTCGGCGGTTGGAGCTTGGTGGCGTCGGCGACTCGTGTGGAGCTCGGGAGCGGCGTCGTGGAGCAAGGAGGCGGCCGTGGCTTCGTGAAGGCACTTTTGGGGGTTTGGTTCTTCCAAATCGGTAGGTATGCTTGTGCCCTTTCTTGTTGGTAGGGATTGAAAGTCCATGTGTTTTGTTTGCATGCTTTACAGCTTTCTCCATGATCCCCTCCCCGTGTGTGTGTGATTGTAGTTGTGTGGGGGACCCTGGGATGTAGCATCCCAGCGGTCTGCCTTCCAGCTGATGTCACGACCGTCGAGCGCATTGCGACATCAGAGAAGGCGTCGCCCCGGTCAGGCACGACCTTATCGCGACGCAGGTGGCCGTCGCGATAAGGGTCGTGTCGCGACCCGGTTCCTTGTCGCGACAAGGTTCTTGTCACGGCCTGCTTCCCTGTCGCGACTTGGTTCTTGTCGCGGTTGACTTGGCCGTCGCGATGCCATCGTGACGATTTAGGAGGGCGTGACAAGACCTATGTTGCCGTGGGGTTTTTTCGTGGCCCGTTTGGCGTGTCGGCTTGTGCCCCAGGGCAGGATTGCCCTCCGGACCTTCTGGTGAGGAACGTGGCAGGTTGGCTCGCTGCGTTCAGTGACCGAAGGTGACACCTTCGTGGCCGTGTCCTTGCGGCTGTGCTAGGAGGCTCGTGTCTGTCTAATAATCGATTATCTGTCTGTCAATTGATTATTAGAAGAGCGGTGGTTTCTGTTCTGTCTGGTGGTGTTCCGGTTTCTCAGGCCGTGCCTGGTGTGCCGGCGTTGGCCGATGGCCCTTCTGGGGGTTTCCGAAAGGGTGCCGTGCGTGCCTGTGCCTGCTGGGCTTGTCTTGGTTACAATCCAACTGTGCTGTTTCTGTTGGTGGTTGCCACGCCAGTTCTCTTTCTTCCGGTGCTCGGCACTTGAGGGTTTGTCCGTGAGATAGGTTGTTACCGCTACCTGGGACCCCTAGCCCCGCACGTCTGTGTCAGAGGGAGTTTCTCCGGGCGGCGGGCGTGCTCAAGTCTCAGACTTTGAGCAGAAGGGGAAAATGGTGGGGACAACGGCGTGAGCCGTTTGTAGAGCTCTCTTAGCTGGTCTGGGTCTCCGAGGTGGTTGAGGCGCTCTTCCGGTGCGGACCAACTAGTCCTTCTCACTGCCTCGCTCTGCGTTGGTTCCGGAGCCACGTAGGGGGGTCAGGCGTGGGGCCACAGCTCTGCCGGGCTGTGGTGGTTTGTGGTTGTGTTCTTGGCTATGGCTCGCTAGCCTCACTCTACCTAAGGAGGTTGTAGGCAGGAGTCGGTGGCCGGAGTGCTGGAGGTGTGGACGGTGTGTCCTCCCCTTAGCTGCCTGTGGCGGTGGCTTGGTTGCTCTTGCTGTGACGGTGTTTCACGCTGTTTCTGAGATTGGGTTCTCGTTGCCCTAGCTCGCACGGTGGTCGTAGCCTAGTCGTGCCTAGCTTTCGTGGGCTTTACGGGTTTGGCCTCGTGGGCCGTGTTTTGTAGTTTCCTCTGCGGGTTCTCTCGGGGTGTCTTGTGGAGACACCCGACTGTTGTTTCTGTACCCGTTCCTCGGTGCCGTTCGTGGTGGCACTGGAGGGTGTTGTTCCCTGACCTCGTGGCGTGGACAAGGTCCAGGGTGGTTCTGCTTATGGGCCTTCGACCTGGGTGGAGGTCCGAGGTGGCTGTGCTCATGTGAGACGTTCCTTCTCACGTGGATGTTCGGTGTCTCTCGTGGTGACACCTGGTTGTTCCTTCTCGACCTTGTGGAGGTCTGGAATGTTGGTGCGGTGTCTTGAGACTCTGGTCTCTCGTGGTTGCTCCGGTGTTCCGTGAGCTTCCTTTTTCTCGGTAAGTGCGTGCCGAGGGTTTGCTTCCGCATTGTGTTGCTCTGGCCCGACCCTGGTTACGGGTCGTGGCGTTACTCTAGTCGCTTCCGCATGTGTTGACTCCGCTGGTTATGCGGGAGTCGTGTTTGGCCTGACCCGGGTTGTGGTCGTGGTGTTACTCTGTTCCGCTGCTTTGTAGTACTCTGTGGTAGGCGTTTCTCGCTTTACTGCTTTGTAGAGTAGTTTTGCTTCCGCTTTGTTGGAGTTCCTGCTGCTCTGGCTGGTAAGGGATTGGTTATCCCTACTGAGCCTTGTTCGCGAGGCTCACCCCCCTACTCTCTTCAGGTAGGGACTTGCTATCACATGAGTTCGTTGCCGGATGGTCGTGGTGGCGGCTTGTTCGCCGTGCGTTGCCAGCAGTGTGAGTTGTGAGCGTGAGCGCTTGTACTGTGAGTTGAGAGTGTCCTTTGTGCAAGTCCTCGGGGTATGCCCCTTAAGGACTGCACCTTTCTTTCTATACTTGTACTTTTATTTGGGACATGTTGTACATATTTTATTTATTAATGTACGAACTTTCTGATTATAGTTATTTGAATTCATTGCTTATCTCACTGGACTAAATTCTAACCTTCTAGGTCTTCAGATCCGTGGGTGGCGGCATGACCTTCGGGGTCCCTGGCGGGGGTCCGGGGGTCGGGTCGTTACAGTGGTATCAGAGCTCAGGGTCCAACGAGATTTGTAATGGGTTAATAACTATGGCGGTCCCAAGGAAAGGTACTAGTACGCTGCTGGCCCGTCCGTGTATAGTTGCTGTTAGGTGAGAATTTGGTTCTTTGTTGTAGGTGGCTTGCTTTCCAGCAGGGTTCGAGTGTGAGCTGTAGGAGAGTGTTGCTACTGTGTTGGGTGCGCATGCTTCGAGCATGGTTGCTGTTTTCGCTCGTGCTGCAGTTGGGGTTCGTCGTCGGCTTGCACGTCCGTGTGGGTGTGTCGTGAAGGCTGAGAGAGCCTACGTATGGTGTGGCTTTCACTGGTGCAGGGTTGTGGTCTGCGGAACCGATAGAAGGTGTCCTTGCCTTGTTGGCTGTCCCCTTGTTGTTGAGGTGTGTCTTTGTTGGATGTCCCCTTGTTGTTGGGTGTGTCCTTGTTGATGTCCCCTTGTTGTTGGGGTGTGTTTGTTTTGGACTTGTTGTGCCTGTGCGCCGTTGGACGCTGTGCTCTACTCAGTCAGCGTCTTTGCTCGAGCTAAGCAGATGCTTGTGTGCCGTGTTGCACCACTGGTTGAGCGCTGTGACACCTGTCTGTGGTTGTTGCCGGCTTTGTGCTGGCTATTTATGAACTCTGGCGTGGTGTTCCCGGAGTTCTTCTCTGTTGGTTCTGGTGGAGGTGAGGTTTTCCCCATAACTTTGTTGTGCTCATTTCTGGTTGTTGCGGCGTTGCCCTCTGGGTTGAGGTGCATCGCTTGGCTGCTGTGTTCTGGTGGTGTTTCCCAGAACTGTTTTGTGTCGTCCTAGTGAGAGTTCCTCTCCCTCTGGGACTGCTTCTGTGCTCGTTAAAGTCTTCCGCTGTGTTACCTCCTTGGTTTGAGGTCTCTGTTGTCTGGTTGGTTGCCGTTGCGTTGCCCTTGAGGTTGAGGTGCATCGCTTGGTTGCCCTGTGTTCTGGTGCGGTTCTCCAGAACTGTTGGTTGTTGTCCGGTTCACTCTCAAGACTATTTCGGGCTTATTTCTGCCAGTTGTTGTGCTACCTCAGGGTTGAGGTATGCTGTTGTTGTGTTGGCTGGTGCGTTCTGGTGGGTTTTCCCAGAACGACGCCTTGGTGGTTCTGGTGGAGGTTCTCCCAGAACCAGTTGTGTTGCTTTCGCTGTCTGCTGTGTTCTCTCTGTTGGCCATTTGCTTGGGCTGCGTTCTGGTGATGTTTTCCCAGAACTGCTCTTGGCACTTTGGGTGGAGGTCCTCCCCAAGGCTGCCTTGTGTTGTTTTGGCTGTCACTGCTCTCTCTCTCTCTTGCTGTGGAGATGAGCTGTCTTTGTTGCCAGTTGGACTGTCGGTGTTACAGTCTGTTTTGGCTTTGTCGGTCAAGGTGTGGTGCCTTTGACCGTGTGTCTGGCCGTAGTGCTGGCCAGGTTGTCTTCCTGTTCGTTTTCAGGTTTCCTGGCTGCGGTGGTGGGACTTCGTGTGTCCCCAGGGTCGGGAGGTTGGCTTCGTTTCTCGCACCCTGTGGGCTCTGCCAGATGGTAATCTGGTGAGTGCCATGTGTGTCTGGCTGGTTGTACTTTTGTGGAAGTGCCAGTCTCATTTAGTGGTTTCCCCTTGCGTGTGGAAGAGACTCGTTGTGAGAGTTCTCCTCCCTTCCTTTCCGTTGGTTGCTCGGGGTGATGATGCTCCACTCTCGCCTACTTTTGGTCAAGGTGGTGGACATTGACCCTGTGTGTGGCCCTGTGTTCGGCCAGTTTGTCGTGGTTGTTCGGCTGGTTGTGCCTCCTGTGGGAGTGCTAACCTTGCGTCGTGGTTTCCTCCTTCATGTGAGGAGGAGGCTTGTTGTGTGCCTTCTTCCTCTACTTTCCATGAGTTGCTTAGGGTGGTGGTGCTTTCACATGGCATTTGGTGCCATGTCGCGCATCATGGCGACCTTTGTGGCGAAGGTCCCTCCCTTGTGTTGTCTTGAGTTGAGCTGGTTGCTCCCCTCGTGCGCGTTGGTTCTTCTGGCACGATGGGTCGTGGTGTACCTATTGTGCCGTCGCTTGCTGTGTTGGTTTCTTGTTGCCTGACGGAACGATGTGGGGCAGCGTGCCTTGTGTTCCGTGTGAGGCAGCACCGATTTTCGTTGGTTTGGCTTGCTTGTGCAGGCATCGTTCTGGTGTGTGTTTTGGCTTGTACCTTGTCCTGTGCCTTGGAGGTACTTTTCGCCGTTCGGTGTGTGGCCCTCTCCGCCTATGGTGGTTGTAGCAGTGCCTTGTGTTTGTGTGCTTCTAAGAGCCGATGTAGTTGTTGCACTCTTGAAGCTGTTAGTTTTCGCACGTTTCTCTTGTGGGTCTCTGGTGGAGAGTCCCTTTCGGGTGGCCTTGAGTCATTTCAGGCCGTTGGTGCGGTTGTGTGCTGCACCCTGAGCGTGTTTCTTTTTCGATGATTGGTGTCTTTGTGCCTTGAGGGTTCGCAGCCGGTGTGGCCTGTTCTACCCTTTTTGGCTTGCGGCTTCTTGTGGGTGGCTTTTGGCAGGTCTCTTGTGGAGAGTCCTTCCTGTTAGCCGTGTTGTTTTGGCCGTTGATGCAACTGTGTTGCATCTTGCCGAGCTTTGGTGCTTGTGGTGGCACCCTCTGCTCGTGTTCGAGTGGTTTGTTTTCGTGCTGTCTGGAGCCCTGGTGCATTATGTTGCACTTTGGGTGGCTCCTGGTGCTTATGTTAGCACCGTGTGCTGTGCCGCGTGCTTTGTTGTGAGCTTCGTGTGTCGTTTTCGAGTTTTCTCGGTGTTGGAGGCGTTGAGCTTTCTGCCTCTGGGACACCTTGTGCTGGCTGATGCCTTGTGGCTGTACCGTTACCACTGTGGGGTGGCTGCTTTGCCTTGTCTAGGTAGCGCTATCGGTGGTACGCCAGGCTTTGGTCGTGGCCTGTCTCTGGGTTTCCCCTCTCGCTTGGGGAGCGAGTGTGTTCGGTTGTGGTACCCTGCTTCAGTTTGGGTCCCTTTGAGGTCAACATGCTGTCTTCGATCTCTGTAGTTGTTTCATTTCCCGTGCAGTTTCCTGACGTCTTGAGTTGTCTGGCCTTGCCAACCTCAGATGTCTTCCTTGGTTTTGCCTCTGCACGTGTGCCGGTGGAGCATGTGGTTTAGCTTTCTGTGGCTCCATAGTCGTTGTGTGTCCTTGTCGGACCACGAGGACGATCTGGGCGAGATCTAGTGGTGCCGGCGGACACTGTCTTGCTCACCGCGGGTTCTCTGTAGGATCGAATATGTGGATGGATCAATCTAGAAGGGGGGGTTGAATAGATCTAACACCAATTAATGCGGAAGCTTAAGCAATTCAAAATTACTTCGAATCAGAGATCAATTCAGACAAACAGTTTACTAATCTGAAGTGTGGTGTGTGTAGATTATGTGTGAAGCAATTAAACACTTAGTGTGAAAGCAAAATCCTATGCAAGAATCTAGCGCAGACAAGTAGATCAAACCATTGCACAAAGGATTTTTAGGTGGTTCGGAAATCACACCAGTGATTCCTACATCCCCCCTCACATAGTGAGGCTCCACTACTCAAAAGAGTACAACTCACACTAGAGCACGACGACTCCAAACACCCTTGAGCACGACGGCTCAACACACAACCTTGAGTTCAACGACTCACAAACTGAGCACGACGACTCAAACAAAAACCGGAGCACGATGACTCCAAATTGAGCACGACAGCTCAAACCACACAGTGAGTGCGACGACTCACAAACCAGAGCTCGACGGCTCACAATACAAAAGCTAGATCAAACACAAAAGAGATCAGATCCTCTAGCAATGATCTGATTCACAGAATCAATAAACTCAGAAATCTGTACAGAACTTCATGTACAGATCTCACAAGAAGAAATAAGATGAACACTCCAAGAATTAGGTGAAAGAAGTATGAATTGTATGTTCTTCGGTGAAGAGGTCTTGCAGACGCTTGAATTGAGGAGCCTTGATGGAATTCGATGGAGATTCTCCTCAGTTGGCGATACTCTGCTTTGATGGCATCTGAAATGCCAGAAATCCCTCTTCTACTGCTGCTCTTCAGTTGGATCTGCTCCCTTTCCTAGCACAACAACCTTCTCTCCAGAGATTCCCCTTGATTCCCACATCCTTCCTCTTGAAAGGATGGCTTGCAGCTTCTGGAGATGGAGCCAGATCTGGGAAGTCCCTTTTTGCCGCCAAAAAGCTTCTTCTGGAAGTGTATGGGCTTTCTTGCCTTTGGGGTAGGAGAATCATGGGTATTTATAGCCCATATGTCCATAAAGTGCCTTGGGGTGTATGGGCACGGAAATCTAGGTCAAATCCTTGATTCCCAAGCAGCCACGTGTCCAAAAATTCACGTTTTTGAGTTTCAGTCGAAGTGTGTCGACACCACAGGACACTGTATCGACACCACAGACATTGTCTTCAAACTGGGCTTTTGGGACAGTGATCTAGTGTCGACACCACAGGGCACTGTGTCGACACCACAGGCAGACTGTGTCGACACACAGGCAGACTGTGTTGACACCACTGGCTACTGCTTCAGAACATGCTTCTGGGACAGTCATCTAGTGTCGACACCACAGGGCACTGTGTCAACACCACAGGTGGACTGTGTCAACACCACAGGACATTGTGTCGACACCACAGGTGGACTGTGTCAACACCACAGGACATTGTGTCGACACCATAGGTGGACTGTGTCGACACCACTGTGCCAAATTTGTGTAACCTAAAAATATAAAGTGTAAACCATTAATACAAGATATTATCATTAAAATGTGAGATATTAAACATCAAAAACATGTTGTTAAGCATTGTTGTGATATGTATAAAATGTATAACATGTTCAATTAGTCATCATTTTAATATGTACAAAATGTCATCATCAAAATCAAATTATGAGTGATGTCAATTAGTCATGATTAAAGTCATCATTAAAAGGTTTCAATACACACTCAACCCAACATTCTCCCCTTTTTGATGATGACAAAATATATGCACAATCTCCCAATAGCCTGACTCCCTTGATTGCAATAACTCCCCTTGACCATATTCACCCTTTGAACAACTTTCTCCCATAAGAAACTTTCTCCCCTTTAAAAAACTTTCTCCCCCTTTTTGACAGCATCAAAAAGATAGATAAGAGAGAGAAACAAATAATGGTAGGAGATCAAGAAATGAAATGTAGGAAATGAAGGTTTAGGAATGATCAAAATAAATGAGGCAAAGTGATATTGTCAAATGAGAGAAATTATTGTGTTTTGGTTATTGTGCAACAAAGTTTAATCACAAAGACTCAACACAAGGTATTACAAGATATAATGATCTGAATGTGGTTAAAATAATGATGCAAATGTGAAGTAAAGTGACCTATATGAGTGAGCAGAAGTATTTAACAAGGATGTTAGGAGCTTTAATTTTAACACAATGTAGAATAATAGGTCTAAACTCAGTATACATGAACTTTATTAAGGTCTTAAGGTTTTCAATCCTGTCAATTTAATTTTCTTTCATTTTAACTGGGAAAGAATACAAGAAAAATTAGTTAAATATCACTTTTCAGTGCAAGAGATCACATTGATTAGATGCATGACCTCTTGATTACTCAGTGGTTTAACTTTCATTATCTTATACAAAGTTGAAAACTTTGATTTCCACTTTTTGACGCGAAACAAATCACTTTTTAGGTGAAATGGCCCGGTTACTCAGTGGTTCAAGAATTTGCATTGCTCTGTTTGTATCTTTCCAGATTGTTGATTATTTTCTTTTGATGTTTTGCAGGAATATGTTTGCTTTGACCAGAAAAGTCATGACTACGAAGTTAGAAAAATTATTCTTAACATGTGGTAAAAATGAAGCTTAAACATGCACATGTTAAATAGTAAAACCACTCATGTGCCTACAAGTGTTTTGCAAGTCATTTTAAAGACATTCAGTATTAAGATTGCCTAAACTTGAAATGATAATGAATCTTTGAAATTAAACTAAACGCACAAGGAGTTTAGTTTCAATGTCTTAATTCTCTCATAATAAAATAGCACAATGACTCAAAAATTCTGATAATTTTTGGGTTCAAGATAGACAAGTGAGGTCAATGAATGTGACAATGACTCCCCCTTTCATGTATCTCCCCCTCACAAGGTGAACATGAAGATTATTGAAGAAATAGGAATGGAATGAAGTGAAAATAGAATGAACAAGAATGTTTTATTGAAAGACAAAGACTCCCCCTCAACAATTGCATACAAGACTCTTGATACTTGGCGGAGAAATATACTCACGCATAGTGAAAGTGTCCAGACAAGCCTGACTTGTCTTTCTTCAAATCACCATTTGATATACCAAGAATATCAATACAATGTGAGAGTGAGGAATTTATTTGCAAGAACATTTGTCAATAAACTGAATCGGAGTTGTTGATAAATCAGATATGAAAGAATATTTCTCCAGCATTTCACTCAAAGATTCTTTGACTCACTCCCTATAAGATATGCATGATATGAAATGATCATTTAAGCAATTCAGATATGTTCATTCCAAGCAGTTTGCACAGAAAGAGTATGAACATGATCAAGCATATATCAACATACAATTTATTGAAGAAGAAATTTTTTTCAAAGACTCAAAATAAAGTTTTTAAGATTTTCATTTTGCTTGATGACCTTTATGCAGAAAAGATTATTGATACTTGGCGGAGAATTTTTCTCACGCATGATGAGAGTTTCCAGACAAGCCTAACTTGTCCTTTCACATTTCACCATTTGATATACCACATAGTCACTGCAAAAAGGTCAATTATTCTTTAGTTTTAGCATAAATTCATTACATTTTCAAGAACATTTTTGCACTTTTTCAAATTTACTCCCCCTTAATATGTGCATGAAATGAAAAAGCTAGCAAGCAATTCACACATGATTATGCACACAATTAGCTTTAAGCATAACATGACTTCTGGTACTTGGCAGAGTAGTTTACTCACGCATAATGATAGCTTCCAAACAAGCATAACTTGTTTTTCCACATGTCATCATTTGATATACCAAAAAGTCAAAGTAGTTGATATGCACACAGAATCATGGGCACAGTTAAGCGAGCATGATAATACAAACATGATTCCAATTGTTATGACACAGAGTTATTGTTGGGAGCAACATCAAAACACACTCTTCATTGTTCAGATAAGACTCTAAGAATTTTCTTTAACTTAAGCAGTTTAATCTGGAAATGATATGAGGTTTTACCTGAATAGTCTTCATTTGGATTTTACCTGTGGTTTCCAATTTTTCTTGCCTTGCATAGCCATTGACTTGATTTCAGATGGAAAGGTATGGCTACAAGGCACATCAACTTGCTGATCAAGTTGGCCTTAGGACCCTTACCTTCTTGGGTCCTACAGTGGAGCAAGAGTTAGATTGCAGTAGTGAACCTTTTTGAATCCAAGAGAATTTTCTTTTTAGTATAGATGCACTTTTGTCATTAATGGAACTATGAGCAACATTAGTTCCATAACACAATTATTCTTTGTTTAATGCATCTATGTTTTTCATGAAATGTTCAATTATATTCACATGGAGTTTTTGAGCATTTTCAACAAAATCATGATTCTTAGTTACATGTGCATGATGTGAAAACTTTTGCAAGTAATTCAAGCAAAAATCATCATGGAAGAAATGAAATAAACAAGCAGTCATGTTTCAATCACAACCAATTTTTTTTTAAATTAATGACTCTTACACAAGGAAGATCATTGGTACTTGGCGGAGGTTATTCCGCACACATAATGATAGTTTCCAGACAAGCCTGACTTGTCCTTCACAGTTCACCATTTGATATACCAATTGATCTTTGCATAAGAGTCCCAATTGATTTCAGTTTTTATTTAGCAAGGAATCTCTCAGAAATATTTACCTGGTGAGATTTTCATTTCTTTCATTCTCTTCACTTACTTTCCTTGTAGCCTTAGTCATGAAGCCTTCATCTTGAAATTGACTACAAGGATCCATGCATCCAGCATTCAAGCAGCACATTTCAGAACCCAAACTTGTTTGGGTCCTAAGGATCTTCCATGAATCTGCAACAACGATTTTTGAATCCAAAAGGATTTTATATTGGATGTATTTTCTGAAGACTAGAAACACTAGAATCTTTGTTTCTAATCTTAGAGTTATTAGTATAGAATGCACCACTGACATACTGTCACGCCCGACGCGGAATATCGGAGCGCGAAGGCAGTTGCAAGTGAACGGGTATAGAGCGAGTACTAGACATCAAACCATTGAACAAGAATAAATACTAAAACAATTTCATTCATTAATAATCTTTCAAATGTCTAGTTACAACCACTATATCAGAGCCAACCTATTGGGCCCGATTACATTGGAATAAAGCAAAAGACTGAACTTCAAACCTAACTACTACAACGCTAAATATAGCAATAGGATGCTAGGGTACTCAAGACATCACTCCAGGTCGTTCCCGTCCTCTTGAGTGTATGGTTCATCCTCGGTCTCACCTGAGAACACAACGACAAATAACGCAGGGTGAGCGATAACGCCCAGTAGGACTTAAATCTCAGGATCAGCATGCTTTAAGTGTTTAATGTCTTGTAAGGAGGATAACTAGAGAGAATAACGAGAAACATATAGAGAGTACTGGTACATGATAACGAGAAACATTAGCACAATGCACGAGAGTATAGCACGACAAGTGTTGATATCAGATTGGCCGTATAACAAGATAACAAGTAAAGTTGCACAACAGTGCACAAGTCACGATAGCAAGGTTGGTCGATATTCTTTCAACCACGAGATTCAAGTAAACCAATAATTGACGGTTTGATTAATTGATTGCCATAGATCAAATCTTGCGTGTTCATGCGTTAGGTGTATGCCATCACCCAGATCATTAGACCTCCGCGAGTTATAGCCTTTCAGGTGCTCCTCCCAAGGACCAGACCGGGCCCTTATAATGTTGCCTAGCATAGTCATATTTTTTTATCGTAGACAATCAATTTAATGGCCAAATAGAGTACCAAGAAATAGATGAGAGTACTAGATGAATAGATGAGATAGTAGAGTGAACGTGAATAGATAAGCGAGTAGAGTATAGATGAGAGATAGTGGACATTGCACGTAATGCGACGCGTAAACAGTCGATAGTAACAGTTGCACAACACACACATTTGGTGTTGGCAGTCAGGTGGAACTCACGACCCTACCACTGGCCTTGTTATGCACAGGTCCGGCGTGATTTAAGACGAGAGTGAATCTCTAATATCCGTTTGGATCATATAGATCCCTAAAGGGTATCATAGGTGTTAGGGTACAACCGGCTCGTCGACCATGTGGGAATCCATGGACAGAGGAGACTTACGGAGGCCTTGTACAAGGGTTCACTAGTCCGGCGAAAGGAATATCCGACAGAGAGTTCACCACAAGCCAAGTAAAGTGTGTTTATAAAATAGGTGCTCGACGTTCTAGAGAAATTCTAGAACAGTGGAGCATCGATATCGGTATATAAACAACGCAAGAAACGAATACAAGTCCTTTAAAAATAGGGCAATTAAAATACTTTATTGCAATAAATTACCAGATACATTATGAGATATTTTATACAAGATTTCAGCCATATAGAGAATTCATAGATAGAAAAGAAGTCGTGAATATGTATTTTAAAGTATTCAATAAAGCTCCAATTTAAGACAAATGTTTTACTGCGTGTATGACTGTTAAAAAGGCGTAAGAATATTGTAGAAAGTGAGAGCAATAAATCTTATGAGTTTTTATGCAAATCCTGTGAACGCGACATAGGCCTGTAAGGGTAGCGACAGGGACAGGCAGATCGCGACAAGGCATGAAAAGGGTGGCGACAGGGCTGCCAGGACAGGAGGGCAGATCGCGACAGGGTCTTCTGTCGCGTTCAGAACGCGACAAGAAGGGTGGTCGCGACGGGCTTGAGAACGCAACTGTCGGGCCGTCGCGTTCTCAGGTCCGTGGACTGAGTCTGACAGAGTTCTACTCTGTCTTGGATTGCGGTCCAGAATATCTAATTTTGATACAGGGTCGTTCAGAAAATCATAACTAATTGTATACACGATGAAAAATCTTGAAATTAGAGGAAAATGAAACTAGACATAGGAGAGTACTTCCAGTAAATAGGAATTAGAGAGAGAGCATGGTTCATATAGGGTTTGAACATGACTAAGAACGAGTTATTCAGAACATGACACAAAGAGAAAGATTGATTAAATTCGATCAGCATGCTCGATGAAATTTAGGGCTTTTAGAGGCAAAAGATCCCTAACAGCAAGTAGTATCTACAGTAAAATTTTCGTAGCATGGGAACAAGTGTACATGGAGATCTGATTTAAACATGATGACTCGGGGTTATCATGTATGCAGAACTTCAAAAATCAAGAACAAAAGATTGGCTCGATGAAAAATTATGAAACAAGAGGGCTTTTGTTCCTGGTGATTGGAACTACCTATAGACGAGTTTAATTTAATTTGCTCGTGAGAATGCCTACCTTTGACTCGATTTGTCTTCTAGGGCTTAGAACTCCAAGAACGAGGAAGAAGCTTCAAGAACTCCTCCTCTCCACGAGATCCTCTCCTCCTTGGCCTCTTCTCCACGTCCAACAACCTTGGCAACGAGCTAGGGTCGGCTAAGAGGATTTAAGAGGTGTATTTATATAAACACAAGTTCCTATTCCTAGTACTACTCAAATTCCTCTTAATTCTGAGATTTCCTAACTCCACCTTTCCTCTCTTGCTTTCCAATCTCTAATTGGGTTAGGATAGTATCTAAATTCGTGCTAGACTATATGGGGTAGGTTTAGGAATCCAATTCCAACTCTAATTGCCACTTTTATTGCTTTAATAATCTCCTTTCCAATTATGATATAATTAAACTCCGAATTTAGGATATTTTCTTATTATTCTCCGCTTGCAAATTTATTTTTGACCCAATAAATTCTAGAGGATCCATTAAGCAAAGCCCATTACTCTTTTCCATCTAATGGGTTTTATTTAATGCTCTTTTCATTTAAATATCAATTTAGCTAGGTTTTAATTCTTTATTTAAATTTTATTATTTTTTTTTTCGCAAAAATCCAGGTTGCTACATCCTTCCCCCCTTAAAAGAATTTGGTCCCAAAATTCATATGACCTTACAGGAGAGAATGGCTTACCGAATAGATCCGGGTAGTTGCGTCTGATAATTCCTTCTGGTTCCCATGTGGCTTCTTCCACTCCGCGGTTATTCCATAATACCTTCACCACGTGAATGGGACGATTTCTGAGTTGTTGTACCTTCCGGTCCAATATCTTGATCGGCTTCTCTTCATACGTCATGTCCTTGTTTAACACCAGATCATCATGGCGAATGACATGTGTAGGATCGTACACATACTTTCTAAGCATGAAGACATGGAAGACATTGTGCACACTTGCCAAATTTGGCGGCAAGGCCAGTCTGTAAGCAACTTCACCAATCCTTTCAAGTACTTCGAAAGGACCAATGAATCTTGGACTAAGTTTTCCTTTCACTCCGAATCTTTGAATACCACGGGTAGGAGATACCCTCAATAGCACATGATCTCCTATTTGAAATTCCAAATCTCGTCTTCTCTTATCAGCATAGCTCTTTTGTCTAGACTGAGCAATCTTGAGTCGATCTCGTATCATCTGTATATCCCGGGTTGTACTTTGTACCATGTCAGGTCCTAACCATTGTTGTTCTCCCACTTCATTCCAGCACACAGAAGATCTACAATTCCTGCCATAAAGTGCTTCGAATGGTGCCATTTTAATACTCGCCTGGTGACTGTTGTTATAGGCGAACTCAATCAAGGGTAAGTGTTCATTCCAATAACCCTTGAAATCTATAATGCAGGCTCTTAACATGTCTTCTACAATTTGATTTGTCCTCTCAGTTTGCCCATCAGTCTGCGGGTGAAAGGCAGTACTAAAATTAAGCTTCGTACGAAGGGCAGTTTGCAGACCTTTCAAAAAATGAGAGGTGAACCTTGGATCTCGATCTGAGATAATAGATGACCGAACACCGTGCAACCGCACGATCTCCTTGACATATAAGCAGCTAGCACCTCCACAGACCATGTACTCTTTATGGGTAGAAAGTGCGCAGATTTGGTCAACCGGTCAACGATGACCCATATGGCGTCAAATCCACCACGAGTTCTAGGTAAACCCATGATGAAGTCCATGCCAATGCTTTCCCATTTCCACTCTGGAATATCTAGCGGTCTGAGTACACCGGCAGGGCGCAGGTGTTCCGCTTTTACTTGCTGACATGTGAGGCAATGAGCTACATGCTCGGCTACTTCCCTCTTCATATTCGGCCACCAAAATGTTCTTTTCATGTCTTGATACATTTTGTACCTCCGGATGAATAGTGTACTTAGTTTGATGAGCTTCATCCATTAGTTTCCTTTTTAGGGCTTCGTTGTCTGGGACACAAGTTCTTCCTTGGAATACTAACCTTCCATCTTCAGTCATGGCAAATCCGGTCTGTCCACTAAGGTTTCCTTGACACGAACCAAGAATGGATCGTTGTCCTGTTGCATCTTGATTTCCTCCAACAGATCGGATTGGATCTTGAGATTGGCAATCAAAACATGATCATCCCTATGTTCAATATTTAAGTCTAGCCTCGCGAATTGTTCAAGTAATTGCATCTCTCCAAGGACTAGACTTGAGATAGATGCCATTGGCTTTCTACTAAGAGCATCAGCCACGGCGTTTCCCTTACCTGGATGGTACTGGATGTTGAAATCGAAGTCCTTTAGATATTCTAACCATCTTCTCTGCCTCATGTTGAGTTCTTTCTGGGAGAATAGGTACTTTAGACTTTTATGATCTGAATAGACAGTGAATTGCTCACCATAGAGATAGTGCCTCCAGATTTTTAATGCGAAGACCACGGCAGCCAACTCTAAGTCATGCACAGGGTAGTTGACTTCATGCGTCTTGAACTGCCTTGAGGAATAGGCGATGACCTTCTCCTTTTGCATGAGTACACATCCTAGCCCGATTCCTGAGGCATCGGTGTAGACAGAGAAACCTTCTCCCTCTATTGGTAGAGCGAGAACAGGTGCTGAGGTAAGGCAGTCTTTGAGAGTTTGGAAACTCTTCTCACACTCTTTACTCCAGGAGTAGGGATTCTCCTTTCGTGTCAGACGCGTGAGTGGTACGGCGATCTTAGAGAAGTCTTTATGAACCGCCTGTAGTATCCAGCCAGTCCTAAGAAGCTTCTGATTTCGGTGACGTTGGTTGGTCTCTCCCAGTTGAGTACAGCTTCGACTTTGGAGGGATCAACAGAGATGCCGTCCTTTGATATGCCATGGCCCAAGAAAGACACTTCTTCGAGCCAGAACTCGCACTTGCTTAATTTTGCATATAGTTTGTTGTCTCGTAGGACTTGCAGTGCGGTCCTCAAGTGTTCTTCATGATCTTCCTTGGTCTTTGAATATATGAGGATATCGTCGATGAAGACGACCACAAATTTGTCAAGGTATGGCCGATATATGCTGTTCATGAGTTGCATAAAGGCTACAGGAGCATTGGTTAGACCAAAAGGCATAACAACAAATTCGTAATGTCCATACCTGCTCCTGAAGGCCGTTTTGAAGATATCGTCATCCTTGATCCTCATTTGATGATAACCGGATCGAAGGTCGATCTTGGAGAAGTATTGGGCTCCAGATATCTGGTCGAACAATTCATCGATCCTAGGCAATGGGTACTTGTTCTTGATGGTCAATAGGTTGAGCTGACGATAGTCGATGCATAGTCTCATCGACCCATCCTTCTTCTTTACGAATAGCACAGGAGCTCCCCATGGTGAAGTACTAGGTCTGATGAACCCCTTTTCTAGTAGTTCCATTAGTTGCGCCTTCAATTCCTTCAGCTCGGCAGGTGACATCCGGTACGATTGACGCGATACCGGTGCGGCTCTAGGAATCAGCTCAATGGCGAAGTTGACATCTCGTTCAGGGGGAATCCCTGGCAGGTCTTCGGGGAATACATCTGGGTAGTCATGTACTATATGTATGTCCTCTATCTGGGAACCCTTCTTTTCCACTACTACGGCTGCTAGGAAGGCAATACAACCTTTTCTCATCATGTGTGGGCTTTTATGGCGGAGACTAGAGACATCCGTCTCTTATGTCTAATCCCAGAGAATGCCAATTCAGGAAAGTCACTAAAGGTAACCTTCCCTTTCTTACAGTCGACACTTGCCCCATATGTGGACAACCAGTCGGCTCCCAAAATTACATCATAGCCTTCCATGGACATACACACCAGGTCGGCTTTTAGGTTATGGTCTCCGATCATTACATCGGCAGATGCGAAATATTTGTTCAGTTTCTCCTTTTCCCTAGTGGCGTTGTGACAGAGAACTCACAACCCATGGATATAGGTTTAGCATTCAGAGTATCAGCAAAGTTTTGATATAAATGAATGGGTTGCTCCAGTATCAAATAAAACGAATGCTGATAGAGAGAAAACTTGAAGGGTACCTTCTACGATTCCACCCTCCTCGGTGGGCTCCACTTCCTGGACAGCTTGCAATCGGCCAGGCTTCTTTTGCCCATTAGGGCATTTCTCTTTCTCCTGCTCCTTCAGCACAGGGCACTCGGAAATGCGATGATTGCGATTCCCGCAGCGTAGGCAAGCGCCGGCTTTCCTCCAGCACTCAGCAGCAGTATGACCAGGTTTGTCGCAATGCTCGCACTTGGTCTTGTCGGTGTTCGAGGTAGTTGGTATCTTGAGCTTCCTTTCTTGATTCGGCCCTCCCGTGAAGTTGAACGGCCGCTTCTTGTCATTTGTGGGCTTGCTTGAGGAACCCGATGCTGGTTCCTTCTTGACTAGTCTACCCTTAATGCGATCGGTAAGGTCGGTCGCATCCTCCAGCAGCTGTGCCTTCTTTACCATCTCGGCATAAGTCTGGATGTCGAGTGGAGCAAGTTGTGTAATATATGAAGGCTTGAGTCCATTAAGAAATCTCCTCGCCTTCATCTTTTCCGTGTTGACCAGATGATTGGCATAACGCGCCAATCGGGAGAATTGCGCTTCATACTCCGCGATCGTAAGGTGCCTCTGTTTCAGTGCAGCAAACTCGGAGGCCTTCCTCTCCTGGATCCTTTCAGAGAAGTATTTGGAGTTAAAATGCTCCTTGAATTCTGCCCAGGTGAACTGTGCATCGGCCCTGGCGGCCTCCACAGACTCCCACCATGCACGGGCGTCCCTTTCTAATTGAAAAGTTGCCAGTAGTAACTTATCACCATCCGTGCATTGCATGACGCGGAAGATGCGTTCTACCTCCTTCATCCAGTTTTCTGCCTCGTCGGGATCAGTAGTCCCACTAAAATGGGGCGGGTTCAAGTTGGGGAAATTCCTATGCAGATCTCTGGCTCCTTGGTTTCCACGAGCTCCAGCAGCCTGAAGTAGAGCTTGAGTGAGCTGCTGGATAGTTTGTTACATGCCACGGAGTTGTGCACGCTCTGCTGCCATTGCTATGTTTTAAGTTCCTTCAAAAAGAGAAATTTTAATGTAAGATATCATGATTGCACTAAGTTGGTGTGTGTGTGTGAGTTTATTTTAGCTAGTTACCCTTGGCTCTAACCTCAACTCACATTGGGTCCTACAGTGGAGCAAGAGTTAGATTGCAGCAGTGAACCTTTTTGAATCCAAGAGAATTTTCTTTTTAGTATAGATGCACTTTTGTCATTAATGGAACTATGAGCAACATTAGTTCCATAACACAATTATTCTTTGTTTAATGTATCTATGTTTTTCATGAAATGTTCAATTTATATTCACATGGAGTTTCTGAGCATTTTCAACAAAATCATGATTCTTAGTTACATGTGCATGATGTGAAAACTTTTGCAAGTAATTCAAGCAAAAATCATCATGGAAGAAATGAAATAAACAAGCAGTCATGTTTCAATCACAACCAATTTTTTTTTTAAATTAATGACTCTTACACAAGGAAGATCATTGGTACTTGGCGGAGGTTATTCCGCACACATAATGATAGTTTCTAGACAAGCCTGACTTGTCCTTCCACAGTTCACCATTTGATATACCAATTGATCTTTGCATAAGAGTCCCAATTGATTTCAGTTTTTATTTAGCAAGGAATCTCTCAGAAATATTTACCTGGTGAGATTTTCATTTCTTTCATTCTCTTCACTTACTTTCCTTGTAGCCTTAGTCATGAAGCCTTCATCTTGAAATTGACTACAAGGATCCATGCATCTAGCATTCAAGCAGCACATTTCAGAACCCAAACTTGTTTGGGTCCTAAGGATCTTCCATGAATCTGCAACAACGATTTTTGAATCCAAAAGGATTTTATATTGGATGTATTTTCTGAAGACTAGAAACACTAGAATCTTGGTTTCTAATCTTAGAGTTATTAGTATAGAATGCACCACTGACATACTGTCACGCCCCGACGCGGAATATCGGAGCGCGAAGGCAGTTGCAAGTGAACGGGTATAGAGTGAGTACTAGACATCAAACCATTGAACAAGAATAAATACTAAAACAATTTCATTCATTAATAATCTTTCAAATGTCTAGTTACAACCACTAATATCAGAGCCAACCTATTGGGCCCGATTACATTGGAATAAAGCAAAAGACTGAACTTCAAACCTAACTACTACAACGCTAAATATAGCAATAGGACGCTAGGATACTCAAGACATCACTCCAGGTCGTTCCCGTCCTCTTGAGTGTATGGTTCATCCTCGGTCTCACCTGAGAACACAACGACAAATAACGCAGTGTGAGCGATAACGCCCAGTAGGACTTAAATCTCAGGATCAAGCATGCTTTAAGTGTTTAATGTCTTGTAAGCAGGATAACTAGAGAGAATAACGAGAAACATATAGAGAGTACTGGTACACGATAACGAGAAACATTAGCACAATGCACGAGAGTATAGCACGACAAGTGTTGATATCAGATTGGCCGTATAACAAGATAACAAGTAAAGTTGCACAACAGTGCACAAGTCACGATAGAAAGTGTTGGTCGATATTCTTTCAACCACGAGATTCAAGTAAACCAATAATTGACGTTTGATTAATTGATTGCCATAGATCAAATCTTGCGTGTTCATGCGTTAGGTGTATGCCATCACCCAGATCATTAGACCTCCGCGAGTTATAGCCTTTCAGGTGCTCCTCCCAAGGACCAGACCGGGCCCTTATAATGTTGCCTAGCATAGTCATGTTTTTTTATCGTAGACAATCAATTTAATGGCCAAATAGAGTACCAAGAAATAGATGAGAGTACTAGATGAATAGACGAGATAGTAGAGTGAACGTGAATAGATGAGCGAGTAGAGTATAGATGAGAGCTAGTGGACATTGCACGTAATGCGACGCGTAAACAGGCGATAGTAACAGTTGCACAACACACACACTTGGTGTTGGCAGTCAGGTGGAACTCACGACCCTACCACTGGCCTTGTTATGCACAGGTCCAGAGGTCCGGCGTGATTTAAGACGAGAGTGAATCTCTAATAGCCGTTTGGATCATATAGATCCCTAAAGGGTATCATAGGTGTTAGGGTACAACCGGCTCGTCGACCATGTGGGAATCCATGGACAGAGGAGACTTACGGAGGCCTTGTACAAGGGTTCACTAGTCCGGCGAAAGGAATATCCGACGGAGAGTTCACCATAAGACAAGTAAAGTGTGTTTATAAAGCAGGTGCTCGACGTTCTAGAGGAATTCTAGAACAGTGGAGCGTCGATATCGGTATATAAACAACGCAAGAAACGAATACAAGTCCTTTAAAAATAGGGCAATTAAAATACTTTATTGCAATAAATTACCAGATACATTATGAGATATTTTATACCAGATTTCAGCCATATATGGATGGTTCACGTGTGTGCATGTGTAAGAGAATTCATAGATAGAAAAGAAGTCGTGAATATGTATTTTAAAGCATTCAATAAAGCTCCAATTTAAGACAAGTGTTTTACTGCGTGTATGACTGTTAAAAAGGCGTAAGAATATTATAGAAAGTGAGAGCAATAAATCTTATGAGTTTTTATGCAAAATCCTGTGAACGCGACATAGGCCTGTAAGGGTAGCGACAGGGACAGGCAGATCGCGACAAGGCATGAAAAGGGTGGCGACAGGGCTGCCAGGACAGGAGGGCAGATCGCGACAGGGTCTCCTGTCGCGTTCAGAACGCGACAAGAAGGGCGTCGCGACGGGCTTGAGAACGCGACCTGTCGGGCCGTCGCGTTCTCAGGTCCGTGGACTGAGTCTGACAGAGTTCTGCTCTGTCTTGGATTGCGGTCCAAAATATCAGATTTTGATACAGGGTCGTTCAGAAAATCATAACTAATTGTATACACGATGAAAAATCTTGAAATCAGAGGCAAATGAAACTAGACATAGGAGAGTACTTCCAGTAAATAGGAATTAGAGAGAGAGCATGGTTCATATAGGGTTTGAACATGACCAAGAACGAGTTATTCAGAACATGACACAGGGAGAAAGATTGATTAAATTCGATCAGCATGCTCGATGAAATTTAGGGCTTTTAGGGGCAAAAGATCCCTAACAGCAAGTAGTATCTACAGTAAAATTTTCGTAGCATGGGAACAAGTGTACATGGAGATCTGATTTAAACATGATGACTCAGGGTTATCATGTATGCAGAACTTCAAAAATCAAGAACAAAAGATTGGCTCGATGAAAAATTATGAAACAAGAGGGCTTTTGTTCCTGGTGATTGGAACTACCTATAGATGAGTTTAATTTAATTTTGCTCGTGAGAATGCCTACCTTTGACTCGATTTGTCTTCTAGGGCTTAGAACTCCAAGAACGAGGAAGAAGCTTCAAGAACTCCTCCTCCCCACGAGATCCTCTCCTCCTTGGCCTCTTCTCCACGTCCAACAACCTTTGGCAATGAGCTAGGGTCGGCCAAGAGTATTTAAGAGGTGTATTTATATAAACACAAGTTCCTATTCCTACTACTACTCAAATTCCTCTTAATTCCGAGATTTCCTAACTCCACCTTTCCTCTCTTGCTTTCCAATCTCTAATTGGGTTAGGATAGTATCTAAATTCGTGCTAGACTATATGGGGTAGGTTTAGGAATCCAATTCCAACTCTAATTGCCACTTTTATTGCTTTAATAATCTCCTTTCCAATTATGATATAATTAAACTCCGAATTTAGGGTATTTTCTTATTATTATCCGCTTGTAAATTCATATTTTTGACCCCAATAAATTCTAGAGGATCCATTAAGCAAAGCCCATTACTCTTTTCCATCTAATGGGTTTTATTTAATGCTCTTTTCATTTAAATATCAATTTAGCTAGGTTTTAATTCTTTATTTAAATTTTATTATTTATTTTTTTTCGCAAAAATTCAAGTTGCTACACATACTGAACAATTTTTTTCTATTTTTCAGATTTTTATCATTGAGGTTTTTAACATGAAATTCAGAAGAGATCTTTTGTGCAACAATTCTATTTTCTTGTACATGGAATTTCTGAGTGTTTTCAGCATGAACATGATCTTTATTCTTATGTACATTAACATGAAACATGGAAGCATGCACAAGATTATCAATTCTATGCCAACATTCCCTAGAAGTATGCCCAAATTTATGACATGTGAAGCACTGGACTAATTTGGCATATTTATGGAAATGTTGATCTCTATTCCAGCAAAATTTGGCTAAATGACCAGATTTATTACAATTAAAGCAAATGAGATCATTTCTTACCTGGTACTTACCTTGGCATGTATGCATTTTCTGGAATCTCCTTTTCCTATGAGGAGGCATACCATGAGGAGAAGGAGGTACTTTTTGGTGGCTCTTGGTATGATGTGAATTTGGAACTTGCCTTGGAGCTTTTTGGACTGATGGAGGAAGTAGATGAATCTTCTTGACAGTAGTATTTTTCTTTTTCTCTGTCTGTTTCTGAACAAGAACTTTCACTAGTTTTTCATTAGAATTAACAGAGTTCTTGCTTGCAGCAACTTTAACAAATGTTAATTTTGTTTTATTTTCATTTTTCTTATCTCTCACAGAAGCAAGACTTGTGTATTTAGTATTCTTCAATTCATGTTGAAGCTTCTGTTTTTCAGCTTTTAATGCAACAACTTCTTTTTCTGAAATTTGAAGCTTGTTTAGCATGACATCTAAACCATTTTTCATCTTGTTCTTTTCATTTTCAAATTGAGCAATTTGTTTTTCCATATCAGCAATTTTATTACTGAAATTGCTACAATCATTATCTAATGGTTTGTCATGTAACAAGCATTCAATCTTCCTTTTTAGATGACTATTTTCTTCAACAAGTTGTTTGCATCTTTTATTTATTTGATGATCATGAGCCATGTTAGAAATCTGTTTGTTTAATTGATCATTATCAAATTTGAAGTTTTCATTAAGATCAATCAATTTTTCATTTTCATCTTTCAAATCAAGATTTTCATATTCCAATTGATCATGATTTTCTTTCAACTTGGACAACTTGTTTTCACAAATTTTGATTTTATCTTTCAAACTTTCTTTTTCAGAATTCAGTTTCTTAACTTCAATTTTCAAATTCTCATTTTTTGTGAAGGATCTTTATCATTGTTCTGGAGCAATTCAAGTGTACTTTTCAATTTTTCACTTTCTTTATGGTAAAGTTTTAAAGTCTTTTTCAAATCTTTATTTTTAGTGTTCAGCTTTGCATTAGATTTTGTATCTTCTCACAAAATTCAATCAATTCAACATAAGACATGCCTTCATCTGCATCAGAATTAGAATACATAAATGGATCTGGAATTGATTTACCTGACCTTGTAGATCCATTTGAACTCTTGTGTTCTGAAGAGGATGAAGAATGCTCTGAGATCATGGAATGTGCTGTTAGAGCCAAAGTCTTTTGAATTGTTGATTTTCTGGATTCATTGAAGCTCTTCTTTGCCATTAAGTACTTGTGAATTTCTTTTGCTCTTTTTCTTTGTGAATCCTCTGAAAAATCCGATGAAAATGAGCTTGGGGATTTCTCTGAAATTATAACATGAAATTCATGCAGATTAAAGCAATTTGCCATTATACCAAAACTCAAAAGACTATTAGATCTAATCACAGTGAATCAATGTAACAAGGAATTAGATCTAACAATTAGAGTGGTTAACCCTCTCTGATACCAATTGTAGGATCGAATAGGTGGATGGATCAGATCTAGAAGGGAGGGTTGAATAGATCTAACACCAATTAATGCAGAGCTTAAGCAATTCAAAATTACTTCAAATCAGAGATCAATTCAGACAAACAGTTTACTAATTTGAAGTGTGGGTGTGTGTAGATTATGTGTGAATCAATTAAACACTTAGTGTGAAAGTGAAATCCTATGCAAGCATCTAGCGCAGACAAGCAGATCAAACCATTGCACAAAGGATTTTTAGGTGGTTCGGAAATCACACCAGTGATTCCTACATCCACCCCTCACACAGTGAGGCTCCACTACTCAAAAGAGTACAACTCACACTGGAGCACGACGACTCCAAACACCCTTGAGCACGACGGCTCAACACACAATCTTGAGTTCAATGACCCACAAACTGAGCACGACGGCTAAAACAACAACCGGAGCATGACGACTCCAAATTGAGCACGGCGGCTCAAACCACACAGTGAGTGCGACGACTCACAAACCAGAGCTCGACGGCTCACAATACAAAATCTAGATCAAACACAAAAGAGATCAGATCCTCTAGCAATGATCTGATTCACAGACTTAATAAACTCAGAAATCTGTACAAAACTTCATGTACAGATCTCACAAGAAGAAATAAGATGAGCACTCTAAGAATTAGGTGAAAGAAGTATGAATTGGATGTTCTTCGGTGAAGAGGTCTTGCAGACGCTTGAATTGAGGAGCCTTGATGGAATTCGATGGAGATTCTCCTCAGTTGGCGATACTCTGCTTTGATGGCATCTGAAATGCCAGAAATCCCTCTTCTACTGCTGCTCTTCAGTTGGATCTGCTCCCTTTCCTAGCACAACAACCTTCTCTCCAGAGATTCCCCTTGATTCCCACGTCCTTCCTCTTGAAAGGATGGCTTGCAGCTTCTGGAGATGGAGCCAGATCCAGAAAGCCCTTTTTGCCGCCAAAAAGCTTCTTCTGGAAGTGTATGGGATTTCTTGCCTTTGGGGTAGGAGAATCATGGGTATTTATAGCCCCATATGTCCATAAAGTGCCTTGGGGTGAATAGGCACGGAAATCTAGGTCAAATCCCTTGATTCCGAAGCAGCCACGTGTCCAGAAAAATTCACGTTTTTGAGTTTCAGTCGAAGTGTGTTGACACCCCAGGACACTGTGTCGACACCACATGCATTGTCTTCAAAATGGGCTTCTGTGACAGTGATCTAGTGTTGACACCACAGGGCACTGTGTCGACACCACACGCAGACTGTGTCGACACCACTGGCTACTGCTTCAGAACATGCTTCTGGGACAGTCATCTAGTGTCGACACCATAGGGCACTGTGTCGACATCACAGGTGGACTGTGTCAACACCACAGGACATTGTGTCGACACCACAGGTGGACTGTGTCAACACCACAGGACATTGTGTCGACACCACAAGTGGACTGTGTCGACACCACTGTGACAAATTTGTGTAAACCTAAAAATATAAAGTGTAAACCATTAACACAAGATATTATCATTAAAATGTGAGATATTAAACATCAAAAACATGTTTGTTTAAGCATGTTGTGATATGTATAAAATGTATAACATGTTCAATTAGTCAGCATTTTAATATGTACAAAATGTACAAAATGTCATCATCAAAATCAAATTATGAGTGATGTCAATTAGTCATGATTAAAGTCATCATTAAAAGGTTTCAAATACACACTCAACCCAACATTCTCCACGTGCATGTTTTCCGCTTGGTTTTGGGTCACCATTAAGAAGCTCTTGTTTGGCCTTGCCATAGGTGCTAGCTGTTGCTAGACGTGCGGAGCCTTTCAGTGGAGTCTTGTGGATGATCTCTTGGCGTTTTCGCGGTTTGCCGTCAGTAACTGGGACCTCTGTGGAGTCGCTGGTGACAGAGGGAGTTACTGACCGGTTGTTCTCAACGGCGTGACCTGTTGAGGGCTCAATCGTGTGGTTTCCGACTGGCGGTTTCAGTGTCTCTGGTCGGTTTGGTGCGCGCCGTGCCTGTGGAGTTGTTGACATCTGTTTGTGTGCTCTGCACCGTTGTTGTGCACCCTGGGAGCCGTCGGATGTTTGGTTAGGCACTCCCTTTGTGGCAGGGTCGTGGTGGTGACCACCGGGAAGTCGTGGTACGACTTAGTGGTCCCTTGGCACCTATTGTTTTTCTCCGACCAGGTTTCGCCCTTGATTTCAAGGACACAATTATTTTTTTGTTGGATGTATTGTAACATCTCGGGCTTTCCGGCTTTCCATTTGTGTGTGGGATGACTGGCCACTAACGCGTCCGGCCTTGGCGACGCGTTAGTGTCGCGACGGTGTTGCCCGTCGTGACAGTCATCCAGGTCGCGACCAGTGGTTGCGTCGCGTTCTTGTCGCGCCTGGTCAGCGGGTCGCGACAGGGTTCCGCTTTTGGTCTTCTGACAGGCATCTGCCGCCTGTCAGGGTGGCAGGCGGGTCAGAGCGACCTGTCAGGCTGTCGCGGCACCCCGGAAGGACACGTTCTGGTCGCGGTGGGGGCGGCCATCGCATTAAGGTTGGTAACGCGACACCCCGCCCCGTCGCGTTCTGGGGGCCGGAGGCTAAAAGCCTTGGCTGGCTCTCCCTTTCCCTTCTTTGGTTTCTCCTTTCCCTCCTCCTCTCCAAGGGGGAAAGCTTTCCCCTCTCCGGCGGTTGGAGCTTCGTGGCGTCGGCGGCTCGTGTGGAGCTTGGGAGCGGCGTCGTGGAGCGAGGAGGAGGCGGCTGTGGCTTCGTGAAGGCCCTTTTGGGGGTTTGGTTCTTCCAAATCGGTAGGGATGCTTGTGCCCTTTCTTGTTGGTGGGGATTGGAAGTCCATGTGTTTTGTTTGCATGCTTTACAGCTTTCTCCATGATCCCCTCCCCGTGTGTGTGTGATTGTAGTTGTGTGGGGGACCCCGGGATGTAGCATCCCGGCGGTCTGCCTTCCAACTGATGTCGCGACCGCCGAGCGCGTCGTGACATCAGAGAAGGCATTGCCTCAGTTAGGCGCGACCATATCGCGACGCAGGTGGCCGTCGCGATAAGGGTCGTGTCGTGACCCAGTTCCCTGTCGCGATAAGGTTCTTATCACGGCCTGCTTCCCTGTCGCGACTTGGTTCTTGTCGCGGTTGCCCTGGCCGTCGCGATGCCATCATGACGGTTTAGGAGGGCGCGACAAGACCTGTGTTGTCGTGGGTGTTTCCGTGGCCCGTTTGGCGTGTCGGATTGTGCCCCGGGGCAGGGTGCCCTCCGGACCTTCTAGTGAGGAACGCGGTAGGTTGGCTCGTTGCGTTCAGTGACCGAGGTGACACCTTCGTGGCCGTGTCCTAGCGGCTGTGCTAGGAGTCTTGCATCTGTCTAATATCGATTGTCTGTCTGTCAATCGATTACTAGAAGAGCGGTGGTTTTCTGTTCTGTCTAGTGGTGTGTTCCGATTTCTCGGGCCGTGCCTGGTGTGCCGACGTTGGCTGACGGCCCTTTGGGGGTTTCCGGAAGGGGTGCCGTGCGTGCCTGTGTCTGCTGGGCTTGTCTTGGTTACAAGCCAGCTGTGCTGTTTCTGTTGGTGGTGCCACGCCAGTTCTCTTTCGCCCGGTGCTCGGCACTTGAGGGCTTGTCCGTGAGACAGGTTGTTACCGTTACCTGGGACCCCTAGCCCTACGCGTCTGTGTCAGAGGGAGTTTCTCCGGGCGGCGGGCGTGCTCAAGTCTCGGACTTGGAGCAGAAGGGGAAAATGGTGGGGACAGCGGCGTGAGCCGTTTGTAGAGCTCTCTTAGCTGGTCTGGGTTTCCGAGGTGGTTGAGGTGCTTTTCCGGTGTGGACTAGCTAGTCCTTCTCACTACCTCGCTCTGCATTGGTTCCGGAGCCACGTAGGGGGGTCAGGCGTAGGGCCGCAGCCCGGCCGGGCTGCAGTGGTTTGTGGTTGTGTTCTTGACTGCGGCTCGCTAGCCTCAGTCTACCTAGGGAGGTTGTAGGCAGGAGTCGATGGCCGGCGTGCTGGAGGTGTGGATGGTGTGTCCTCCTCTTAGCTGCCTATGGCGGTGGCTTGGTTGCTCTTGCTGTGACGGTGTTTCACACTGTTTTCGAGACTGGGTTCTCGTTGCCCTAGCTCGCACGGTGGTCGTAGCCTAGTCGTGCCTAGCTTTCGTGGGCTTGCGGGTTGGCCTCGTGGGCCGTGTTTTGTAGTTTCCTCTACGGGTTCTCTCGGGTGTCTTGTGGAGACACCCGACTGGTTTCTGTACCGTTCCTCGGTGCCGTTCGTGGTGGCACTAGAGAGTGTTGTTCCCTGACCTCGTGCGTGGCCAAGGTCTAGGGTTGTTCTGCTTATGGGCCCTCGACCTGGTGGAGGTCCGAGGTGCCTGCTTGTGTGAGACGTTCCTTCTCACGTGGATGCTCGTGTCTCTTGTGGTGACACCTGGTTGTTCCTTCCCGACCTTGTGGAGGTCTGGGATGTTGGTGTTGTGTCTTGAGACTCTGGTCTCTCGTGGTTGCTCCGGTGTTCCGTGAGATTCCTTGTCTCGGCAGGTGCGTGCCGAGGGTTTGCTTCTGCATTGTGTTGCTCTGGCCCGACCCTGGTTGCGGGTTGTGGCGTTACTCTAGTCGCTTCCGCATGTGTTGACTCCGCTGGTTCTGCGGGAGTCATGTTTGGCCTGACCCGGGTTGTGGTCGTGGTGTTACTCTATTCCGCTGCTTTGTAGTACTCTGTGGTAGGCATTTCCCGCTTTACTGCTTTGTAGAGTAGTTTTGCTTCCGCTTTGTTGGAGTTCCTGCTACTCTGGCTGGTAAGGGACTGGTTATCCCTACTGAGCCTTGTTCGCGAGGCTCACCCCCCTACTCTCTTCATGTAGCGACTCGCTGTCGCAAGAGTTTGTTGCCAGATGGTTGTGGTGGCGACTTGTTCGCCGTGCGTTGCCAGCAGTGTGAGTTGTGAGCGTGAGCACTTGTACCGTGAGTTGAGAGTTTCCTTTTTGCAAGTCCTCGGGGTAATGCCCCTTAAGAACTGCACCTTTCTTTCTGTACCTGTACTTTTATTTGGGACATGTTGTACATATTTTCTTTATTAGTGTACGAACTTTCTGATTATAGTTATTTGAATTCATTGCTTATCTCACTGGACTAAATTTTAACCCTTCCGGGTCTTCGGATCCGTGGGTGGCGGCACGACCTTCAGGGTCCCTGGCGGGGGTCCGGGAGGTCGGGTCGTTACATAATTCCTTACTCTGCACTATTCCATAACCTCTTACTATGCATCACTTTAATCATCTGACTATAACCATCTGCTGATCTACTATACTCATCTCTCCTTCTAATGAATAATACTTAACTTTAAATTTACTGCCACTATAATAAATATATTACCATGATCTATCCTTTCTGATTCCCCTGTCCACACTGTTACTTTACAATCTCCGCATCTGCTCTTACTGTACTCTACTGTTACATCTCTATTTCTATTCACTGAACTCATTACTGCCATAACGCCATTGATGACACTAACAATCCTACAGTTTAAATATAAATCTTACTGGAAACTTGATCTCATTACTATTAACACATATGCTCTTTTACAAATCTTTATTTGCTAACACTAATATTCTGCATTCCCCTCTTTCCCGAATCAGTCTTTCTCTATATCCTTCTATTCACTCTCTTTACTGAAAATCTTAACTCTAAATTCTTAATAGTTGAAACACCTTTTAGCCTCTGATCTGATCTTGCTAAGTCTCTGAATCCTACTTAAAATAACATTGACTCCACTTACATTTCCAACCTTATGCCATTACCTTGCTTCAACTGTTACAATACACTGAACATTTCCACAGAGCATCACTAAATCTGCCTGTACCATTACAACATATAGCAAACACTTCTGCTATTCAGAACTACCATCTACTTACCTACTACTGATCTTCAACTAGTCTCAGAATCTGTTCCAGTTTGACAACCTGTTTCACGCTTCTTTAATCAACAATTCTCATTTCTGCACTTTTCACAATCTTGAACAACTCTTAAATACAAACATACCTGGTCCCAAACACACTAATCCCTACCACAAGTCACTGCTCTTTTACTAATACCTTATCTGAAGCTGATCTGAACCCCTTAATCATCTGAAATCTCCCATACCACTAACCGCATTATTATCTGACTCTAATTACTTACTGACATAATTCTTAAACATATCAACTACCTCTACTAACTCTCAATCCTTTATATCTGACAATCTTTAACACAACTTGCTTTACATTTCCATAGCAAATTATGTTTACATGTATACACAACCCTTACCATATCTGTCTCTGCTAAATAATACTACTGAATTCACCAATGTTTTTCAATTTCCATTGCTAACCAAATCAGTTCACAATAATTCACATCTGCACATATTTCCACTAATCTCCATATTAATCTTTCTGATACTGCTACCTCTTTTAACCACCTTGTTCTCAAACTCACTGTTACAACTATTCTTCTTCTGATCAACTGTACATAACATGAAAATCAATTCTATTCTTACCATCTTATCTATCTCTTGAAACATCGATCATTCTGCTCTCTGACTAATATCCAACATTTACTAATACCAACAACAAATACTTAAAAATCTCTACTATAATCCTTCAATCTCTCTAGCTGAAAACCTTCAATCACTACACTTTTCTACAACAAACTGACATACTGATATACCCATATAAGATGTACCACTATTAATGTATATAAACTCTTCCATCACTAATCACACCAACTCTCCACAAACCACTGTCAACTGCCAACCTCACAAACATGTACACACAGTTTACATACCAAAAACATGTGTGAAAACCACGTAAAACCACAGACTTACTACCAGCAGTAGACATTAAACCATGTTTTGGGACATTGTAACCTTAATGTCTTTTCATATTCTTACTGGACCAAACTCTCTAATACCAACTGTAGCGACCCTAGATATTTATGCCCAATAAGGCTCCATATCCAAGTCTGCCTCCCGCAATCAGACTGAAGTCTCACAAGGGATATCTTACATACACGTCTAGAAAGAATATAAAAGACAACCACAAGAGTATAATATACAAGAAAGTACATAAATTCATACTCATTTTCATCAAATTACATTGTCCCAATACATTATTACATGTCCAAGAGAATAGTACAACTACCTGAGGCATACACCGAGGGAGCAAAGCTCATGACTCAACTGCTGGTGGTTCATGTCTGCCACAACGTTGCCGTACACCAAACCCACAACAAACCCTGAAAAGAACTGTAAGGGAGTGAGCCTCAACAAGTCACAGGCTCAGCATGGACCTCCCAAAAACAACAACAGGAAACACAGAGGGAACCGAGACCTCAACCACAAAGGGTCTCACTGGCAACGCTCACTAGAGAACTACTAAAGCAAAATGTACCAACAATAAATGTAATTAAACTATAATTAAATATAAACACTCCAATTAATACTACTCCCGAAGAGTAAAGGAAACTACAGGGCTAGTACAGAGACACCAGTGCTGACAGTAACTGAAATGCCACGAGCCACAAGAGCAACCTACTAATGAACGATAACAGGACTGACAACAATGAGCCAATCCACCACATACAGAATTAAAAGAACACACCGAAAAGCTACCCATAAAAGGGTACAACACAACAAGTGGAAAGTCCTACACCACGACCACCCCGGAGCACAACTCCACCTCAACACTTGAAAAGGCTGGCACACGGCTTGTCACAACAACCAGTTACCCATGAAGGGTATAGATACCCACAACCACGAGGTACCACAACTAAACTGCAAGTGCCACTATGCCACCCGCACGACACACAACGAACGAGCACATAACACTACTGGTTAGTCACCACTCACAAGCCACAACCACTAGAAAAGCTCGAGTCGGAAGGAACAATGCCGCCACGCGGGTAAAGACTACTGGTTCATGACGCCAGTGTCCAATCCGGACAACACAACACAAGAACTACCTCTCAGTCTTGTAGTCAAGGATGAAAGGTCCAACTGCCGCTCCACAACTACACAGTAAAGCCAAAGAACAGTGGAGACCAACCAACACCACACCTACAGACCACACAGCTACAGGCCCATGCCTGTCACCTTTAAGACTCTGGCCCGAGCTTCCTAAAGGAGGCACTGAAAAACAGGACTAGCTTGGGCCCAGTACGTCTACTGGTGTCCGTACGCCAACCACGAGCGCGCTACAAGAGACCACACACCCCCAACACGAGTCACTGCCCCATTGTCGTCTTTCCCTCAGCCGGACGTACAACTCAAACCAGGAGTGAGGTGTCCAGGAAGACGACACAGACCTCTATGGTACACCGTACCGGGACACTCCCAGAGCACAACGTGCTTGGCTCACCAATGAACCTGGGGTACCCGACTAGAGATGTAGCACCCCGAAAATTTCAGTGATTAAAACTTTTTAAATAAATGGAAAATAGATAATTGTCGTATTATCGAAACGGTAGAACTTACGTACCACTATCGTATGTGAGAAAAAACATCAAACATTTCGTAAAAATTATAAATCAACCCAAACATCATTCTTAAATGTTCCACGAAGAAATTCGTGCAACGAAAAAATCTGATTGACCAAGTGTACATTGCAATGCGACGATATCCCAATAGGAAAACTAAGTCGAAAAACCGTTAACACGGAAATATAAACCCGACCATAAAATTAAAAAAACATGTTGGAGAGTCTTCAACATCATGTATTGATGACCCATATCATAATTGGGCCAATGGATCACTTTTGGCCCAAGACAAAATGGAGCAAGAAAAATACCAGAAACTCGCAACCTTAATTAAGCAGAAAATGGAAGGAGGTAATTAGGGCAAATCCCAAAGCAATTAGGCTTTCTTGGCAACCCAATTTCGTGGCTAACCATGGGGGAGGTTTCCTAAAGCCTCACACACTCTATTGGGGAAATCACCAAATATGGAAGTGGAATGCCAAAACCGCACCTTGCCTTTCCTTCACCAATGGGAATTCTAAAACACACTAGATGCATATATACATGCTATGAAACCCTAGGGGATGAAAATACACATTGTTTGGGTCATGGAAGGCTGTTCTTGAGCACCCAAAGGAGGAGGGGAAACCGCCCCAAATTGGAGCTTCTTCTATGCGCATTCGGCATCAACCTGTGCAGAAAGCTCATCTTGGAGTCGACCAAAGGTAGGCCAAACCTTAACCAAACCTGCAAGAATTATACCCCTGGAAAGAGGGTCAAGTCTAGTTCCTAATCCCACTAGTTTGACTATTTTTCATTAGTAGATCGGGTGCAGTAAGTGTTCTCCTGCAAGTGGTCTGAACACGAGTTTTCTAGAAAAATGTGACTTCTTCAACCCAAAAGGTAGGTTTTCGGGCCAAATCTTAATAATCATATACCAATGTGTAGATTTCGAGTCTAATTTATGTCCAAGTGGTTTCATCGAATTGCATTGAGTACATCTTAAGTATAAGCGTTTTCCAAGAGTCGCGCACTATTAGGGTTTTTATGTTCTTCATGTGTTGCATGATTCGAGACCGAATTAGATCCAACCCCAACATGAAAGTCCTTCCACTAGATGTCATCGTCATGTTTAATGTTTAAGGTTTTGTCTAAATGTCAGTAGATAGAGAGATATAAGTGTGGTAAGAGGATCGCTGCTGGTTCTTGCGTTTTCGGGTTTTGGGTTGAACTACGTTCGGTCCAGGCGACGCGATTCCAACGCCTATTATCACGTCGACCTTGGCCGACGCGATTCAGAAAAACCGCGACTGCAAGTCCGACGCCATCCGCGTCTGACCAGTCAACGGTCCGCGTGAAACTTCGCGCCGCGTGGTTTTCTGCGCCGGTCTGATACGCGACGGGAATACCCGATGCGATTTAACAGGTTTTCCCGCTCAAAAATTTCGCCAATTTTTATATGAGTATTTAATGATATTCATGAACCTCCCTGTCACAATTCAAGTTAAAAGGTGGCCATGTAGGCCGATGCGATTTTAATCCTTCACAGTTAGTCTGTCTCGACGTATACCGCATTATTAAATGCGTCCACTATGTAGGACGCAATTTCAAGGCCTACCCGAGACCTGTTTTTTACAGTGTTAATGTTAGTCTTGCATGATATATTATTAAGATGCATGGTACAGTCTGTCTAATGACCTAAAGGCCAGCAACCCATGTCAAATACGTAACGATGTGAAGACTATTCTAATTATCATTGATGCTATGATCTATTCTTGCCAACTATTGATTGAATCATCTAGTTCTAAGCTTGTAAGGTGATTATTGCTATTTTAAAATATTGCAAACATGGTTAGTTTAAATGCATAGTTCCTCTCATGCTATCATGTTAATTGCTTTCCGCAAGTTTGAGGTCGATGGTGTGGATTGAGACACGTGTTCACTACACACTTGCACATTTATGTAGCCTTTCTTGGGGAATTGAAAGCTCTCTGTCAGTCATTCTGTATTGGCAGACAAGCAACCTTTCTGCTAAGACCTCTGTAATTCTCCGTCTCCATGGATCCCTCATGGAGACCGAGGTGGTTGTACCATTGAAGTTCCCTGGAGATAGCGTGCCTTCCTTTCTCATCTTGTTCTCGTGAGTGTGATTTATAATCTAGCTTAAGCCATTAATGTAAAGAGTAAACTAAAGTATAAATTGCATGTTATGCTGCCGAAATTATCTCTTGACCATTGTAATCATGGAATCATGTTCACATTACTTACTACTTGTTCTCATCATCATCATGAACATGACATTACACATGCTTACATCTTGAAACTCTTATTGGACATTAATGACTGTGGGTATCTACTTTAAAAATAGTGAGATGCTGACTGGCACGGAGAGTGTCCAAGGGCTCCAGTCTAGCCCCAAAGACGGAGAGTCATATATACTGTTAACCATGGGGTATAATGATTACTGGCGTTGCATCTGCGCTGGGAGTACTTGCGTGTTGAATGTTAGATACAATAACCACATACATGGGTCCTAGTGTGCATTTCAAGGTGGATCTTCCTTGGTGTACATTAGTGTCTTCATGCCTACTTAAGTGAATCGTGTTAAAAGTTCGTGCTTGCTTACTTGCGTGATATGGCCATCCTGCATTATTGCAATTTAAAGTGATGTCTTGCATGCTTGTTACATGCCTCACTATTATAATCTCTTGCTTGTATATCTTTCTAGATCTTGCGCTATCCTGATCCCTCTATCTAGCTTGGTTCATTAATCATGTTTTTAATGAGTTTTATTCATACTTGCCTATCATGATAGTCATCGTGCTTACCTAGTTCTAATTGCTAATCGCTTATATTATTGCCTGCACATTGAGAATAAATCCTACTGGGCTAGTTTGCTCATTCCCTACTTTAACCATTCTAGGTGATTATGAAATTCAAGAAGAGGAGCAAGTCGAGGATGAAAATGCGTCCGAGGATGAGCGTTCCAATATGTGTCTAGCTATAGTTCTATTTTGAGTGTTAGATGCATGCAGTAGAAGTGAGGAATAAATGTACTTTTCTTTTATTGAGTCTTAGTCCTGTTACACAAGTTTTTAAGAGTTGTATTAGTTCACCACGATACAATGAGATGATTTGAATACAATTCCATTGAGTTCAATATTGGGTCCTATTATGATGTGTATTGTTACACATTAGTGCTTGCTAGATAGAGGCTTATTAAGACTGTTCACGTCTCGGAATATCGACTCGAATTATCCAAATTTATCCGCTACGTAATTCTCGGACGTGACAGTTTAGTGGTATCAGAGCCTAGGAAAACAAATAGGATATATGTCTCAGGAATAAGAGATACCTATGGACCTAGGTCATGGAAATTAAAATAGTACCTGGCGAGGATGGGTAGAGACTGGGAATATGTTAGAAGGAACAAAACACCCCTACCCATTGACTCTCATAATGTATCTAGAGACATTAATTGGTTCTATCCTTTTCTCAGGAACCTCATAACTTTCTCATTCAACTGCAATGGCTCGCAATCAGTGGCAAGCTAGAAGAAACAGTAGCTAGATGACTCAAGCATTACAAAATATTGTACATGCTAGTAATCACGCTGCCCGGCTAGAATGGAGCTGGTGATCTACACCGCAACTTTAGGAGTTTGAACCCTCCTCGCTTCTCGGGATCCCCTGATCGGACGAAGTAAAAAACTGGCAGGAGGAGGAAAATAGAAGATCTTCCAAGTTATGCAATGCACTAATAGGGAGAAGGTGGTACTGGCCACTTTCCAATTTACGTAAGGATGCCCGAGCATGGTGGAAGGCCACATCAGCCCTCTGCTCATGTAGCTGAACTAGAGTGGGCTGGATTCCTGGAGATATTCCGGGGAAACTATTTCTTTGAGAGGGTCAAAGAAAAGAGGCAGGCAGGGTGTTTGACGCACTAAAACAAAGAGCATGTCGGGGGAGTATGAAGCTCAGTTTGCACACTGGCAGTGTATGCCCCACATCTGGTGGGCACGGAAAGATTGAAGGCCAAAGGTTCATGGATGGGCTCAGGCCCATGTTTATCGAGAATTTCGAACCACCAAACATTCAAACATACACTGAGATGGTCCAAAGAGCTCAACTGGTAGAAGACACTATGGCTAAGGTAGAAGGCATGAGAGGAAAGGATGTAACAAAGTCGACGTATATAAAGAATGAAGTATCCCACACCACTAGGATTGTACACCCAGGGACCAACGGTAATAAGAGAAGGAGTGGAGTTATGAGATCGATAATAAAAAAAAGATCAAGGTGGAAGAACAACCAGTTAAGGAGAATTGTAAATTTTGTGATAAGACTGGACATAGAACAGAAGAGTGCTGGAAGAAGGCAGGAGCTTGCTTGCGGTGCAGGAGTCATGACCACTGCATCCCCAATTGTCCCATGCTGAGACCAGGCTGGGAGGAATCAAGTTGTGCCTAAGCGGCAATGACATTTCAATGCTGTGATCCGAGCGGAGCTCCTGGAAGGAGGTATGATTATTAAACCTTTAGATTGATCTTATGATGCTTTTCTTATTAGTACACTCCAAAGTGGGGGAGATCATTAAGGAGAAATTGGAAAAGAATAATCTAGTAGTTATACCATGGTTCATCTGGTGGATTAAGATGGAGTTATAAAAACCATGGAATAAAACGGAGTGGAAGGAACCAAATGAATAGTACAGGTGGCCATAGGTGCAGATGATGAACTAGCATCCATGAGCTAGAATGTTGAACAAGTTAGAGAAATTAAATCCGAAACGACCTCAAGGATCACAATTATCAAGAGCCAATAATGATCTAAGAATTTGGGGACCAATTATCTTAAGTGGGGGGAGGGTGTAGCACCCCAAAAATTTCAGTGATTTAAAATTTTTAAATAAATGGAAAATAGATAATTGCCGTATTATCGAAACGGTAGAACTTACGTACCACTATCGTACATGAGATAACACATCAGAAAATTCTGTAAAAATTATCAATCAACCCCAAACATCATTCTTAAATGTTCCACAAAGAAATTCATGCAACAAAAAATCTGATTGACTAAGTGTACGTCGCAATGCGACCGATTATCCAAATTAGGAAACTAAGTCGGAAAACCGTTAACACAGAAATATAATCCGACCATAAATTAAATAAACATGTTGGAGAGTCTTCCAACATCATGTATTGATGACCCAATATCAGATTGGGCCAATGGATCACTTTTGGCCCAAGAACAAATGGAGCAAGAAAAATACCAGAAATTCGCAACCCTAATTAAGCTGAAAATGGAAGGAGGTAATTAGGAAAATCCCAAGGAAATTACGCTTCTTGGCAACCCATTTCGTGGATAACATGGTGGGAGGTTTCTAAAGCCTCACACACTCTGTTGGGGTGAGAAATCACCAAAATATGGAAGGTGGAATGCCAAAACCGCACTTGCATTTCCTTCACCCAATGGACTTCTAAAACACACTAGATGCATATATACATGCTATGAAACTCGAGGGATGAAAATACACATTTTTGGGGTCATGGGAGGCTATTCTTGAGCACCAAAGGAGGAGGAAACCGCCCCCAAACTGGAGCTTCTTCTCTGTTGAGTTCTGCATCAACCTATGCAGAAAGCTCATTTTTGGAGTCGACCCAAAGGTAGGCCAAAACCTTAACCAAACCTTGCTAGACTTATACCCTGGAAAGAGGGTCGAGTCTAGTTCCTAATCCCACTGGTTTGACTATTTTGCATTTAGTAGATCGGGTGCAGTAAGCGTTCTCCTGCAAGTGGTCTGAACACGGATTTCTGGAAAATGTGACTTCTTCAACCCAAAGGTAGGTTTTCTTGGGCCAAATCTTAATAAATCATATACCAATGTGTAGAGTATCGAGTCTAATTTTCATGTCCAAGTGGTTTCATCGAATTTCATTGAGTACATCTTAAGTTATAAGCATTTTCCAAGAGTCGCGCAATGTTAGGGCTTTTATGTTTCTTCATGTGTTGCACGTGATTCGAGACCGAATAGATCCAACCCCAACATGAAAGTCCTTCCACTAGATGTCCTTGTCATGTTTCATGTTGAAGGTTTTGTCTAAATGTCAGTAGATAGAGAGATATAAGCATGGTAAGAGGATCACTGCTGGTTCCTGCATTTTCGGGTTTTGGGTTGAACCGCGTCCGGTCCAGGCGACGCGATTCAAGCCCTTGGTATCACGTCGGCCTTGGCCGACGCGATTCAGTAAAACCGTGTTCGCGAAGTCTGACGCGATTCAGCATCTGACCAGTCAATGGTCCGCGTGAAACTTCGTGCCGCGTGATTTTCTGCGTCGGTCTGATACGCGACGGGAATACCCGACGTGATTTAACAGGTTTTTCCGCTCAAAGTTTTTCTCCGATTTTTATATGAGTATTTTAATGATATTCATGAACATGACGGGGTATCCCGTCGCGATTCAAGTTAAAAGGCGGCCATGTAGGCCGACGCGATTTTAATCCTTCACAGTTAGTCATGTTCTCGACTGTATACCGCATTATTAAATGCGTCCACTGTGTAGGATGCGATTTCAAGGCCTACCCGAGACCTGTTTTTACAGTGTTTATATTAGTCTTCCATGATATATTATTAAGATGCATGGTACAGTCTGTCTAATGACCTAAAAGCCAGCAACCCATGTCAATATGTACGATGTGAAGACATTCTAATTGTTCATTAATGCTATGATCTATTCTTGAAAACTATTGATTGAATCATCTATTGTTCTAAGCTTTTAAGGTGATTAATTGCTATTTAAATATTTCAAACCCGGTTAGTTAAATGCATAGTTCTCTCATGTATCATGTTAATTACTTTCCGCAAGTTTGAGGTCGATGGTTGTGGATTGAGACACGTGGTTCACTACACACTTGCACATTTAGGTAGCCCTTTCTTGGGGGAATGGAAGTCTCTTTGTCGGTCATTCCGTATCGGCAGACTAGCAACCTTCCGCTAAGACCTCTGTAATTCTCCGTACTCCGTGGATTCCCTCATGGAGACCGAGTTGGTTGTACCATGAAGTTCCCTGAGAAGTGTGCACTTCCTTTTCATCTTGTTCTCGTGAGTGTTATTTATAATCTAGACTTAAGCCATTAATGAAAGAGTAAACTAAAGTATAAATGCACTGTTATGCTACAGAAATATCTCTGACCTTGTTATCATGGAATCATGTTCACATTACTTACTACTTGTTCTCATCATCATCATGAACATGACATACACTGCTTACATCTTGAAACTCTTATTGGCCATTAATGACTGTGGGTAACATTTAAAAATAGTGAGATGCTGAACGGGCACGGAGAGTGTCCAAGGGCTTCAGTCTAGCCCAATGACGGAGGTCCTAAGATATGTTAACCATGAGGTATAATGATACTGGCATTGCATCTGCACTGGGAGTACTTGCGTGTTGAATGTTAGATACAATAACCACATACACGGGTCCTAGTGTGCATTTTCAAGGTGGATATTCCTTTGTGTACATTAGTGTCTTCGTGCCTGATTAAGTGAATTGTGTTAAAAGTTCGTGCTGCTTGCTTGCATGATATGGCCATCCTGCATTTATTACAATTTAAAGTGATATCTTGTGTGCTTGTTACATGCCTCACTATTGATAATTCTTGCTCGTTATATCGTTCTAGATCTTGCTCTATCTTGATCCCTCTATCTAGCTTGTTTCATGTATCATGTTTTTAATGATTTATTCGTACTTGCATATCATGACAGTCATCGTGCTTACCTAGTTCTGAATTGCTAATCACTTATATCATTGCCCGCACATTGAGATAAATCCTACTGGGCTAGTTTGCTCATTCCCTACTTTAACCATTCTAGGTGATTATGAAATTCAAGAAGAGGAGCAAGTTGAGGATGAGAATGCATCCGAGTGATGAGCGTTCCAACTATGTGTCTAGCTATAGTTTCATATTTGAGTGTTAGATGCATGTAGTAGGAAGTGAGGAATAAATGTACTTTTCCTTTATTGAGTCTTAGTCTTGTTACACAATGTTTAAGAGTGTATTAGTTCACCACGATACAATGAGATGAGATTTGAATACAATTTTCATTGAGTTCAATATTGGGCCCTATTATGATGTTGTGTTGTTACACATTTAGTGCTTTCTAGCTAGAGGCTTATTTGCCGACTGTTCATGTCTCGAAATATCGACTCGAATTATCCAAATATTATCCACTGCGTAATTCTCAGGACGTGACAAGAGAGGTATCCGGAATAGGCGCCGGACCACCAAACTCGAAAAAACACACAAACCATGCCGATCACTTAACATAACCATAAAACTTATATTTATAAACCATAATCAAATTATCACTAAACATGCTGTCATGGGTCCATACATGACCTCCATAGCAACACACCATAAACCACATAGAATCATTAACCTTTATAACATAATTAACATGATCATAATTATCATAGCTCACTAGCTAACCACACCATTAAACCTATAGCTGCTTATCTAACATTAAAAAACATAGAACACCCACTAACATACCATAAAAACACAAGGCTAAGCCCACACAGGGCCATCATTGCCCAAACTGCATAGTCACAGACCTCAAAATCTAAAACGCGATGGACACAGATGTCGCCTTTCAAATCGCGACGACCACACCGATCGCATCCACAAGGAGAACAGACAGGGCCCAATGCCGCAACATGAACACAATGGCACGATACGTCGCCTTCAAGCCAATCGATACAACACAATAGTCGGAGTGCAAATCGCGACAGACCACGCTGTCGTGTTTACACCAATCGGTGACAACCCAAACAATCGGAAGAGAAAAGCGAGGACTATCCCATCGTGTTCTCACCAAAACGCGACGGTTCAAACTATCGCCTTATCAGGAGATGGCTGAACCCCCATCTCTAACCAGAAAAACCCTTGCACAAACCATTTAAACTATCATTTCATTCATTAAACATAAGATACTACCATACACTGCCATAACATGATTTCTAAACTCCAAAACATTTAAATCAAATGGAAACACAAATGAAGGCTCCCTACCATTATGAAGAACCCAAATCTCGTGAGAACGTCACACCACCGGTGTATCCACGCTCTGGACGCCCTCCTCATGTGGACCCCGCACCAGACCAGCTACCTGAAGCTAAAACACTAGAAAAGCCACAAAACCTCCTCCCCTCTGCCAGACAAGCCTCCTCTGCTCTGTCTGGCCCGATACGAGGTATTAAATGCTCATAAAAATCACGACGTAGGCATACGTCATGTTTAAAACCCTTAAAGGCAACACCACACTGTTGCCAGTCAGAAACCTCGCTAGAAAGGCAGTCCTAAAATGCAACGTAGGAAACCGTCGCGTTCTCAAATCGCGATGTACCATCCCGACGCGTTTAAGAACAACACCACAGCTGATCCAATAACCAATATGAAGAATGCATCCACTGAAGCTGTCACGTTCAAAACGCGACGACATACTCCGTCGCCTTCTTCACCAGAAAACTAGCGAGTCTATTGGTTCGAATTTCCGGCCCACAACACCCACGCAAGGCACAAAGGCCACAAGCAAGGCTCTATGACCCCACATTGGTCTTGAGCATCACACCAGAAACACTAAACCCAGGTTTGAACGACCACGATGTTACATTATTACCACTTAAAAAGGAATGTCGTCCTTGACATTTAGAACGAAATCACGACAAGCCGGACTACCACCTAAAAAGAAGTAAAGCCATACACAAAACAAGTAGGATACACTTCATGCCTTCATATGTTCTTCAAACTTTCTGTTTTGTCTGCTTCAATCGATCGATACTACTCTATTCTTATTCATTTCTTTCATAGCTCAAGCAATACTATTCTACCATAGGCGCTTTATCTCTTGGACTAACCTGCTTCCACATTTTTCTGGCCGTGTTTACAACATTTTTTTCTGTGCCATTTTGCGTACTGAAAAATTGTTATGTAAATCGCTGTTACTGCCTTTTTGCCATATCAAACCATCTTCTAGTATATATAATCCTTCAATACTGATTTTTCAGTAACTGTAATTCTGCCTCAATTACATTCATGTTTTCGATGCCAATCGCTTTTGCTTCAACAATTGCTTGCACATTTCCGCTGTTTCCTTTATCTATTGGTGCCACTGCTTATGTCGCACTCACTTACTGTTTTGCTCTACCGATACTAATTACCTGAACAAGATACTTTCTGCTTTGACCTGCTATCCATTATCTGATCCATCTGCTTTCTTACTCTGTATACTAGCAATACCTGATATAATACTCTGAAACTCTGTTCTTCCCATTATTCCATTTATTTATGCTACCTGTTATGTTTCCACTGCACACATGGTTATATTGGATACTTGTCAAATACTTTCAAATTCTGCTTTCAGTATCACTTTCAATTCTTTCCATTTCTATTACCATTCTGACTTTAGCTGAACCAAATCTGACTTACTAAAAATCATCTTATTTAATCATTACACTAGAAGGAAAATCTCTAAAGCTTTTAAACTATTCTCTTTGCCATACTATATTATCATATTCTATTCTTTTCTATTACTGAAAATTACAATCTAACTGACTGATCAAATAACTCATGCGTACTGTTGTGACACTATACTTCCTTTCAGGTAAATAAACTATCATCAACTCTGCACATGCTCTGCCACTAACTTTATCAAATTCTTTCAATTAACTGCTAACCAACCAAAATCCTCTCTGTTTATCTGATTAAGCCTCTTCATTTGCATTCCACAACTCATGACCTCAGGAATTCAAAACTGCACATTACTTATTCTTCCGGCTTTACTCTGCCATAACCTCATCTATTCTCTATCTTTAACCAATGTGTTCTGCTACCACATCAATTCTAACAAACATTCAATAATAAAAAACCCTCTGCTCAACTGAAATTTCTTACTCTGCACTATTCCATAACTCTTATTGTACTCACTTTTATCAACTGACTATAACCATCTGCTGATCTACTATACTCATGTCTCCTTCTAATCAATAATACTTAACTTTAAATTAATGCCACTATATTAACTGATTACCATGATCTATCCTTTCTGATTCCCCTGTCCACACTGTTACTTTGCAATCTCCACATCTGCTATTATTGTACTCTACTGTTACATCTCTATTTCTATTCACTGAACTCATTACTGTCATAACGCCGTTGATGACACTAACAATCCTACAGTTTAAATATAAATCTTATCAGAAATTGATCTATTACTATTAACACATCTGCTCTTTACAAATCTTTATTTACTAACACTATATCTGCATTCCTCTCTTTCCCGAATAAGTCTTTCTCTATATCCTCTATTTCTCTCTCTACTGCAAATCTTAACTCCAAATTTTAATAGTTGAAACACTTTTTAACCTCTGATCTGATCTTTCTAAGTCTCTGAATCCTACTTAAAATAACACTGACTCCACTTACCTTTCCAACTTATACACGTTCCTGTCTTCAACTGTTACAATACACTGAACATTTCACAGAGCATCACTAAATCTGCATGTACCATTACAAAATATAGCAAACACTTCTTCTAATAATAACAATCTGCTATTCAGAACTACCATCTGCTTACCTAATACTGATCATCAACTAGTCTCAAAAATCTGTTCCAGTTCGACAATCTGTTCACCGCTTTTTCTTTAATCAACATTTCATCTTATGCACTTTTCACAATCTTGAACCAACTCTTCTAACACTAACAAGCGTACCTGGTCCCAAACACACTTATTGTACTGCCACAAGTCACTGCTCTTTACTAATACCATATCTGAAGCTGATCTAAACCCTTAATCATCTGAAATCTCCCATACGCCTAACCACATTATTATCTAAACCATTTCAAATACTGACGACATAATTCTTAAACATATCAATACCTCTAATAAACTTCTCAACTTTTATTTGACAATCTTTAACACAACCCTTCTTTACATTTCCATAGCAAATTCTGTTACTGTATACACAACCCTTACCATATATTTGTCTCTGCTAAATAACACCACTGAATTCACCAATTGTTTTTCAACTTCCACTGCTACCAAATCAGTCACAATATTCACATCTGCACATATTTCCACTAATCTCTGTATTAAACTTTCTGATATGCTACCTCTTTCAAACCTTGTTCTCAACTCACTGTTACAACTATTATTCTTTTGATCAACTATACATAACCTGAAAATCAATGCTATTTTACCATCTTATCTATCTCTCAAAACATCGATCATTCTGCCCTCTGACTAATATCCAACAACAAATACTTTAAAAATCTCTACTATAATTCCTTCAATCTCTCTAGCTGAAACCTTCAAACCACTACACTTTTATGCAACAAACTGACATACTGATATACCCATATAAGATGTACCACTATTAACTGTATAAACTTTCCATCACTAATCACACTCTCCGTAAACCTGTCAACTGCCAACCTCACAAACATGTACACACAATTTACATACCAAAAACAGTATGAAACCACGTACAACCATAGACATACTACAAGCAGTGAACATTAAACTATGTTTTGGGACATTATAACCTTACTGTTTTTCATATCTTATTGGACCAAACCAATTGTAGCGACCCTAGATATTTATGCCAATAAGGCTCCATATCTAAGTCCGCCTCCCACGATCAGACCGAAGTCTTGCATGGGATATCTCACTACCATCCAGAAATAATATAAAAGACAACCACAAGAGTATAATATACAAGAAAGTACACAAATTCATACTACATTGTCCCAAAACATTATTACATGTCGAAGAGAATAGTACAACTACCTAGGGCATACCCCGAGAGAGCAAAGCTTATGACTCAACTCCTGGTGGTTCAAGTCTGCCACAACGTTGCCGCATGCCAAACCCACGACAAACCCTGAAAAGAACTGTAAGGGAGTGAGCCTCAACAAGTCACAGGCTAAGTAGGGACATCCCAAAAACAACAACAAGAAACACAGAGGGAACCGAGACCTCAACCACAAAGGGTCTCACTAGCAATGCTCACTAGAGAACTACTGAAGCAAAATGTACCAATAGTAAATGTAATTAAAATGCAAGTAAATACAAACATCCCAACTAACACTACTCTCGAAGAGTAAAGGAAACTACATGGTTGGTATAGAGACATCAGTGCAGACAGTAACCGAAACGCAATGAGCCATACGAGCAACCTACCAACGAATGATAACAGGACTGACAACAAAGAGCCAATCCACCGAATACAAAATTAACAGAACACACCGAAAAGTACCCATAAAAGGGTACAACACAATAAGTGGAGGTCCTACACCACGACCTCCCCTGTAACGCCCCGACGCAGAATATCGGAGCTGAATTACAGTAATTAAATAGTACAGAGCGATAAATATACATCAAAACATTGCACAATTGGAATAATACCAAATAAACTCCAACTTCATTAATAATTCATCAAACTTTATTACATCGACTAATCAGAGCCAAAACTAGGGCTCAGAGTACTTTATTCAATCTCAAACTATTACATCTTGACTAATTGACAACTACTCATAGCTAAACTAACTATCTACTAAGCAGTGGTTAACGAAATGGTCACTCTTGCGGCATCATCCTCATTCCCCTTCTCAGGAGTGTGGTCATCACCATCGACTCACCTGAAAACACATGAATAATAACACAGGATGAGCGAATAATGCTCAGTAGGACTTAATATCTCGTGATAACAAGCATGCTTTAAATAATTAATGTCTTAAATGACAGGATAACTAGAGAGCATAGTCATGTAGAGCAAGGTAACGATAGCAAGAGAACGTTAGCACTAGTTCATGGAAAATAGCACAGCAAGTACGATAAAGGATTGGCCATGTAACAATATAGCACGTAAAGTTGTACAACAGTGCACTAGTAACGATAGCACTTGTATAGATTGCACTTGGATTGATTGTCATAGATTAAATCTTGATAGTATAATGGCAATGGATGTATGCCACATCCTGATCATTTAACTCCCATGGGTAAATAGCATTTTTTGGGCGCTCCTCCTAGGACTAGATCGGGCCCTATTGCACTGGCATAAGTTATGTTTCTTATCTAGAATATCATAGGGATGGCCAAATAGAGTACCAAGAATAGATGGAATAGTAGATGAATAAACGAGAGAGTGGAAGAACGTGAACAGATGAGAGTATAAAGATAATAGATGAGATAGGGGTATAATCGTAAAATAACATTAACCGACGATAGTCACAGTTGCACGGCACTAGGTCGGGTTCCGGCAGTCTGGTAGAAATCACCACCGCCCACTAGCCGTGCTAAAGCACAGACTAGATGGTCCGGCGCGATCATAAGGTAAGAAGGAAACACACTAAGGCCATTGGATCATATTGATCCCTAAGGGTGTAACATGATTTAAGGGTACAACCAGCTCGTCGGCTAAGGACGTGCGCCAAAGCCAAGGAGACTTACGGAGGCCTTGACAAGGAGTCCCTGGTCCAGTCAGAGTATTCCAAAGGAGAGGTGGTCCATGCCCAAAGAGAGTGTGTAAAAATAAGTGTCTGTCGTGCTCGAGTGCTCGAAGGCCGAGGGAAGCGATAACGGTATACAAAGCTCGAATAAAATGAAGACAAGTGTTTATTTAAATAATAGGGATTTAAGTGAATAGTTACACTTAATTACCAGATAGATTATTGATAATTTTAATAAGGTCTCATGGCAACCAAGAACATTTAGTGGGTGCAAGTGTATTGAATCAAGAGAGCATGAAAGATTGTGCATAAGGCTTTTAAATTAATTGATTTTATGTAATATTACTTATTGTTAAATAACAAGTCGTTACTAGTCATGACAGTACTTAGTTAGGGTAATCAGGGTTTAAATGGCATAATTAGCAAGTTATAAATGTAAATTCACGTTCTGGCAAAATCTTTAAATCGTGACGGGGCTACCCGTCACGATTCATGTCGCAACGGGCGGTCCGGGCGCGACCCGTTGACCCGACCGGCCTGGCGTGGGCCGGGAGGGAACCGCGACGACGCGGGCCGTCACGTTTAGAACGCGACGGTCCATCCGGTCACGACCCTTCTGAGATCGCGACGGGTCGGGCCGTCGCGATTTCAGAAAGGCGCGCCGACCCAGAAAAGGGGATCTGCCCTTTTTGGGTTGGTCCTTCCCTCCCTTTAATGACATAGTATACTTTTAAAATCCATATAAAATCACACGATGATCCAAAAATTATGAAACTAGTTTTAAATGAAAGACTCGTAGATCTATCAACAAGCTTGAGTAATTAGGAAACAGAAAGGTTTGTGCATGCTTTAACAAGGTTACATTTTGGTGACCTAAATATGTGCAGTCATGGAAAATGAATTAATGGTAACGGATGCATGATGAAAATTGGGAAACTAGGTTGTTTGAAAGCTAACGACATGTAGTATTTATGGGAATATATGCATGGCATGGGATCATGTATATGCATGGATTGAAAGCAAGGTTGTAGGTTCGGGTGCATGGAGATTGACAGAGATTGAACATTTAATACTCCATCATAGAGCAACAAAAAGTGGGCAAACCATAGGGCTTTGAAAGAGGGGATCATGGTCTACCTAGGGTAAATTTTAATTAGTTCGTGCTTGAGAGATTGCCTACCTTTTCTAGCTGATGAGAAATCCTAGGTTTGATTACGAAAAAGAGAAGAACTCCTCCTTGCTCCAAGCCTTCTCCTCCTTGCTCCTTCGTTCTTCAGCCTCTCCCTTCGTCTTCCAGAGCTCCAGCAACGTTCTATGGTTGATAGGGCCGAATTGGGGGTGTATAGCTTGTTTAAGAGTCCATACTTCCTAAAACTCCTTCCTTTCCCTAAACTTCGAATTTCCTCATTTATCATCTTATTTCTTGCCTTTATCTCCTAATTAGGATTGGGAAGATATCCAATTTCGTGGGTAAAAGGTTAGGTAAGTCTAGGACTCCTTTTTAGGATATATATGGGTTATTAATATTTCTTAACCCTTTTACTAATTACTATTTTTTAGTACGAATTTCCTTAATTAGTTCCCATCCCATGATGGGCTCTTCACATTTGGGCCCAACAATCCATGTTAGAACCATTAGTAAAACCCATTACTAATTTAGCTTAATGAGTATTAATTTAATTTCCTTTTATTCTATTTATTCTCCCTTTATTATAATTAACTTCTATTTCACATTTATAATAAAATTTTTATTTATTTAGGATTTAAAAAATCAAGGTTGCTACATCCTCTTCCTCTTAAAAGAATTTGGTCCCTAATTCATATGATCGTGAGAGGAAGAGTTACTTACTGAATAATTCTGGGTAATTCCGTCGCATGGTTGCTTCGGGTTCCCATGTGGCTTCCTCAACTTCATGATTTCTCCAGAGTATCTTGACCACAGATATGGGTCGGTTCCGAAGCTGCTGTATCTTCTTGTCCAAGATTCGCACCGGCTTCTCTTCATAGGTCATATCTTTGCTTAGAATGATGTCGTCGTAGCTGATTACATGTGATGGATCGTACACATACTCCTTAGCATTGATACATGAAAGACATTGTGCACGGTGGAAAACTCGGGAGGTAGTGCTAGACAGTACGCACCTCGTTAACTCTTTCCAGTACCTCAATGGACCTATGAATCTCGGCCTTAACTTGCCTTCATCCCAAACCTTTGGAATCCTCTGGTCGAGGATACCTTAAGCAACACATGATCTCCAGTTTGGAATTCTAAGTCTCTTTTTTTGTCAGCATAGCTTTTCTGCCTGGGCTGAGCTATCTTAATCCTGTCCCTAATGATCTGTATGTCTCTGCTGGTGTTATGTACCATGTCTAGTCCCAACCATTGCTGTTCACCTACCTCATTCCAGCATACTGGCGATCTACAGTTTCTTCCGTACAGTGCCTCAAATGGTGCCATCTTGATGCTGGCCTGGTAGCTATTATTGTAGGTGAATTCTATTAGTGACAACTGCTCATTCCAGTACCCCTCAAAATCAATAGTGCAGGCTCGCATCATATCCTCCACGATCTGATTAGTTCTTTCCGTCTGCCCATCTGTCTGTGGGTGGAATGATGTACTAAATTTGAGTTTGGTGTCAAAAGCAGTCTGAAGCCCCTTCCAAAATCTAGAAGTGAATCTGGGGTCACGATCTGAGACTATGGACACAGGAACTCCATGTAATCTCACTATTCCTTTACATATAATGTTGCAAGTACATCTACACTCCAGGTACTCTTAATTGCTAGAAAGTGTGCGGACTTAGTCAAACGGTCCACTATTACCCAGATAGCATCGAGTCCACCACGAGTTCGGGGTAAACCCATGATGAAATCCCTTCCGATGCTTTCCCACTTCCATTCAGATATGTCTAGGGGTCTGAGTACACCCGCAGGACGCGGTGCTATGCTTTTACCTACTGACATGTGAGGCAGTGCGCGGCTGCTCAGCCACCTCACGCTTCATGTTGGGCCACCAAAATGTCCTTTTCATGGTTGGTACATCTTGGTTGCGCCTGGGGGATTGTGTACTTTGTCTTATGGGCTTCATTCATCAGATTTCTCTTCAACTCTTCATTGTCAGGCACACATGTCCTGGCTTGGAATAATATTCTCCCATCCTCAGTGATGGAGAAATCATGTTTGTCTGCTATGGTCTCCTTTACTCAGATTAGGAATGGATCATTGGCCTGTTGCTCCCTGATCTCGACAAAGATGTTGAGTTGAGCTCTAAGGTTAGCCACTAACATCTGGTCACTTCTCTGCTCGATATTTAAATCCAGACTGGCAAATTGTTCAAGTAATTGCATCTCACCCGTGACTAAACAGGATAAAGATGCCACAGGTTTTCTGCTAAGCGCATCAGCTACTGCATTACCTTTACCTGAGTGGTATTGGATATTGAAATCAAAGTCCTTCAGGTACTCCAGCCATCTTCTTTGTCTCATATTGAGCTCCTTCTGAGAAAATAATATTTCAGACTCTTGTGGTCGGAGTAGATAATGAATTGCTCTCCATACAGGTAATGCCTCCATATCTTGAGTGCAAACACCACTGCAGCTAGTTCTAAGTCATGGACAAGATAATTAACTTCATGAGGCTTCAACTGTCTGGATGAATAAGCTATCACTTTCTCATTCTGCATTAACATGCAGCCTAGACCGTGTTGCCCAGTTAGGTAGCCCAGAGGGGGGTGAATGGGTCTTTTGATTTTTATCAATTAATACTTGTTCACTAAAAAACGTTCACAAAGAAATACACTTTGAAGATTGTTAGTGTTAGTAAAGAAAAACAACAACACAAGAGGACAATCACACAACACCAGATGTATCCTGGTTCAGACCTCCTTTCCACAGGAGTCCTACGTCCAGTCCCTGAGCAACAACTCAGGATTTTACTAACTAGGGTACAGTCCCCCTACGGACACTACAACACCCAGCTCAGCTGGTCTTCTCCTCACAGCCAGAAGAGGAACAACACCCTGGATACCCCACCAGGTCTTCCTTCACACCAGAAGGGCACACACACACCCTGGATACCCCCAGGTCTTCCTTCACACACGAAGGGTACAACCACAGAAGCAAGCAAGCAGAAGATTAAGCCCCTAGATCAAGCTTTGACAAGCTAAGATCTGAAGCTAGGGACTGAGAGAAATGAGATCTACTAACACAAGCTCACTCTCAAAACCAAACAAGCTCTCTCGAAAATCTACAAACAATGTAGAGAGCAATGAGCTAATCTAATGGAATGAGGATTGGCTCTTTCTTGAGAACTCGCAGAAGACTTGATGATCAGAGTGATTTCTATATCTAACGTTCTCTATCTCTGTATTTTTCTTCTGAAGCTTCTTTCTTAAATATATAGCTTCAATTTGAAATCTGAACGTTGAAGTATCCGTTGCCTCTAGTTTTTGGTGGACGTTAGACTTAGTGGCACTTGGAAGCTTCCAGTCAAGAGTCTTTTATCCATTTGTGAACGCAAAGAGATAGGATCTTCTGAACTGTCCTTCAGCTACTACAGGGTCCAACGTTGTATAACGAATGGTTGTCAAGGACCTGCATATATAAATGCTAAAACAGTAGACAGCTAAGCTGTCTCTTGTTGTCAGACATCGTTGGTGTGAGTATTCACCAAAGTAGTAATGCTATTTTGCTATTCTAAAAATGCATAAAGAGTAAGCACGATAATGGACTATATCGTCTGCATGCATGCAGAGATACGTTCAGTCTTCATTAAATGCACAGATGTCAGAAAGATATATATGAAGAGTTTGACTATTCAACGCTGTTTAAATATCAAATCGTTATAAACATAAAATCGATGCATCCATGACTTATGAAATCGTTATGCACCACTAACCACCAAATCGTTGTATCTTAGCATCAAATCGTTATGTTTCTACAAAAGAATCGTTATGAGTTCTAAAGAAGTCGATGCGCGAAGCAAATCGATATGAGCTCTAAAGAAGTCGATGCGCGAAGCAAATCGATATGAGCTCAAAAGAAGTCGATGCACGAAGTAAATCGATATGAGCTCTAAAGAAGTCGATGCGCGAAGCAAATCAATATGAGCTCTAAAGAAGTCGATGCGCGAAGCAAATCGATATGAGCTCTAAAGAAGTCGATGCGCGAAGTAAATCGATATGAGCTCTAAAGAAGTCGATGCGCGAAGCAAATCGATATGAGCTCTAAGGAAGTCGATGCGATGACTTAAGGAATCCTTGCGATGAGCAAATCGTTATGAAGTCTTAAGAAATCGATGCGATGACTTAAGGAATCATTGTGATGAGCAAATCGTTACGAGGTCTTAAGAAATCGTTGTGATGACTTAAAAAATCGTTGCGAAGAGCAAATCGTTACAAGGTCTTAAGAAATCGTTGTGATGACTTAAGAAATCGTTGTAGAAAGCAAATCGTTACGAGGTCTTAAGAAATTGATGCGATGAGCAAATCGTTACGAAGTCTGAAGAAATCGATGCGATGAGCAAATCGTTACAAAGTCTGAAGACATCATTGTGATGAGCAAATCGTTACGAAGTCTGAAGAAATCGATGCGATGAGCAAATCGTTACGAAAACAACTTCTTTTTATCCACGCAAAGTTATGAGTAAATCGTTACGGCTCTATTGTAATATGAACAGAGTCGATGTGGACTTAGCTAAATATCATGCTTGAACTTACTTTTACTATAGTAGGAGTAACACTTACCAATTTGACTTGATTTTCCATTGTTACTTTTCCTGTGCTTAAGACTTGTAGAGAAGTTTTGTTAATCACCAAAATATATGTAGATTATTTAAATTACATGAGGACAGTTAGATCATCAATCTCCCCCTTTTTGGTGATGACAAAACAAGGCAATTAATGCAACTATTCTGAAGTAATTTCAAAGAGTTTTCGAAATGAATGCAAGAATAGTATGTATTTCAGATATGAAATAGTTCTCCCCCTTTTTGTCACTAAGCAAAAAGATAAACTGAGACGAAGAAGAAGAGAAAAGACACACAAACAAAGATATGGTATTACTTTTGAGAAGGTACAGGAAGATAGACCAGAGGATAAAGAAGAGAGGCATGCTGAGAAACAACAGTCCATGCCTTAATCTCTTGGTCTTCAAAAAGTTGCCTGAAAACTCCAGGTGCTATGGTGAAAGAATCACCCATGGAAGGGATCATGCGCTGAATATACAGCTTCCGCTGTGTCTCCAGGAATAGGGCATACTGATCCTTGTCCATAGTGAATCTGAAGTAGGTACTCTTCCCAAAGCTAGCACGCTGAAGGAACCGATCAAGGGTGATAGGATAGACAATCTGGTGATCATGCAGGTCCTTCTTCAAGCAAAGAAAGCTGAATATCTTGAGGCCCATTGAACAAACAATTCTTGAACTGGATTTATAGAATTCAGATCCAAGAAGGCTTCAGCAGATAGACTCGGCTTCCCTTCCTTGAACAAAGAACTGTTGACTGATTCCAGTTGGAGAGCAGACTGATGATAGTGCTTGCCCAGTCTGTGGGAGAAAGCCTTTCACACTCAGAGATTAAGGGTGTAACACCCCGGAAATTAGCAAATTTAAAATTTTAGAAAGATAGAGGGATAAAATAAATAAACGTACTAGAGAGACGTCCAATACCATGTGTTAATGACCTATTGATAAGATTGGGCCATAGAGCATATTTGGCCCAAGGATATGAACAAACTAGGATAGAAAATTGCTCAGAAATTCGTGTATGTAATTATGCAGTAATTAGGGAGGGTAATTTAGAGTCATATTATGGATGAGTAGTCATGTAAGGTAAGCCAAAACCGAACTCAATCTCAATTAGTGGTTTCCTAAACCTTAGCTACCTCTTTTAAGTAAAGGAATCCCAGATTTTCTGGAAACTAGGAAACAGAGCTCGTAGCCCCTTTCCTAGCATCATTAGGACTCTTAACAACATCCTAAAACTATAAGAACTCGTCCCTAAACTCTTAGGGAAGGTTTAACAACGAAGTTGGAGTCGTTGGAAGCAAGCAAGAGCTTCTGAGGAACAGGAGAAAGGCTGGGAATCCGGAGCTTCATCCCCTGCATCCTCTGTTGTGTCCAAACATCAACAGGTTTTAGATCTTCATAAAGGTAGGTGTTCTCGGGCCAAGATTAAGAAATTAATGCCAACATGTAGTTATTTGAGTCTAGGATCATTTGCACTGATTTGCCCAATTTTCATGAAGTATTCATCGTGTATTGGTGATTTTCCCGAAGTCTTGCACCGTTAGGGCTTTTCTCGTTCGTCATATTGTGCACATGATTCAAGACCAAATTTGACTAAACTTTCTTCATGAAAGTTCTCCTATTTGAAGTCACGATCATCTTCTATGTTGGATGTTTTGTCCAAAGATTTTTCGTAGAGAGTTAGGAGCATGATAAGAGAGTCTCTGTTTTAAACTGTGATTTGGTTTTACTTGATTTCTGTTCTTCACATGTTTTCTCGGGATTGAGACCGAATTCGATCAAACCCTCTACATCAAAAGTCTTCTACTAGTTGTCTCCTTCATCTTTCATGTTGAACGTTTTGTCCAAGGTCATCGTTAGAGAGTTATAAGGTTTGAAGTGAATCTCTGCATGACATATGTTTTCGGGTCTCACATGACCCTTAAGTTTTGTTCAGGAAGGACTCTAGTGTCGACACTACTTGGACTAGTGTCGACACCTGTCCCAAGCAGCCCATAGAGTGTTCTGGGAGCCCTCTAGTGTCGACACTGCCTCAGCTAGTGTCGACACCCTGTCCCAAACAGCCCAGAAGGTGTTCTGGGAAGGCCATCTAGTGTCGACACTGCCTCATCTAGTGTCGACACACTGTCCCCGTTTTTACCCAGGGAGTTCTGGGAAACTGATCTAGTGTCGACACTACCTGGCTCTAGTGTCGACACACTGTCCCATGTTTTCCAGATGGGTTCTGGAATCTGTCTCTAGTGTCGACACTACCTGAACTAGTGTCGACACTACCTGACCAATTTTGCCTGTTTTTGTCTTGAGTTTGGAGCATGGTGTCGACACCACCTGATCTAGTGTCGACACTACCCTTACAAGATTTTTGTATAATTTGGGTCTAATCATTTCATGATGTTATCAAGCATGTACATGATGTTATATAGTATGCATGGACTTAAAATAAATCAAACCATTAAAGTAAATGGTAATGATATGAATATGATTCTAATGTGTAAATTTTGAATGTTCTTATGATCCTTGGATTATCTTGTGATCTTTCTTATTGTCAATTGATAAGAAAGAATATGTTATGAATGTGGGGATGAATACATGATTAGTATGGACATGTTAGTGGTGATTTGCATATGAGTTTCATGGTTTCATGTTTTCCGGTGTTCAATGGATTATTTGTCATATGCATACATGTTAGGAAAGTACATGTTCTACATATGATCTGTCTTTAGAAACACCCCTTGTCAAGACATTAATGAATTATGAAATATAAGATACGACGTTATCCTGCCTTGTTCTTTTGAGCTGTTTGTCATTCCTTGACTCTATGAGTGATCATGTTCTTTTTACTATGAGCTTGTCATTGAAACTCTGTGGCCATAATATGAATATGTTTTGTTCGGCACATAGTGGACTCCGGTCCAAAACTTGATACAATGCCTGTGCAATAGGGCCCTGTCCGGTCCTGGGAAGAGCGCCCCAACGTACTTGTTACCGAGGGAGTATGGACTCTTGGTGCTTGGCATAGCACACCTGACATGCAAGATTGTGAATTGTGCCTCCTGTTTGACTTGATAAGTTTGACTTGACATGATATGATAAGTTTGTTCTTGTGAACACATGAACTCTGTTTGAATATGCCAATCTCTTCTGACATGATTTTTAATTTTGAATTATCTGTCCATTGTATATGGAACTCGACAATTGATCTGATATGATATCCATTCTACTTTGCTATTCAACTTGTTAGAAAAGCATGCATTGTCAGCATACTCATAGCATCTCCTGCTTATAAAATGTTAATCATGTATACTAGTGCCCGCACGTGATTGAGATATAATCCTACTGAGCTAGTTCGCTCACCCCTATCATCCTGCCCTTTTTCAGGTAGTGATGAAGAACCCGTGGAGTCAGATGGACTGGGCAAGAGTGACGAGCACCCGTCCTAGATAGATGAAAATTTAGAAATAGAAATTGAGTAGTCTATGTAATAGTGAAACTTTTGTGGAGTTTATTTGAATGATGGACCCTTTGGTTATTCTTCTTATGTGAGGTTGTATCTAGTTGAATGAAATGAATTAAAGTATACTGATGATGACCATATTATAGTCTTGAATGTGTCATTATATTCGACTGTGACTCTGCACTATTCAACTTGGATACGCCGGTTTGTATCGTTCACAGTCCCCGGTATTTATTCCGCTGCTAAATATTCGGGGCGTGACAAAGGGAGCCAGAACCTCAGAAGAGATGTGCCCCAAATGTATTCTCTAATATGAACCTCAGAAAGGAGGGGAGGCGCCCTGCTTAGCTGACTGACGGCCCATCACACGGCAAATCTTTCAAAAGCTGAGAGCCAGCAGAGGAATCAAAAACTAGGGAATGTAACTTGGAGGAAAAACATTATCAGCATTCTGAGGCTTGAGAGATCCACTTGGAAGAGCAATTTACTGGATGTTCAGTCCGGAGGAGAGCAAGGGCTCCATGGAATTGACCAAACTGAACCTCAGGGATCTATTCAGATAGCAGTAATCATTAGAGCTGAAAATGCCTTGCTATTCTGATTTCCGTAAGAATGAACTGGCCTCAGACAGTTTGATGATGATAAAAACCACTCAGAGAGAGAGAGTGGGTGATCTCGACGAGAATGCTGTCTGCTTTGCTTTGAGGTATTTACTGTATAGAGTCTTGTGCCCTTTTGCCCACTGGTCTTCAGTCTTACACTCAGCTGGCTGGAACTTTTGGATTGGTTTGCTTTGACATGTGGCAATAGGGAAGAACATGTGAAGATTTGTCAGTAAGGTTAAGATGGGAATGCCAAAAATTGTAGAGAGAATGCATTTCTGTAGATATTTCGATAGATTGGTCTCCTGTCAATTTCAGTAGTGAGGGAGAACCAAAGAGGAGGAAATTTGGGTGTAGAGGGTAGAGAGATAGAGGTGGGGAGTTTCCTCTTTTTCTGAGCAGGACTGGGGGAATCAGTCATTGGACATGATTGGCAACTGCCCGAATTGAGGTGGTGTTGAGCTTTCAACTCATCCTTAGCTTGGGTGAGAAGGGCGCTGCCAAGTTGTGGGTTTTCAGGTATGAAGGTAATTGATGTAGGTGAGTAGGAGGATAAAGAAGTGACCTTGGATCGAAGTGGAAGAGGATCTGGTGGAAGAAGACCAGATGAGGAGGATGCCCCAGCTGATGAGGAGGCTGGAGGGTCTTCAGTGATAGATGAAGGAGGAGGAAGGATGGGAAGAAGTAGGAGAGAGGGAAGATTGAGATGGAAAAGGTGTTGGTGAGGAAATTGTGCGGGGCAAGGGATTTTGAAGGTGAGTGGAGCTGGAGGGCTGTGGAAAGAGAATGGTGGTGAGGAAGGGCTGGAGTTGCAAGGGATGAAGACTCAGGGGCTTCAAGAGCAACGACTGACTCTTCTACATCCTGATGCCCAGCCTTGGAGATCACTGGCCCTGGTGGCTCAACTACCAATTGCTCAGAGGTCCAACCTCTTCTGCTGGCTGCTTGCTTGCTGTTGTCTCGGCCCTGATGGCCCAACCTCGTGAACTGAGGCCCTGAGGGCCTAGGAACAAATCTGCACTGCTTTGAGGGGCAGATGGAGGAGGATCTTTAGTTCCAACTGTCTTCAGGAACTCAGAAGCAAGTTCTTCATATCCCCCATTTCCTATTAACCCACTTCATGCATTCCGTATCTGAGAAAGTTCCTTGAGGTTGATGCCTGGTCACAATAATATAATTTACATTGACTGCACTGAGCTCAAGATCTCACCTTGATCATCCAACCTCTTCAGAGAGGCTTCAAGTTCACTTCTTGGAATTTTCCTCTGCCTTTTGTGAGTAATTTTCTTGCTTTTTCTTCTCCTTTCCACTTGCTCCTCGCCTCAACAGGAACTTCATTTGGCCTTTCATTTACAGGGGCATCTTCAGTATGCCCCCCTGTGATGCTACTTCCTTCTCAATCTCTTGCTCCCCCTGAATCCCCTCCTCTTCACAATTCTTCTTGCTCCCCTGAATGGGAGCATCTACCTCACAGTATCTTCATGTGGCTAGATGCCACAACCTCTTCTACCAAACTCCCACCATTTTTGGAATCACTGGGGTGGAGTGAATGGAATCCAATACTTCTCGGAGCACATGCCACTTTGGAGGTGGGTAGAGGATCCTCTGATACTGATTCGCAGGAACAACAATTTCAGGAGGAATCTCCTCTATTCTTCTGCCAGAATCTTCCACTAATACTTTTCTCTTCTACTGCTGCTTCCTGTGATGCTCTAGACTCTGGGGCCTCTTCTGCTGCTGGTTCTGCTACTTCTGGTGGTATTTCTTGTTGGACATCTGGGGCTTCGCCAATAATGGCTTCACCCTCAGCCACAGATGTTTTTGTCCATACACCATTGACCACTGAAAATCCACTTTTCCTCAAATTTCTGGACCTAATAGCTTGTTCCATCTTCTCTACAACAGCTCCAGACACATTTATTCCAAAATGCTTAAGACTTTGGGAGCAGGTGAGCATATGGCAAGGATACATTTAACTTACTCTTAGTATCCCAGATTTGATCATGGGCAAATCTCATTCTTTCCATCATCACTTCAGCCATGTTTATTTCCCTGTTCTGAATAGCCCAAAACATCATATCCGAATCCGCCTTTGTACAGGTTGAATAGGTAGCACTTCTAGGAACTAAAATTTGACAAACAATGAAGTGCAGCAAGCGATTAAACGCATTCACCTATTATATCCAATTTCCATCTCTCAGTCTAAAACCAGGTCCTACAATTCCAAGACCCTTTGCTTGGGCATCCACGGTGTGAACCCACTGTGTCTAGAGGTACTCACTCCAAACAGCAAATTCAACAACTCATGATCTATTTTTATTTGGGTTCCCTTGACAGATGAGGTCAAGGACCCGTCTGCCTCTGTTCTTAACAAACATAGAATGCTTTCACAAGGTCCGGTTAGCTTACCTCAGAGAAAGTAGCGATATCGGTCCCCTTCATCCTGCTCATAGCTTCTACTATACTATGCATTCCATTCCTTTCCAGGTCTGCAACATCTACTTCTTATTTCCACACACCTTTGTCTTCACAAAAGTAAACTTTTCCTGCTGCTCGGCCGTTAGAAACTCAGCGCTGTAGCCCCCAAGACTGCTGCGAAAACTGCTAGTGCTGCCATGGATTTGGGTGGAAAAGATTTTCTAGAGAGATGAGATGATGGCAAAGAGAAAACCCTCAGAAATTCTTCGCGGGAAGAAGAGAGAGGCTTTGAATTTTGCAGGGAGTCGATGTCGGAATCGTTAGGGCATCGGCTCAGCAACCAGATGAAGAGGGAAAAGGTAAAAGGTAGGAGATGAGTCGTGCCCACATTGATTTTGAGTAATAAATGAATACTTTATCGAAAAGTGAGGCGCCAAAGGGCGGGAGGAAACGACAAACAGGTTTGACTTTTCAAAAGGACTTTTCCAAGAGAGACCGTCAAATAGGATAATTGAGTATATCTTTTGCTTACGCCATGGTAAGAAAGATACCTTAATTCTGAAAATTTATATATCAGTATAAACATAAATCTTTTCACAAATTACACATGCCCAATTCCCTTCTAAGTGATGTAATCTCTCTTCGGGTAAGGCTTTTGTGAAGATATCTGCTAACTGACCATTTGTATCAATGAAGGAAATTTCTAAATTACCATTAGCTACATGATCTCGAATGAAATGGTATCTAACCTCAATATGCTTGGTCCTTGAATGCTGTACTGGATTTTTGGTGAGATTTATAGCACTTGTGTTGTCACATAGCAGAGGGATTGTTTTGATGTGAAGCCCATAGTCCTCAAGTTGTTGCTTGATCCACAGGAGTTGTGTACAGCAACTCCCAGCAGCAACGTACTCTACTTCAGCAGTTGATAATGCCACTGAATTTTGCTTCTTGGAGGACCATGATATCAAACATCCTGCAAGAAATTGACAATATCCACTGGTGCTTTTTCTGTCTACTTTGCATCCAGCGTAGTCAGCATCAGAATATCCTACTAGATTGATTTCACATGATTTTGGATACCAAAGACCTAAATCATGAGTTCTAGATAAGTATCTAAAAATTCTTTTTACTGAGATTAGATGTGATCTCTAGGATCTGCCTGATATCTGGCACACATACATACACTAAATAAAATATCAGGTCTGCTAGCTGTTAAATAAAGTAATGAACCTATCATACCTTTGTACCTCTTTTGATCTACTTTCTTACCATCGTTGTCACTGTCCATCCTTGTTGATGTACTCTAGGTGTTGACAGTGGCTTGGCATTGTCGAAACCAAATTTCTTCAAGAGTTCTTTTTGTTACTTTGCTTGGCAGATGTGAGTGCCTTCCTTTTCTTGTTTGATTTGTAGTCCAGGAAGTAGTTTGAGCTCTCCCATCATGCTCATCACAAACTCTCCCTGCATCACTTTTCAAAATACTTGCAAAATGATTCATCAGTAGATCCAAAAATAATGTCTCTACATAAATCTGTACAAGTAATATGCTTTTAACTTCCGATTTGACAATAGAGTGCTATCTACCTATCCTCTAGTGAAACCTGATTTAATAGAAAGAACTATGTAAGGCCCAAATTTTCTGTTCCCGCTTATATTTTATGAATATGTTGTTTACTTGTTCTTGCATAAAGGGCGTGCATGAAAATGGTACATATTATAGATATAAATTTTGCATGGGTATATACGAGGATGTATAATTTATCGTAAAGATAAGTAATTGGCTAATTTTGAGCATAAAGTATCTATTTAAAAAATGCAGGTGCTATCTAAATATTGAAGTATACCATAATTGCCCATTTCATGAATATTGTGTGCGAATATATGAAGTGCATATGTGTATGTACGTATGTAGATTATCATGCATGTGATAATTGTGTACTTAATTTTACATATGTAACACCTTGGTATACTTAGGTATGCATGAGTATACTTAGTTGTAAACGTTGTTCATTTGCATGGTGTATTAATGTGTACATTGTACTTTGTACATTGCATGTATATAATATTATAAATATATATAATATATAATATATATATATATATCAAGTGCAAGTATGATAGGTGTAGTAAGATACATGTTATACCTTAGATGTTGTATGCGTGTGTAGATATTTATGTGCGTATTATTATTATCTTGATGTACCTATGTATGTATGTGTAGGATTAGTAGTAAATTTGGATGGTTACATGGTGTAGTGGTGTATACACTATACCGCATGGGTTTCATGTGCCTATATGTTTGGATTAAGCATGGTTCTGCATGATTTTAAGTTCTGGCAGAAGAATGTAGTTGGCGTCAACATGGATGGACGCCCATTATATGTAAGCGTCCATATCGACTGACGCCAACCCTAAGGTAGCCGTCCATGGATGTGGACGTTAATATCCCTAATTTTCTGTGCGTTGCAGACCCAGAATTTTCGGCAAGCAAGCTCACTGGTTGGGGAGATGTCTCCCAACGGCTCTCAACTCACATCAGACCCTGCCCACGCATGCCCCAAGCCTAGATCTATATAGAACCCCCTCAGCAGCTGGAGGGATTACTTTTGTCTCTTGGCCAGGAAGCCCTAACTGTGAGAAAACTAGAGGAAAACCTGATCTTCCCAAGCTTTATCCGGCGATTGGAGACCTTCTGAGAGATCCATGAAGATGGGAGCGTAGTACAGCTACCCAAGAAGCATCCCCAGACCCTAAACCTATGAAATAACCCAGCCTAGATCGAGGAGGAAGCTTTGACATTTGGTGAACCCTTGGACCCGAGATGCAGAAAAGCTGAACTTAAGGAGCTCTAATCCGTCGAGTGGAGGAGGAAACCAAGGAGCTGCCACGTCTGGGAGACGGCCAATACATCCAAGAAGAGATTCCAGCCCCGAGGTGCCATCTACATCGACAGGAGAAGAGGATCGAAGGAGTTTCTGATCACCTTTTGGCAAGGCCGAGAAGGGCTTCATCAGCTTATTCCGATCTTGTAGATTTAATTGAGAGGCAAGTAACCCCTAGATCTCAATCCCATACATGTTTCCCTAGGTCCCAGTAATTTTTGTGGATTTTAAATCGTGTCCTGGACCCTCCTTTTCACTGAGTATTTGGGGTTCGGTCTGTGCTTTTTGCACAGACAGGAACTTGGCGTCATACCCTTGACGCCAAGATCTCCATAGGCGTCCAGCGATCGTGCCGTCAAAACTCTTGAACGGCCAGAGGCTGCCGCCAGTTCTTCAGGATAGAACAGTGAGCTGTTCTTCTGGTAGAATGATTATTTCGATATGTTTCGCCATGAGGATATAGTGTAAATCCTATATGCTATGTAAAATGGGTAATGTGGTGTGTGTGTGGAAATTTCTCTTTCTGCATTTTTCTGTGGATGGCATGAATTCTTTTGATTATTGAAATACATGTTGGAAAAGATGGATTATGCTGTTCATCTACTGTCTACCTAATTCCTGAGAATTTATGCCCTAGATTTTTCTATACCATGTGTATATGTATCAGTCCATGCCCTGAAATTTTGAGAATTTTTCCATGACTGTGGGATTACTGAAATTTCTGTTTTGGAAATGAAAGACATGCATAAAATTGTAAAATTTACATTAAATTGTGTGCTGTGCAATAAATCAAGGGAAAATTTCTGTGATGATGATTATGTTAGGATTAGGGTTGTGAATGGTTAAATCTGAGGTTCATGTTATGCTCCATGTTAAGTGATTATGAATAGCATGAAACAGAATGTTTTAATTTCTGTAAATGTAATATGACTCAGAAAAATCTGAAAATTTGTATGTACGATTATAAACCTTAAAATTGTCTGTGGTTAAAATCTCATATTATTCTGATGACAGTGAGTATTGTTATGTATTTTTAATGAGAAAAATGACTATGTGAGCATGAAAATTTTGACTTGATGTGATTCAGTAGATTTCAGTATAGTTATATCTGTATTATGATTATTTGGTAGTTGCAACAGTGAAGTTAAAATCAGTGAATGAGGACTTATGTGTGTGTGAATTTTGCATGAGTGTGTGTGCGTGAGACGTGAGAGAACAAGTGGTAGTGTGTGTAAACGATTAATGTGACAAGATAAACAAACATGCCATAATAACACTGCCACCTTAGATGCTTGGAGCAGTACGGTAGTGGTGCCCCTACGGGAAAGCTCAAAGTGTTACACCCTAGGAAAGGGTCTTGATAAAGTGTACACCCTGGCAAAGGGTCTTGTAAAATCCTGGAGGTGGACAAGTTCCACTGGTAATGGTGGGAAGGGCTTCCCCGGTTTCTGCAGAGACTAAGACTTATCACTGCGCCGGTGATTAAGTAAGCGAATGTGACCAAGTGTGTGTTATGAGACATCTAATGGTGGTTTGGGCCTGTGTCTTGGCATTAAGTGAAAATAACCATAAGTGTGATGTGAAAAGTGACATGTGTTCAGTAACACAGGTATGTGCAAGATATGTGTAAATGTGGCACATGTTATGTGCAAAAGTGAAGTGATAAGAAGTGTGTGAATGTGAAAGAGGAATTAATGGCAAATGTGTATGAGTATTGTGTGATAGAACAAGTGAGTATGTGAAAGCCAAGGTTCATCATATGGTTATGTGTAATGAGAAAATAGTATAAGTGTAAATGACAATAGTGTTGATTGATAAATTGTTTATTGATGTGTACAAATGTGTGTGTGTATGTGTTTATGTATAACTTGTCAATTGCTAAAAGTGATGTTACTATTAGTACACAAATGTAAGTATATGCTTTCATATTCATGGAATTGAATGATTGGATGCACATGTGTTAACTATCATGTTGGATAGTTACAAGTGATCCCTATGCAAGGGTAATATGAATGTCATAGACTTTATATAAAATCAGCAAGCTAATGTGAAGTAAATTGTTATGATTGCGCCCATGAGTTAGAAATCATGCTAGGAGTGCACCTATCTTGTATATGTTTTCCATGACTTAGTTATGAAGTTTTACAATGATGTGAGTAAGTGTGAAGGTATGTGAAGTGTATTTGTACTTATGATAATGACACCATGTTATTAGAAATCTTGTTTAGATTATAGTTTTACATGTGTTAGAATAGTCGTTAATACAATTTCATGTGAAATAACTTGTTTGGCATAAGCATGTAAGATTTAATTGCTGAAATTCTATTGTGTTAAATTGTTAGAAAATATGTATGTATTGAATCTTAAGTTACTTGCTGAGTCTATTGCGTAGACTCATTCTTGCTAAACATTTCAGGAAATTTGTAGCGGAGAAGCTAGCAAGACTTGATAGAGTTGGACTAAGTGATTGAAGACTTGTAATTTACCTTTCATAGTATGTAAGGCTACAATTGAAATTTTAGTTTTGATTCAAATGTACTTGGAGTCGGCTATGTATTTGGAACATTTTAACTTATGTTATCTTTTGTTAACTCTGCAGACTGTGGTATGTGGATTTAAAAGTTGATGGAATAAGATTTATTTAAGTTCCGTTGCATTTATTTAATTCTATTTGTGTATATCTCAGCTCATTTGTTACTTGTTGGGGTATTCTCCCCTGTAGCGGCTTGCTCTCATCCGATGTGGGTTGGTATAACCGTACCGGGTGGTAGTGGGTCGTTGCAAACTAAGCCTTTCATACCAGGCTCTAGGTGCTTGCTTTAAACCATATAAAGCCTTATGAAGTCTAAAAATATGATTAGGAAATTCTGTGTCATCAAAACCCGGAGGTTGTTCCACATAAACTTCCTCTTTGATAAAACCATTTAAAATGCAGACTTAACATCTATTTGAAATAATTTAAATCTAATGCCGATGCATATGCAAGTAAGATTCGAATAGCCTCAAGTCTAGCTACAGGTGCATAGGTTTCATCGAAATCTATGCCTTCCTCTTGGAATAGTCTTGAGCCACTAGTCTGGCCTTATTTCTTAGGATCACACCAGTCTCATCCAATTTATTTCTGAACACCCACTTGGTGCCAATAACTGGATGGTCTGATGGTCTGGGAACAAGTGACCATACTTGGTTTCTCTTGAATTGATTAAGTTCATCTTGCATGGCTATTATCCAAGATTCATCAGTTAGAGCTTCATTGACTGTCTTAGCTCTATTTGAGAAACAAATGCTAAGTAATCACAAGGTATTACATTACCTCTCGTTCTTACCCCTACAGATGGATCATTAATAATGTTCTCAGGTGGGTGATCTTTCTTATATTTCCACTCCTTTGGAAGATTTTCATGAGTAATGTCCTTTTGTTGCAGGTCTTCCAGAGGTGGATCATCCTTGTCTTCAATTGATGTATCCTTTATTTTTAGACAATTTATCTGCATTATCAATGTCACTATCTCTTCCTTTCTCAAGGAAGGTTAGTTTCATCAAAAATGATATGAACAGACTGTTCAATTAATAAAGTACGCTTGTTAAATACTCTATAGCCTTTAGGTTTAGAAGTGTACCCCATGAAGATGTCTTCATCTGATTTGGCATCTAACTTACCAATATCCCTTTTTCCATGTTGTGGATGAAGCAAGGACATCCAAATGTCCTGAAGTGACTGATCTTTGGCTTCTTTCCCTTGTACAGCTCGTAGGCAGTCTTCTTTAGGATTGGCCTGATCATTACTCTGTTGATGATATAGCTTGCTGTGTTTATTACCTTCAGCCCAGAAATATCTTGGCAAATCATATTCTGACAACATTGTTCTTGCCATATCCAATAAGGTTCTGTTCTTCCTCTCAGCAACTCCATTTTGCTGTGGTGTCCTTGGTGCTGAGAAATTGTGCTCAATTCCTTCATTTTCACAGAATTTTACAAACTTCTCGTTCTGAAATTCACCTCCATGATCTGATCGATACTAACAATGCTGAATTTCTTACCTTTTGGACCTTCTTTCTGAAACTGACAAAGCTTTCAAATGTGTCAACTTTATGTTCTAGAAATGACACCCATGTAAACTTGGAGTAATCATCAACTATAACAAATCCAAAATTCTTTCCTCCAAGACTGGTGGTCCTCATTGGCCCAATAAATTCATGTGAAGGAGTTCTAAGGGTTTTGAGGTGGTTACCACAGTCTTTGACTTGAAGGAGTTTTTAGTGTGCTTTCCTTTTGCACATGGTCTACAAATACCTTCCATTTTCGTGCTGATTTTGGTAGACCTTCCACTAAGATTTTCTTTAATAATTTCCTCATACTGTCTAAGCTGCAATGTCCTAATCTTCTGTGCCATAATTCAGTTGATTAATCTCTATTTGCTGCCAAATAGACATCTTGTTCTTTCAGTTCTTCAAGATATAAAACATACAGATTCTTTTCTCTATTAGCTTCAAAATGACTGCTCCATCCTTCATGATAATACACTTGGATTCTTGAAACTTTATTTGGTGACCCTTGTCACATAGTTGGCTGATGCTTGTGAGGTTATGCTTCAAACCCTTTACAAAGAACATCTTCAATTATGGGTTTTCCTTTACTGCCAACTGATCCAGTACCCATAACAGTGCCTTTCCCATTGTCTCCATAAGTAACTGTTCCTTCTTCGGCTTTTAGTTGAGAGAAAATTTTCCTATTCCCTGACATATGCCTTGAGCACCCGCTGTCCAGGTACCATTTTGATGCTCTAAGGCCTCCCTGAAATGAAACACTAAACTTTAAGTACCCAATTCTTTTGGGTCCTGATTGGTTAGTATCATTGATTTCACTTTTGATTATCCATTTCTTATGTCTTGTTGGGCATGTTGTTATGATATGTCCTAACCTTGTTGCAGTGACTACATCAGGATAATTTAGTTACTTTTTCTCTATATTTGAAATCTGCTTTGTATGCAATGTCTTGTTCAGGTACAAATTTTGGTGTTGGATATGTTTTAGGATACACTATGGTTTCTTCATATCTGGGGGTGTATATCCTAATCCATTTTTCTTCTTACCTGATCTTCTAACACCTCTTAATATGAGAGAGTTCTTACCATTTGTGAATTTTTCCAATGTGCTAGATAACTTTTATTTTTTCTGTTAATGAGTTTATTTCTGTTTTCAGTTCATCTGAGCTGGCTTGTTTTTTCAATTTATTATTTGTTCATTCTTATCTTTAGATCTTCACATAATAACTCATTTCTTCTTTTAAGTTCGTTAACTATTTTTCTAGATGTCATTTTCTGATTTTAGATCTGAGTTTGTGTTTTCTAAGCAGGTATATTTTTCTTACTAGCTTTCAATAATTTAGATACATCTCTATATTTATCATATAGTTCATTGAATGCGTCCTCTAAATTAACCGAATCAGAATGGAATCAAAAGAGGAGTCAGATGTACCTTATCATCTGTATTTGCCATGAAAGCCAAGTTGGCTTCTTCGTTTTCGCTATCCTCAATATTCTTATTTTCATCAAAGCTTACTTCTGACGAGTCCTCTTCAGCTTTCAGGGCATTGGACTGCTTCTTTCTACTTGAGGACTCTCCTAGTCTCTCCATAATGATCTCATGGGCCATAAGAGACCCAATGAGCTTTTCCAATGACATTCTTTCCAAATCATTGGCTTCCTCAATGGTCGTTACCTTTGGAGTCCATGAGGATGGTAGAGACCTAAGGATCTTCCTGACCATATCTCCCATTTCATAAGTCTTTCCTAGTCCAACTAACCCATTTGTGATATCTGTAAATCTACTGAACATCTGGGTTATGGACTCACCTGATTGCATCTGGAATCTTTCATATTGAGTTACAAGAATGTCAATTCTTGTCTCCTTCACCTTTTCTGTGCCTTCATAAGTAATTTTGAGCTTTTCCCACATCTCCATTGGGGATTTGCAGGCTGAAACACTGTTGAATTCTTTCTTGCTTAGGGCACATCATAAGATACTTTTAACTTTACAATTCAAGGAAATCTTTTTCCTGTCATCATCTGTCCACTGAGCCTTCTCATTAGTGACTAGTAGATCGCCTTCTTCTACTATGGACCATATCTGATAATCGTGACCTTGTAGAAAGTATTCCATTCTGGTTTTCCAGTAAGTGTAATCTTCTCCATCGAACAATGGTGGTCGGTTAACTGACTGACCTTCGAAATGACCTTGGGCTCCCATGGATCTTTACTCTTCAGATCGTTGGATCTTCTTTTTGTCGAAGAGACTCGCTCTGATACCACTTGTTGCCCAGTTAGGTAGCCCAGAGGGGGGGTGAATGGGTCTTTTGCTTTTTATCAATTAATACCTGTTCACTAAAAAACGTTCACAAAGAAATACACTTTGAAGATTGTTAGTGTTAGTAAAGAAAAACACAAACACAAGAGGACAATCACACAACACCAGATGTATCCTGGTTCAGACCTCCTTTCCACAGGAGTCCTACGTCCAGTCCTGAGCAACAACTTAGGATTTTACTAACTAGGGTACAATCCCCCTACGGACACTACAACACCCAGCTCAGCTGGTCTTCTCCTCACAGCCAGAAGAGGAACAACACCCTGGATACCCCACCAGTCTTCCTTCACACAGAAGGGCACACACACACCCTGGATACCACCAGGTCTTCCTTCACACAAGAAGGGTACAACCACAGAAGCAAGCAAGCAGGAGATTAAGCTTCTAGATCAAGCTTTGACAAGCTAAGATCTGAAGCTAGGGACTAAGAGAAATGAGATCTACTAACACAAGCTCACTCTCAGAACCAAACAAGCTCTCTCGAAAATCTACAAACAATGTAGAGAGCAATGAGCCAATCTAATGGAATGAGGATTGGCTCTTTCTTGAGAACTCGCAGAAGACTTGATGATCAGAGTGATTTCTATATCTAACGTTCTCTATCTCTGTATTTTTCTTCTGAAGCTTCTTTCTTCAATATATAGCTTCAATTTGAAATCTGAACGTTGAAGTATCCGTTGCCTCTAGTTTTTGGTGGACGTTAGACTTAGTGGCACTTGGAAGCTTCCAGTCAAGAGTCTTTTATCCGTTTGTGCACGCAAAGAGATAGGATCTTCTGAACTGTCCTTCAGCTACTGCAGGGTCCAACGTTGTATGACGAATGGTTGTCAGAGACCTGCATATATTAAATGCTAAAATAGTAGACAGCTAAGCTGTCGCTTGTTGTCAGACATCGTTGGTGTGAGTATTCACCAAAGTAGTAATGCTATTTTGCTGTTCTAAAAAATGCATAAAGAGTAAGCACGATAATGGACTATATCGTCTGCATGCATGCAGAGATACGTTCAGTCTTCATTAAATGCACATATGTCAGAAAGATATGTATGAAGACTTTGACTATTCAACGCTGTTTAAATATCAAGTCGTTATAAACATAAAATCGATGCATCCATGACTTATGAAATCGTTATGCACCACTAACCGCCAATCGTTGTATCTTAGCATCAAATCGTTATGTTTCTACAAAAGAATCGTTATTAGTTCTGAAGAAGTCGATGCGCAAAGCAAATCGATATGAGCTCTAAAGAAGTCGATGCGCGAAGCAAATCGATATGAGCTCTAAAGAAGTCGATGCGCGAAGCAAATCGATATGAGCTCTAAAGAAGTCGATGCGATGACTTAAGGAATCGTTGCGATGAGCAAATCGTTACGAAGTCTTAAGAAATCGATGTGATGACTTAAGGAATCGTTGTGATGAGCAAATCGTTACGAGGTCTTAAGAAATCGTTGTGATGACTTAAGAAATCGTTGCAAAGAGAAAATTGTTACAAGGTCTTAAGAAATCGTTGTGATGACTTAAGAAATCGTTGCAGAAAGCAAATCGTTACGAGGTCTTAAGAAATCGTTGCGATGAGCAAATCGTTACGAAGTCTGAAGAAATCGATGCGATGAGCAAATCGTTACGAAGTCTGAAGACATCGTTGTGATGAGCAAATCGTTACGAATTCTGAAGAAATCGATGCGATGAGCAAATCGTTACGAAGTCTGAAGAAATCGATGCGATGAGCAAATCGTTACGAAAACAACTTCTTTTTATCCACGCAAAGTTATGAGTAAATCGTTACGGCTCTACTGTAATATGAACAGAGTCGATGTGGACTTAGCTAAATATCATGCTTGAACTTACTTTACTATAGTAGGAGTAACACTTACCAATTTGATTTGATTTTCCATTGTTACTTTTCCTGTGCTTAAGACTTGTAGAGAAGTTTTGTTAATCACCAAAATATATGTAGATTATTTAAATTACATGGGGACAGTTAGATCATCAGACCGATTCCAGATGCATCAGTGTAGACTGAGAATCCTTTGCCCTCGACTGGCAATGCGAGGACAGGTGCAGAAGTCAAGCATTGCTTCAATGTCTAAAAGCTCTTCTCACATTCCTTGCTCCAGACATAAGGGTTCTCTTTTCGCGTAAGGCGAGTAAGAGGTACAACAATCTTGGAGAAGTCTTTTATGAACTGTCTGTAGTAGCCAGCTAGTCCAAGAAAGCTTCTGATCTCAGTGACATTGGTCGGTCTTGCCCAGTTGAGTACAGCTTCTACTTTGGAAGGATCAACAACGATACCATCCTTTGATATGACATGGCCTAGAAATGACACCTCCTCGAGCCAAAATTCACACTTGCTCAATTTGGCGTAGAGTTTATTGTTGCGCAAGATCTGCAGAGCGATCCTCAGATGCTCCTCGTGCTCTTCCTTGGTCTTGGAATATATAAGAATATCATCAATAAAAACCACGACGAATTGTCGAGGTAGGGACGATAGATGCTGTTCATCAATTGCATAAAAGCTGCAGGAGCATTGGTTAGTCCAAAAGGCATGACTACAAATTCATAATGACTGTACCTGCTCCTGAAAGCCATCTTGTAAATGTCTGCATCCCTTATTCTCATCTGATGGTATCCCGATCTAAGGTCAATCTTAGAGAAGTACTTGGATCCTGATATTTGATCAAACAACTCGTCAACACGAGGCAGAGGATATTTGTTCTTGATAGTTAGATGATTCAGCTGCCTGTAGTCGATGCATAATCTCATGGATCCGTCCTTCTTCTTGACAAACAACACTGGTGCTTCCCAAGGAGAAGTACTTGGTCTAAAAAATCCCTTTTCCAGCAGTTCCATCAATTGCTCCTTTAACTCCTTCAATTCAGCAGGGGACATTCTGTAGGGTTGGCGTGACACCGGTGCAGCTCCAAGTGTTAGATCAATTGAGAAATAACATCTCTCTCAGGTGGAATGCCTGGAAGCTCATCGGGGAACATATCGGGTACTCTTGCACTATGTGGATGTCTGATATCTTAGATGCTTTCTTTACAACTACTATTGCGGAAAAAAATGCCACACAACCCTTCCTTATCATGTTCTGTGCCTTAATAGTAGAGACGAGAGACAAGTGCCTCTTGTGTCTACGTCCCGTAAAGTTAGTTTAGGAAATTCACTAAATGTTATCTTTCCTCTTCTACAGTCAATGCAAGCCCCATAGGTGGATAGCCAATCGGCTCCCAGAATGACATCGTAGCCCTCCATGGGCATACAGATCAAATCAGCTCTAAGATTGAGTTCACCAATCTTTACTTCAGCTAATGGAAAGTATTTGTTTAATTGAGCTTTCTCCCCCAAAGGTGTAGTGACAGGCAATTCAAATTCCATGGATGCAGATTTCTCATTTAATGTATCAGCAAATGCTTGTGATATGAATGAATGTGTTACGCCAGTATCAAACAAAATAAAAGCTGACTGAGAGAAAACTTGTAGCGACCCTCATTATACCGGTACGGTTATACCACCCCCGTCGGTATAGCGAGCGTTGCCACAGTTGGACATTTACCCAACGATACATTCAGCTGAGATACACGTGAATATAGAACAGAGTAGCGGAAGTAAAGAACCACTGTCTTAATTCATTTATCATCCACATTTAACATACACGAAATTGCAATAACATTAAAGAACTTAAAGTTCACATAATTTGAATTGCTGAAAATTTAATACAGAAATGTCCACCATTATACATTCTTTCCATGATAACGCTAATACAACGTTCAATTTACATACTATGAAAAGCAAAAGTCACAAAGTGCTCCAAGGACTAATCTCCGCACTCGGAGTCCGTCTCCACCGTCTCCTCCAACGGTGCCACGTCACCAACTACACCTGTACGCCGTAGCAAGTAGTGAGTCTAAAGACTCAGCAAGTAACACCACTCATACCATACACGTACATGTCATAGTAGGCTCTACACACACAATTGCAAAAGACTCAACATGTAACATGCTTAACCTCGAAATGAACAATCTATCATGATAGTTCTATCAGTAAACACATGACATGCTTTCAGATTTCCTTAACGATATGAATTTCCTAACACATGCTCTCTAATCATTCCTACTCATGAAATTCTACTTTACATTTTAACCAAAACATGAAAGCCATTAACATGAATTCCACGCGCACATGAGAGGGAACACAACTAGCATGGAATCTACATGTTCTTATACATATACATAACCATTTTCACATGCTTAAGCTTGCTGGTTTTCACATGCTTTAGTAACCATAACCTACACATGAGAGCCACAATGTTATTTAAGACACAACATGTGAACAACCGAACATGGAATTGTGTACACATATTCATTATTTGCCTAGCATGGGTTCTAGACACTTGTACATGTAAACATGATCATAACATAAGGAAGTTACTGATTTAACATGGTTTCAGATTTGTCACAGCATGGATTTCCATATCATATCTTCACATTTTGGTCTCACATTTTCTTTACACAATTTCCAATTCACATGGGTTGCACTTTACACATACACATTACACATTGTTCACTTTCACGTTGACACATGGACACATTCACATTTACACATTCACATTCACACTTTCACATTTAGTGCCGTGACACATAGTCCAAACCACCAAAGAAGGACACAAACACATCACTTCACATAGACGCCATCTAGGCAATTCAATGACGACTCTTGGACTGCGCAGACCGGGAGAACAAGTCTCCACCCTAACCAGTGGTACTTGTCCACCTCCAGGATTTCCCCCTAATGCCCTTAGGGTCACTTACACATTGAACCTTCTCAGGGGGACTTTTCCCTGATACGGTTCCACTGCCCTCTGTGGAAGCAATGTCACACTTGGCACATTTACACATTTACACATTTTTACCGATTTTACACATAGTTGGACACATGTCACTCTCAATTCATTTACTTTCTCACTCACATGCACATTCTTTGTTTTCCTATCATGACACTACAGATTTCAGACATTAACAAGCAAGTAATTCCATTAATCAAGTTGGATTAAACAAGAATCAACTCATTTTACAATGACATGCATCAATTTCACATTTTTCATGAAAATTTCATAAGGCATCGTGCTCTAGTCCAAATGACCTGAAATTTTAATCACAAACTAATTTCGGGTTTAGGACCCTTCATGAAATTTTTCAGATTTTTCTGATTTAAAATGAATTTACAGAAAATCAAACATCCATTTTTCATGCCATTCGTAATTCAAGTCAATATGGAATTATATACAAGTCACAATTCTAGCAAGCTACTGTCTGAACCCTACATGTATAGAGCTACAGAATTTATTCCTCAATTTGTGGGGTGATGCCTGGTTTACCAAGGATTTATCATAACTTATGCAAAATTTCTATTTCCCAAACAACACCTCTATTAATTTACACAAGCATGACAAAATCTCAAATTTCAGAATAGGGCTGATCCATACATGCATGATCCTCACGAACTTGGGCATACAGGCTAATCCTAAATCATGCAACAGTATATTGACAAGATTAACAACTAATCATGCTTGTAATTTCATGGAACAAAATAACCTCTCTCATTCACCACCATGCACACTCATCCATCCAAACACCACATTTACTAGTATACATAGTGTATAGGGTTACCATATATCCTCATCACGGAAAACCCATCTAAATTAATCATATAAGAAGAGAGAACATGTTTCAGTTCTGTCCTGAAGAACTTGGCGGCAGTCTCTGGCCGCTTATTCAGCGTTAGCGGCATAGTCGATGGACGCCAAGCATGATCTCAGCATCAAGGGACATTGCCGTTAATGTCGGGTCTGTGCAGAACACAGACCCGAGCTCCAAAGATGGGGTGAATGTGGGGGTCTAGGACACGAGGAAAATTTCATAAAAATTGTAGAATCGACCTAGACACATACGGGGACGTTATGGTTAGGTTACTTGCCTCTAGAAAATTGCTCCAATGGATCTAGGGCTTGGAGAAGCTCTCCTTGGGCAGTCCCAAGAAGTTGCAAAAAGGCCTCCAAGATCTCCTCCCTCCGGGTTCTTGGATGACGATGGCTCCAAGGTGCGGCCGGGGAAATCTCCTCCTTCACTCCAGCTAGCTTCTTGTCGTGGAAGAAGGCCGGATCAGCTTCAGAGGGTCAGATTTTTGGGTGCACAGTGGGGGTTTTTCTCAGCTTTCCTCTAGGGTTTCTTCTCTTCTTTCTCTCTTGCAAAAGAGTGAAGAGAGGGGTTGGGGAAGCAGATTCGGGTTAGACATATGGGAGAGGCTTCTCTCCCACATATGGGGTGACAAGATGGCTTCAAACCGTTGAGGAACATCTCCCCAATGGGTGAGCTGCCTTCTTCTGGAATTTCTGGCTCTGCAACGCATGCAAGTCAGAGAAGTTGGCGTCCAAATCGTTAGACGCTGGGGTTAGTGTTGGCGTCCATGGTGGACGCTGACACCACCCGACGTCATGCTATTGACGCCAATAGGCCTTCGGGCAGAAGTCTAAAACATACAGAAACCATGCACTTTTACACCTATATACATGCTATATGTATACGTTATCATGTACCCACTACCATCAAGCATTACACACATTATTTATTATATACATACACACATAAGTACACTAATTAATACATACGTAGATACATACATACGTACATACAGCACGAATTATTTACATGCATTACAATAATGCAATAAAACTCGAGGGCCTTACACCCTCTCCCCCTTAAAGAAACTTCGTCCTCGAAGTTAGAACGACACTACTCAAACAAAAGGGGATACTTCTTCTTCATCGCATCCTCAAGCTCCCACGTAGCCTCCTCTCGTGAGAAGTTCCGCCAGAGAACTTTCACCGACGCAATACTCTTGTTCCGGAGATGCTGAACCTTCCGGTCAAGAATAGCTACTGGTTGCTCGACATACGAAAGATCTGGCTGGATCTCCATTGGCTCATGACTAATCACATGAGACGGATCTCGGACATACTTCCTGAGCATCGATACGTGGAACACAGGGTGAACGCTAGCCAAAGCTGGGGGTAGTGCTAGCTCATATGCCACGCTGCCCAAACGTCTGAGAATCTCATAAGGGCCAATGAACCTAGGGCTCAACTTACTATGCCTGCCAAATCTGACGACACCACGAGTAGGCGATATCTTCAAGAAGACATGATCGCCAACCTCGAACTCCAAATCCTTCCTCCTGTTGTCGGTATAACTCTTCTGTCTATCCTGTGCCGCAACAAGCCTCTTTCTGATAAGCTGGACCTTATCCGAAGTCTCCTGAACTAACTCCAGACCGATCAACTGCCTATCACCAATCTCTTCCCAACATAACGGAGATCTGCAGGGCCTACCATACAACGCCTCAAATGGAGCCATACCAATACTCGCATGAAAGCTGTTGTTGTATGCGAACTCCACAAGAGGTAAATGGCGCTCCCAATCATCCTTCCAATCCAGAACACACACTCTCAACATATCCTCGAGCGTCTGGATAGTCCTCTCGGACTGTCCATCGGTCTGGGGATGAAACGCCGAACTGAGCTTCAGCTCCGAATCTAAAGCATCTTGAAGACCCTTCCACAACCTCGAAGTAAATCTCGGATCTCGATCCGAAATGATCGACTTCGGCACACCATGCAATCTAATGATACCACTAACATACAATCTAGCTAAACTCTCTACTGACTGCTTCTTCTTCATAGGCAAGAAATGAGCAGTCTTCGAGAATCTATCTACAACTACCCAAATCGAGTCATTGCCCCTTCTCGATCGAGGCAAACCCGAGACGAAATCCATAGTGACAGCCTCCCACTTCTACACGGGAATGTCCATCCTTTGCATAAGGCCGGATGGTCGCTGTCGCTCGGCTTTCACTTGCTGACATACTAAACACCTGGATACATAATCCGCTACATCATTCTTCATGCCGGACCACCAAAATGATCTCTTCAAATCCTGATACATCTTAGTGTTACCCGGATGAATAGAGAATCACGATCTATGAGCCTCCGCTAATACATGCTCACGGACATCTACCAAATCAGGGACACAAACACGGTGCTGAAATCTGATCACACCGTCCTCATCACGAGCAATGCCTGCCTTGCCCACTAACTCTAAGAGTCTAGGGTCGGCTTCCTGTTGCTCGATCACCTCATCCAAAACCGAGGACCTAAGGACAACTGAGCTACAAAAGCCTGACATAGCGATGGCTCTAACTCAGTCAACGCGCAAGCCGCATCTTCCAACATCTTCCAGTCCTGCTGGAGGTGGCCTCTTTCTACTCAGAGCATCCGCTACCACATTCGCCTTCCCAGGGTGATACTGAAGGTCGAAGTCATAGTCTTTCAAAACTCGATCCATCTTCTCTGCCTCAGGTTTAATTCCTTTTGGGAGAAAAGATACTTCAAGCTCTTGTGGTCAGTAAACACCTCAAATCTGACACCATAAAGATAGTGCCTCCAGATCTTTAGTGCATGAACCACTGCTGCGAGCTCCAAGTCATGAGTCAGATAGTTCTTCTCATGCTCCTTCAACTGACGAGAAGCATAAGCCACTACCCTTTCTTGCTGCATGAGCACACAGCCTAAACCAATCCGAGACGCATCCGTGTAGATAGCAAAACCCTCTACACCGCTCGGTAAGACCAACACCGGGGCTGACGTGAGCTTAGTCTTCAATAATGAAAACTACTCTCACACTTCTCGGACCAAACAAACTTCACTCCCTTTCTGGTAGCTGAGTCAAAGGGGCGGCGATGGATGAAAATCCCTCAATGAATCGCCGATAATAACCAGCTAAACCAATAAAACTACGAATCTCCGAAGGGGTCTTGGGAATCTCCCAATCCATAACTGCCTGGACCTTCGCTGGATCAACTGCAACACCAGTGCCGGAGATAATATGCCCGAGGAAATGAACCTCGCGCAACCAAACGCACTTGCTGATTTAGCATACAGCTTGTGCTCACGAAGAACCTCTAACACTACCCTCAAATGCTGACGGTGGTGGCCTCATCCGGAGAGTAGACCAACACATCGTCAATAAACACTACGACAAAGCTATCTAAGTAAGGCCTAAACACCCTGTTCATGAGATCCATGAACGCTGCAGGGGCATTGGTCAATCCGAAGGAAGGACCAAGAACTCATAATGTCCATAACGGGTTCTAAACACCGTCTTGGACACATCCTCACTCCGAATCTTCAACTGATGATAACCAGATCGCAAGTCAATCTTAGAAAAGACTGATGCCTCTCGCAACTGGTCAAACAAATCATCAATACGAGGTAAGGGATACCTGTTCTTCACAGTCATTTGGTTCAACTTCCTGTAGTCAATGCATAACCTAAGTGACCCATCTTTCTTCTTGACGAATAATACAGGTGCGCCCCAAGGGGAAACACTAGGGCGAATAATCCCTTATCAAGCAACTCCTGCAACTGCCTCCTCAACTCGGCTAACTCCGCAGGTGCCATCCGATATGGAGCCTTCGAGATAGGAGAGGTGCCCGGAAGCAACTCTATGGTAAACTCTATCTCTCTGTCCGGTGGCAATCCAGACAAGTCATCAGGAAAGACATCTGGAAAATCCTGCACTACCTCAATCTCCGCAAGAGTAGGTGACTCATCAGCCTCTGGTACTAACACCACGCTGGCAAGAAAAGCGTCACAACCCTTGTTCACCATACGCATCGCCTTCATGGCAGAGATGACCATCTTTCCCGCCAAATTCCTGGGAAGGGGTGAGAAAACTCATCCTCACCAGGAATGCGGAAAACGATCCTCTTCCGACGACAATCCACTAACGCATAGTGCTCCTCTAGCCAATCCAGACCAAGAATAGCATCATAGTCCTTCATTTTTAGCAAGAAGAAACACCCATCTAGGACTCTATCCTCAATGCACACAGGTAACGACGGAATGCACTTCCTAGTCGATACTGTACCCGCGGGGGTGCACAGACAAAGGGACCTCTAACTCCTCAGACTCTATACCTGACTCTAGGGCTAACTGCCTAGCGAACCGCTCGGAAATGAACGAGTGAGTAGCACCCGTATCAAACAAAACCCGAGCGTGCACACCTAAAAGTAAGACCGTACCTTCGTGACATGCTCCGCCTGCTCGGCGTCCTCGCGAGCTACGCAAACACTCTAGCTGGGGCTCGAGGCCTCCCTGGTCTTCCTATAGCTGGCGCGGCCGCCGCTACTGTGGGGCTGGCGCTCCGCGCTGAACTCCCCTGAAGTCTTGGGCAATCTTTGATCTTGTGGTCGCTGCTCCCCACTTCAAGCATCTACCCGCTACCAACCAACACTCGGAACCTCCGTGTGTCCTCCCACAGTGGGGACACTCCTTCTTCACACCAGGGGAACGTACAGAAGGTACCTGATACTGTCCTGCTACGGATCGCTGCGGTGTCGATACACCGTTTTCTTCTTATCCTGCCGCTGGAATGTCGCTGCTGGCCTCTTCTGCGAAGCCTTCTTTTCCTCCAGATATTGCTCCATCTCTCCCTCCTGCCTGCAAGCAGCACTGAGGGCCTCGTCCAAAGTCCGGTGGTCAAACGCCACGAGTCTCGTCCGCAGTGATGGCTTGAGTCCCATCACGAACTTCTTTGTCTTCCTTCGCTCGTCTGGCACGATATGAGGTGCATATTTAGAAAGTTCAGAAATCTTGCCTCATATTCCAGCACGGTCATGGAGCCTTGAGCCAACGATAGAAATTCTTGCTCCATCCGATCTTGCACATGCTCCGGGACGAACTTGGCTCGAAAGAGTCCTCACGAACTCGTCCCACGTAACGTCAACAACTCCGTCCTCAAACCGTGTACGCAGTAAGAAGACCACCATACATCAGCTCTTTCCTGCAATACACCTTCGTAAGCTCCGACTAACAGTCTAACTAACCAAACATGCAATCACACAAAATCAACACATACCTGTAGCATGTAGGTGGCCAATGTAACCTTATCATTGTCTGCACACCTGATGGCTCGGAAGATCTTTTCTATCTCCCTCATCCAGCTTTCAGCCAACAACGGATCGCTCTCCCCCTTGAAAGAGGGTGGCAGCATCCTCTTGAATCTCTCCATGGTAGAAGGTCCACCATGGTCCTGAGCTGGTACTTGAGCCTGCTACAGTGCACATCAAGCAATACACAATCAACATAATATCACTTAAGCAATTAAACAGACTATTAGTCATTTTATTTGTCTAACCTGAGCCTCCAGCTGTGCCTGGAGTGCTGCCTGGGTATGAGCCTGCGTCTGCATGGCTTGCACCAGACCTTGCATGAATACTCCGTAATCCACAGGCGGCGGTGGGGGAAGTACAGGTCCTTGCGGTGCTGGGGCCTGTTGCTCCGCCCGCTCATCACGTCTCGGCTTGTCCTCACGGGCCGATGCTCCGCCACGCCTACCTCTCGAAGCCATGGCTGTAATAAAATTTCAGTCACCATTAGAGCTAGGTTACTAAGTTTTCTAACCATTTTCTTATCTATCTTTCACTTCTTATTAGTATTTTCTACACATGTGGACATATTTAGCATGCAATGAAGATGATGACTTATGTATATTCATGTGCAATCTCAACCGGGGGCTCTGATACCAATCTCTGTAGTGACCCTCATTATACCGGTACGGTTATACCAACCCTGTCGGTAAGCGAGCGTTGCCACAGTGGGACATTTACCGAACGATACATTCAGCTGAGATACACGTGAATATAGAACAGAGTAGCGGAAGTAAAGAACCACTGTCTTAATCATCCACATTTAACATACACGAAATTGCAATAACATTAAAGAACTTAAAAGTTCACATAATTTAAATTCTGAAAATTTAATACAAAATGTCCACCTTATACATTCTTTCCATGATAACGCTAATACTATGAAAAGCAAAAGTCACAAAGTGCTCCAGGACTAATCTCCGCGCTCGGAGTCCGTCTCCACCGTCTCCTCCAAAGGTGCCACGTCACCAACTACACCTGTACGCCGAAGCAAGTAGTGAGTCTAAAGACTCAGCAAGTAACACCACTCATACCATACACGTACATGTCATAGTAGGCTCTACACACACAATTGCAAAAGACTCAACATGTAACATGCTTAAACCTCGAAATGAACAATCTATCATGATAGTTCTATCAGTAACACATGATACATGCTTTCAGATTTCCTTAACGATATGATTTCCTAACACATGCTCTCTAATCATTCCTACTCATGAAATTCTACTTTACATTTTAACCAAAACATGAAAGCCATTAACATGATTCCACGCGCACATGAGAGGGAACACAACTAGCATGGAATCTACATGTTCTTATACATATACAAACCATTTTCACATGCTTAAGCTTGCTGGTTTTCACATGCTTTAGTAACCATAACCTACACATGAGAGCCACAATGTTATTTAAGACACAACATGTGAACAACCGAACATGGAATTGTGTACACATATTCATTTATTTGCCCCTAGCATGGGTTCTAGACACTTGTACATGTAAACATGATCATAACATAAGGAAGCTACTGATTTAACATGGTTTCAGATTTGTCACAGCATGGATTTCCATATCATATCTTCACATTTTGGTCTCACATTTTCTTTACACAATTTCCAATTCACATGGGTTGCACTTTACACATACACATTACACATTGTTCACTTTCACGTTGACACATGGACACATTCACATTTACACATTCACATTCACACTTTCACATTTAGTGCCGTGACACATAGTCCAAACACCAAAGAGGACACAAACACATCATTTACATAGACGCCATCTAGGCAATTCAATGGCGACTCTTGGACTGCGCAGACCGGGAGAACAAGTCTCCACCCTAACCAGTGGTACTTGTCCACCTCCAGGATTTCCCCCTAATGCCCTTAGGGTCACTTACACATTGAACCTTCTCAGGGGGACTTTTCCCTGATACGGTTCCACTCCCTTTGTGGAAGCAATGTCACACTTGGCACATTTACACATTTACACATTTTTACCGATTTACACATAGTTGGACACATGTCACTCTCAATTCATTTACTTTCTCACTCACATGCACATTCTCTGTTTCCTATCATGACACTACAGATTTCAGACATTAACAAGCAAGTAATTCCATTAATCAAGTTGGATTAAACAAGAATCAACTCATTTTACAATGACATCATCAATTTCACATTTTTCATGAAAATTTCATAAGGCATCGTGCTCTGGTCCAAATGACCTGAAATTTTAATCACAAACTAATTCGGGTTTAGGACCCTTCATGCAATGTTTCAGATTTTTCTGATTTAAAATGAATTTACAAAAAATCAAACATCCATTTTCATGCCATTCGTAATTCAAGTCAATATGGAATTATATACAAGTCACAATTCTAGCAAGCTACTGTCTGAACCCTACATGTATAGAGCTACAGAATTTATTCCTCAATTTGTAGAGTGATGCCTTGTTTACCAAGGATTTATCATAACTTATGCAAAATTTCTATTTCCCAAAAAACACTCTATTAATTTACACAGCATGGCAAAATCTCAATTTTCAGAATAGGGCTGATCCATACATGCATGATCCTCACGAACTTGGGCATACAGGCTAATCCTAATCATGCAACAGTAGATTGACAAGATTAACAACTAATCATGCTTGTAATTTCATGGAACAAAATAACCTCTCTCATTCACCACCATGCACACTCATCCATCCAAACACCACATTTACTAGTATACATAGTGTATAGGGTTACCATATATCCTCATCACGGAAAAACCCATCTAAATTAATCATATAAAAAGAGAGAACAGGTTCAGTTCTGTCCTGAAGAACTTGGCGGCAGTCTCTGGCCGCTTATTCAGCGTTAGCGGCATAGTCGATGGACGCCAAGCATGATCTCAGCGTCAAGGGACATTGCCGTTAATGTCGGGTCTGTGCAGAACACAGACCCGAGCTCCAAAGATGGGTGGAATGTGGGGGTCTAGGACACGAGAAAAATTTCATAAAAAATGTAGAATCGACCTAGACACATACGAGGACGTTATGGTTAGGTTACTTGCCTCTAGAAAATTGCTCCAATGGATCTTGGGCTTGGAGAAGCTCTCCTTGGGCAGTCCCAGGAAGTTGCAAAAAGGCCTCCAAGATCTCCTCCCTCCGTGTTCTTGGATGACGATGGCTCCAAGGTGCGGCCGGGGAAATCTCCTCCTTCACTCCAGCTAGCTTCTTGTCGTGGAAGAAGGCCGGATCCAGCTTCAGAGGGTCAGATTTTTGGGTGCAAAAGGGGGTTTTTCTCAGCTTTCCTCTAGGGTTTCTTCTCTTATTCTCTCTTGCAAAAGAGTGAAGAGAGGGGTTGGGGAAGCAGATTCGGGTTTAGACATATGGAGAGGCTTCTCTCCCACACATGGGGTGACAAGATGGGCTTCAGACCGTTGGGGAACATCTCCCCAATGGGTGAGCTGCCTTCTTCCGGAATTTCTGGCTCTACAACGCATGCAGGTCAGAGAAGTTGGCGTCCACATCGTTAGACGCTGGGTTAGTGTTGGCGTCCATGGTGGACGCTGACACCACCTCGACGTCATGCTATTGACGCCAATAGGGCCTTCGGGCAGAAGTCTAAAACATGCAGAAACCATGCACCTTTACACCTATATACATGCTATATGTATACGTTATCATGTACCCACTACCATCAAGCATTACACACATTATTTATTATATACATACACACATAAGTACACTAATTAATACATACGTAGATACATACATACGTACATATACAACACGAATTATTACATGCATTACAATAATGCAATAAAAATCGAGGGCCTACAAAACTGGTAAAGTACCTTCCACGACTCCACCTTCCTCAGTGGTCTCCACTTCTTGCAAGGCCTGTAGTTGGCCAGGCTTCTTCTGTCCCATAGGACGCTTCTCGTTCTCCTTAAGCAGGGGGCAATCGGGAATACGATGCTCTCGACTCCCGCAACGTAGGCACGCGCCTACCTTCCTCCAACATTTGTGACCTAGCTTGTCACAGTGCTTGCACCTGGGCTTGTTGGGTGTAGTGGGGGTGAAGACTTTGGGCTTCCGCTCTTGGCTTGGCTCGTTAGTGATGCTTAACGGCCTTTTCTTGCCGTTAGTGGCTTGCTTGGTGCTCCGGATGTCTGCTCCTTCTTGACCATTCTTCCTTTGATGCGATCGGTGAGGTCGGTCGCATCCTCCAGCAGTTGTGCTTTCTTGACCATCTCCGGATAAGTCTGAATGTCCAGAGGTGCAAGTTGAGTAATGTATGGGCCTGAGCCCATTAAGAAAGCGTTTCGCCTTCATTCTTTCTGTGCCGACAAGATGATTGGCATATCGTGCCAACAGGGAGAACTGAGCTTCATACTCAGCGACAGTAAGGTTCTCTGTTTCAATGCAGCAACTCGGATGCCTTCCTTTCTTGGACTCGTTCAGAAAAGTACTTGGAGTTGAAGTGCTCCTTAAACTCATTCCATGTAAACTTGTGCATCAACTCTATTCAATTCGACGGACTCCCACCATGCACGGGCGTCCCGCTCCAGCTGAAAGGTTGCTAGAAGTAACTTGTCACCATCCACGTATTGCATCACGCGGAAAATACGTTCAATCTCTTTTAGCAAGTTCTCGGCCTCGTCGGGATCAGTGGTCCCACTGAAACGAGGCGGATTCAAATTGCGGAAATTCCTATGTAGATCTCCGGCTCCTCGGTAATTATTGGCTCCCGCAGCTTGAAGTAATTCCTGCGTGAGCTGCTGAATAGTGTGTTGCATATCACGGAGTTGAGCACGCTCCGCTGCCATTGTTATGGTTTAAGTTCCTTCAAAAGAGAATTTTAATGTAAGATATTGAGATTGCACTAAATTTGTGTGTGTGTGAATTTTTTAACTTTTACCCTAGGTTTTACCCACTCACATAGGTACGGAATTAGACTCTAAGTCAAGGCAGATTAACCTAGATCATCCTATACTTAAGAATAACCTAGGCTCTGATACCACAAAATTGTAACACCCCGACGCGGAATATAGAGCGAGCAATTACAATTATTAAATAGTACAGAGCGATAAATAAACATCAAATCATTGCGCAATTGAATAATACCAAATAAACCCCAACTTCATTAATAATTCATCAAACTTCATTACATCAACTATCAGAGCCAAAACAGGGCATAGAGTACTTTATTCAATATCAAAACTATTACATCCTGACTAACTGACGACTAACTCATAGCTAAACTAACTATCTACTAAGCAGTGGTTGACGAAACTGGTCACTCTTGCGCATCATCCTCATTCCCCTCCTCATGAGTGTGGTCATCACCATCCGACTCACCTGAAACACATGGAATAATAATGCAGGATGAGCGAATAACGCTCAGTAGGACTTAATATCTCGTGAGAACAAGCATGCTTTAAATAATTAATGTCTTAAATGGCAGGATAACTAGAGAGCATAGTCATGTAGAGCAAGGTAACAATAGCAAGAGAACGTTAGCACTAGTTCATGGAAAATAGCATAGCAAGTACGATAAAGGACTGGCCATGTAACGATATAGCACGTAAAGTTGCACAACGGTGCACTAGTAACGATAGCACTTGTAAGATTGCACTGATTGATTGCACTTGGATTGATTGTCATAGATTAAATCTTGATAGTATAATGGCACTGGATGTATGCCAACATCTTGATCATTTTACTCCCATGGGAAAATAGCACTTTTCGGGCGCTCCTCCAGGACCAGATCGGGCCCTATTGCACTGGCATAAGTTATGTTTCTTGTCTAGACAATCATAGGGATGGCCAAATAGAGTACTAGAATAGATGAGAATAGTAGATGAATAGACGAGAGAGTTGAAGAACGTGAATAGATGAGATAGGGGTATAATCATAAAACAACGTTAAACCGACAATAGTCACAGTTGCATGACACTAGGTCGGGTGCCGGCAGTCTGGTAGAAATCACCACCGCCCACTAGCCGTGCTAAAGCACAGACTAGATGGTCCGGCACGATCACAAGGTAAGAAGGAAACACACTAAGGCCATTGGATCGTACTGATCCCTAAGGGTTGTAACAGGATTTAAGAGTACAACCAGCCGTCGGCTAAGAACGTGCGCCAAGCCAAGGAGACTTACGGAGGCCTTGACAAGGAGTCCCTGGTCAAGTCAGGAGTATCCCAACGGAGAGGTGGTCTATCCAAAAGAGAGTGTGTAAAAAACAGTGTCCGTCGTGCCTCGAGTGCTCGAAGGCCGAGATACAAAGCTCGAATAAAATGAAGAAAGTATTATTTAAATAATAGGGAATTTAAGTGAATAGTTACATTAATTACCATATAGATTATTGAATAATTTTAATAAGGTCTCATGGCAACCATGAACATTTAGTGGGGTGCAAGTGTAATTGAATCAAGAGAGCATGAAAATGGGGCATGAGGCTTTTAAATAATTAATTTTATGTAAATATACTTATTGTTAAATAACAAGTCGTTACTAGTCATGACAGTACTTAGTTAGGGTTAATCAGGGTTTAAATGGCATAATTAGCAAGGTTTAAATGCAAATTCAGGTTATGGTCAAAATCTTTAAATCGCGACGGGGCTACCCGTCGCGATTCATGGTCGCGATGGGCGGTCCGGGCACGACTCGTTGACCCGGCCGGCCTGGCGTGGGCCGGGAGGGAACCGCAAGGGCGCGGGCCGTCGCGTTTAGAACACGACGGTCTGGCCGGCCGGTCGTGACCCTTCTTAGATCGCGACCGGTCGGGCCGTCGCAATTTCAGAAGGGCGTGCCGACCCAGAAAAGGGGATCTGCCCTTTTTGGGTTGGTCCTTCCCTCCTTTAATGACATAGTATACTTCTAAAATCCATATAAAATCGCACGATGATCCAAAAATTATGAAACCAGTTTTAAATGAAAGTAGACTCGTAGATCTATCACAGGCATGAGTAATTAGGAAACAGACAAGGTTTGCACATGCTTTAACAAGGTTACATTTGGTGACCCTAAACATGCGCAGTCATAGAAAATGAATTAATTGGTAACGGATGCATGATGAAAATTGGGGAAACTAGGTGCGTTTGAAAGCTAACAAACATGTAGTATGTATGGGAATATTCCCATGGCATGGGATCATGTATATGCATGGATTGAAGGCAAGGTGTAGGTTCACGTGCATGAAGATTAACAGAGATTGAAACATTTATACTCCATCATGGAGCAACGAAATTGGGCAAACCATAGGGCTTTGCAAGAGGGATCATGGTCTACCTAGGGGTAAAATTTAATTAGTTTGTGCTTGAGAGATTGCCTACCTTTCTAGCTGAGGAGAAATCTTAGGTTTGATGACAAAAAAGAGAAGAACTCCTCCTTGCTCCAAGCCTTCTCCTCCTTGCTCCTTGTTCTTCAGCCTCTCCCTTCATCTCCCAGAGCTCCAGCAACGTTCTATGGTTGATAGGGCCTAATTGGGGGGTGTATAGCTTGTTAAGAGTCCATGCTCCTAAAACTTCTTCCTTTCTCTAAAACTCCGAATTTCCTCATTTATCATCCTATTTCTTGCCTTTATCTCCTAATTAGGATGGGAAGAGATCCAATTTCATGGGTAAAGGGTTAGGGTAAGTCTAGGACTCATTTTTAGGATATATATGGGTTATTTAATATTATCTTAACCCTTTTACTAATTATTCTTTTTTAGTACGAATTTCACTTAATTAGTTCCCATCCCATGTTGGGCTCTTCACATTGGCCCAACAATCCATGTTAGAACCATTAGTAAAACCCATTACTAATTTAGCTTAATGGGTATTAATTTAATTTTCTTTTATTCCATTTATTCTCCCTTTATTCTAATTAATTCCATTTCACATTTATTAATAAAATTTTTATTTATTTAGGATTTTAAAATCAAGGTTGCTACATCCTCGGAGCACAAACTCCACCTCAACACCTGAAAAGGCTGGCACACGGCGTGCCACAACAACCAGCTACCCACGAAGGGTACAGGTACCTACAACCACGAGGTACCACAACTAAACTGCAAGTGCACTGGCCACCTGCACGACATACAACGAACGACGAGCAAAGAACCACTCCCGGTGAGTCACCACTCACAAGCCACAACCACTAGCAAAGCTCGAGTCGGAAGGAATGACACCATCACGGGGGTAAAGACTACTGGTTCATGACGCCAGTATCCAACCTGGACAACACAACACAAGAACTACCTCTCAGTCTCGCAGTCAAGGATGAAAGGTTCAACTACTGCTCCACAACCACACAGTAAAGCCAAAGAATAGTGGAGACCAACCAACACTACACCTGCAGACCACACAACTGCAGGTCCATGCCTGGCACTTGTAAGGACTCTGGCCCGAGCTCCTAAAGTGAGGCACTGAAAAACAGGACTAGCTGGGGCCCAGTACATCTACTGGTGTCCGTACCCCCAACCACGAGAGCACTATAAGCGACAACACACCCCAAACATGAGTCGCTGCCCCATTACCGTCTTTCCCTCAGTTGGACATACAACTTAAACTCAGGAGTGAGGGTGTCTAGGAAGATGACATATACCTCTATGGTACACACCGTACTGGGACACTCCCTGAGCACAACGTGCATGGCTCACAATGAACCTGGGGTACCCGACTAGAGAGGTATTCTGGAATAGGCGTCAGACCACCAAACTCAGCAACACACAAACCATGCCAATCATTAAAATAACCATAAATTTATATTCATAAACCACAATCAATTATACACAAACATGCTTGTCATTGGTCCATACATGACCTCATAGCAACACACCCATAAACCCTACATATGAATCACTAACCTTTATAACATAATTAACATGATCATAATTATCATAGATCACTAGCTAACCACACCATTAAACTATAGCATGGCTTATCTAACATTAACCAAACATAGAAAACCACTAACATACCATAACCCCAAGGCGAAGCCCACACAGGGCCATCATTGCCCAAACTGACAGTCAACGACCTTAGAAGCTAAAACGCGATGAACTCAAACGTCGCCTTTCAAATCGCGACGACCCCACCGGTCAGTCCACAAGGAGAACGCGACAGGGCTCAATGTCGCGACATGAATGCGACGGCCCGATACGTCGCCTTTAAGCCAATCGGTACAACACCAACAGTCGGAGTGCAAATCGCGACAGACCACGCTGTCGTGTTTACACCAATCGGTGACAACCCAAAAATCGGAAGAGAAAAGCGACGGACTATCCCGTCGCGTTCTCACCAAAACGTGACGGTTCAAACCATTCCACAGACCATTTAAACTATCATTTCATTCATTAAAACATAAAGATATTCTACGATACACTACCATAGCATGATTTGCTAAACTTCAAAACATTTAAATCCAATGGAAACATAAAGGAAGTCTCCCTACCATTACGAAGAACCCGAATCTCGTGAAAAACGTCACACCGCCAGCGTATCCATGCTCCAGACGCCCTCCCGTGTGGACCCCGTGCCAGACCAGCTACCTAGAAGCCGAAAAAATGCCAAAAAAGCCACAAAACCTCCTCCCCTCTGCCTGATAGAGCCTCCTGCTCTGTCTGGCCCGATACAAGGTATTAACATGCTCAATAAAAATCGCGAACTTGGGTAGATGTTGCATTTAAAAACACTTTAACTCGACCACCCACACCGTCGCAGTCAGAAACCTCGCCAGAAAGGCAGTCCTTAAACGTGACGTAGGCAACCGTTGCGTTCTCAAATCACAACGTACCATCCCGACACGTTTAAGAACAACGCCAACGGTCGATCCAATAACTAATATGAATAACGCGTCCACTAAAGCTAACGTGTTCAAAACGCGACAACATACCCCATCGCCTTCTTCACTAGAAAACCTGTGGACATATGGGTCCAAATTCTGGCCACAACACCCACTCAAGGCACAAAAGGCCACAAACTAGGCTCTATGACCCCACATTGGTCATGAGCACCACACCAGAACCACTAAACCTAAGTCTGAACAACCACGATGTTACATGCTTCTTGTTGTTTGGTGTCGCTGCTCTCTTCTCTATAGAGATAAGCTATTGTAGTTGTTGTTGGACTGTCTACGTTATAGTGTGCTTGGGTGTTGTCGGTCAAGGTGTGGTGCCTTTGACCGTGTGTCTGGCTGTTGCGTGGCCAGCTTACCTTGTTGTTCGTTTCCAAGTCTCTGGTTGTGCCGGCGAGACCGGGTCCTGTAGTTTAAGTTGTTCCGCTGTTCTTCAATTCCCGACATGCTCTTGCAAACAGTTGTTTGGTGAGAGTCGTGGGTGTTCAGCTGGCTGTGTCTCTTGGGTGAGTGCTAGCCTTGTGCTGCGGTTTTCCTCTTGTGTGTGGAAGAGGCCTGTTGCATGCCTTCCTCCTCTGATTTTCGTGGGTTGCTTGGGGTGGTGGTGCTCTGCCATGGCATTTGGTTCCGTGTTGCGCGCCGTGCTACTGAGACTATAGAATGTCCGAATTGACAGCTAGTATAATAACCAATCGAGGATCTAGGTCGGGCCTTGTAATGAGTAGCTGCACATAAACTTTGGTGTCACCACAGTGATGGCTATGAGATTAGTCACCCTATCATATGAGTAGGTATCATGTGCATTGTCTATCTGGATCTTCAATGCCCAGTACATCTGGATAACTGATCTCATTATCATAATCTCATTATAATTCACTCTATCCCATGTGTTAGGGACTTCATCATATCAAGAGATAAATTGATAAAACATAATGAAGAATATTATTATTTATTATAAAAAATGAGATATTACATGAATGATGCCACCACAACTCATGTGATTGACTTGCAAGGCATACATTCTTTCAATGTCAAACATGGATCCACTGTTGGATCGAATATAGAGGTGAACATATCTAGAAAGGGGGGGGGGGGGGGGGTTGAATAGATCTGTTACCAATCGCAGTAGAAACTTTAGCACTTTAAAAATACTTTCAGTGAAAACTTCTTGGGCTTGTAGACCTATATATATATATATGAAATATGAAGCATCAAAACTGTTGTTTAGTTCATCATGATATGTACAATATGTCATCATCAAGATATGTACAATATGTCATCATTAAAACACACAACACAACAATCTCCCCCTTTTTGATTATGATAAAACATGATAAAACAATTCGTTCACAAAATTACAAAATCTCTCTCCCTTTTTGAAAACATCAAAAGAGTGAAAGAAACATGCAATGCATTGTGAATCTCTCCCTTTTAATTTTTCTCCCTTTATAACAAACTCCCCCTAAATCAAGGATATGAATAGAATTCTCACAAAAACACATTTATATTTCTTACAAAACACATTCAAATTTCATTCTCCCTTTATTTTATTGAATGAAAAAGAACATTCTCCCCATTTTATTGTTAAGTCACCCTCCTCCTTTACATTTGGAATCAATGGACATTGTGACATGAAAGTAAGGAGTAGAATGGGTGGAATGAATTTCCAAGAAAGATCAAAATCTATGAGACGCTTAGATATTAAAAATATGAGAGAGAGATTATTGTGTCTTTAGATTGTGCAACTGAGTTTAAGAATAAAAACACACTCAATACAACGTATGTCGAATCTTAATATTCTAAATGCATTAAAAAATATGAAGCAAATGTGGTTTAAGGTGACCTTGATGAGTTGGCAAGAGTGTTTATCACATGAATTTAGTAGCTTGATACTTAACACAATGTAGAATAATAGCTCTAAATTCAGTGTTCATGAACATCATCTAGATCATGTTCATTCTATCTTGATATATTTTGAGTATTCTTTTCATCTTTCCAGAGAGAATACAAGAATAAAGTGGTTAAATCTCACTTTTCAGTGCAAGATGTCACATTTACTAGATGCAAGACCTCCTGATACTTAGGGGTTTACCTTCATTATCTTATACAGAGTTGAAAATTATATTTTCCACCTTTTGACCCGAGTCAAACCACTTGTTTAGGTGAAATGCTCTTGGTTACTCAATGGTACAAGGAATTTTATTACTCCGTCTATATCTCTCTATTTTTATTGAGCAATTTTCTTTTGAAATTGTCAGGAATATTTTTACGTGACTAGAGTAGACATGACCATGAGTGTAGAGAAATTATTCTCAACATGTGTTAATGATAAAGCTTTAAACATACACATGTTAAACACTAAAGCTACTCATGTGCCTACAAGTGTTTTGCAACTCAGTTTAAAAACTTTCAGCATTAAAAATTGACATATACTGTTCTTAGATTGTATCTTTAAGATTACACTGAGTGCACAATTATTTTAGTCTTTATGTTTGAAATCTCTCATATGAGAATATCATAAATACTCATTTATCCTAATACAAAGATTGAATGAATAACATGAAGTTTCAAAGACATTGAATCAAAGAGTGAATGGAAACTAATTTTTGAGCAAGAATATGAGTGTCACGTCCTGAGAATTACGCAGTGGATAATATTTAGATAATTCAAGTCGATATTCCGAGACATGAGCAGTCGGCAAATAAGCCTCTAGCTAGCAAGCTCTAAATGTGTATCCACAAACATTATAATAATAGAGCCCAAATAATGAACTCAACTAAACTTGTATTCAAATCTCAATTATTGTTTCAAAATGGAACTAATACAACTCTTTAAATGTTGAATAACAGGACTAAGACTCAATAAAGAAAATTACATATAATCTCATTCCTACTACATCAATCTAACACTCATTCTAACTATAGATAGACACATGTGTTGAACCTTATCACTCGGAGCATTCCCATCCTCGACTGGTTCTTCCTCTTGAACTTCATAATCACCTAAAAGGTTAAAAGTAGGGATGAGCAAACTAGCCCAGTAGGATTTATATCTCAATGTGCGAGCAATGGTATAAGTGATTAGCAATTTAGAACTAGGTAAGCACGATTATCAAGATATGTATGTGTGAATAAAACTCATTAACATGATACATGAACAAGATAGATGGAATGATCATGGTTAGAGCAAGATCAAGAATGAAATAACGAGCAAGAGTTATCAATAGAGAGACATATAACAAGCACGCAAGATATCACTTAATTGCAATAAATGCAGGATGGCCATATCATGCAAGCAAGCAAGCACGAGCACGATCATGTAACACTAATCAAGCACGAAGACACTAATGTACACCAAGGAAAGATCCACCTTGAAATGCACAATAGGACATGTGTATGTGGTTATTGTATCTAGCATTCAACACGTAAGTGCTCCTAGCGCAGATGCAATGCCAATAATCATTATACCCCATGGTTAATAGTATACTTATTACTCTCCATCATTGAGGCTAGACTGGAGCCCTTGGACACTCGCCGTGCCCGGTCCGCATCTCACTTAATTTCAAATGTAGATACCCACATTCATTAATGGCCAATAAGAATTTCAAGATGTAGCAATTGAAATGTCATGTTCATGATGATGATGATGTCAATATGTAGCAAGTCATGTGAACATGATTTCATGATGTCAAGATGTAACAATAATCAAGAGATAATTTCGGTAGCATAACGATGCAATTTATACTTTAGATTACTCTTTACATTAATGGATTAAGTTAAGGTTATGAATCACTCTCACGAGAACAAGAGAAGAAAGGAAGTGCACGCTATCTCCAGAAACTTCAATGGTACAACCAACTCGGTGTCTGTGAGGGAATCTACGGAGTACGGAGGTCTTAAGGGAAAGGTCCTAGACTGCCGATACGAAATGATCGGCTGTGAGTTTCCAATCCCCCAAGAAAGGGCTGCCTATAAGTGCAGTGTGTAGTGAAGTACGTGTCTCAATCCACAATCCATCAGTTTCAAACATGCGGAAAGCATTAACATGGTGACATGAGATTGAAACATGCACTTACTTGACATGAGTTGCAGTATTTTAAAATAACCATTATTCCCTTTACCAGCTAGAATAGCAAGATGATCAATCATTAGTTGCAAGAATAGATCATATCTTTTAAGACCAATGGAATAAACATTCATGTTGTTATGGCTTTTTTCATGGGTTAACAAGTTTTAAGCCGTTGATCAAACTAATGCACTTAATGGAACTATGACATGCAAACCTTGACTTTTAGACCATGCAAAACAAGTCTCGGGTAGGTTTTGAAATCTGCGACAGACACAGTTGTCGCAATTAAGAAGACAATACACGGTTCACAAACATGAGTAACCTATGAACGATCAAATCGGGACGGTCATACCTGTTGCGTTCAAATCGTGATAGGACAGATGGTCGCCTTTTACAACAGGAATCAATTGTCCATATTGATTATGGAATCAAAACACGACAGTTAGGGTCGTCGACTTCATGTTGTGATAGGCCGACATGTCATGATGACCTTGAATCGCGACATTTACCTATGTCGCGTTCAATAGTTGACTTCAAATTTTCAATAGAAAAATTGTAAAAAAATATATGAGCGGGAAACATATCAAATCGCGACGTGGGGCTACATCGCGTTCAAGCATGACACAGAAAACCATGCATGCAGTGCAGTTTGAGGCGTCAGAACGGTCAAGTCAGAGACTAAATCATGAGGTAGAGCACGGTCGCATTTAGATGAACACGACGGTCTAGTACGTCGCATTCATGCAAGAAGAACCGCGACGTCTAGTGTCGTCGCATTTCATGTTCTTGCCCGAAAATGATGAAAATAGGTAACCATGGATGCAACGCTATATCTCATGATCTAGGGCTCTTGGGACAAAAGTGTAAACATGAAACTCGTTGGGTTTGAGGAGAAGAAGAGAACTAAGGCTTTGGTTTAACATGATTGGTCTTTGGAAGCGTGAGAAATGACTTGAACATAAAAGCCATAAACATGCACGACCTTTAAAAACACTTAATACTTCTTCATTTATGCTCGATAAAAATTGGGGAAAACGCATGCACATGAAAGTAGACTTGATGAACAACACATTGGTAATGGTTTGCTTAGGTTTGGCCCGAGACAACCTACCTTTGGTCGCTTCCTATAGGGTTCTTCTGCAGATCGATGTAGAACGCAAGTGGGGAAGAAGAGCTCCGGTTGGGAGCAATTTCTTCCTCCTCTGGTGCTCAAGCTCTGCTCCTCATGACCCCAACTAATGGTAAACTCATCCCAAGGGTTTTTGGGAGAGTATTTAAGCATCTAGGGTTTTTAGGAGTCCTAATTTGTATAGGAAAAAAGGGTTCGGTTTTTAGCATGCACCTTACCATGTTTTGATGATTTCTCACCCAATTAGAGTGTATTGGCTATTAAGAAACCCTCTAGTATGGTTAGGCACGAATTGGATTTGCTAATTATGGCTAATTGCCATAGGATTTGCCCTAATTTCTCCTTCCTATTTTCAACTCAATTAGGGTTACGAATTTTTGGGGTATTTTCTTGCTTGATTTTATTTTGGGCCAAAAGTTGTCCATCATCCCAAATCTCCTAATGGGTTGTCAATTCATGTTGTTTAGGGTCTCTCCATCATTTTTATTTAATTTATGATCACATTATTTACCCATGATCATGTTTTTCCGACTTTCTTTCCTAATTATGATAATTAGTCACCATGCGTCATAAACTTGGCTACCCGGATTTTTTGTTGCATGAATTTCTTCATCATGGAACATTTATGAATATTATTTAGAGTTGAACTATAATTTTTACGAAATTTTATGATGCGTTCTAGCACATACGATAATGGTACGTATGTTTCTACTATTTCGATAATCTGATAATTATATATTTCCATTTATTTAAAAATGTTAAATTATTGAATTTTCCGAGGTGCTACAATGAGTAACAAAAAATCAACTCCCCCTGAATATGTGCATCTTTATTAAAATTGCTCCCCTTAAACATGTGAAGTTTCAAAGTGAATGCATTATTCATAGCTTGGTTTGAATGAAAGGAGAGTAGAAATCAAAATAGAGGGATAGGTGTCGACACAAGATTCTCAATGTGTTCAACACATGAAGTTGAAATCACAAGCACACTTCAGCAAAAAACCAATTGGTGTCGACACATACCCATTTGTGTGTTGACCATCATCTGAGTAAATTCAACTTTTTGAGTTTTTAAGCAATGACTCTTTTGCCCTTTTTCAAGAACTCACTCCCCCTTAGCATGTGCATATTGTGAAAAAATTATACAAGCAATTCAATTATGATAATGCACACAATTGGCTTTATGCTAAAGATGATTTTTGGTACTTGGCGGAGAAATGTTCTTACGCATAGTAATAGTTTCTAGACAAACTTGACTTGTCATTCTACACTTCACCATTTGATATACTAAAAAATTAATACAAATTGAGGTGCATGATAACCCAATCATGACACCAGTTGTTATGACAATTGTTGTTTGTTGGAGCAGCAACATTTAGTACTAAATTTTCCAACTAAAGTTTGATTTTCAAATAGAGCAACACTATCTTGACATGATACCAATTTAACATAAAGACTGATCATGAGATTTTTATTTAGCAGGATTTTTTTTAAATATTTACCTGATAAGAGTTTCATCTTTCTCATTCTTTGTACTTGCTTTCCTTGTAGTCATGGTCATAAAGTCCTTCACTTTGATGTTGACCACAAGTATCCCTACATCCAAAGCTTAAGCAACAAGTTTTGGAACCCAAACCTGTTTGGGTTCAACATGATTAGTGATTTCAATTAACACTCATTTTTCAATCCAAATAGTTTTGTTTTTGGTATAGATGTATTTTTATTTATCATGGAACTATGAGCAGCATTAGTTCCAAATATTATTTGGTCTTGTTTAATGCATCTATATTTCATGGATTTTTTTATTTTTTAAATTTTTTATCATGGAGAGCAGAAGAATTCTTTTGTGCAACATGAACATAATGTTTATACCAATGTGCATGAACATGTGTATGATAATGGATTTTGGGACATGCACAAATTTATGTTTATTATGCCAACAATTCCTGGAAACATGACCAAATTTATGACATGTGAAACATTGAACAGATTTGGCATGCTTATGAAAATTTTGACCTCTATTCCAGCAGTATTTGGCAACATGACCTGGTTTACTACAATTAAAGCAAATAGGAGAATTTCCGACCTGATTCTTACGTTTGCTTGGGTGCATGTGTTTGAACTTTTGAAATCCTTTAGAATGCCTCTGATTGTTCTTTTGTTGAGGAGGAGGTGGAACCTTATGGTAGCTCCTAGCTAGATGTGAGGGTTAAGATGGCTTTGGAGATGTCCTGAATTGTGGAGGAAGTGGAGGAACCTTGTACAATGTCTTTTGTTTTTCTATTTTTATTTTTTGGTTTTTAGCAGAAATAGGGTTCTTTCTCCTAAGAATAATTTTAATTTTTTTCTCATTTTGTTTTTGAACATTTTTCTGAACAAGAACTCTCACTTGTTGTTCATTAGACAAAATGGAGTTCTTGTTAGCAGCAACCCTTTTTTTATTTCAAAAACATTATTTTAGAGATTTTCAATTTATCCGAAACAATAGTTAATTCATTTTTCAACTTTTAATACCGCAATTTCTTTTTCTAAAATCTGAAGTTTGTTTAGCATAACATCAATGCCATTTTCATCTTTTTCCTTTCATTCTCTAATTGAACAATTTCATTTTCCAAATTCTTGAATTTTTCAGTCATGCTTTTATCAGATAACATGAGCTCAATTTTTCTTTTCAAATTGTTGTTTTCTTCAAGCAATTGTTTGCATTTCTCATTTATTTTATGATTATGAGCCATGTTTGAAATTTATTTCTTCAATTATTCAGTTTCATATTTCAATTGATCATTCTTATGAATCAGCTTTTCATTGTTTTGTTTTAATCCATTTAGTTCACTTTGATAACTTCTGGTTTCATCTTTCAAACTTTCTTTTTCAGACTTTAAATTATCAACTTCACTTATCAAAACTTCACTTTCTTCTGAAAAGCCTTTGTTATTATCTTGAAGCAATTCAATCTTGTTTTTCAACTTTTATTTTCAGAGTTTATCCTTTTATTCTTCTTGCATAAATGTTCACAAAAATCCTTCAATTCATCATAGGGCATATTCTCATCATCATCATTATCAAATTTGAAATAAGAGAGTGATTAAAATTTATCGAGCCTTTTGATCTTCTAGATTTTTCTGACTCATTGGATGATGAATCTTTGGAGCTTCTTGTTGTACCATGAGAGCTAGCATTCTCCTTATCTTCAGTCTTCTCTACAGAATGAAATCAAATTTATCATTAGCATCATCAAAATCAATAATCATAGGTCTATTTATGATACTATAGTATTCATCTGTATTGCTACTCAAATTAATTCAACCAAATAAAAATTCAAAGATCGAACAATTCATAAAATTTGAATACCAGAGAACCTACTATGATACCAATTGTTGGATCAAATATAGAGGTGAATGGATCTAGAAGGGGGGGTTGAATAGATCCGTTACCAATCACAGCAGAAACTTTAGCAATTTAAAAATTACTTTTAGATTAGAAACTATTCAATCAAAACCTCACAAATCTGATGTGCTTGTATGATTAAATTGTATGAATGTTAAATGTGTGATCGAATCTCTATGCATGCATCTATCTGCAAAGACAAAGTCAAACCACTGCATAGAGATTTTTAGTTGGTTTGGAAATCACATCTAATGACTCCTACGTCCACCCCTCACACAATGAGACATACACTATTCAAAGACTGAGTACAACACACCACGAGCACAATGGCTCAGACACATGAACACAACGACTCAAACACACACACACACACACGCTAGAATAGGCTCACAAGAGATCAAATCCTCTAGCTTCGATCTGATCCATACAACCACACACATTGAGATTTGTATAGAGCACTTGTACATATCATACCACACACATTCAGATCAAATATGAATGAACAATCCAATAGAAATAAGGTATCGAGAGATGAATTGGATGTTCTTTAACTAGAATGATCTGTGGGAGCTCGAATTGGAAGCCCTTAAGGAGATTCAATGGCGTTCTTCTTCAATTCATGATACTCTGCTTCAAATCTGGATCTGCAAGTTATCGCCGATCTGAGTTGCTCCTCTTGAGTTCTCTCGTAAATGTTCTATTGCTTTTTCTCTTCTTGTCTGCTACTCCTCCTTCCTGTCCTCTTCTTCTCTTCGTGGTTACACTCTCATCTATCAATTTTTTTATGATCATATAGATGAGTGATTTATATACACTTTTCAGTGGTCCCCACGAAAGTTGCTTTTCATCACTAATGAGGTGGAAAAGTTCCTGCCAATAGAGCTTTCATGAAACAGGAAGACGAAGTGCATTGACGCACCTTGTGGATTGTGTCGACACACATACTATTTTCTTCAAAATTAGCTCATTGGTAGAACCAGGTGTGTCAACACACCTTATGGACTGCGTCGACACACACAAACTATTTTCTTCAGAATTAGCACACTGGAAGGCAGCCTATGTCGACACCCTGATCAGAGTGGGTCGACACATCGGGCTTGACTTTTTGACAGGTTCTTGGGCAATAGTGATTAGGTCGACACACACCAATTGTGCGTTGACACACAATGTCTTTGACATCACTTCTTGGGCTTGTAGACCTATATATATATATATGAAATATGAAGCATAAAAACATGTTGTTTAGTCATCATCATAATCTGTATAATATATCATCATCAATATATGTACAATATGTCATCATCAAAACATAGAACACAACATCCACATCTTCTTCCAATGGTTAGGACAAATTGTACAAGCGATTCACATTCATAAGGTGCCCTCTACCCCTCCTTCAGACACAATAAGGCAGCTAAGTGTTAGGCCATCTATACAAGCTACAAGGTGGGCAAAAGATTAGCACTCTAGAGGGTCCACCAACTATACCACCTCAAGGGTGTCTATCTACCCACCTTCTGCAAAGATGATCCTAAGTTTAAAGGAGAGACTTGTTGGTTGTGGAATGTGAGATCGAGAGGGGGGGGGGGGGTTGAATAGATTTGCCCCTTAAAAAACTTTAAGAATGCTAGATTGAATTGAAAGGAATTAGCTAATGAGCAATGACATCAAACCACATAAGGCACAAGAGATTTTCAGGTGGTTCGACCCTTGACGGAGACCTATGTCTACCCCTCACTTCAACCAAGTGAGGCACCACTAAGTTCAACCAGAAGTGTGAGACTCTCACATAGTCGCTGATTCACAAATTCATACAAATGCTGACACACAGCTTCACTGCTTCAAGATCTCAGGATCCCACAATCCTCACATTCACAGTGTAGGATCTACACTTCTAACTCCAATAGGAGCAATTAGACAAAATGTATGAAGTTTGAAGGAAGAAAATAATCGCACAAGATAGATTGATGATTGAGAAGACTTTTATCAAACACTCTGTCAACAGTATGGTGCAAATCTCTTGATCTGATCAATTCATCTCTCGAGGGTTGTATTACAGTTCATCAGGCTTGGATTCATCACCCCTTTGAATTCCTCGAGCAATTGAATGTTGATTGCTGTGGATCAGATTAGATTTCCGGTGCTCTACTTTCTCTTTAGCAGATATGGCAATGGTGAAGCTTCATCTGGCATAGCATCATCATAGTAATCTTCTTCTCCAGTAGGAACCCTCTCCGAAGTGTTTTCTTGCCTGCTTTGGAGCTCTGCTACTTGTTCATCTTCGTCCTCATTGCACACTTCCTTTTATTCATAAAATGGACGCCCAACACCTTTTTGTGCGGTGTTAAGGAATCTCCAAGTGGGTCCCCTCAAATCCCCAATCCATTAGGGGAATATTTGCCGCCAAACATACTCTTCCAAAACCTTGTATTGTGTGCCAAGGAATCTCTAATGATTGGGCCTTGGATCATGTGCCCAAAGATGACACATTGTCACTTGCACTTTATCATTGGAAAATAAAAAGTTACGATGTGTGTTGACGCATCTTGTGCACTACGTCAACGCACTGTGGTTTTACTTGACTACTCACTGGATTCATCATGTGTGTCGACCTTATTGCAAACTTGCATTGACCTCCTATGTTTTTCTTCAGAGCTTACTCAATGGATCACCATGTGTGTCGACCTTCTGATTAATGTGTGTCGACACACTTTTTATATCTTCAAAACATAGCACACTGGATGAGCCACATGGATCGACCTCCTGAGTCACCTATGTTGACGCACTTTATGTTCTCTTCAGATTCATCTTACTGGTGACCCAGTTGCATCGACCTTCTATTCATGTGTGTTGATGCACTTTGTGTATCTTCGACATATAGCTCACTGGATAAGCTACATGCGTCGACCTCCTGTGTAACCTGTGTCGACGCACATGGTAACATTTTGTCTTGTGATGATACCTGCCATGAGTATAAGTGTGTTAAGGCACATTTAAGCATTAATTTAGATTATGTATCATAGTTAGAAATGGTCTATGACATCATCAAAATAAGGGACACAACAATTTCCCCCTTTTTGATGATGGCAACTATGATTCATAGATCCTTTGACTCTACGTTTAACTACTCATTCAGGATACTTCATTACAACAAGCATTACACATACAAAGTGAGGGAACACAAAATGCATTTCATTTCAAATAAGGATGTGTACAAGAGAATGCATGTATGAGAACAAGTTCCCATGAATCTTTTACATTCAGTCAAAAGAGCCTTGTTTATGATGTCTCCCCCTTTGACATCATCAAAATAAGGGAGCTGACTCTAAGGTGGAGCTGGAGGCTGTGAGGTACATGCAAACAACTTATGCTTAATTCTTGCTAATCTGGCTTCCAACTCATCATAGGTCTCTGTCAAGTAAACCTGAACAACATTGAGTCTTGTATTCATGATGTCGATCGTCACCCTCAAGCTGTCATTCACATGAACAGACATCTGATCCACCCCATGGGGCATGGGTGGTGCTGCTGTAGAAGAAGTAGCATGTGTATTTTTAGCTATGTCTGTCTTACATGGAAGCTTCTAGACATGGTCAAAATCTTTCTTCATTTCTTGCAATTGTCCAACCATTGCCATATTATAATCTCTTAGCATGTTCAAGCTTCCAGCCATTTGATTATATGAGAGTTTAAGAGATTGGATGTTATTTAGATTACTGCATCCCTTTGTAAATTGATTCTCCATTGTTTTCACTTTATCAAATATCATTGACTGTGTGTATCTAGCATGATAAAGACTTCACCAATCTTTTCAACAAGCTTGTTGAATCTTACTCTGGCAAAGTTAGCAATTTGTTTTTGCTGCTTGAAATGCATGTCCATTTGGTTCTCAATTGTTGCCAATATGTCCTCAAACTTTGTGGATTGCTGCTCTACCTTGTGATGTAGTTGCTGAACAAAGTGATGCAATTGTCAAAATATTCTCGAAACATAAGAAGTAACTGAGCTAGTATGACAATGTAGTAGAAGAGGTGGACTCTTTAGCAGCTTTACATGTGGAGATGTTGTAAATGTCTTTGTGTTGGCCTTCTTGAGTCGCTGCTTGAGCCACTTCCATTTCTGTAGTTACATCTTGTGGCACAGGACTTGGAGGTGCTTGATGAGCTGGTGGTGAATATGGATGTTGATCTTCATTTATACCTCCACCAGGTACATCTTTAGTGGGTGGTTGGTCCACCTGGGCACCTTCATCGACATGGTCCTCAATAGGTGGCTGATCCACTCGTGGTTCTTCTGCTTGAGCAGGTTGAGTAGAAGGTGGTCCTCTCACCAACTTATCCCCTTCCATTTTAAGCCTCATAAAATTCAAAACATTTGCTAAACAATAGATATTGTACTTTGGAATTGACTGTGACTTTTCATTTGCAAGAGGAATCTTGGCCTTTATGAAAATAGCAATTAAATGTGCAATATTAGGCAGAGACCGTCTCAATTCTTTCCTGGTTGTCTCATGAACAATTTGACAGAATACCTCAGCCAGATTTACCTATACTTTCTTGAGTAAATAGTAAAGTAGGAATCGTTGTGTTTCAGTGGCCCTACTTCTTCCTCCTCCTTGAGGTGTCAATATAGTTGTAAGTATATGATGTAGCATCCTATTCAAAGGATGGAATCTATTTGCCTTAAGGCATGAGACCTTAGTTTGCACTAACAAAATTGGTCCAACCTTGGAATTCAAAGAGTTCAAATAATTTTGGGAATGTTGTCTGCATACCTTCATCGTCAGTGTTGATTGCTATGGGTTTAACTCTTGGGGATTTGCCTTCATTGTCTTCTTCCTCTAATTCATTTTCATTTACATCTGCATTTCCAGACCTAGAATTTTCTGTTGCTCCATCATTGGACCAAAATTTTTGATTTTTTGAATCATTTTCCTGAGATTCTTCTGAGCTTTCTTCTTCTGTACCAAATGCAGTGCTAGCTTCTACTGTCTGAGCGAAGGGAATGGAGCCCTTGGCTCTAGGGCTTGTCTCTTCATCAGTTTCTTTTGTTGAACCTCGGTTCTCCTCTTCATCTAAACTACTCATCTCAATAAGCCCACCTTTCTTCTTTCCTGTTGATAGGGCTTTCTCTTTAGCAAGTTGATAGTGGGTGAATCGTTAATTGCCGCATGGATATGCCATAGCTTTCCTCTTCTGAAGAGTAACTCTCTCTTGAACATCATGCCTAGCCTTGCTTTTGTGCTCAGAGGGCTCTCGACTTACGACGTCTACTTCTGTAACCTTCACTTTTTGTAACGCCCCGAAAAAATTAAGTGATTTAAAATATAGAAAATAGCAATAAATAAAAATGTTGAATAAAATAAATAAAAGTCATAGTTAAACTCCCAAGAAGTGAAATCAACCACTT